>CM062818.1:1338082277-1338682277 GCA_031772625.1 Pinus tabuliformis
TCTCAACCTTCAGTAGGACCTAGAAAAATTACTTCTAGATAGCCTACTAGTTCCCTTCAGGCCACAGGATCACCATCTGTAGCCTTTGTTGAGGTGCATAGTCAAACCGAAGAGCACGATTTTCAAGAAATTGAAAATTCTAGCCCAAAATAATTGCAAGAAGGGAACCTTAGCAATATCTGTGAAGGAAGGGGAGAAACAGGAGAAGCGGAAGAGCCAAAATCTCCTCTTAGGTTAATTCAGCCATTAAGAAGCCCAGATAAGGGAAGTGTTGCAAAAGTCATTTATAACAAAATTCAAGAACCTGAATCCCCTCAGACATTAGGCACTCTCATCATCCCAGATAAAGGAAGTGTTGTCAAGGCCATCCCCATTAAAGCCATCCCCCCTTGACAACCTAGGAATACCCTCCTAGACATCCCAGAAGGCTATTGGCACATATTTGACCAAATGGCCCAGAATCAGCGTAACACCCAAACCTCTACACTGCAATACCCCATTGTGGATACTGCAGCCAATGCACCTATGAAAGAAATTCCCCTCCAGCATATCACTACATTCCATGGCCTTACATCAGAAGATTCGGATGCATTTCTATTTGAATGCGACGTGCTGTGTAGAGGATATGACTATACCACCAATCCCCAAAAACTGAAATTATTTCCCTCTACATTAAAAGGCGCTGCTTTAACATGGTTTATGGGATTAGGTGGTGGTGTTATAAATAGTTGGGATCAAATGAAAGAGTCTTTTCTAAAAACTATCAGGACTATTGCAGGTCTCGAGAATTAAAAGATGAAATATTTCAGATGGTAGCTAAACCAAATGAAACATTTGAAGAGTATGTTGAACGATTCCAGTATAATCTTTAAAGATCTCCTTATGCATCATTACCCTTACCTGAAAATGTATTAAAAACAACATTAATTAGGGGAATGAAGGAACAATGAATTGAGACATTAAACATTATGGGGAAAGGAGATATTTATCAAGAAAATTTTGCTGACATTATTGATTTATGTATCAGGAGTTCGAGAGGCAGCACAAGACTAAAACCAGCAGAGCATGATCAATTTGTAAGAGATAATAGAATTTTGGCAGAAGGAGTAACTCGTGCAGAAATTGGAAATTTATTAGAAAATTTTAAAACTGACATATTGGGGATGCTAACAACACAACTTGATATTATGCAGGCTAAACAAAAGCAAGCAGAAGCAGAATAGAATTTGGCAATCTTCTGTCCCAGATGCAGAAAGAAACACGGCCACAAGGAGTGTCCATTAGATGCAGTTCAAGTTTACGCCATTTTCACAAAAGACCACTCCATAGAGAGCTTCCCCTCACTTCCTGGATTGAAAGTAGTATACAAGGAAGCAGAAGAAGAGCCAGAACCAGTGTATCTACTTAATCAGCGCCGTCAGTGGCAGCCGCGACAAACAGGTATGTTTTCAGACCCAGCTTCTTCTTTCCAGCCTCAGCAATACCATGCTCAACAATATAATTCAATGTGGAAAAATCAACCTCCCTTCCCAAATTGGTCACAGCAATCATTCCCTTCATCATCTCCATGGCCGAATCAAGAAAACCAACCCAATTGGCCAAATTTTCCCTATACCCCACCATATTGGCAAAACAATGTTTTTCCATCACAATGGACCCCTCCTACTTCACAGAGTCAAACCTGGCAGACAAACTGGAAAATACCGATGAATCAGCCAGTAGGAACCATCCCAATCCCTCAACCTACACTGCCAGCCCTACAACAAAACCCCCAATCTAACTTAAGGCCGCAACTCCCAGCCCAACCCAACCCCAATCCAAATAACAGACCGGTCCAGTCCATTCAAATAATTGAAACACCAGAGATAGGAACCGATCTAAGGGAGTGTAATGACCTTCAATTAAGATCTGGGCATATCATTGAAACAGAGGGAGATAAAACAATTCAAGTTGAAAATCAGTTACCTATAGAACAACCATTGCAAGAAGAGGACGTGCCCAGACAACAAAGTCCTGATCTAGCAACCACATCCTCTCCTCCATTCCCAGAATGCTTAATTATACCTCGACCTATACAACATCCTGATTTTGACATTCTGGGAGAATTACAAAACCTGTGCATAAAAATCCCGCTCCTCCAAGCCATTCAAGACATCCCGATATATGAAAATACTATCATAGAACTATGTATAAAGAAACCAAGGAGGACAATAACAAATAACCCAAAGGTCCAAGTAGTTTGCAGTTTATCTGACTTATTATCGAGAAAAGAAACACCCGTTAAATATGAAGACCCAAGAAATCCAATAGTGACAGTACAAATCTATGGTCAAACCTTCTCAAATTCCTTAGCTGATCTAGGAGCTACAATTAACATCTTAACAACCACTACTTGCCAAAAATTGGGCATTACATCAGTAGAACCGACCTCCACTTTATTAGAACTAGCCGATCGATCTGTAGTTAGGCCAGAAGGCACACTACATGATGTTATGGTATATGTTGACTCCCAAGAATATCCAGCCAATTTTCTGATAATAAACCCCAAAAACCGACTTGATGGACATCCATTGATCTTAGGTAGACCTTGGCTTGCAACTGCCGATGCTTATATTGGCTGTCGACAAGGTAATATGACCATTACTAGGGGGACAAATATTAAGAATCTAGCTTTATACCCCCCAGGGCAGCCAAGTATCACAATAATGAAAACTAATAAGCATCCTGTATCATACCTCACAGAAAATATCAGATCTTCATTAACCATACAAGAGGCCCTTGATTTCAAAGACCAAACAGAAGACGGTGCCATTAATAATTTCATTAGCCAAGCTGAACGCAGATCCCACATACAATGTCACATGATAGAAGCAGCATTTGATAATGAATTAGAAGAGGATATTCTTAAAGATACGCATGATCAAACAATACCTACTACCTCTGTTTCGAATAGCAAAATTGTGGAAATTGAGCTAGGAAAAACTCTAAACATTAATGCCAACCTGACTTCCGAATAAGAAAGGAAACTCATCCAATTATTGAGGAAGCATAACGAAGCATTTGCATGGGACTATCCTGATATGAAAGGAATTGATCTCCAGTTATGTATACACCACATTTACATAGAAAAGGATGTGAGACATGTTCACCAACCACAAAGGAGACTTAATCCTCATCTAAAAGACGTTGTAAAAGCCAAACTCCAAAAACCTTTAGATGTTAACTTTATCTACCCTATCTCTGATAGTAAATGGGTCTCTCCACTTTTTGTGGTACCGAAGAAGAATGGAAAGTGGAGGATTTGTGGAGGATTTGTGTAGAATATAGAGAATTAAACAAAGAAACACAAAAATACTACTTTCCTCTTCCATTCCTCGACCAAATATTAGACACTCTAGCAGGAAAGAAATTCTTTTCTTTCTTAGATGGCTTCAGTGGATACAATCAAATTCAGATTGCTCCTGAAGACCAAGACAAAACCACTTTTACTTGTCCTTGGGGAACATTTGCCTACAGAATTTTACCTTTTGGCTTATGCAATGCTCCTGCCACATTTCAAAGAGCTATCCTCAACATTTTTTCAGACCTAATAAATGAGGGGCTCGAAGTCTACATGGATGATTTTACACCATACGGAGATGATTTTGACCCAGCATTGGACACACTGGAAAAATTCCTCCAGCACTGCATTGCCACCAGGCTTTGCCTAAGCCATGAAAAATGTTATATGATGATGACTAAAGGTCTTATTCTAGGCCATTATATCTCAGCAGCTGGCATACAGGTAGACCCAGCCAAAATTCAAATAATTTTGCTAATCCCCACCCCTACCACTCAAACAGAGGTACGCAGTTTTCTTCGATTCTCTGGTTATTATAAAAGGTTTATAAAACATGTTTCACATATTGTTGTACCTATATATGCACTGATAGGTAATGTTGACTTTCTTTGGACAGAAAAATGTGATCGTGCTTTTCAAGATCTAAAGAAGCTTGTGTCCACAACTCCAGTCCTTCGAGGACCAAGTTGGGACCTGCCATTCCAGATTTCATCAGATGCCTCAGATACAGCTATTGGAGTAGTACTTGGGCAGGAAGAAGATAAAAAATCATATGCAATTTATTATATTAGCAAGAATTTATCCCCTGCTGAATTGAATTATACTGTTACTGAAAAAGAATTTCTAGCTATAATACATGCTGTCAATAAGTTCAGGCATTACATTACTAGATATCCTGTTATTTTATATACAGATCACTCTGCCATAAAATATTTAGCAAATAAACCAATCATAAATGGTAGAATAACTAGATGGTTGATTTTATTGCAGGAATTTGATATTACGATCAAGGACAGACCCAGAAAAGAAAACCCTGTAGCTGACTTTCTTTCACGTATGCCAAAACCAGTGGATGCAGCAGCAGTTGAAGATCAATTCCCAAATGAGCATTTGTTTGTTGTCATTGTTAAAACACCCTGGTATGCTAATGTTGCGAATTAGTTAGCAGTGGGTAAATTACCAAAACATCTGACCCCCAATGAACGAAAACAGATTGTCCATAGAAGTGCTCGATTTTTCTGGATTGGGGGCTACCTATTCCATACAGGAGCAGATATGCACATCAAGAGATGTGTCCGGGAGGACAAAATTTTTGATATTTTGAAAGCTTGTCATGACGGACCATGTGGAGGACACTTCACTGATAAGATAACTGGACATAAGGTGCTGCAAACAGGGTATTATTGGCCTACGATCTTCAAAGACGCAAAGAAGTTCGTTCAAGCTTGTGACAGTTGTCAAAGAGCAGGACGCCCTGGTCAGGCCGATGAAATGCCCCTGAACCCACAACTGGTTATTGAACCATTCGAGCGATGGGAACTTGATTTTGTTGGTCCAATTAACCCATCCTTGAATTAGAAAACATATATTCTGGTGGCAATAGAATATGTCACCAAATGGGTTGAAGCAGAAGCATTACCGAGAGCTACAAAGGATTCTGTCATACAATTCTTGTTTCATATATTTGTGCGATATGGGCTTCCAAGAGACATAATTACAGACGGTGGACCACAGTTTTCTGGTAATAAGATTGCTGCAACACTTAAAAACTATCATATCCAGCATAAAATTACTACTCCATACCACCCACAAGCAAACAGTCAAGTAGAAAGCAGCAACAAAATAATAGAAGCAATCTTGACAAAAACCATTGCATCACATAGACACGATTGGGCTGCAAGACTACCAGAAGCCTTGTGGGCCTACAGAACAACGTGGAGAAGCACTACTGGCTATTCACCATACCAATTGGTGTTTGGAAAGCAACCCATTTTCCCCATAGAATTTGAAATCCAAACACTGCGAACAGCACAAGAAGTCGACCTAGATCTAAATGAGGCACAGGTTAATAGATTACAGCAGATCAATGAGTTAGATGAAATTAGGCTCTCTGCCCTTCAACATATTGCATTAATCCAACAGCAGCGAGCTAAATGGCATGACGCTCTCATTAAAAACAAAGTCTTCCGCGAAGGAGACTGGGCACTCTTATACGATTCCAGGTTTCAGGATTTTCCCGGGAAACTTCAGACTCGCTGGTTGGGGCCATATGAAATCCAGAAGGTACATGATAATGGCACCTTAACTCTAGTCACTATTGACGGATCTGGACATACCTTTAAAGTAAATGGCCATGGAGTTCGATTATACCACAAACCACTTACTCGGGAATCCTTCTGTCAGCAACTACATGAGGACGTCGATATGAAAATTCTACAGGAGGAAGAGAAATCTTCCTCACCCGTGATTCATTAACTGATTCACCTTTTTATACTTTGTACATAATTTCTTTGTATTTGTATTTTTTCCTGTTGTTCCTTTTTTTCAGAATAAACAGCACTTTTGATTTTTGTTGTTCCTTTTCAGAAGGGACAGCATTTGTGTGCACTTTTGTCATTGTTGATGTTCCCTTTTCCAAAAAGACAGCATTTTTGTTTGTTGTTCCTTTTCCAAAAGAACAGCACCTTTTCTTTCAGCCGTTCCTTTTTCCTTTTCATTTTTCCGAAGGAACAACACTTTTGATTTTTTTTGTTCCTTTTCCAAAAGAACAGCACTTTTGATTTTTGTTGTTCCTTTTCCAAAGGAACATCACTTTTGATTTTTGTTGTTACTTTTCCAAAGGAACGACATTTGACTTTTTTTTGTTGTTCCTTTTAATTTTTGTTGTTCCTTTTCCAAAGGAACGACATTTGGGTTTTCCTTTTTTATTTTTGTTGTTCCTTTTCCAAAGGAACGACATTTGCGTTTTTGTTGTTCCTTTTCCAAAAGAACGGCACCTTTTATCACTTGCGTTTTTGTTGTTCCTTTTCCAAAAGAACAGCACTTTTGGTTTTCTATTTTTCCTTCTCTTAAAGAACAACATGTTCGGTTTTTGTTATTCCTTTTTTTCAAAGGAATAGCACTTTCGGTTTTTTCTGTTCCTTTTTCAAAGGAACAACACTTGTATTCCTTTTCCCTCTCTTTTTCAAACGACAATATTCTTGTATTCCTTCTACTTATGTCTAAAGATACTTGTTGTTCCTCTTGTTTCAGGTCTTTTGGAGAACAAGCTATACACTCATGCAATGGATACAAAGCTAGAGTATACTGAAATCAGCAAATTATGTAAAATCGCTACTTTTACAAGAAATTGTTGTGAATTGACAAAGAGGAATGAAGAAATGACACAACTATTCATTACTTTTGTTGTCATTACCCTACTAATATTGACATGATTGGTCATATTTATCATGCTGGTTCTTTTTAAATTCCCATAATCTTCTTTGATAGTTATTAAGGAATAAGAACAAAGGGTTTATATTTTTCTATTGACATGTTAAGACTTCTTCCACCATTCCTACTCTTAAGGAGGGTCGAACCACCCTTTGTGTATAAATAGGAAAGCATGTTATGAGAATAAAAAATAAAAAATAAAAAGACGAATTCTTTGAATTGTCAAATGCAGGATAGGGGGTCTCATCAAGAGTCAGCCTACCATGATCATAAGGAAGAAATTGAAGTGGCATTCCCACTATGGCAACCACACCAGGGATATGGTCCAAGAGGCACATCAGCAAAAAATAGAAAGTCCTTGGAATAGGAGGTCTCATCACGAGCTGGCCTGCCCACCTTTCACTCCTTCCTGGTGAATGGCATTATGATTTAACTGGTTACCAAGCCAGCATAATGACCTCCATTTTGACACTGAATAGAAACTTCCTACGCATACACAAAGGATCATGGTTCCATGGGTGAAACAAACAACTCTGCCAAGGTTATGGACACCTGCCGACAGAAGAGCTCTGTTAATGGTATTGAAGTCAAATTTCTTATATGCCAATAGTCATCATTAATACCCTTCTTTGTCTTATACTTTTGTAATCTATGAAATAAGATTATGCATATCCCTTCCCCAAACCATTAAACACATGAAAATCCATTATAACCAATCATGACGGAAAAAGTAGACAATGATCGCATTACACTCGTTGTGCATGTCAGCTGTCCTATCCTCCCAGCCTTGCATCATGTAACCACATTTTCTTATTTATTAAGCGATCCTATTATACACCTCGATTTCGGTAAACTGCTACTTTTGTCAACATGGCATCGTGGCATATGTTGTTCCTTTATGACCCTGTACCAGAACAGATCGGCCCGCCGCTGCTTCATTTGACGGCCGAGGATGGCCTATCACATGGCGGGGGGGGCTGACTTCATAATTCGCTGACATATGTGTCAAGATATTATTCGGCAAAATCTTACTCGAGAATAGCAATGCTTAATGGTATCTCATTTTTCAATTTGCATGTCGTGTTGTTCCTAAGATATTTCTGTATCACAGTCTGCAACAATTAGTAAGATTTGAATGAGCCTTGCGATTTTGCTATTTTCTTTGTGCTTTTAACAGTTTGAATAGCCTGTTGTTCCATTGCTACCTCTGTGTTTTTACAGTGGGCTAAGACATGGGAGGAATGTCAATTCGAAGAGAACCACAGGTATTGATAGTTTCCGACGGTGCATGGGAAATCCTGGCAAAGGCAGGATAGTTAGTCTATCTTAATTGTGTACAGGAATCCAACGAGACCGTGGCAATAGAATTCTTGCAGAATTTACAAGAAAATCACTCCACAGTAAGGGGATAACATATAGCAGTCACCAATGACGTAATTGCAAAGGTATCGGGACTGCCAGCCACTGGACCTGTATGGACCATGAACAAGGATAGATTGCAAAAGATCATGGAGATCTTCCAGGATGAAGGCCAGAACCTGACAGTCAGAGGAAAGGGAGTCCTACCAGCAGCATTAGGAGAGTCGTGGGCAGAATTGGCGAGGATCATCTAGAGCTACATCACCTGTGAAGGCATGAAAGACGTGGTAAGGCCACGACACCTTAAACTCTTAGCAGTATTAAAAGAGAAATGCTCTGTGAACCTACCTGCATTTTTAAATTCATTACTGCATGATGTTGCCTGAAACATGAAAAAGTCACAACATGTGGAATCGGTAGTGAGTCACCATGGACTGATACAGCTGATAGTTAGCCACAGTTTGGCTCAGTAACAGAGCAGCTGGGAAGAACTAATTGCCATAATAGATGGGGCACCAACTCTGTCATCCCCAAAACGCAAACTTACTGCCAGTACACCAAATAGACCATCAAAACGGAGAAAATCAGTTAGATTGGCATGGATTAGAGGGAGGTTGGAAAATCCCCAAGGGAGTACCAACCAGCCTGTGGACATAGACGACTAAGGGGACGAGCAAATCCCGCAACTGGAAGGAGAAGAGAATGAGAAAGAAGTGGAAGGAAATGAGGAAGGAGAAACATAGGAAGAGAACGAACAACCTGAGTAGGTGGAGGCGGAGGCAAAACAACGCGAAGAGAGTCCATTGCAAAATCCATTGCAAGAGGATGAATTGGCCAAAATTCTGGCCAATATGGGCAAATATGGCCAGCCTCTCAGCCCGCCAGGCCTCCAGATTGAGGAAGAACTGAAAGAGCATTCTGCTCAGGATAAAAATGCACCCAAGGAATTGCGCGACGAGGAAGAAAACGAAGAGAATCATTCTGCGAGTATGACAGGAGAAGAAAATGATGAAGAAATGGAAGGGGAACAATCTACTCCCAGCCAGACTACACCAGAAGAATTGCATGAAGAAGAAGGGGTGGACAAGGAAGTTACCCAGGAAGTAACAGAGCCAGCTAGGGTTTCTACTCCTAAGCAACCTGAACAAAACATCGAAGGAGCACCCCAAGAGGAAAACCAGGGAATTGGCCAGGATAGCAGTCCAGGCCCGAGTAAACAGACAGTTTTTCCTTCTAAGGAAATAGAAGAAATCAAATGATTATGAAAAGAACAGCAAAGGTTACTAAATGTGATAGCTCGACTTCGACAGCAAATCAGGGTTTTGAGAATGAGAAAGAGAGCAAAAAGAACTTTAGGGGAAAGACATGAAGCTACTCCGGTGATACCCCCCAAGAAAAAGGTTCGAAAGACCCCTGCTCGGCCTGCTGTTCAAAACCCTGTCGAAGAACAGTATGATGAAGCACAGTTTGTTGTTCAAATTGTTGTCGTTCAAACCGTTGTTGAAGAATGGTCTGTTGTTTAAACCGCCGTTGAAGAACAGTCTGCTGTTCAAACTCTTGTTAAAGTGCAGACTACCATTCAAAAGAAAAAGGAACAGCATTCCACTGTTGCTCATGTTGAAGTGCAAACAGACGATATATTGGCCTGTGACAAGGAAGTTCAGACAGAGGCACAGTCCTCTGAAAGGATACAGACTGTAAGTATAAGGCAACGCAATAGGAAGATTCAAGTAAACCTTCCACTGGCCACTACTATGTGGGACAGCGATCCGAGGACAGTAACCCTACGAGAGGGTTGATGCAAGCTCAACAAGCAGTTGAAAAGCTCACGAAACAAACGGTTTCTCAAGAAAAGTATGAAGAATTACAACAAAAGCTAAGGAATGTCAATTTATCCAAAAGCCAGGCCTTTGAAGGATGGCGAAAAGAACAAGAAAAAGTTGCAAAGGTAACTCATAGATTAGATGTAGTTATCAGACAAATGGATACCTTATGCTCTTTGTACACTGACGTCCTAGCATGTAGAGCCCCTGCCAAGAATTATGCCTTGTTTTTAATGGAACGATATTTGCAATTGAAAATTAAGGTTGTCAAAGCAGGAGCCCCTATACAAATTAATACCATTGATGATTTTATAAATTGTTGTAAGCACTATGGAGTGAAGGTTCAAAGACTACTGTGTGAATTCTATCTACATAACCTTGTGCTAGACCAGGACACAGAGCAGAACCCTGGCCCTTTCGTTGGGGATATCCAACTGCAGGAATTTATTTCGTTTGGAGTTAATCAAATAAAATGGCTTAAAGCCTATAATTCCTTCCAAAGACAAGAAAATGGATTAGACTTATGGGTAAGAGCTGAGCCTAGAGATCCATTACAGTTATGGAACAGACACAGGAGCCTTATGAGGACTCTGGGCGTGATTGATGCGTTAAAACCCATTCATATAGCAATCAATCGGAAAGGGATAGAATACTTCTTTACCATGAAGGACCTTGCCATTGCAGCTGCTAAATTTCGATATCAGACCTCCAATTCGAACATCCAACTCAGGGAACCATTTAATTACGAGAACTTTAAGTTAGTCATTGATCGTCTAAACCTATATGGCGAAATTATCTTGAGGGCAGGGCCATCTTGGTTAGGATATAGGTTTCGAAGTCTGATTATTTGGCACCCTGCACTTGGATACCAAGCCCTATATGAAATGCCTGAGGGTCAGACAGTCCATCTTTTTGAACACCTAGTTAGGCATCATGGATGTAGGCCACCACATGAGATCCCATCTCCAGCCTACTCTCTCACTGCCTTACATGTCAACTACAATGTTTTCATGAGGGCATGAAAAAGGGTAAGCATGGGGGTGTGTGGAGTATTGAAGAAGGTATGTTTTCATTGACTATTTTTCCATCTTTTCTTTAGAACTCGTAACATCTTTGCATCATGAACTAGGTAGATAATGGGAAATTATGAAAAATCTATAAAGATTTATATGCAACATGAAAACGCTAATAATTGCCATTTCTTATGCAAGAAAAGGGAAAAACTAAAGATTGCCACTCCAAAGAAAAAGACAAGGCCAAGCTAATCGTTGTCCCTTTGACGAGGAACCATATGCAAACAAGATGATCTAAATCAAAACATCTCAGCCAAGGAAAGGAAAAGGAAATATCGACTCAGCGCAAGAAGACAACCGGATAACTGAAGGATTAACAGCTTGGTGAATCCCTCAGGATCCTTTGATCCTGAGGGATCGCTGCTTTAACTATTTTTGCATCCTTGATATCTCCGCTTCAGCTGTTATAAGTAGGGGCAGCACTGCTAACCTGAGGGAGACTGTTCATTTTCATGTAACTTTGCTCTGTATTCAAAACTTTGATCATCGACTCTCGTCGAGAAGTGATCCACTGTAACTCTGTTTTAATGTTTTAATATAAATCTGGTTGTTGTTCCATCTGTGATTCTGGAATAATTTCAAGCGGTGTATCCCTGGAGGCTAAGGGTCCGGCCCTGGTGGAACACTTGCTCCTGTATCACTATCTTTAGTTCGTGTGTGGTTTGTATTATCAGCTTTAATCGGTAATCTGGTGTGTTTTGTTATCTTATATCGCATGTCTATTATATTTTATATATGGTTCTCTGCAATAGGAAAGTCGTATTGTGCATTTTGACCTTATAACGTATTGTTGTTCCTTTAAAGTCATTAATGTAACATCACTCTTCTTTACAGGATGCTATTTATGTTCAATTGCAGAGTAACCAAGCTGTACTCTTCTTAAATTGGTATTACTGTATTCATCTATGGTTTATGCGTTATGCGATTGCTGTTCAAATTGACATTGTTGTTCGATTATGAATTGCGATTGTTATCCTTTTTAATCGGGATCAATACTTGTGGTATCAGACTCATATTATTGTATCTCTGTATGTTGTGTGTATTATTTATTTCGGCACCGTGTGTTCCCAATTGACTCTAAGCATTGTTCTATATTTCATTGGTAATTGGTTGCCGTTTCATTTCTATTTGTTGTCTGATTTATCCTTTAAGTAAAGATTTCCATTTGATTTCTGTAGGATAAGATTGTTGTACTAATTCCTGTAGATTAAGGTGTTGTTGTTCATCAGACTTAGTTGCTGTTACATTTTCTAGTTGTTGTTCCATTTCTTAGTTGCTATTCCATTTCCTGTTATTTGCGTTACTGATTGCTTTGGTGTGCAGAACGATCTGAAACTGTAGTGGGCATTGGCATTTGCTATCTAGTCCCCAGATTGATGATCTAATCCTTGATTACTTTTAGTTACATCAATTTCCTAAGGGATGAGTTATTGTTACTAGACCCTTGACTGATAAATTGCTTAGTTTTCTGAATGCATGATTTAGGCTTCAAAGTATTTTGTTGTAAGTAGATTTTCTTTCAAGCATCCGTTTACTCTTGTATTTTCTTGAGCACTATACTACTAGCATTACTCTGACAAATGACAGCCTCAAACTGAGTACACTCTTTGAGATAGCAAATCATTCCTAGATTGACAAGTTAGTGTGAGGTAATTAGAGGTGAAAAAGACCCTTTTTACGGCTTGACACCAATCCTTTTCACTCCATTTTGGTGTAATTCCACTCCACCAAAGATAGCTTTGTAATGACAAAAGTTATTGGGTGGTCCATATTAGCCTCTCTTGGTTGTGCCAGTACTACTCCTAGTGCAATTGGAAATGCTTCCACATGAACATGAAACTCTTTACTTCAGTTAGGGAATACTAGAATCAATGGAATTACTAGTTTCTCCTTTACGATATCTAGCACTTGTTGGCATTCTTCATCCCACTGGAACCTAACATCCTTCTTTAGCAATATTTCCAATGGTGTAGTAATCTGCGCATGCCCACACATAAACCTTCTACAGTATATTTAGTATGCCCCAATGTAGGACATAGTTGTTGAACTGAAGATGGAGGTGGAATATTCACAATCATTGTGATCTTCATCAGATCCAACAACAATCCCTACTTGCAAACAATGTGTTCTATCACAAACCCCATGCGTTATGGTAATTTATACACAACCACTAGTAGTTATTTCTTTGTAGTCTCAACCCTAAGAAGACTGCCAAACAACATAGGAGTGCATGGAAAGAATCAAATAAATCAATCAAATTGATCATTTATGCATATATACCCTATCTAGGGTTTGAGCTAAGCACCTAAAACCCTTGCAGATTAACAGCAGATTTTGGGTATGATTTAGAGATTCTCGCCCTGTCTAGGAGATCCCGTCCTCCATAAGATATCCAGAACCTAAACACAATAACCACCAAACAAGGAGAAAAAATAGCCTTCTATAGAGGATCATCAGCATAAACAAATGAACATACACATGAACAATAAATTAACCATTCAAATTTTATAGGAGGGAACATTCACTTCTATTAATCATAAAATAGATACAAAATTTCTACCATCAACAAATGAGATCCTCCCCTCAATCTTATGGTATGGTCTCCTTCTCCTAATACAATAAATCTCTTGCGTTATTTCCTTGATACCAAATCTAACCCCCTTTCCTCTTGCTAAGATTATATAGGTTCATTCTATCCTCTAGGAGAATGTATATAGACACCTAGGGGCTTGATAAGTTAGGAAACTTTAACAATAATGGACCCCTAGCCAACACATACACAAGTGCTTAAAATTGATCTCCTTGGGATTGACAAACTCTAGAAACCTTTTTTACAATTATGAGATTTTTCTCAATTATGAAATAATTATTATATCATAATTATAAAATTGTGACAAAATAAATATGAGAAATAACTCAATCATGTAATTCCACCCTTTTGACATGGTATAAATCTCACATAAGTAAAATAAAAGGTGAAAGGGGATGCATTCTATCTAGAAACTGAGGTAAGTTGATCTTGGATTTCTCTCACTACAAGGAAATTGTAAATTGGGTTATAACAAATGCCCTCTAATGCATGATGTCAAAAGA
This sequence comes from Pinus tabuliformis, assembly GCA_031772625.1. Lineage (NCBI taxonomy): Eukaryota > Viridiplantae > Streptophyta > Pinopsida > Pinales > Pinaceae > Pinus > Pinus tabuliformis. The sequence goes on from CM062818.1 coordinate 1,338,096,398, forward strand.
TAAACTGATGGCATAAATGTATTACAATAAAACTCAAATTTCAAAATGGGAGGAACGATCCAAGACTGTGAAGATGGATTAAAGGAACTCAAATTCTAAAATCTCAACTTTGTTAAGAACATATTGTTGTTGGGAAAAGTATCCAATACGGAATGCCCCTATCCCACTCTAAGGAGTGATAGTACCTCAGCAACAAACAAGACAAAACTATCTAAGTATTCTTCTTTACGAAATGTAAATAGAGGAGAAGGATGTAACCAACCGATGTCTTTCGCTAGTTTGTAGATCCGATCTCACTCCCTTCTGCTTGCTTCCCGCTGCTTGTTCCTTCACTGGCCCAGCTACACCGAGTTCCTGCAAAATGACAAGAGAGGGAAACTACAATAATTATACATTCATAACTAGTTTAGGATTAGAATAAACTAAATACGCAAATACAGCAAAACTTCATTGATATACATGCATATAGAAGAAACTCAAATGGCTTTATTGATGAAGAAGTAAAGTTCAAGAAGAGATACAACCAAGTGAGGCCCAATCCAGCATCACCTTCCCAGCAAAAAGAATCTCCTCTTCACCTCCTTGAAAGAAAATCACCCAATAGCTCTAGTCTCAAACCAACAGCAATTCTTTGCAATAACAAAATTCCAGACAATCGTCTGATGGTAGACTGATAATTTTGATGAAATTATCATCCTTTGAGTAGGATGATCATCTGCTACAATGATGTACATGTCAAATGTCTTTATCTTTCCTGAATATATATCGCAGTCTGGATGGATGAAACTAGATCCGGGGTCTTCAAACTCGTTCGATCTTCACTCTAAGTACAAGTCGATCCATGTGAGAATTGCTCTGAAGTCGAACATGGAAAGACATCGCTTGATTACCGGTCAATGATGTAAACCATTAACAAGCACGAGAGGAATCACCAATAATGACAATGACCCTCAAGGTACTGTAGTACAATTCACGTGGTGTGAATAAAGGACTTGGCGTCGAACACCACGCAAAATCTTTCGGTCGAAGGTCATTGATGTATACCTGTCGCCAGAAGTGAGAAACTTGCCATTGAGGCATGCAAGCTTCAAAGTACTGAAGGGGTTGTTCCTATATCAACTTCTTGGATAATGAGTTGATGTCAACAAGAAGCGATCCGTGGAATGGAGCTAATGATTTTGATGGAGGTGAAAATGATCTGTGACATATGATTCAGGGTGGCGGTCATGAAAGGATGAAGGATAATGTATGGCAGTGGATGGGACACGGTTGACTCTTTCTGAACGACTTCTCTTGAACATGTGGCGAAACTGATGCGATGGATTGGTAGCATTACCCCAAATTATGGATGGTATGGCGAGACCATGGTGATGTGACCGGTGAATGAAACAACCCAACCCGATTGTGGTACGGAGGAAAAGTGTCATGTTCAAGAGCGACTTGCTACCATCAAATCTTTCTTTGAGTTTCTCCCAATTTTTCCCCAGTCATTGCTGACCAGTACCTCTTTATTTTTGTCAAGCTTGAGGAGGATAACATATGCTTGTTCTATAACCTGCCCTTCGGGCAAGCCCATCGCTATGTTTTAACGAGCCTAGCGATAGGGAAACTCGTTCTCGTCTAAAGACAAGTTTGTCGCTATTTAATATTTTTAACGAGTCTAGCGACAAAGACAACTCGGTCCTTTTCATTTTTAGAGAGTCTGAAAAGGTATGTAAAGTTAACTCCAAAGTTCCTTTTTCATCATCTAATCCCTTAAGTCCGAAAAAGTATAAAACAATAAAAAAGGGATGGATTTTTTATCTTTTTTAACGAGCCGAATAAAACAAGCGCTCGATCTTTTTGTGCAATAATCCCTCAGGTCCAAAAAGATTAAAATCTAGAGGAGGGATAGCACTTCCGGTCGCTTTAACGAGCTGGAAGGCCAAAACTCGGCAATCTTTTCATATTTTACAAGTCAGTTGAAAACAGCTTAAAGAAGACTCGTCTTTTGAGGAACGAGTGATGAACAGGGTTAGCAGCTGATTCCAGGTACAGGTTGGAATTTTCCAATCACGGCAATGTCACAAGGATGGCTAGGTGAAATCACTCTTCGCAGTTGTTCCTCAAAATGGGTAAACAATCAAATGGAGGTGAATGATCGGCCAAATGAAAAGTGGAGGTGACAGTGCAAACACGACCAAGGCCTTAATGGCTGATAATTTCTACATTTACAGTGGTTATTTACCGGGTGGTTCATTTTTTAACGAGCTTAAACGCGGAAAAACACTGCTCGATCTTATGTTTATTTTTTAACGAGCATGAACTATGTGCTAAAACTGCTCGGAATCCACCGTGTTTAGAGTATTTGATAGGAATTCAAAGACTGAAGGGTGATAAAGGTCCCCTTGAGTATCTTCTTCACATTCTGGAAGAAGGGAACGATGGTGGCTATCATTCCATGGTGCCCCCTCAATCAACATTGATTGTAGGATTCCTTCGTCAGTTCCATGCACTTTCGACCAAGGATCTAATGGGGTACCATATTCTCCGGACCTATCTACCCAAATGCTTGATGAGCGTTGATTTGGGTTCGCCTCCCATGCCTGAAACATTGATTGCTACAATATTTCTATTGGGCTTGGGGGCAAAACCATTGCATGATCCATGTTAATATCGTCTTCTGACATCTTCTGCTCGGAAGATATCATGTATGTTCCTACCAGCGCTACTTCTCCTATATAAACTGGAGGAGGAAGTGCGAAAGTTCCCATCAGGGTGGGGTCTTTCAGTAGGCCCACTCCGATATTTTGAAGCGAATGGTTGCTTCCATGGATCATGGGAATGCTTCCCGTAACTTGTGAACCTTTAGGGAGGAAGTTCTGTTGGTCGACGACCGTAATCCCTCCTTGAAAAGGGAATGCGATCTTCCTAAAGTAAGTCGACACTACAGCAACCATGGCATATATCCATGGTCTTCCCAGTAGGATGTTATAGTCAAGATTCCCATTGATGACTTCAACATCTATTTCCACTGTTTTTCCTCCTAGTTCAACTTTCAAGTTATTTAGGATACCGTACGTGGTGTACATCCTTCCGTCGAATGCCTTTAGTGTCGTCGATGATCGTGACAAGGTTGGCGATCCTAAAGTTTTCCAGCAACTCATCGACATAATACATGTAGATGCCCCCTCATCAATGATTGTTCGGTGAACAATTTTGTTGAGGGCTTTCACTTGAATAAGGAAAGCTAGTTGAGCTGGTAACTGAGGATCATATCCTTTGTGGTCAAAGGATACAAGATTGGAATCCTTAGGATCAACCCCACCAATAGCTGATAACAAAGCCTGCCTTTGGGATGGACAATTTTGCAGTACTTCCAGAGTCGACATAGCGGACGGCGGTTGGGCCAAATCTTCCACTATGTTATAATGTTGCGCCGCTCTGGCGCGAGGATTAAATGTCGACTTGTGTACTACTCCCTTCGGCGGTTTTATTGTTAATTCAGGAATTATGGGTGGTACAACTTCTGTCGAAGTTTTCGTCAAACTAGTTGGTTGATCTTTACCTTTGTCGTTCGACAGCTGCGGATTCCCGTAATCTTTGTTCCTTGTCGAAATCAAAGCATTATTTTGTTGCTTGGAGATCGACAACATTAACACTTGCAACGGGGAAGCATTTCCACTACCAACCAGATTTTGACCTGGATTGGGAAACGGATCAGTTAACACAGCTGAGGTTTGCGAACTTTTAAAGAATCTTTTAAGCTCAGCTTTGTATGGACAATCGGCTGTCCAATGATCCTCGTCACATATCATGCATGGACTTTTTGGTTTCCCTTTTCCAGGAGGGTTTGAAGAAGTTTTTTCAGGGGATGACTCACCCTGTTTCTTCTTCTTCCCTTTGTTTTGCTTCTTCTTGCTTCCTGGTTGATTGGTTTCTTTGCCTTTATCTGCTGATACGGCATTTACTTCCGAAGCAAGAATTTCTTCTTTTTCATTTTGATCTGAAGTCTTACGGGCTTTCTTAGATGAAGCCCTTGTCGATTTCGCGTTTGTCGTGCCAATCACACCATCGCCGACATGAGAGTCACTAGTTGATTTAGGAGGAGGAGGAATTGAGAATTCCGGTCTAGGGGCGTCAGGTATTTTGTCGTAGAGCGTGCCAGACTGAGTGTATACTAAGTCTAGATATTGTGCACGAGCAATAACTTGCTCCTCCGTTACGACTCCCCCTTTGGCCACATCTTCTGTTATGGCCGGAAGTAACGACTTGATAAACCATTAAGCTAATAGCTGATCGGGAACGTAAGTCTTCACCATCCTACGACGACGACGCCACTCATGTATATGATCGGATATGTGAGTAGCCATTGTCTGTTTGAAGTTGGTTAAGATTTCGGTTCCCGTTTCATACCTTATCGGTAATTGAAAATGGGTCAAGAAAGTCGTGGCTAAGGAGATGAAATTGTCGAAAGAGGCTCTAGGTAATTCAATATACCATTTTTCCGCTGGACCCGTTAACGTCCTCTGAAAAAGGCGAAGCCTTATCAAATCATCGTTTAGGGTGTTTGATGAACACCACAGATGAAATGTCATCACGTGATTCGACGAGTCTTCACCTGGATTTCCATTAAATTTAGGAATGTCCGATGAAATTTTGTGAGGAATCGCTGGCCACCAAGGGGCATAAGCAATTGGATCGTTTGTTAACCGGTGTAAATCGGGTAACTCTAAAGTTGCCACGAATGGTAATTGTTGACTCAGGTTAGGTGAAGCATACCCAGGGTACGACGGAATCGCCTAAGCAGTTGGCCTTTGCATGCCAGCATAATGTAATTGATGTTGGTATGATTGATACGGTTGGTGGACTTGACCACCATAAAGTGGTTGATTTTGACCGTTTTGAATATACGGTTGTCCACTGTTTGCAAAGATCTGCTGCTCAGAACCTTGGTACACTTGCTGGAATTGTGGTTGTTGGTATTGCACCAGCCATGTTCTGTTGTGCTATACTAACCGGTGGACCAAGATGTGGGGTAATTGTACCCGTTTGGACCTGTGTCGCCCCACCAGTTGGCGATTGTGATTGAGTCATAGGGTCAAGGGGCTGTTGCATTACAACCTGAGAAATCTGAGGTTGACATACAACAGGCATCGTTTGAACTTGTGACATTGTTACAATAGATGGCGTTGTAGGGATGTTCGACATAGGTACACATTGTTGCATAGAATACACAACTCTTGGTTGCTGGGGTAGCATAGGTACCCAACCACTTGTCGTAACTCCAGTATAACCTTAATACTGTTGTGAACTCCCGTGTGGGTAACCTCCCGGAGGGGGTAATGAAAGGTCATACTGCCCCCCATACGGTGGCGATCCTGCACTGAAAGGGATTGTTAACCCTTGAGAACCGGATTGCCCAACTTGACCTCCAAATGGATCAATTTGTTGAGTTCCAACATAAGAGTTGTCGGGTATTATCCCGGAAGAACAAACAGGAACAGACCACACTGTCGTAATAGCCCCTGAATAGGCTCCTTCCAGCTGTTGAGAGCTAGTTGGGACAGATGGTATGCCGGCGAACATTGTCGGAGTGACGACAGGAAGTTCTGCTGTTGCTGTGTCATTCGACACAGTCCTAGATGTCGACGGTTGTTCAGACATTTTGAGTCTATCCAATAGATTGCCTAGCGATTCTACAGGAACTTCCACTGGTGATAGACTAACTTCTGATGTCGAAGGAAATAGAGTGACCCAGACTCCAAAATGAGTTGGAGTACTTGCTTGCGGATCTTCTACATTTCCTCTATCGCAATCAGACCAGGTGGAAGAGGAAGACCGTCAGGTCCGTAAAATATTTTTGGTGCAGAAGAAGGGGTTGATTCGACAGCGACAGTTGTTTGAGAAGCAAGACTCTCTGAACCAATCGCAGATGGAACAGGTTTAGTAACGCAAGTATTTGCTCTCGGACTAGGATCAGTGTCACTGTTCCTCTGTAACTGTTGAACTTCTTCAATAGAGGCAGGGTTTCCAGAAATGCTTGGAGTAACCGGAATCTCAGATGTTGTTGGAACACTTGTTCTAACTTTGATAGGAGATTTTGAACCGGTTAAACAAGTTTGCTTTGTCCGTACTGTTTTCGATTCCGGAGACAAAGACGGTTGACTCGTAAGCCTCCGCGAACGACGGGGTTTCAATCGAATTTCTTCCACGATTGTGGATTACTCGATCAACCAAAATACAAAAGGGGAAAGTGTGTTTCCGAATTGAATGAATTTTTTAGACGCTTTAGACACAACTTGCTTTTTCACTTTTAAAGAGTCGAGAAAAAGCTAAAGATGACTCTAGTCTCCTTCGATGTTTTAACGAGCCCGAAGTGAAAAATGCTCGAATGGACTTTTTCTGTTATAGAGTCTGAAAAAGGCCAAAAGAAACTGCTCTGGAGTTCTAGGCAGAGGGTGTGCCAAACTTTTTGCAAAACCGCAGAATACTTTTTAAGGTACGGGCGGTCGATCTTCCTGAATGTTGTGTTCAGTGCATTGCGATCAGTAGGGCGGCCGACACAACTTCCTATGGATAAAGGTTTTATTCCTATAGGGGTCTCCCAATATATACGTGACGGTACGTGGGAGCACAATCCGTACTGATACTTATCGCTTCACCGTGGAGGAATCACCCAACCACTCGACGGTAAGATATCAGGCTTTACGACGCCGGAAAACGTCTCTAGCCTAGACCTCTATGTTGTGCGTTATGTTACAAAGCGTTATTAAGTTCATTCACTTTATTTTAGGTTGATCTTTTTAGAAGTTTACCTTTTTGGATCACCACGAGATGTATGGTACAACTCCTAAATGCAGTCTAAAGATGATAAGCAAGCTCTATATATCTTTTCAACATATGAAAATCCTAGCTACAAGGGGAAAAGAAAGACATCATCTTTTCTCACAGAGCATAGAGCACACAGTAATGCACTTTCCCTAAATCAACATGCAAGCTGTCAAAATGCAAATGCACAAATGCATGTATTTCTTTTCTCTTTCTTAATATTGATGTTGATATAAAGAAAGATGTTGTATAACTTTGAATTCGATTTCAAGTGAAAACATAAACAAGTTCTTTTTCAAAATCAAAAGACACCTTATGATTTACTTGTTTCGACACTAGAAATACATTAATTCAAACCAAACGACGAAAGTAAAAGCTAAATCAACCGTGAACAGCAAACAAACTCACTCCTAAGATCAAAACGACACTTATGACAGTTCTAGATCTAAGGGTCACAGTAAGACTAGTTTACTTTCGTAATGGGAAACTGCAAATGATGTAAGAAATACACAAAGAACAAATACAGTTTCTTTATACAACTGGGGCAGAATTGAGGCAAAGAGAGGTGGTTTCAGATAGGAACACTGACTGATAACAGGCTGCAAAAACAGGGATAAAACTGAGCAAAAGGACACAGGGGACCACAGCTGCACAAGGCAGAGACTGTTCAGCGCAGGTCTAACACAGAGGTTTTGACATTCAGTGCAGGTAGCCTTCACGGGACCTGCGTTGAAATGCAGAACCTCTTCACAAGCTCTGCGCTGAAGCAGAAACGAGAGTTGTTTATGGGTTCTGGGTTGCAGATTGCAGTTAAATTCACAGTTTTTGGCCAAATAAAAGCTATCAATCAGGTATAATCTAAGGGATGATTCAAAGGAGGATGAAGATCTATCACTAAGAGCTGTTAGAGCACTTGTGGATCAGCTTTTCAGATCATAAATAGGCCCAGCGAATGGACAAGAGTAGCTGCTCTCTACTTTGCATTTGAAAGAGACAAATGCAGTTCGATTCGGCACTCTTTGAGTTTATGAAATGAATAGCAAAAACACAACTAAACCAACAAGATAGGATCCCCAGCGGAGTCGCCAATGTGTTGTTGGGAAAAGTATCCAATACGGAATGCCCCTATCCCACTCTAAGGAGTGATAGTACCTCAGCAACAAACAAGACAAAACTATCTAAGTATTCTTCTTTACGAAATGTAAATAGAGGAGAAGGATGTAACCAACCGATGTCTTCCGCTAGTTTGTAGATCCGATCTCACTCCCTTCTGCTTGCTTCCCACTGCTTGTTCCTTCACTGGCCCAGCTACACCGAGTTCCTGCAAAATGACAAGAGAGGGAAACTACAAGAAGTATACATTCATAACTAGTTTAGGATTAGAATAAACTAAATACGCAAATACAGCAAAACATCATTGATATACATGCATATAGAAGAAACTCAAATGGCTTTATTGATGAAGAAGTAAAGTTCAGGAAGAGATACAACCAAGTGAGGCCCAATCCAACATCACCTTCCCAGCAAAAAGAATCTCCTCTTCACCTCCTTGAAAGCAAATCACCCAATAGCTCTAGTCTCAAACCAACAGCAATTGTTTGCAATAACAAAATTCCAGCCTTCTGGATCTCATGGAGGAGAGATCCATATATAGATATTTGGAGAGAGGATGAGTCAGCTTGAGATCTGACTAGTGTCCTCTCCCTCTTTCAGTTCTTCATTCCACTTGGAGGGTCTTGCTTCCACTTGGAGATTTGGAACCTCTTACTCATCACCAGTCGAATTCCCTGAGGCAAGAGTCATTTTGGAAGCTTCCTGGGTTTTGACACCTTGAGAAATGAGCTTGCCACATGTCCACTCTCACTCAGCGCAGGTAGCCAGTGTTGGCTTTGACATTCAGCGCAGGTACCCAGTGGAGCCTTTGACATTCAGCGCAGACAGCCAGTGGAGCCACTGAAATGATCCTGTTTTGACTTGTTTTGAGCAGTTTTCTGGTGGAGAACTTCTGTGAATTGCTGTGGTTTTTTGGCCTTGTTCCTCTAGGGGTAGGAACAACATGTTTAGGGACTTTGGATCCCTTAGATTATGGACATTTCATGCTCAATTCTGTGTTGGAAATAATACTGAGAGGGGGGGGTGAATCAGTATTATCATATTAATAAAACTTTTTCATTTCCATAATCAGATTCATATATGCTACTTCCACAACTTATTATGATTAAGTTAATCGATCTTCAATGAGTGCATTAGAACATTATCAACCATATTATCAGTTAACAGATGCAGTAACATAAAGTAGATCATCACACATAAGGCACACACACATGAACACAATGATGTAAGGTGGAAACCCAATGCGGGAAAAAAACCACCTGCTGCAAGTCATCTCAATCTTCTTCTTAATAAGAAAATTCTTTTACAATATTTGTACTGGTGCAGCCTTATACCAGTACGGGAGCTACAACCCCCTTTGCTCTTGTACTAGCCGATCCATTTACTAGTATGCAGGCTACTACCTGCTACAATGCTCCAAAGATTTCCTTTAGCTCTTGTACTAGCTTAGATACTAGTACGTAGGCGCCGACCTACAATCTTTTCTCCTTCAAGTACCACGTTTCATCAATTTCATACTGGATACACTGAAGCACAACCCATAAACTGAAAGGCCACATTTCATCCAATTTTCATACTGGACCCAACAACAACATTGAAGCTCAAACAACCTTCTGAAACACCCAATCAACTGAAGTAACCAGATCAACAATAATAGGACCAAACCCAGAACACAACAATGATAAACAAAGATTTTAAGAGAAGGAAGCACCCTGCTCAACTGCTAGCCTGAGTCCGGACTCACCCTGCTCAACTGCTAGCCTGAGTCCCGGACTCACCCTGCTCAACTGCTGGCCTGAGTCCCTGGACGCACCCTGCTCAACTGCTGGCCTGCGTCCCGGACGCACTCTGCTCAACTGCTAGCCTGCGTCCCTCGCACTGAGTCTACTGAACTGCCTGCGTCCCAGCGCACCTGAACCCTTCTGCGCCTGCGTCCGGCGCACCTGAAACTCTTCGCTCCTGCGTCCCGGACGCACCTGAACCCTTACTGCACCTGCGTCCCTCCGGGCATAGATGATTTCAAGACTTCAGAAGTAACCCAGACAGATCTGAACATGCGCCGAAGAGATCTCGGTCCATCAGTAGATTCGCCTTGTTTAGATCTAGACCAGATCTAGCCCTCATAAGATATTCAATCCAAGACTTGCCAAATCCAAATGATCTCCTTTGCTTTATATAGGCAAGCTCCTCCTTAAAACATGGAACAATACCACGAGCCGACACCATAGAAACATAAAACCGTCGGCTAGATACCACACAATATACCCCCACGTGCTTTTCTCTGCCTTGAAATGTGTGCACTAGGTGGATGCACCCCCTGAATGGCTGGCCTGCGTCCTTGGACGCGGGTTCTGCATGGTATACCTGCGGGGACGCACTTTCTGAACTGGCTTACTGCGTCCTTCATAATTTTTCAATAAAATGAGAGCTGATCATCAACTTCTGCTGCTGACTTGAAGAATAGTGAACTACCACCTGAATGGGTTGCCATCAAGGACAACACTTTAGCCATAATGCCAACAATCTCCCCCTTTGGACTTGATGGCAAAGCTTACTAAGAACTTGCCATTTGATTCCTTTGAGCTGTCCTGCATCTATGTATTATGTTACATCTGATATCTCTTCTGAATGTATATAAGTGAGATGGTCTTTTATGAGGGGGGTTGCCATCAAGTACAACACATGCATCATAATGCCAACAATCTCCCCCTTTGGACTTGATGGCAGCAACACCAGATCACTCTCCCCCTTTGACATCAAGGGAAAAGGGGTATGCTCCCCTAAGAACATGCTCCCTTTGACTATAAACCAGATCTACTGAAGTCTCTGAATGAGCTCCCCCTTTGAATATGACATGGTGCTCCAATCTGATAATGGTCTTTCTGAGAACAAGCTGAGATGTCTACTCTGCTATATAGTGTTGTTCATGCTCAAGCTCCCCCTGACTGTAAGCAAGGTCTGCAAAAAGATGTTCTACAAGAAGAACATGACTCTATAAAATACATACATCCATCACCCATCACAATAAGGATCATCCATCCAACCAAGTGGGAATACATCAGAAATATGAAAGCCAAATACATTACATCTTCATCCTATGCATAGTGGGGGGACATAGGCCGTTACATGACCTGAAGAGATGACGATAATAGATAGACTATTACAACATGAGTCTTGCTACGACCTTCCAAACATCTAAAGATCATGACAAACAACAGCACTGTATAATCTGCTCCATAGTATCTGTCAACATCAACTCATAACCATCCAGATCTACATGAATCAAGAGCCATCAAATGAAAGCATCAGCATCAATCAACATATGTATGAATAATCATCCCTGTATCCAGCCAACAATCCTCATCCATTTGTGCCAAGAAAGAAATCATGCATCTTGCTCATGTCAACATCATCATGAAATGCATATGAGTAACTCATCATCATCATGTCTCCAACAATGCGACTTTGAATAATCATCCACGAAATCAGCCAACCTCATCCATATATGTGCCAAGGATAATAAAGACTTCATGCAAGCATCATTAGAGAATCAACCATACATCTGATCATGTGACCAACTCATAATAGCAAGATGAATCATAAGCATTGTCATCAAGGACCATAATGCCAACAATGAATTTAGGACATATGCTCCCCCTGAACCAGTGCCATCTGTTAAATCTGATCATGCATATCAAGAAGAATCAGCCAATAAATACTTTGAGACAGGTACGCACTTCATCTTCTGCTGCGCTGCGTCCTGTTGCTGCAGGGACGCACCCAAAAACACTATCGCGCCGCGTACTTTTACTCAGGGACGCACCCAAAATTACTATCGCGTCGCGTCCTTTTGCTTCAGGGACGCACCTGATCCTCAGTCGCTCTGCGTCCCCACGTAGATCTTCAGTTACTGAACTGCGTCCTGGACGCACCTAGACTTGGTCTGGCCTGCGTCCGCACGCAGGTCTCCTGTTACTGCACTGCATCCTGTACTTTCAGCTTCCTCTGATTCTGGTATGTCTGTACATTGTACTGTGCCATCCTTTCCTAACTGTACTTCCTTTTTCCTCCATATCTTCAAGCGTGATGATGACATTTTCTCCTTTTGATATGGTGCCCAAACTTTGTTCCTGCATTCCTTGGCTATATGTCCAAGCTTGTTACATGCATAACATCTTACATGTTTTATATTCCTCTTGTAACAATCAGTAGCTTTGTGACCAAACATATTGCAAGCAAAGCAATATCCATAAAAGTACCTTGATTGAGATGACCTTTCTGCATAATGGTCTTGAACTCTTCTTCTTCTACATCTAGCTGCAACATGTCCAAGATTATGACATACATAACATTCAACATTATTCATAGGAGGAGTAAAGGATTTTCTTTGAGGAATCTCTTTCCTTGGTTGATGATGAGATTGATCTTTTACTTCTTCGTTGATCACTTTAGATTTCCTTTTAGAGTTTCTTGCCTTACCTTGTGAACTAGATTCACCTTCAACAGATTCATGGAAACCAAGACCAGTCTTTATAGCAGGGGACCTTTGACTACTAAGAATATCATCCAATACTTTAGAGCTATCTTGAAATCGTAAAAGCTTATCCTTTTCTTCTAGTTTACTTTTCAAGATATTTACCTCAACCTGAAGTTGTTCTTCCTTTTCAAGAGATTTCTCTTTCAAAACTTCTTCAGCGTTCCTTCCTTCTTCCATTTGTTCCCTTAGTTTGAGAATTTCTTTTTCTTGTTCTTCATACAGATCCTGCTGCATTTGACGAACTCGGAAGGCACATTCCAGTTGAGATTTTAAGCTGGTGACTTCGTTTTCTTGTTTTGCAATAGCTTGGAGTAGATCTGTATTCTGCTTCTTTGATTCTTCAAGATCTCCTTTTAGTGAGAGGATTGTAGCTTCAAGATTTTCATAGTAGCTGGATCTATCTTTGAGTTTCTTGATGGTTATGCTTCTTTCGTTGACTTCTTTTCTTAATGATGTCACTTCATGCTGCAATTTTTGACATTGGTCTTCCTTGTCCTTGAGTAGCTTTCTTACCTTGTTTCCTTCTTCTAGTTGTGCCCTTAGTTTGGTAGCTTCTTCTTTGAAATCACATTCCTTTTTGTTCAATAGATCTTGTTGATCTCTAATTTTGTCTGTCAGCCTTTTAAATTCTGCCTCTATTTGATATCTTTCTTGTTCACTCATAAGAGCAAATTCAGTAGTTTCGATATCACTTTCATCTCTTTCACAAGGAAATATAGCTGGAACATCAGAGGATAACACATTCATGCCTGATAATGACTCTGAATCTGATTCTGAATCTGAAGAGCTTCTTATGCCTAATCCCCAATCGATTCTTCCACTGTCATAGTTCTTCTGAGATGACTTCTTTTTCTTATTAGCTTTCTTCTTAAGCTTATTTCCCATTGTTCCACGGATCTCCTTCAAGCGATCAAGCTTCTATCAAAGGACCTGCTCTGATACCAATTGTTGGAAATAATACTGAGAGGGGGGGGTGAATCAGTATTATCATATTAATAAAACTTTTTCATTTCCATAATCAGATTCATATATGCTACTTCCACAACTTATTATGATTAAGTTAATCGATCTTCAATGAGTGCATTAGAACATTATCAACCATATTATCAGTTAACAGATGTAGTAACATAAAGTAGATCATCACACATAAGGCACACACACATGAACACAATGATGTAAGGTGGAAACCCAATGCGGGAAAAAAACCACCTGCTGCAAGTCATCTCAATCTTCTTCTTAATAAGAAAATTCTTTTACAATATTTGTAATGGTGCAGCCTTATACCAGTACGGGAGCTACAACCCCCTTTGCTATTGTACTAGCCGATCCATTTACTAGTACGCAGGCTACTACCTGCTACAATGCTCCAAAGATTTCCTTTAGCTCTTGTACTAGCTTAGATACTAGTACGTAGGCGCCGGCCTACAATCTTTTCTCCTTCAAGTACCACGTTTCATCAATTTCATACTGGATACACTGAAGCACAACCCATAAACTGAAAGGCCACATTTCATCCAATTTTCATACTGGACCCAACAACAACATTGAAGCTCAAACAACCTTCTGAAACACCCAATCAACTGAAGTAACCAGATCAACAATAATAGGACCAAACCCAGAACACAACAATGATAAACAAAGATTTTAAGAGAAGGAAGCACCCTACTCAACTGCTAGCCTGAGTCCGGACTCACCCTGCTCAACTGCTAGCCTGAGTCCCGGACTCACCCTGCTCAACTGCTGGCCTGAGTCCCTGGACGCACCCTGCTCAACTGCTGGCCTGCGTCCCGGACGCACTCTGCTCAACTGCTAGCCTGCGTCCCTCGCACTGAGTCTACTGAACTGCCTGCGTCCCAGCGCACCTGAACCCTTCTGCGCCTGCGTCCGGCGCACCTGAAACTCTTCGCTCCTGCGTCCCGGACGCACCTGAACCCTTACTGCACCTGCGTCCCTCCGGGCATAGATGATTTCAAGACTTCAGAAGTAACCCAGACAGATCTGAACATGCGCCGAAGAGATCTCGGTCCATCAGTAGATTCGCCTTGTTTAGATCTAGACCAGATCTAGCCCTCATAAGATATTCAACCCAAGACTTGCCAAATCCAAATGATCTCCTTTGCTTTATATAGGCAAGCTCCTCCTTAAAACATGGAACAATACCACGAGCCGACACCATAGAAACATAAAACCGTCGGCTAGATACCACACAAGAAACCCCCACGTGCTTTTCTCTGCCTTGAAATGTGTGCACTGGGTGGACGCACCCCCTGAACGGCTGGCCTGCGTCCTTGGACGCGGGTTCTGCATGGTATACCTGCGGGGACGCACTTTCTGAACTGGCTTACTGCGTCCTTCATAATTTTTCAATAAAATGAGAGTTGATCATCAACTTCTGCTGCTGACTTGAAGAATAGTGAACTACCACCTAAATGGGTTGCCATCAAGGACAACACTTTAGCCATAATGCCAACATTCTGTAAGGCACAAAAATGTCTATAACACATACCTAAGGCGGGCATAGTTATTCTTGGTCATAAAGAGATATTGAACATGGCCACCAAACATACACTACGGATCCATGACATGAAATGTTAGGACATGGTCATGAAAAATACACAGTGAATCCATGTGACACATCAAACAAATTATAGCCACCAACAATTATAGTGTGTATCTATGTCACAGTATACATTAGTAGGACTATGAACACATAATAGACAGGAGGTGTCCTAGAGTAGTCCTCAAAGTACATAAATGATATATAACTCCAATGCAACCTAGGAAGGGTGCCATATAAGAGTGAGATGTCCTTAACCCATGGTCTTCGACATAAACATGATGGTATGAATCTTTGACATGTGAATAGATGTGTTGATGTCAAGCATGGTAGAAACCATGTGATTTTTGTACAATGAGGTATACCATTAATAGACGCGATGGGAGCCACCAATAACGAAAATGGACCCCAAGGTACCTAGTGCAGTACACTAAGTGTGAATAGATGAGTTGACGTTGAACACTCACGGACTCGACTGATCAGGAGTCAATGATGTAAACCCATTTTCAATCACGAGGAAACGTGCCACTGAAGTCTTCAAGTTCCAAGGTACTACTAGTTCTTAGATCAAACTCCCAAATAATGAGTTGAAGTCAATAAGAGAAGATCCATTAAAGGATGGCCTTGATGTATCCCCCACCAATCAACATGGAACGGATCAAGATGATGTAGTGAATGGATGAAGCCATGAAGTGATGAAGTACAACTAATGCAGGGATGGGTGACTCAAAAATTTCAACAAGAAATTGCAGATGGCTGACACAGGCTGAGATTTCCATTGAACCTATAATGGCATGACACAAAAGTGACATGGTAGCATGACTAATGAGAAGCACGTGATATCGTGTGCAAACACTTGATGCATTGTAGTGTGCTCCATAATGACTAGAAGAGTGACTAGTAGGAGGAGTAGACATATTCATATGTATGGTATGGCTCCTAGGTAAGAAAAAACCCAACTGTAAGGTAATGATGTAGACAGACACTATGTTCAAGGGTGATGCGACTAACGCTGCCATTTTGATGACTAACAAAAATAAATTTTCCCTTCCCATTTTCTCTTTTTAGTCTCCTTCATGGTTTAATGAGCATGAAAGAGAAGACAAGTATGCTCAATAGGTTCCTTTTTTGTAAAGTTTAACGAGGTCGAAAAATAGATAAAAGTACACTTGTACCCTTCTCACGGTTTAACGAGATTTGAGAATGGAAAAGAGATCACTCATCGACTTTCAATTTAATTAACGAGCAGGAAAGGATGGAAAGAACTCAACATTTTTGTTTAGATTTTATGAGCATGAAAAGATGGCAAAAGAAGCTTGGGATTTTCATAAGTTTAACAAGTCATGAAAAGAGGACCAAAATGAACTTGACATTTTAATTGATTAACGAGGATGAAAACAAAGAAAAAAGGATCTTAGTGTCGTTCAGGGTTTAACAAGCATAAGGAGGACACTAAGGAAGCTCATCTAAGAGGTATGAGTGGTATAAAAGGTAGTAGCTAGTTCTGGTATGATGGAACCATTCAAAGCATAAGGAGACAAAGAGGTTGGCTTAATAAAACCACTCATCATAATGGTTCCTCCAAGAAAGGGTAAAACACCAAGTGAAAACGAATGATAGGCCAAGCAGAGGATGACGATGGAATAAAGAAACCAAGGCTCATTGTATAGAAATAGGCTATGAAAATATGGCAATCACGAGGGATAAATGGTGGAATCCTCCTAGGGTAAAGCCATAAATATGACAAAGAAGAGGACATGAGGCTCAAGTTCTAGGTCATGGTGGGTTAGAAGGATGGATTCTAAAAATACAATAGATGAGACACTACATAGACACAAATACAGAAAAAGGTCCTAAACTAGGGCATCCATGTATAGGTAGGCTCTACAGTCAAATTAAGACATGCAGAGAGAAGAGTCGCTAATGTCAAAACTTGATGGGGTTGGACCTAAGGCATAATGATGGCACTGGAAGACAATAATACAACAGAAATGGTGATATGTGACCTACCCCTACTTATGAAGTTCAAGTGAAACGCACCTAATGTCCAATGGGTTTTGCAATAGAAACGCCACCATGCCCTATAAAAACCATCCAGAAAGACTAGACAATGCTTAAATCACATAATGAAATAAATAGACATGGATGAGGTAAAAACAAGACCATGTATATTTTTTTTTGAATTTCATACTTTTTTTGGGGATTTTGGCATATCTAGGATACTGGAAAGGAGCTTGCATCACACACCAAAACAAAAAAGGGAGAAAATATCACACACACTCCTATGTACAAGTGTAACGTTGTCTAATAGGTCACGTCAATGTGTGCCCACTGCCAGGCACAGACTGAGGATTTCCATACATGAACTCATGGAGGAGTGGAGGCATCATATGTCACACCATGATGGGGCCATGCCATAGAAAGTTGAACTGCCCAATTCCTAAAGGGTGATGATGTGAGAGAACACCTAGAACCATAGAATTACTAGGAATGATCTAAGGACATACAAAGTGAGTCGTCTCGTCAGCTAGTGGAGCTCCTTGGGAAGGACTATTAAGACATAGAGGGGTACAACACACGCATTGAAAGGTGGAGAGAAGTTGGAAAATTCAATGGCAAGTTCAAAACTAGAAGCCCAAGAATTTACTTGGTCCAAGGGTGGCACTTACAAAGAGGGATGAGGAGATGCCCCCTGGGTCGATTCAAAATTGTGTTTGCCAATCTATACCTTTTCTAATTCAAGAAGACCAAAGTCATGAAGAGGCATAATCTCCATAAGATGATCAATAGGTGAATCCATGACTTCCAAGATGACTTCTCGAGAAGAAGACTTGTCGTCAATGTAGTCATGTGGAAGAAGCAGAGTGATGGTCTGTGTGGGTAAGGATCCTAGTCATATTCCATATTGGGATGGAGTTTCTAACCAAAGTCAAGAGGTATTGATGGGATTTCCAAAGAGTTAATTTTTTCCACTAAAGATAGTGTATTATCACCATGTTGATCTACATCTATAGAAGAATACACTTCCCAAGGGTCAGGAGACCTATGGGGACCATAGGTAACTAAAGAGATCACATGCATGGGAGAAATAGTAGAAGAATAATGAATTTCAGGTGTGGGTAAAGGAAAGACTTGAATAAGGGATGAGCTTTTGAATAAACCCGCACCAACACTCCCATAACTCCCAGGGCTATCTCCAACAAGTGGGAAAAAATTCTAACAGTAAGTTGGGTTGAAGAAACACAATAGTCCAACTAATTGATTGCAATTACCTTTTCCTCATGGGAAAAAAATAACATGGAATATCGAAGACATGGCAGTGGACATAGCATAAAACCAACTACAACAAGGGAGTAAATTATAGTCCAAGGGAGTGTCAACAACTTCAACATCAATGTAAGCAGTCTTGCCCCTTAGCTCAATGGAAAACTTGGGAAGAACCCCCTGAGGTACAAAATAGTGTCCATCAAATTCCTAAAGAGTGGTGGTAGACTTAGCGAGTGTTGAAGAACCGAGAGCTTTCCAGCATGATGTCAACATAACACAAGTAGAAGAGCTTCATCCACCAACGTGTGATGAACATTCTTGTGCAAAATTCACACATTAATTTGTAAATAAAATTGATGGGAAAGCCTATCACAAGGAAAGTTGACATTAAAAGTAATAATAGAATACTCTGAGGAATCCACCCCCACAATCGCAATTAGAAAGGGTTTGCATTGTTGAGCGTAGCTCTACAATACCTCCAATGCAGACATGGAACAAGGATCTTGGGCAAAATCCTCAATGATGTTGTAGTGTTTGGAAACACGCGCATATGGATTATGTGTTGGCTTGAGAAAGACACCCTTAGGTGGGAAATAGACTGGCTCCATGGGTTTATCTAGGGTGAGAGTTCTAGTGGAAGCAGTCAGGGTGGTTGAGTCCTTAAGGAAGAACATCCCTCAGGAGTATCATAATACTTGGCTCACATAGTCACATGAACTTTCTCTTGGCACATAAGGATAGACATGTTATTGGTAACATGAAAATATAACCCCTCATTACCCCCTTGTGGAGGTTGAGGATTTTAGGAAACCATTTGTTGTTGAAGTTGTGCAGGGAAAGGATGAGTCAAGATAAATGGTTCTTGAGTACAAGGTGATGGTGCAAGAAACTAGTGGACTTCATCCATTTGATGGCACTCATGAGTCAAATTTTTGCCTTGAAAAATGTTACAAGGGAACTTTATCTTGCGACTTCTTCCAGTGGTGACCCCTCCCTGATTAGATGGATTTGGTTGAGGTTCCTGAGCAGTTTTACACTTGTTTTTTTATTTTTTTTATTTTTTTTGCAAGGTTGTTGAGCATTCTTGGGTGTCATTTTGTAAGAATGTCGATGGGATTCTCAGGAGTGGGTGCTTTTTCAAATCCAGATACACTTGGTGGGGCTTGTGATTTAACAATAAATTTCCCTAGTTGGGTAGCAACTAGGCTCATAGAGTCAGATATAGAACCAAAGACACCATCAAAGTGTGGTCTTAGGGTATGTTTAGGTGGCTCAGTAGAAGGGAGAGGAGCATTAGGTATTACTTCATAAAGTGTGTCTGACTGAGATTAAATTAAATCTAGTGGTTAGGTGGCCAAATTAGCTTGTTCCTCAATAACAGCCCTAAACATAGACACATACTTGCTGATAGGAGGTAGCAACGATCGAATGAACCATTTTCAAAGAATCTCATCAAGGAGGTTTGAACTAACCTCTTACAATGTCACCACTCATTAATATGATCATAAATGATAGAGTGGAATTATATAACTTAAAATTGGACAAAAGGTCAGAATCGACATTGTATCTCATAGGAAAATGTTTTGGCCAAGGATGAAAAGTTGTTGAAAGATGTTGTATCCAGTTCAATATACTATTTTGCAACATCTTCAATTAGAGATGAAATTTGATCGAGTGATCCACTAAAGAGTTTGATGAGCACCAAATATGGTAGGTGGTGATATGTGTCGATGCGTTTTCTCAAAGCTTCCCTTCAAACTTAGGGATATCATATGGTAATTTTGTAGGCATGGATAGCCACCAAGGATCATGACGGTTGGGATAATTCATCATCTTAACTAAATATAGAATATCAATAGAATATAGAAAAGGATTATGTAGCTAACTGAATGGGTCATAGGAGGAAGAGCCCCAAAACCAACCGTGATGTCCCCCCATACCCCAGTTCTGAGTAATAATTTTTGGAGCATGGTTATAGTTCATCCCATTATATAGAGGATATGGGCAAGCATGATTGGTGTAAGGAGTTTTCCCTTAGGGTAAGTTCCCCCAAGAGAATGAATTGTAATAGGGTTGTACCTGATAGGAAAAGGACACCCCTTGCACAAGAGCACCAACATAGTGATCCAGGTTTATGCAGGAACGAAACGAAACATAGATTCAAACAGATACACAAAGCTATAACAAAAATTTAACTTCCATTCATTAATAATAAAACTAAAAAATATTTACATTTAGCATGGAAATAAAATAGTTGAGGCGAAGGTAGCTTATCTTTGAGAAGAGATGTGACAACTACATGCCTTTTGAATTGTGTTATCATGAGGCATGAAGGCCTTTTTATTAATAATAAATAAGGGAAAATGCCAAACATTAAAAAACCTGACCCCTGGAGATGAAGCGCCAAAAGTTGTGAGCCCTGTTGGGGTTAGTTGGTACGTCAACTTCCTGGGGTCATAACTTTGGCACACGATCTTCATTTGGATATCATAAAACATTGTTTCAAAGATCTCCATGACTTGGAAAAAAGAGAATCTGCGAAAGCAGTTTTTCCACTTTTCTAGTCTCTCAATTTTTCCCAAAAACATCTTTTATGACATCAAAAAGACTATGAAAGTTTAGGACCCAAAAAAACTGCCAAAAATATAAAGTTATGTTAGAATTAAGGAAACACAAAGAAACAATGTTATGGTTCCAAGTGGAATAGGTGGGTGGCAATCAATATCCACCTACATTAGCCCCCCCCCCCACCTTAGGAAGCAACGGTCCCCATTCCGTTAAGTGCCTCCATGAGTTGGGGAAACTTCTGCCAAACTTGGTCCCTGGTGAGCCACTTGCCCTAGTGTAGGTGCTAACTATCTTTGATAACACGATATAGTTGGATCCCCTATCTATGAGTGTTTTATATCTGTGTGTCCATGATTTGATCAGTTGTGGCATGTTCAATGTAGTCGGGGTTGAGCTTTTTTTGTGTCAACTACTCAACAATGTCTAATGTTTCCAACAATGGTGGAAACTATGGTCGAAAATGGTCCACATTGAATACGGGGTGCAAGCCAAGGAATAGGTGGATACTAATCTCGAAAGAATTGTCTCCCACAACCTTGGTGATGGTGTAAGGCTCGTATCATAGTGGTTTAAGCTTTTGATGGGCTCGAGAAAGGCATTATTTTTGCATATGTAACCAAACTTTGTCGCCCACCTGAAACTTATGTGGAGCCTGATGTTGATCATATTGTTTTTTTTACCTGGCATTGGCTTTCTCCAAGATGTCATGAACCTGCTAGTGGATGTGTTGAATGCACTCAATAAACCTGATGGCTTTATCAGCTTTAGACTGAACATGGGTAGATTCTTCCTGTGTAGTTGCAAAAGGCAAGGCAACATCAAGGATACATAATGGTTGAAATATCAGGCCCACTTCAAAGGGCTTATAGCCAGTCGAGATATGGAGAGCTCTATTATAGCAGTGTTTCACATAGGGTGTTAATTTTTCTTAGGGTTATATTGTTCTTTTCTTTGATAATTTCATTTCTTCATTCACATATTACATTCACCCCATAGCTTCATAACATTATTCAAATTTACATCATTATTCAGTAGCATATGAAACTATGTAGAAAGAACAATATCATCATCTTTAATGCATCAGAACATAAAGGAACAACAGAATAAAAGCATTCACACATAGAGACACCAAGATTAGTCGGAGACTAGGGAAAAACCCACTATGGGGAAAACCCTTTCAAATTCTTCTTCTTATTAGATCATCATCAAATGATTCAGCAAAAGAGAGTACAATGATCCATATCTTCATCTATGCAACTATCCAGAAAAATAACTACAACATTCATGAAATGAACCCAACAATGCTTATACTCAAAACCCTGATTCTTAAGACTGTAATGAATTTTTACTGTCTACGGTCAACCGTTGAATTATGCGGTCAAAGAGGGAAATCTTCAGCAAAATGAAATTTCATGTTCTAAGACCCAGTTGCATGAAGGAGGCATCATCCGAGCGACTATAGCAGCCTAATCTCTCCCTTAAGCCTGGTATGCAAGTGAATGGGGTCAAATATGCACTGTGGCAAGTGTGCGAATGAGATTTTCCAACCCTAACTCTCGGTCACATGCATAGTGAGTTATCTATGTAACTGGAAGGCTCCAGTCACACGCATGAGCCTCTATGGGAGTGACTATGGTTGAAATCCTTTTGTGTTGTCCCTGCGACTTCGACCCAAATCCCTAGATCTGAAATGCAAGCTCCGGACCCTACAATTTCACCTCAGTGCGAATCCATACCTTCGCGGACCTACCTCAGACCTGTATGAGCCAAAACCAAGAATAGAAGAATATCTCATGATGATGTCCAAATGAGGTAGAGGTCACCTGTATTTATAGCCTTCTAATGGCGTCCACTTTGCTGTAGGGCTGACCTTATCAAATATGCACAAGTGGAATTTTCTTCATAAGTACAATTTCCCTTATCTAATTCGAGTAATATTTAGGTTGATTTTGGTCCTCTCAAAAAGAGGAATTGAACACAATCATCATCTCCATCAAGTGAGTTTTCCAAAGTGGAATTTTACCATATTTACATATTTTTAACACTCCCTCTCAACTAGGGAGAATTCCACCTGCATCATGTCACATGTATCATGTCATCAAATCGTATATAATCACAAGTATCTCATCATCATGTATCATCACTTTTCATCTCAATTCATCTCTTCCTTATTCTTGTTTAACTCTTGATTGTCCCTGCTCATATTTTGAACATTCTCAAATCTAAAAGAAGAAGGATTTTAACATCGGATGGGATCTCAATCTACCACCCTCTATCCATTTGGCTACTACCGGAAATTTTTTCAGTGGGCTACTACCCAGGAACATCGGTGGGGAGCAAAATCTACAACCTGCATCATCATCGAAGAGCATATCATCAGGGAGCACATCTCAACTTGGAACCACGGAGGGGAGCATATTTCAACCCGGAATCTCATGGGAGAGCTATACATCTACAACTCTATATCGAGCAATAGGATATCCAAACACACAAGGGAGCACATCTCAACCCTAGAATTACATCGGGAGCTAATTCTCAATGCAGAACTGCATAGAGAAAATCTCAACCCAATCTTATTGCCTATTGATCTTCCCATCGATGACTTTAAGCATTCATGTGGTATAAAACCTGCATGATAATCTAAGCTTCGACAAGATACTCAACTTACCAAAAGGTAAGGATCACATGCCTCCAAGCCTCCTCAACCTATTAACAAGATAGGGAGGGACAATCCCAACAAGCCCTGCTTGTCGTTATGATGCTAACTGGGGTATACTCTGCAATGAACAAAAGTGGGGGAGATACCTGAATTTTCAAATAGACAAGGATCACACACATCCCACATGTGACAGATAGGGGTAATACCCTATTTTCCAGATTTCCCTCAACCCTAGGATCCCTCCATCTCAATTCCACACCCTGGGAGCTCAACATGGAGGAAGAGTTGGCTTAGTGTCCTCAACCAGTGATGCTCTCTATAGATCATAAACATATCATCATGCTTATATTTGGTCATCATCAATATCAATAGCAGTTTTCTCATGTTCATACAAGACATCAAATCAAATATCATGTTGAAACAAAAATATATATATCAAAAAAAGGA
This sequence comes from Pinus tabuliformis, assembly GCA_031772625.1. NCBI lineage: Eukaryota > Viridiplantae > Streptophyta > Pinopsida > Pinales > Pinaceae > Pinus > Pinus tabuliformis. The sequence continues at coordinate 1,338,120,356 of CM062818.1, forward strand.
TACCATAATCATCCTTCCTATCAAGGAGGTGTCAACCACAAGCCTAAGCTTGTCTTGTACATCAGCATTGTCTCAATATATGAAGGTATTTCAGTACCAGCTATATATATATATATGGTATTCTATGCCAATCGATTCCCAATATTTATCATTGCAATGTATCCATGTCATATCCAGAACTTTCTCAAACATCTCTCTAAAAAGCTTCTTCATCCTGCCTCATAGCTAGTCATGTTATAAATCATCATACTCAACCTCGATCATGCTTAAAGCTACGAACTTCTCATCCCAAAACATCATGGTAGATCTCATACTAAGGTAGTGCTCGTCAATAATGATCTAAACATCATCAATACATCCATGCAGTCACATATCATAGGAGGAATGTCTCGTACCAAAATTGATCATCCCATGCAAATATCTCAAAGGGTGCTCGGTGGAAACTCTGTGTGTATGAAGTGGCTCAATCATGAATCATCTCAGGTTCTATAAACAACATATATGTATATGGATGGGTTTTGAATCGAAACATCATTGCTTCAATCAACTATCAGTTTCCAAGTTGAGTTCAACAATATCTCTTCACAACTTCTTAAAATTCACTCGAAGTGTCCAAGGATTTGCCTTTCCACTTTCCAAAAACTTCTTCAATAGATCTGCAACATATATTTTCTTTTCCCAACTTCAGAAATCAATTCATCATGCCATGATTCATTATTTCGAGCTTCAGAATCCATCTCCCTCTTACTTAGATCATCAGAGGCTCATTACCTGTCAATAGTAGACTGTCATTATATAAAACCAAAATCAAAATCATACCTTGGAACACTTCTGAAGTAGAGGTTTGGATCAACACATCATCCTACCTTCCCTATATAACTATCAATGCAGACACATCAAGATCGAGGAGCTTGCTTCATACAATGCTCTCTACAAACATAACACTTTACCAAACCAATATGTTCAGTCTTACATAAATCACTATTGTACAATCAAATCAACTAAGTCATCTTATCAAAGTTTATATGCCAGATCAGAACTAATATCAAAATCATCAATATCACAGTATCAGATTCTTTAGACCAGGTGATAGGTAGAGGTCTCATCAAGTCATGACTTCATCTATTATCATGCCAACAAGTTGACATTTCCCAAGCAATATAAAATCATCTTTATGATCATAATATAAGTCACTAGATGCAAATTCATACACCAAGAATAGGTTCCATCCATTTATTGTGTGTCCAAAATATATCTCAATCATCAAGTCAAATTTCTAAGTCATTATCATGTCAAAACTCTAAACACCGCTCATCTATATCAATCAAACAAATATAGTCAATCTCTTGCAGCATAAACTTCAATGGTTAAATCATAATGACATATCTATATGCATATCTCGGTCACCTACAAACACACATCCAATATACATATTCATATTATAGTAAACATTCAAACTGTAGGTTTTAACCCCATATAGAAATTACCTGCATATGAATTCTAAAAATAGAAAATAAACAATGGCGAGAGCATAATACATAAAAAAAAAAATATACACAGAGATTTTCCCCTGGATCCCAAAACTAGGACTACCAGATTGATTTTTCATTATGTTCCTTTCAATGTTACAATACATATATATATATACATGTTGAATCATCCATAAACCCCAATCCATTAACCCTGGATTAGAACATAATCGTAGTTCCCTTGACCGAATCTACAAAATACCATGAACCGAAGACCATCGCACCTAAAAACATGTGCAGAATCCATGCAAAAAACCATGGGTAGGTCCACCCACCCAATATAGGGTCCAAAAAATATTTCCCCGGGGCACTGCCCCGAACCCTATAGAGGGGGGCTACCACCCCCTTCAAACCCACTGACAAGGGGGGTTGCCGACCCCCCTATGACCCACCCTCTAGCCCCCCGTTTCACTACTAGGGCTAGTCGTGGAAAGAATATAACACAACCCAACATTCTCCCACTTGTTGTTTTCTTTCCACGAAGGGCCATAGGAGAGCTTAGTCATTGATCTAGCCCTGCAATGCTCATTGTTTCTCTACACCAAGAGAACTTCTCAGTGCTCACAGACTTTGTCAATGCATTTGTAGTATTCTTCAAAGTGTCCACCTTAACTAGCAACACCTTCTTTTCTTCTACCATATCCCTCACAAAGTGATACTGAACATCAATGTGCTTTGTCTTTGAATGATAAGCAGGGTTCTTTGCCAAGAAAATTGTACTTTGGATGTCACAGTCTATCCTTATAGCTCATTGTACTAACCCCATACTTGAACTCAATCTCTGCAACCAAACTGCTTCCTTGCTTGCACGAGTGGTTGCCATGTATTCGGCCTCTGTAGTTGACAGTGCCACTACATATTGTATCTTACTCATCCAACTGATTTCACCTCCAAATAGGTTAAACACATACCCACTTGTAGATCTCTCTGATCCAGATCTCCAACCCAGTCTGCATCAATAAAGCCATGGATGTCCAATCCCGGTCTTCCTTGGTAGCACAAACCATAATCACTAGTGCCATGGAAATACCTGAAAACCCGCTTCACTATTGTCCAATGCTCCTTCCCTAGTTTTGACATAAACCTGCTCAATACTCCCACTGCATGTGCAATGTCTGGTCTAGTATAGACCATTGCATACATCATACTATCCACTGCACTTGCATATGGAACACGGGACTTGTCCTCTTCCTCTTCTTATGTCTTGGGACATTGTTCAGTAGATAAATTTACACCTATAGGAATAGGAACTTTCACTGGTTTATTATCCTGCATATTAAACCTCTGTGGTATTTTCTCGACATACTTCCTCTAGTTTAACCAGATCTTCCTCTTTGCCCGATCTCATTTAATTTCAATGTCCAAAATATAGTTTGCAACACCAAGATCTTTCATGTCGAATTTGGAGGACAACTTGGTTTTCAAATCCTGGATAATTTCTTTGTCATTTCCAACCATCAACATATCATCCACATATAAGACCAGATAAATAACACAGTCACCAATTAATTTAAAATACACACAGTATTTTTCTTTGCTTCTGGTGAAGCCAAGCCCCCATATAAATTTATCAAATTTCTGATACCACATCCTTGGTGATTGTTTAACCCATACAGAGACTTTTTTGACTTGCATACTAGTTCTTTCTTACCCTTCACCGCAAAACCTTCAAGTTTCTTCATGTAGATCTCCTCTTCCAAATCCCCGTGAAGAAATGTTGTCGTCACATCCATATTTTCTACCTCAAAATCAAAAGTGGCAACAACAGATAAAAGTAATCTAATAGAAGATACCTTGGCAGTAGGAGAAAAGATATCACCAAAATAAATTCTCGACGCCTGGGAATAACTTTTGGCTACCAACTGAGCTTTGTATTTCTCCGCCTTTCCTTCTGCATTCGTCTTCTTCTTGAACACCCATTTTCTTCCAATGGGTTTCCTTCCAACTGACAACTCCACCAAATCCCAAGCCTCATTTTTGTGAAAATATTCCATTTCATCAACCATGGCCTCTTTCCATAGTTTTCCATCCTCTGAATCTATTGCTTCCTTTATAGTTTTGGGATCATCATCAGTAATAGATAAAGCAAAATTTAAACAGAAAGTAGATGGACTATACCTTTATGGTTGCCTTCTATCTCGAACTGATCTTCTCACGATTGGAGTTTGTGGCTCTTCATCTTTTGATTCCTCTTCCGCTGTAGAGTCTGATTCTTCCTCCTTTAGCTCAAACTCTATCTTCTTAGTTTCCTTTGGTAGGACTTCACATTTAATAACATCTTTCACCTCTCTAAAAACCACGTCTCGGTTGTACACAACCTTCCTTGTTATTTCGTTCCAAAGCTTATAACCTTTTAAACCATCCTTATACCCAATAAAGATGCACTTTTCATATTTACTATCCAACTTTCATCTTTTCACCTTTGGAACATGTACATATGCATCACATCCAAATACCCTCAAATGTGAAAGAGAGGGTTTCTTACTAGTCCATACCTCTTGTGGAGTCTTATCCTCCAACATTGATGAAGGTGAACTATTGACCAGGTAACATGCAGTCTCCACCGCCTCTAACCAGAATTCCTTTCTTAACTCGGCACCACTGAGCATGCTTCTTTCCCTTTCCATTAACGTCTTGTTCATTATTTCTACAGCTCCATTTTGCTCAAGTGTGTATGGAGTAGTCTTCAATCGTGCTATACTACACTTCTTACAGAATTCTTCAAATTCCTTCTTTCAAAACTCTCCACCGTTATTTATCCTCAACACCTTTATATTCTTCTCTGTCTGGTTTTCCACCAGAGTCTTAAATTCTTTAAACCTATCAAAGACTTAAGATTTCTTCTTGAGGAAATGTATCCATGTATTCCTTGAGAAGTCATCTAATAATGATATATAGTACACAGGCTTACCCAGTGATGTAACCGACACAGGTCCAAACACATCGTTGTGCACAAGCTCTAATATCTGTTTCGCCCTCTTACTACCAGAGGAGAAATTCACCTGATTCTTCTTCCCATATACATAGTTTTTACATAAATCAAAATCCAGAGAGCTATTAGACATACCTTTACCATGAAGTATTCGAAGGACCTTCTCTCTAATATGTCCAAGCCTTTAATGCCATATCATGGTCTTTTCTCCAAAGACCACTAGATTTTTTGCTCCACTTTCAGGAACCATAGAGTTGTTGCACCCATCAATAATAGTGCTACCTTTCAGCTTGTACAGAGTTCCAATCCAAACTCCCCGCATCAATACCAGTGCTCCCCGAACCATCTTGCAGGTATCTTTATCGAACACTGTTTTTACACATGCATCATCTAGATTGCTTACAAAGAAGATTTCTGGCCAATGCAGGAATATGCAGAACACCCGAAAGTGTTCTAACCCTTCCACCTTGCAACTTCAACTTGACTTTTCCACGCCCCATGATTCTATCCTTCCTGTCATACCCTAAGAAGACATCACCACCATCATATTTCTCATACTCGCAGAACCACTCCCTATGGGGAGTGAAGTGAAAGGATGCACCTGAGTCAATCAACCATGCCTCATGATCTACATGTGGACTTGAGGAGGAAGCCAAGTACACATCCCCACCTTCATCTGTGGTGGTTTTCACCTCTACAGAAGGAGCATCCTCAAATCCATTTCCTTTCTCAGGAGCTTTAGATTTATTGTGCCTTTTGTAGTGCCCTTCCTTTCCAAATTTACATCACACCTTTACAGGTTTTCCTGGAGATTTAGATCTCCCTCTAGATTTCAGTCTCCCACTCGAGGACTTATTTTTTTTTGTTCTGGGACCATCCTTGTAAAGACAAAGCATCACCATTCTAGCTCTCCATATTTTTCCATCTCATCTCCTTCGTCAACAAGGATGAGACTATTTCATCAAACTGCAATGTAATTGCATTGTTGCATATTGCAACAACCAGATTATCCCACGAATCTGGTAGAGAACACAACAAACTGATGCACTTATCTTCATCAGAAATTTTAATATCAATAGAATAACTGGCTTACCACAATATTAAATGTGTTCAGATGCTCTGTCACGGAGTCTACATCTTTCATCCTCGGGTTATACAACTTTTCCTGTAGGAATAGTTTATTCACCATACTTAGATTGGTACAAAGTCCCTAACTTGTCCCACAAAGCCTTCGTCGTAGCTTCCCCCGATACATTCAGCAATACTGAATCTGAGACACATAATCGTATTGTGCTCTTTGCCTTCCAATCCAACTTCTTCCATTCTTCATTGGACACTGTCGTTGGTTTAATACCTGGATCTACTGCGATCCACTAATCTTTATCCACCAACAGATCCTCCATCTTATGTTTCCACAACTCAAAACTCCAACCATTAAATTTATTGATCTTTGTCTTTCCACTACTCACCATTTTCTTTCACCATAAAAGTCAATCCCACAGATCTCCCACTGAACAAGGTCTACCAAAAGACCGAGAAAAACCCCTCAGCAACAAAGGTGTCCCCTTGAAGCCAAAATAGCTATGATACCAAATGTAGTTTTTAATTCCATACATAAATTACCTGCATACAAATTCTAAAAATAGAAAATAAATTATGGCGAGAGCATAACACATAAACAAATATACATAGAGATTTTCCCCTAGATCCTAAAATCCGAACTACCAGATTGATTTTTCATTATGTTCCTTTTAATGTTACAATACATATATATACATGTTGAAGCATCCATAAACCCTGATCCATTAATCCTGGATTAGAACATAATCGTAGTTTCGTTGACCACATCTACAAAATGCCATGGACCGAAAACCATGGCATCCAAAACCATGTGTGAAATCCATGCACAAAACCATAGGTAGGTCTTCCCACCTAATATAGGGTCCAAAAAACAATTCTCTGGGGCACTGCCCCGAACCCCATAAAGGGTGGCTACCAACCCCCTCAAACCCCCCGATAGGGGGGGCTTCTGACCCTCTTGTGACCCCCCCTCTAGCCCCCCGGTTTCACTACAGGGGCTAGTCGTGGAAAGAATATAACACAAACTTCCCTACTCATATAAATTTATGTTGTCTGCTTCATGTTCGTAGGACTGGAATCCTTCAGGTGAACATCTAATTTCATGCACAAAACTTCATTTTTGTGCCCTGCAAGTATAGTCGCACCCATAGGCCTTCCTCTGCACGGTTGGGAGACTACAATCGCACCCTTGACCTTACTTCTGTGCGGCTTAGAAGCTACAGTCACACTTGTAAGCTCGCTTCTGTGCCACTGAGGCTCAGAGTAAGGGAAAACTCTTTCTTCTCAGATCGGAACTTTTTTGCAGATCAACATTGTCAGATTTTTGTCTATTCATGTCCATAAATCTTATTTCAATAGTAGAGAGTCTTATATTCATATAATGCAAAAGATAATAGGAATAAGGATCTTATGGGAATCCTCTTCAGCCATCTTTGTTCATGCCATTGACCTGTCTATAATGTTATCATGCATCAACAAATTAGTTAGATCGTAAAGTTAGACTATATCATATATTCATCATGATCATAGCATGTTATCATCAGCTACTTCATCATGACATCAATATTTCATCAAGGGTTAGTGTTGAATAGCTAATAGGAGTATATTTTAAGATTCATGATCACAACATTAAATAATTCAATTCATCAAGTCAAGGCATTCAATTTTACCATATGCCATAATTACTAAACACAACAAACATAACCATGGTCAACAAAAGATCATGAATTGCAATCTCATTGTTATACTTCCATCATCATGGCTACCATGCTTTTTACAAACATTATAAACAGTATCAAGTTACCATCTATTGGAATCAAGGTGCTAGCCTTCTTCATGGGATCAAGATATCCAAAATGATAGATGTTACTCGAACATCACTATATCAAAGATCAATATTAAGTAGCTTCAGAAAATCAGGAAGTTCATCATGTCTAGAGGATAAATACTTTATTACTACTAAGTGAATCATTTCATCATATGAACCATGAATCCAAATCATTTTCATATGCATGAAATCGATTTGTGATGGAGACATTCTCATCATACCTTAGGGCCCACCTTGCCATAAATATTGTAGTTGAAACATAACACCATACATACCTTGTAGTGTTTAGATACTTGTGCACCTTCTTAGCTAGTAGAACTTTGTCACATTTTCATTAGATGCTTCTTCCTACACTAGCCATGATCATCAAGAAGGATCCACTTATCATATCTCGTCAAGAAGTTATAAGTATCCAAATACTCAAATATACATGCAAGAAGCGTAAGTAATAATCAAGACAATAATCAGAACCATAATTCTAAACAAAAGTAAAGAGATAATAGAGCATCATAAATTTAAAAGTACTTATCTTCAATGACAAGTGATCATCTATCTCTTGAACCAGCCTTCAAGATCGATCATTATCCATAGTCCACTTGATGCCTTCGATCAACTTCATTAGCAACCAAGCCTAATAGAAACTATCCCATTTAGGGCTTCAAAAATTCAATCATAAGTCATTGAACATCTTCCTATTTACCATGATAGTGTTTCTAGATTTCATATCTCAAATATTTTCCATAAACCAAGGTTTCTCCCGAACCCTAACCTCATAATACCCATCAAACCCTAATAAACAAATTGCTTAGGGTTTCATTCAAACCCTAGAATTATTTTAGATATCCACCATCCTCTCTTTCATACCTAAATGGTGTCATCAGAGGGGTGATCTCCATGACTTTTCATCAGCTCATTTCTGATACCATGTTAATTTTTCTTAGGGATATATTGTTCTTTGCTTTGATAATTTCAATTCTTCATTAACATATTACATTCATCTCATAAATGCATGACATTATTCATATTTACATCATTATTCAGCAGCATAGGCAACTATGTAGAAAGAACAATATCATCATCATCAATTCAACGGTACATAAAGGAACAATAGAATAAAATCATTCACACATAGAGATACTAGGATTGGTCAGAGATGAGGGAAAAACCCACTATGGGGAAAACCCCTTCAAATCTTCTTCTTATTAGATTATCATCAAATGATTCAGCAAAAGATAGTACAATGATCCATATCTTCATACATGCAACTATCCAGCAAAATAACTACAACATCCATGAAATGAACCCAACAATGGATATACTCAAAACCCTAATTCTTAAGACTGTAATGAATTGTCATTGTTTGCAATCAACTATCAAATTCTACGTCAACAAGAAAAAACTTCGGTAGACTAAAATTTCATTTTCTAGGACCCAGTCACATGGAGGAGGAGACATCTGAGTGATTGTAGCATCCCAATCACTCCCTTAAGCCTGGTATGTGAGAAAGTGGGGTTAGATCTAGACTATGGCAAGTGTGTGACTGAGATTTTGCAACCCTAACTCCCAGTCGCATGCATAATGAGTTGTACGTGTGACTGGAGGGCTCTAGTCGCATGCATGAGTCTTTTTGGGAGCGAATGTGGCTGAAATCCTTCTGTGTTGTGCCTACGACTTTGGCATAAAACCCTCAATCTCAGATGCGAGCTTTGAACCCTGCAATTTCACCTCAGAGCGAATTCATTCCTCCGCGGACCTACCTAAGACCTATGCGACTCAAAACCAAGAATAGAAGAATGTCTCATGATGATTTGCAAATGGGGTAGAGATCACTTGTATTTATAGCCTTCCAATGAGGTCCACTTTGCTTTAGGATTGACCTTATCAAATATGCACATTTGGGATTTTCTTCATAAGTACACTTTCCCTTATCCGATTTGAGTGATCTTTAGTTGAATTTGGTACTATCTAAAAGAGGAATTCAATGCAATAATCATCTCTGTAAAGTTAGATATCCAAAGTGGAATTTGGCTGTAATTGCATATTTTTAACATACGGAAGACTCTCATCCCATGTTCATGGACGCTTAGAGTTCTACATGTGCAGTATGTGCATGATCATCCTATTGACGAGCTCTGTTTGGCCATCAATCTGGGGTGGAATGCAGTCGAATTGGTTATCTTGGTGTCCAATGAGGATCGACCAAAATGTGCTTAGGAACCTTCTATCCCGATATGTTATAATGGTTTACGGGATCCCAGAATGTACCCACACTCATTCAAGGAAGAGTTTGACAGTGGCTTCTATTGTGATACTCTTCTTGCAAGAAACCAATATGGTCATCTTAGAAAATATATCGACAACCACAAATACACAGTCATTTCTATTCTTGGTAGAAGTAAGGCCAGATATAGTCCATGGAGATGGATTCCTAGGCCCGACTAGGAGTAGGTATAGGAGTATAAAGGCATTTCTTCTTAATGTTTGGCTTGGTGACATCACATAAAGTGCGGGATCTAATGTATTTTGCAACATCCTATGAAATATTTGGCTAATAAAAATACTTTTGTAGTACATCCATAGTTTTCTCCACACCAAAGTGTCTTGTGGCCAAACTGTAGTGTGCCTCCTAAATCAGCTTGGCACACTCACTTGAAGGAACACAAAGGTGGCTCAAGTAGAATAATAATGTGTCCTGGAGGAGGAAGTCTGGAACTTTATTTCCACCCACTAGCATCTAGTGTGTGGTGGAAAACTCTGGATCATTTTTATATAGTTGTGGCCATCCATATTTCTCATGGCCACAAGATTTGAGAACAATTTCTAGTACTACAACCAGGGATGAATGAGGCAATATGAAACATGATTGGTGTTTCCCTTCTTGTATTTAATGTTCAAATGGAATCGTTGCAAATATGTGGACCACTTCTAATGTTGATCGTTCTACAACTTCCCTTATGTTTGCATAAACCGAAGAGGTTGGTGATATGTGTGGATGACCATATCCTTCCCTGGAATGTAATGTTTCCATTATCGGCAAGCCTGCATGATGGAATACATATATTTATCATAGGTGGGGTGTTTCCAAAATGTTTCAGAAAGCGTCTCACTATGGTAGACCACCAGATGCCCTTACTGGGTGATAACTACACCAATAGCATAGTCAGAAGTGTCGGTCTCAATTTCAAATGGTTGTTGCATGCCTGGCAATGTGAGCATTGGTGTAGAGAAAAGGTGGTGCTTTAGGTCAAAGAATACCTTTTATTGGGACTCAGAACAAAAAAAATTTGCCTTCTCTTCACCCTTGGTAAATTGACTCAAAGACCAAGTGATATGAAAGAATCCCAACACGAACCTCTAACAAAAATTGGTAAGGCCCAAAAATCTGCAAAGCTATTTTAAAGTGGTCAGGGCTAGCCAATCCCAATGAATTGGATCTTAGTCTGATCCACATGAACACCTTGCTCATCAATGATATAACCCATATATTGGACCTATCTCATGTCAAAGGTTCATTTCTCTAAGTTGGAACATAGTTTGTGCTACCATAGAGTTTGAAGGACCTGTCGAATGTGTTGCAAGTTCTCTTCCTAATTCTTGTTGAATATGAGGATGACATCCATATATACTGTTAGCTACCTATACCAATAGGTTTCATTTTTCATGATTGGCAGGGGAAGTGCCAAATATGGTCTACTTTGGTGATGCAAAGATCTCATATTTTGTGGAAAACACATACCTACAGTTGTTTGATGTTGTCCTACTTCTGAATGGGTGATCCAACAGTCTAAGCTGGGTCATGCCATGTTTCAATTTTGTTGTATATTAGAGAAAGAAATCTGTCCAAACTGTTTAATCTTGGCAGATTAGTAGTTAGGTAGAGAATGAAGGTTCCCAACTGCTTAATCGGGGGCCTTGGAAGTAATAAGGCTAGCCTTAGATAGAAAATCAAAAGGAAGTGCAAAAAGAAAAAGAAAAGGGCACATGAGGGTTTTCAAGTCTAAGTGCACCCTCCTTGAAGTAACAAAAAATATTAGGCTATAGAATGGGTAGGTAGATGAGGTTGCAGAAGCATGATTTCTTTCATATTGCTGGCCCAAACAGAGAAAATAGATATTGGCCAGAGCACATCCACCTGTCCAGCATTTTGGTGACAGTAAATTGAAGCATGTCTAATTTCCCAATCATTCCCCATCAAACTCCTTGCCAACATCCCACTATCACCTTGGTTCATAAGAGAAATCAAACTCATTTGTTGATCCTTGTTGTATAGAAGAGCCACATTTCTTGTGTAAAAATCTTTTCATTTTGATCTACTCTCCTAACTAAGTTGGTTCCCTAAAAACTTAGTGTTTGCCTCCTCTCTTCCATATCTCCCATCCAATACTAACTGCTAACCCTATTATTACTTAACTCCCTATCTTCCCCTTTTCCCTGTTACTATATCACTATTGTGTATAAAAACCCCAAAAATATGTATATACCCTTTTCCCTTAGGCAATATAGCCTTAAGTCCCAAAGGGTCGGAGCACAAAGGAGTTTTAGCGCTAAGGCAAAAGCGCGCTAAAGGGTCTATTTCGGGATTAAATCAACATCTGGTTGATTTAACAGCCCAAGCGCATTTCACCAACAAATACATGAAAACCCATTTGTTCTAAAAAACATTACAAAACCCACAAATCCGCCATTGTCCTAAGTTTTGTACCTGGCGCGCCTTTCCACAAATATCATTTGTTTATTGTCCGCTCCCCACCGTATTTTCCGATCACCTCCACTACTCGTCGACCGTCAGATCCGGGCCCTCCCATCCGACGGCCCACAGCAATATCGGACCACCCCCGATGCCTGTACGTTAGCGCCCAAAAATTGTCAGAGGGTGACGTCAAGGCTCAGACACGCGTCACTCCTGGGTTGTATCGGGCAGCCTCCTACCAATACTGTGCCCGTACCTTAAGCGGTCCGATATTACCGCTTACCGCCTTCCGCTTACCACCCGCCCAGTCGGACCTACGTCACCTCCATGCCATTGCCAAGTCGGCACCACATCAGCGCCCGACCCTCCATCGCCCCGAGCTGCCTGCCACGTCCCCCGTCCACCTGGACCACTCACATACCGCCACATCATCATTCCGTACCATGACCCCACCTATGACGTCATGCTGATGTCATCCGAGAAAAGCACGCCAAAGGCCAAATTTCCTATATTTCGCCCAAAATCACCTTTTTTCGCGTTTTTGTGAAAAAGACTGTTATGCCTCCTGCATGAATTTTTACGTCCTTCTCGCCACCAACCTGCAAAAAATTGATTCAAAGTCGTGGCCGCCCAAAATTCAGCTTGGATAAGCCGCCACCTATCGCGTCGGGACCAGGTATTTACCATTTCTTCCTGCACCCGGTTATGTTTGTTCTTCTCTGTAAAAACGCCAAGAAGTGCCATTTTCCCCTGAAACTCAAGCTTCCTTGACCTGCAAGTGACTCGATTTCCCCCAAGACTGACCAATTGTGCCCCTTTTTATACAAGAACTGCCCTGTTTTCAATTAAAATCCTTTTTACCTCAATTCACTGCACAAAGCCGCATTTGCCTATATTCCTGAGTGAAATCCTGCTTATAGAGCACCAAACACATGGAGACACCAGTGGCTCTGAACATTCCACCTTTAAATGCCCCACAGAGAGAACTAGAAAGGCTGGCCCTGGGTGACAGAGACTACCAGATGGCAAAAGTAATCCCAGAATATAGCAAGTATCATATTCATTTAATCAATGAGCTTAAAGCCAAACATCTCAATGGAAATCATATTTTAGGGATTTGGGACTCCAATTTGCCCATTTTCAATCTTCCTCAAGTCAATATCCTACCAGATTTAATCCATCGATGCAGTGCCAACTATGACCCATGTCAGAGAGTTGTCCTCGGTCCCTCAGGCTCAGTTTTGTTCCATGTCACCCCTGAGGCCATAAATCAAATGCTGCACTTTCATACTACAAAGCCATTGACCCCTCTATCTATGATGGACTTGATAAAGCAAGGAGGCAAGTTGTCCAGTGCCCAAATCATAGAGATTAATCAACTATTCATTTAATCAGGCTCTCAAACTATGAGGACTCCTCCTATTGGAAATGTATATCTCAATGAGTTGGGAAAAATGCCTGTGGATATGATCAGTTATGTCCTGGGATACAGATCATCTGAGGATGTTGATGAAACTATTCTGGCCATGATGTCTATCTTCTCCCCTAGAAAGCCTCCTTCTGTTCACTATGATTATGCTACATACATTGCCAATAAAATTCATGAGCAATTGATGAATTTAGAGAGGGAAAGAATATTTAGATACACTTCTTACATCTATCACTTGTTCCTATTTTATCAGCCTGATAGCTTCCCTATTACTCTCAAGAGGTTTGATGCTCAGGGAAACCAAAGGTCTGTGGTATTTTGGTCTTCAATCTTTCATCACACAACTTTTTCACCATATAGCTACTGTGAATTCATAGACCTTTTCATCCATCCAGCCATGTCCTTGTTGTTGAGTTCCCCTCCTCCAAGATTGACAGATGAGATGCAAAGAATCCTCCAGCTCTCAAAGGCCTATAGCATTGGGGATTGGTACTTTTACCAACACCATACAGTAATCAGAATATATGGTTGTGAGTTAGCCCCATATAGGCTACCAAGATATATCCCTATGAGACTTTTTGCTTTATAATATTTCAGACAATTTGGAAATGTAGACATGATCCATTTCCACAGCAAAAATAAGAAGGTACAACTCAAAGTCAAAAACCAGCTAGGCCCATTTCTTTATAATAAAAGGGAAGAAGGATGGAAAGAAGCAGATAAGATCCTGCAAAGCCTCCGATTGCAAACCAGTTTCCTCTGGTCACCCTATGACCCCAATCACTTCATTAGTCTTAGAAGGGTGAAATATAAAATGGCTAGCTATGATCATATTAGGTTACCACATATTGAAAAATATGCAAATCAATTAGAATGGAAAGAGGGCACCCTAGAAGAGGCAAGTTCTAAAGATGAAATAGCACAAAAAGCAGCAAAGACACTTGAGAAGGAAGCTGACTTGGAATATTGTGGGCAGGTTTCTTCTTTTCATCATACTCAACTTGGAGCAGCTGCCTCATCTTCTACAGCTCCCCAGCAAGCAGCTCAAACTATCCCTCAAGCAGCTAGCACAGATAAGGGGAAAGAAATGGAGCAGGAGCAGACACTCCCAACAGCAGAACAGCAGAAATAACAGACAGGTCAGCAAGAAGAAATGGTTGAGGCCCATGTATCCACAGAGCAACAGGTTCAAGAAAGTGTGCCTCCAAGGCAGGATATAGCAGTAGAGACCTTGGTGCTCCAAACCCCGATGAATGAAGAGAGAGCCAGGAAGAGGGACAGACAACAAGAAACTCCCCCTACTACATCAGCAAGTCAACAAGGGGAGAAAAGGAAAAGGCTAAACCCTTTTTCTGAAGAAGAGATGCCTATTGGACCATCCATGGGTATGGGCCCCCCTAGTATGGAAGCATCAGCTAGTTCCTTCCAGCAGGAACAAGAGAGACCGCTTGGAGGAGAGGTCAGTTCCTCAAGCCAGCAAAGAAGAGCAGAGTCCGGAATCAAAAAGAAATTTATGGATATAAAAGCTAGGAATGAGCCAGTCAGAATCCAGGTTTATAATCATTTACTCAAGATGGCTCCCACTAATCAACAGAGGCTCATGTCAGCATATGACATTGCAGAAGGGAAAATGACTATGAGCCATTTTATGCCTACCATGTTGCAGCCACAGTCAGCTGCAAATTACATCAGAACCAACCTAGAGGTATTGGCAAAAGACATCCACCCAATGGACCAAATAGAGCTACATAAGCAAATGGATGAGATGGTCTACTCTACTCTTACAGATAAAACATTTCTAGCACACAAACTGCAAAAATCTCTCCATAATACTACTGCCCAACTAGAATTGGAGAAAGCTTCTTCTAAAGCCAAAGACAACAGGATTAGATCTTTGGAAGATATCATTATAGAGCTTGGGCATGACCCAAGTGATCCTAAAGTTGTGCAGGCGCTCATGAAGAAAAAGATGAAGACATATCAACTTTGAGGAAGATGGTCAAACTTCCAGCAACCCTTCACCCACAAACAGAAGATGTTGCTCAGCAAAGAAAGGATCAAGATGTAGTGGCCATGCTGTTGACACTACACAAGCAATTGGTAGAAACAGAAGGACGATTGATAGCAACAGAGGGTGCGTTACAGGCAGCCCTGAAACAGAAAGGAGGAGAGCAGATACCTCAGCCCTCTTAGCCAGTAATTAACCTTGAGGAGCCTCCTCAAATTATAAGTCCTCCCACAGGACAAACACCAGAGGCAGGCCCTTCAGCAGCAGCACCAGCAACAACATCAGGACAGACACCCAGCCTTGATATGCAAAATATGATGAAAGAACTTCAAGCTCTGGAGGCCCAGATGGCGGAATTAAATGAGGCCAAGGAAAAATTGGCTACACTTAATGAAAAATATGATAAATCAAAGCAAAATGTAGCTGAAAAAACAAGAGAGGTAAGGGCTCTTGAGAAGAGAATAAAAGAACTGGAGAAAGAGCTCTCTCTTGATAAAGTTGTAGCTGAAATCAAGAAAGTCCTGTGGGCCAATATTGGTCAATCTATAACATATCAATGGAAATATATTGAAACCATCCATGAGCATATAGATCTCATAGGCGGGGCCCAAAAAGAAAGTCAAAAAGCAAGGGCATCTCTAGGAAACATGCCTGAGATAGCCAATAGGATGATCAATGTCCTTAACAATCGCACAGGCCCCCAGCTGGCAGCAATGGGTATCTCTAACAAAACTGATACCATCTTACTAGTAAAAATGGTGCTCACTTTGAGAAATCATGTACAAACATTGGATAGAAGGTGCTAGGAAATGCAGACAGAGGTGAACAAGTTCATAGAGAAATTTACAGCATTGCATAACAGAGGCCTTCCCAGCTTACTAACCAGTGCAGGAAGGTTACTATCTCATGAAAACTATGCCAAGAGGGTAAATACATATGCTACAAATCAGATCACTGCAACATCAAGTGCCCCAGAGGAAACAGGACCTGCATTTGGGCAGAGTCTCTATGACCGAATAGAGAATTTGTTTTTTATCATGAATGAGATTAGACATCTGTTTGAAGTGCCTCCAAACTACTACAAATATACTGAGGCAGATGAAACCTTAGGCACAATTTTGAGACATCAGTTGCCTACTCAGGAATGGTGGACAAGCATGATACAGACATTGCTGTGAAGAAACAGATTTTTCACCAAATTTTTGTACATCAATTACAAATCATCATTTTCAGAAAGTTGATACATTCACTATGACTGGAAAAGGAGTGGACAGAGCCAACTCAGCAAACAAATTTGGCCACTAAAGCAACACCGACAGATGCAAATGACGGGGCTGAGATAGTTGCAGCACGACAAAGCAATAAAGGGCTTATTACTCAGAATCAATACGAAGCACCCGGCAGACCCAGTTGCCCCAAAAGTCAAAAATTTCTGACAAACAGCAAGCAGTTTTTGTATATTCATTTAAGTAGCTTTTAATTTTGTAAGAAATATCTTTGAAATTTGGTAAGAGCAGTTATTGTGCAATAACTCACTGTTGAGATATTTCTATGATATTTTGTATATATGCACCCCTGCATAGCTTATTGGGGGTTGTTGTTGCTCACTTGTTCAAGAGAACTCGGCTGTATATTCTCTGAAAGATATAATACAAAGGAACTGTTGGTTTTCCAAAAAAATCGGTTTGGCTTGGACGTGCTGTGATAAAACTATTGACTGCTGCAGGATTCTCGTGCTATGGCGTGTTACAATAAGTGTCTTCTAACCGTATTTGTATTTCATTTTTTTACTTAATCTGTCTGTGATGTATGGTGATTAATCTTGGTAGAAAGGTAAAAGACTAGTTCAGGATTTGTCCATCAAAGACACCCTAAACTCAATCCTTACTACTAAATATGTTTTCTTCAGGGTTAGATGTAACTATGGAATTCTTAAATGCTCATATTTGCTCTAATCACATGATAAGTCTTTATTCAGTAATTCTCTTTTGCTGCTGAGTAGGACTTGTTCTTCATTTCCTGTTGCACTGTGAAAGAATTCTTGATTGCCTTTCCTGGTGTAATTAATACTGTTTGTTTTCTAAAAATCAAAGTTTGCATCATGAATACCCATCTAGCCCTGCAGTGAACCTCTCTTTGTCACAGATATCAAATCCTATTCATTTCTAGACTCCATATGCCTAATGGATTGATCTCTCTTTGATGCTTGCATGCCCTTCTTTGAACAATAGCTGACAACCAAAATTTAAACAAAACTCTCACCTCATAACTAGCCTAAAATCTTCAAAAACAAAGTTAAAACTAAAAGAGAGAGCCCTCTCTGATTACAGGTAGGCTAGAACCTGTAATCCAAAGCTTGGTTAGTGGTTACCCCGACCGTATTCCCTCAGGAGTCAAAGGGAACAACCTGGGTGTTAACATAAATGGCAACTCCGCTGGGGAGCTGAATGAAATTCGTAAACCCCTGTCTGATTCTTAAATATTGTAGATAAAGCCTAAGTGACAGCCAGACAGCTTTAGAAACTGCATCTGCTTTGCATTTGTAGGAGTATATAAAAGTTGCCTCAGTCAACCTTTATTCAGTCTTAAGTTCCATATAGTTGTGCTATACTTGATCAGTCCTTTTCAAAGATTAATATTTCCTAGGAAATTCTCCCAAAGGAAATCATAGAAGTTGGCTCCTAAGAAGAAAACTCGTTATACAAGATCTAACCCGGATCCAGATCCATCACCTGAGTTTCAAAATCCAAACTTGATTTCAAGAATCCTTAAGAAACAAAAATCAGAAGGGAATTTATCAGATTCAAGTTCTGAAACAGGTTTGCAAGCTAATATTCCAACCCCTGCTAAGGTTTCTTTACATCCTCATACCACTGTTCCACACTCTCTTAGTTCTTCATCCACTTCACAAGGTGTCCTATCAACCCCTCCATCAACTGCACATACCCTTCTCATCCCCTTGTCCCATTTTTTCCTGTTATCCCTATTGTCCCACCAAACATGGCTAATAGATATGCTCCACTACAGTTACCTGCCAATCCAGGGCCTATGCCTCAAGATTATCAAACCAAGATATCATATTTTGATGGTATTGGCTCCTATTCAACCCTTCAACATACTAAGAAAATGCAGGATTATTTTGAAAATTATGAGATAGATGATGATGGGGTTAGAATGAAAATTTTTGTGCAAAGTCTAACCGGAGATGTAAGATCATGGTTCAGGTCACTTCCAGCAAATTCCATAGCTGACCCCGAAGCCCTGTACCAAACCTTTATCAACAGATGGGAGAAGAAAAAGGACCCACTCCATACTTTATCTGAATACAATGCTATTAAAAGAGGTCCTCAAGAAACTGTCTTGGACTATTGTGCTCGATTCAACAATGTCTACAATGCTATTCCCCAAAATCTGAGACCCCCACCTGATCTAGCCCTATACACCTTTCCTGATGGATTTGATTCAGATATGGCATACCAATTGAGAGAAAGAGCTCCACGAACTTTAGCTGAGATGCAAGATATAGCAGTTAGTGTAGAAGCCAACCTGATAGCTAAGAGAAATAGGACCAGGACTGAAAGAAAAACTACCTGCAAAGAAGAGCCTTCAGGCTAGGATCAGAAATTAGATGCAGTAATCACTGGTATGCACAGATTAGGTGACAGAGTAGAATCAGTTGAGAGGAAATCATCATGGGAGGCGCTGTAGAAATTTTGAATAATTTAACACATATTCAACAGAGATTATCCTGATCATACAATTTAAGCGGAACATGTATAATACATAATCTCCTCTACGTTGATAATCAATTTACAGAAGCAGAAACATCCACAGGCACACATAGAAGCATCAATCAAACTCATAAACACAGTATGTATCCCGGGGAAAGCATCTCGCTAAAAACCCCACACTATTTGTATATTATATTGATTGAATCATGTAACATTACACAACATAATACTTCTCACAAGTATCTCCACCTCTGTTACACACAATACAGCTCAGATTTGATCTCCAAATCTATCCCACTGCTTGCCTGCCTCCACTACTCAATACCTGCTCAAGAACTGATGAGAATTGCTTCCCAAACTCGATTTTCACCTGCAAAATAGTCACTCACTCTTTGTGGACGTGAGCAAAGGCTAAAATGCGGGCCAAATACGTGAGCAAACTCATTGGCATACTCAATCCTTTGATTGTGCAAGATCTGGTGCACAACTATAGTCACAACTGATAGCAATCTGATTCTCTACCACCTGTCCCTGTTGAACTGAACATGCACTGACATGCAACTGAGTTAACTGATGTATTCTTTAGTTGTATTATGAGTTAATAATTAGTTTATCAACTCATCATTAGTCTATCTGCAGTTAGACTAACTACAACCAGTTTAACTAAGTTAAACTGAACACAACTCCATCAACTGTACCTCCAGTCCACTAAACTCAACTCACTTGAGTTCTAACTGAAGTCATGCATGCAACAACTCAACTGACTCATAAGAAAAACGAATTTCCTTCTGACAGCTGCATGTGCCACTTCCGTAGCTCAAACTGAAGTGCTCCAAGAGAATAAGATTAAGTTTATAGTCCAAATATTATTGTGAGATAATAATATTTGACTTTTCTATTTTTGACAGCCAGTCTAAAAATAGACTTGATCACTCACACTTTCATCAAAAATAGAAGTCCATCTATTTTTCCCAACTTGATCAATCATCCATAAACATAGACATGATCCATATGTCTAAAAATAGACATAGTCTAAAAATAGACTTGCGCCAAAAATAGCCTGCGGGCCCACTTAGTGAAGGCGACTCTTTTCACTAAGCTCCATCATCTTGTTGCAATCTCAACAGGCGCCACAGAATAATCCTATCAGGAATCCCAATTTTAGAAGAAGTCAAAATCCTAATGCTGGCAAAGCCAGCCCTGAACCAGATATTAGACCTCCATTCCAGGAGAACTATGCTGAGGCATCCACTTCTAGTGAGCAGATAGATGATACCCACATTAATTTGATGGGCCTGAACGATGATCAGCAAGTTTTTCTGAGTCAAGAAGATCATAAGGATGGTGACATCAATCAATTCCAAACTAAATCAGGTGAATCATTTGATTTCAAACAAGGCTATGACATAGTTGTTTTTGAAGTTCATAAACAATACAAATTGAGAAGCAGAACTATAAACGTGACACAGCCTAAGAAAGCAAAGGATAGCCAGCAGCCTAAGAAGGTTATTATCACAGAGCCAATTGATAAAACTGATTCAATTACAAATGAAGTAACAGTTGAAGAGGTAACCGAAGCATTTCCCTCAAATCAACAGCCATTGGCTACACCGCCTTTATAGCACAATCCAACTAACACTTCTCAAAGGTTAAGCAAAAAGGATAAACCTCAAGATCAGATAGAGAGTCAAGAGGAAACCTCCAAAAAGTCAATTGATAAAGAAAAAGTTGTTAACCAGAACACCAAGATTCAATTTGAAAAACCTTTTGACTTAGAAGTTGAAATTGGTAAATTAAAGATAGCCATTCCTCTTTCAGAGCTAGCTAAACACAACATTTACAAACAACAAATCAAGAAGTCCCTTCAGCTAACCCACAACAAAGATGATGTCAATGTGTTGGATGATACCCCAGAACTGCTTTTCGGTCCAGAAGTTGATGGAAAGACAGGAAGTACTGGAATCTTACCTTTTTATGTCAGCTTGCATATTCATGATAAGATATTACACAATGCAATGTTTGATTTAGGTGCCTCTCATAACCTTATGCCTAAGTTTGTAATGGAAAGATTGAATCTAGACATCACAAGACCATATAAGGACCTATTTTCATTTGACTCCAGCCAAGTTAAGTGTTTAGGCTTGATAAAAGATCTATGTGTTTCCCTTGTCCAATACCCAAATAAAACAATTTTAATGGATGTTGTAGTTGCTGATATCCCACCCAAATATGGAATGTTGTTATCAAGATCATGGGGAGCTAAACTCCAAGGTTCCCTACAACTGGATATGTCATATTCCACCATCTCTGTCTTTGGCCAACCAAAGAGGCTATACAGAGAATCACTCATGAAATACATGGTGAGCAGTGAAGAAAAACCTCAAAATTTCCCTATTTATGCGGTCCATTCTGACATGGATTCCTTCATTCTGTTCAATAATGATATAAGTCCAATATGTGATGACCAATCTGTCTTACTTGAACAATATCTGCATACAAATGAGCAATCAAGTTCCCAAGAAATCGAGGTTGAGCAATCAATTGATGAGACAGTTCTAGAAGACAAACCAGATGAAAAACAA
The DNA here is from genome assembly GCA_031772625.1 of Pinus tabuliformis. Taxonomy (NCBI): domain Eukaryota; kingdom Viridiplantae; phylum Streptophyta; class Pinopsida; order Pinales; family Pinaceae; genus Pinus; species Pinus tabuliformis. The sequence goes on from CM062818.1 coordinate 1,338,142,165, forward strand.
GACCTCCAGCTTTTAATTCCAAGTCATAGAGAGGCTGTTAAACCTCCCCTAAATCAAGAAATCCTTTGGTTTCTTGAGTTTGATGGATCAGTCAACAAATTAGGGGCAGGAGCTGGAGTATGGATTCATAACAAACAAAGCAATCATGCAGAGGGTCGAGCTTATAGACTTAATTTCAGATGTACTAATAATGTGGCAGAGTATGAGGCTCTTTTGCTAGGCCTCAAACTGGTAAAATCCTTACAGGCCACGAAATTTTCAATCATGGGAGATTCAGACCTCATTATTCAACAAGTGAAAGGCAATTTTGTCACCAACGACAAAAGATTAAGGTCATACAGGTCTGCTGCTACTGAAATACTCAAGGCCTTCACTGAATTTCAAATGACCAAAATATCTAGAACCCACAACCTTCATGCACATAGTTTAGCTACATTTTCCAGTACATGCAAATTGCCTTTTGAACCCAACCATTGTTTTATAGCTGAGATTAAACACATACCTTCTATCCCAAACAATGTCAAAGATTGGCAAGTATTTGAGGACGACACATAGATAAATAGTTTCTTGACCCTGCAGCATGAATTTTCAGGTTTAAACATTGATGTTGATTCTGTGAAGGACACACAACCACTAAGTCAAGAGGACCAAACAACTATATCACCCAGGACAGCAAATCATGTACTTTTCCCAACAACCTTTGACAAGGTAAATATACATGAACTCAAAGAATTACATTTTGATGAAATAGCTGGTGCAGAGGCAGAAGTCATACAACTAAAAGACAATTTTCTACCAACAGGCCTGACTCCTTTGGAGGACATTTTTGACTCAAATGATGTTCCTAGAAAACCAAAAATGCAACCCCTTAATGCTGCCATTGAAGAATGCAACATTGGAACTACTGAAAAACCCAAGATAATAAAATTGTCTGCATCTTTACCTCTTGACCAGAAGCCGAAATACATTGACCTCTTTAAAGAGTTCCAAGATGTGTTTGCATGGAGTTATGAGGATTTGAAATCCTATGACACCTCTGTTATTCAACATACCATCCCTCTCAAGCCTAATCAAAAGCCATTCAAGCAAAAATTAAGAAGAATCAACCCTATGCTTCTCCCTTCCATTGAGAAAGAGGTACAAAAAATGTTTAAAGCCGGTATCATAGCGCCAATCAGGTTTTCAGACTGGATTTCAAATATGGTCCCCACAAGAAAGAAAACTGGTGAGATTAGGCTTTGTGTTGATCTAAGGAATTTGAATCAAGTATCCCTCAAAGACAATTATCTCTTACCCAAAATGGATCACATTCTCCAAAGAGTGGTGGGGGCTTCAAGAATCTCATTACTTGATAGGTTTTCAGGCTTTAATCAAATCCTAGTCCACCCTGATGATCAAGACAAAACAACATTCACAACCCCATGGGGAACTTTCAAGTATGTCAAAATGCATTTTGGGTTGAAAAATGCAGGAGCTACATTTCAGAGGGCAATGGATATTGCTTTTGCTAAAGAGATTCGTGACTTCCTTGTTATTTACTTAGATGGCCTCACACCTTTCTCAAATTCTGACCAAGAACATCTGAAACACTTGAGACAAATATTCATAACATGTAGGAAATATGGAATTTCCTTAAATCATAAGAAGTCTCTATTTGGTTTGGAAGAGGGTAAGCTATTGGGTCATATCATTTCAAAGGATGGCATTAGAATTGACCCAGACAGAATACAGGCCATCTTGCAAATGCCCCATCCAAGAAATATTAAAGAATTACAAGCCTTCTTGGGAAAGATCAACTTTTTAAGGAGATTTATCCCAAACTTAGCAGAATTGATCAGATTACTAAACAACATGCTAAAAAAGGATTCTAAAGTGAAGTGGACAGTAGAAGAAAATCAAGCTTTTGAAGGTATTAAATTGGCCCTTACCCAAACCCCAGTCTTAACAAATCCTCAATTTGACAGAGAATTTATCATTTTCTCTTTTGCCTCCCAGCATACCATTGTTGTTGTCTTATTGCAGAAAGATGATCAAGGAAATGAAAAACATATTGCTTTCTTTAGTAGAGCCCTTAGAGATGCACCTATGAAATATCAGATCATGGAAAAGCAAGCTTATGCTTTGGTTAAGGCCATCAAAGACTTTAGGATTTACATCCTATACTCCCATGTCATTGCTTATGTACCGAATGCCATTGTGAAAGACACACTGACCCAAGAAAGCTGAGAGGGCAGAAGAGGAAAATGGATTGCTAACATTTTAGAATTTGACATTGAAATAAGACCTACAAAACTGATAAAAGGACAAGGTTTGGCTAAACTAATGTCTGAAGAAAACTTCCAAGCCTTGGATATCAACCAACTGGACAATGAACCGGAGCTGGCGACTCCAAATATCAATGTAGCCTTTGAACAATCCCTTTGGTATTCTGATATCTGTTATGTATTGCAAAACCTGTGTGCTCCCCCAGGATTGTCCAGAACCAAATCTAAATTTTTAAAAATGAAAGCTTCAAGATTTTGTGTTATAGATGGTAATTTATTATGGAAAAATCATGAAGGTATACTGTTGAATTGCTTGAATATGGATGAGACTCACAATGTTATGAAAAAATTTCATGCAGGTGATTGTGGTGGACGTTTGTATTGGAAGTCCACTGTGGATAAGATATTAAGGGCAGGTTACTATTGGCCCACTCTGTTCTCTGATGTTAAAAATTTTACCACTTCATGTCACAAGTGTCAAATGTTTGAGGGAAAAAGAAAGTTACTACCACTTCCTTTAAAGCCTATTGCAACAGAAAGGCCCTTTCAGCAATGGGGCTTGGATTTCATTGGAGAAATTCATCCTTCATCGTCAGGCGAACATAAATGGATCCTAACAGCCACAGATTACTTTACTAAATGGATTGAGGTTGTTCCATGCAGACAAGCAAATGATTCTACTATCATTCAGTTCCTTGAAACTAATATTCTTTCCAGATTTGGTTGTCCTGACAAGATTATCACAGACAATGCTGCTGCTTTTAGATCCAAGAAGATGGTGAACTTTTGTCACAAATTCCATATCACTTTGGGCCATTCTACTGCATACTACCCTCAAGGCAACGGTTTAGCTGAATCATCTAACAAAAGTCTTATCAACATCATTAAGAAGATATTGGAAGAGAATAAGAAAAATTGGCATAAGAAGCTGGTAAATGCCTTATGGGCAGACAGGCTAACAACTAAAAGATCTATTGGGGTCAGCCCATATGAGTTGGTTTATGGAATGGAAGCCAAATTCCCTTCATCATTAGGGTTCCCTGTCATAAAACTACTTCAAGAAAGTCAAGTTGAACCAAATAACATGCAAAGGAGAATCAACCAGATAATTTGTTTACAGCAAACCAGAGATCAAGTGTACAGCAGAGTTCGAGTCCTACAAGAGAAACTGAAAAAAGCCTTTGACAGAAGAACCAAGGCTGAAGATTTCTTTATTGGTGATAAAGTGCTCAAATGGGATTCAAGAAGAGAAGACAAAGGAAAGCATGACAAATTTGACTCCCTTTGGAGGGGACCCTTTGTAATTCAAGCAGTGCAAGGAAATAACACTTATTTCTTGAAGAATTTGGATGACACTGAAGCTCAAGAGGGCCCTGTGAATGGTCGGATGTTAAAGCATTACTTTGACTACTTTCCATGTATATAACATGGCTTTGCCCGGTACATTATCAGTTGTATATAGTATTTTCTTTCAGCATATAGACACCGCAGCTTCATAAGTTTTGTAAATAAGCAGGAAAAGGATTTTTACTTCAAAAGTTCCACAGTGGTGGAAGATTCCAGTTTTGAAATGTAAGGAGAAAACCTTCAAGTTTTGATGAGAAGTCAAGAGCCAAGGCACTCTGACCTGTTGTTCTTGGTCTTTCAAGTAGAAAAACCATCCCCAAGTGGAGCCACTGTTAGCTACCTATACCGATAGGTTTCATTTTTCATGATTGGCAGGGGAAGTGCCAAATATGCTCTACTTTGGTGATGCAAACATCTCATATTTTGTGGAAAACACATACCTACAGTTTTTTGATGTTGTCCTACTTCTAAATGGGTGATCCAACAGTCTAAGCTGGGTCATGCCATGTTTCAATTTTGTTGTAGATTAGAGAAAGAAATCTGTCCAAACTGTTTAATCTTGGCAGATTAGTAGTTAGGTAGAGAATGAAGGTTCCCAACTGCTTAATCGGGGGCCTTGGAAGTAATAAGGCTAGCCTTAGATAGAAAATCAAAAGGAAGTGCAAAAAGAAAAAGAAAAGGGCACATGAGGGTTTGCAACTCTAAGTGCACCCTCCTTGAAGTAACAAAAAATGCTAGGCTATAGAATGGGTAGGTAGATGAGGTTGCAGAAGCATGATTTCTTTCATATTGCTGGCCCAAACAGAGAAAATAGATATTGGCCAGAGCACATCCACCTGTCCAGCATTTTGGTGACAGTAAAGTGAAGCGTGTCTAATTTCCCAATCATTCCCCATCAAACTCCTTGCCAACATCCCACTATCACCTTGGTTCATAAGAGAAATCAAACCCATTTTTTTATCCTTTTTGTATAGAAGAGCCACATTTCTTGTGTAAAAATATTTTCATTTTGATCTACTCTCCTAACTAAGTTGGTTCCCTAAAAACTTAGTGTTTGCCTCCTCTCTTCCATATCTCCCATCCAATACTAACTGCTAACCCTATTATTGCATAACTCCCTATCTTCCCCTTTTCCCTGTTACTATATCACTATTGTGTATAAAAACCCCAAAAATATGTATATACCCTTTTCCCTTAGGCAATATAGCCTTAAGTCCCAAAGGGTCGGAGCACAAAGGAGTTTTAGCGCTAAGGAAAAAGCGCGCTAAAGGATCTATTTCGGGATTAAATCAACACCTAGTTGATTTAACTGCCCAAGCGCATTTCACCAGCAAATACATGAAAACCCATTTGTTCTAAAAAACATCACAAAACCCACAAATCCACCGTTGTCCTAAGTTTTGTACCTGGCGCGCCTTTCCAAAAATATCATTTGTTTATTGTCCGCTCCCCACCGTATTGTCCGATCACCTCTGCTCCCCGTCGACCGTCGGATCCGGGCCCTCCCATCCGACGGCCCACAGCAATATCGGACCACCCCCGATGCCTGTACGTTAGCGCCCGAAAACTGTCAAAGGGTGACGTCAGGGCTCAGACACGCATCACTCCTAGGTTGTATTGGGCGGCCTCCTGCCAATACCGCGCCCGTACCTTAAGCGGTTTGATATTACCGCTTACCGCCCGCCCAGTCAGACCTACGTCACCTCCACGCCATTGCCAATTCGGCACCACATCAGCGCCCGACCCTCCATCGCCCCGAGCTGTCTGCCACGTCCCCCGTCCACCTGGACCACTCACATACCACCACATCATCATTCCGTACCATGACCCCACCTATGACGTCATGCTGACGTCATCCAAGAAAAGCGCGCCAAAGGCCAAATTTCCTATATTTCGCCCAAAATCACCTTTTTTCGCGTTTTTGTGAAAAAGATTGTTATGCCTCCTGCATGAATTTTTACGTCCTTCTCGCTGCCAACCTGCAAAAAATTGATTCAAAGCCATGGCCGCCAAGAATTCAGCTTGGATAAGCCGCCACCTATCGCGCCGAGACCAGGTATTTACAGTTTCTTCCTGCACCCGGTTCTGTTTGTTCTTCTCTGTAAAAACGCTCAAAAGTGCCATTTTCCCCTGAAACTCAAGCTTCCTTGACCTGCAAGTGACTCGATTTCCCCCAAGACTGACCAATTGTGCCCCTTTTTATACAAGAACTGCCCTGTTTTCAGTTAAAATCCTTTTTACCTCAATTCACTGCACAAAGCCGCGTTTGCCTATATTCCTGAGTGAAATCCTGCTTATAGAGCACCAAACACATGGAGACACCAGTGGCTCTGAACATTCCACCTTTAAATTCCCCACAAAGAGAGCTAGAATGGCTGCCCCTGGCTGACAGAGACTACCAGATGGCAGAAGTAATCCCAGAGTACAGCAAGTATCATATTCATTTGATCAATGAGCTAAAAGCCAAACATCTCAGTGGAAATGATATTCTAGGGATTTGGGACTCCAATTTGCCCATTTTCAATCTTCCTCAAGTCAATATCCTACCAGATTTAATCCATCGATGCAGTGCCAACTATGACCCATGTCAGAGAGCTGTCCTCAGTCCCTCAGGCTCAGTTTTGTTCCATGTCACCCCTGAGGCCATAAATCAAATGCTGCACTTTCATACTACAAAGCCATTGACTCCTCTATCTATGATGGACTTGATAAAGCAAGGAGGCAAGCTGTCCAGTGCCCAAATCATAGAGATTAATCAACTATTCATTCAATCAGGCTCTCAAACTGTGAGGACTCCTCCTATTGGAAATGTATATCTCAATGAGTTGGGCAAAATGCTTGTGGATATGATCAGTTATGTCATGGGATACAGATCATCTGAGGATGTTGATGAAACTATTCTGGCCATGATGTCTATCTTCTCCCCTAGAAAGCCTCCTTCTGTTCACTATGATTATGCTACATACATTGCCAATAAAATTCATGATAAATTGATGAATTTAGAGAGGGAAAGGATATTTAGATACACTTCTTACATCTATCACTTGTTCCTATTTTATCAGCTTGATAGCTTCCCTATTACTCTCAAGAGGTTTGATGCTCAGGGAAACCAAAGGTCTGTGGTATTTTGGTCTTCAATCTTTCATCACACAACTTTTTCACCATATAGCTACTGTGAATTCATAGACCTTTTCATCCATCCAGCCATGTCCTTGCTGTTGAGTTCCCCTCCTCCAAGATTGACAGATGAGATGCAAAGAATCCTCCAGCTCTCAAAGGCCTACAGCATTGGGGATTGGTACTTTTACCAACACCATACAGTAATCAGAATATATGGTTGTGAGTTAGCCCCATATAGGCTACCAAGATATGTCCCTATGAGACTTTTTGCTTTAGAATATTTCAGACAATTTGGAAATGCAGACATGATCCATTTCCACAACAAAAATAAGAAGGTACAACTCAAAGTCAGAAACCAGCTAGGCCCATTTCTTTATAATAAAAGGGAAGAAGGATGGAAAGAAGCAGATAAGATCCTGCAAAGCCTCCGATTGCAAACCAGTTTCCTCTGGTCACCCTATGACCCCAATCACTTCATTAGTCTTAGAAGGGTGAAATATAAAATGGCTAGCTATGATCATATCAGGTTAAAACATATTGAAAAATATGCAAATCAATTAGAATGGAAAGAGGGAACCCTAGAAGAGGCAAGTTCTAAAGAGGAAATAGCACAAAAAGCAGCAAAGACACTTGAGAAGGAAGCTGACTTGGAATATTGTGGGTAGGTTTCTTCTTTTCATCATACTCAACTTGGAGCAGCTGCCTCATTTTTCTACAGCTCCCCAACAAGCAACTCAAACTATCCCTCAAGCAGCTAGCACAGATAAGGGGAAAGAAATGGAGCAGGAGCAGACACACCCAACAACAGAACAGCAGAAAGAACAGACAGGTCAGCAAGAAGAAATGGCTGAGGCCCATGTATCCACAGAGCAACATGTTCAAGAAAGTGTGCCTCCAAGGCAGGATATAGCAGTAGAGACCTCGGTTATCCAAACCCCGATGAATGAAGAGAGAGCCAAGAAGAGGGACAAACAACAAGAAACTCCCCCTACTACATCAGCAAGTCAACAAGGGGAGAAAAGGCAAAGGCTAAACCCTTTTTTGAAGAAGAGATGCCTATTGGACCATCCATGGGTATGGGCCCCCCTAGTATGGAAGCATCAGCTAGTTCCTTCCAGCAGGAACAAGAGAGACCGCTTGGAGGAGAGGTCAGTTCCTCAAGCCAGCAAAGAAGAGCAGAGTCCGGAATCAAAAAGAAATTTATGGATATAAAAGCTAGGAATGAGCCAGTCAGAATCCAGCTTTATAATCATTTACTCAAGATGGCTCCCACTAATCAACAGAGGCTCATGTCAGCATATGACATTGCAGAAGGGAAGATGACTATGAGCCATTTTATGCCTACCATGCTGCAGCCACAGTCAGCTGCAGATTACATCAGAACCAACCTAGAGGTATTTGCAAAAGACATCCACCCAATGGACCAAATAGAGCTACATAAGCAAACGGGTGAGATGGTCTACTCTACTCTTGCAGATAAAACATTTCTAGCACACAAACTGCAAAATTCTCTCCATAATACTACTGCCCAACTAGAATTGGAGAAAGCTTCTTCTCAAGCCAAAGACAACAGGATTAGATCTTTGGAAGATATCATTATAGAGCTTGGGCATGACCCAAGTGATCCTAAAGCTGTGCAGGCGCTCATGAAGAAAAAGGATGAAGACATATCAGCTTTGAGGAAGATGGTCAAACTTCCAGCAACCCTTCACCCACAAACAGAAGATGTTGCTTAGCAGAGAAAGGATCAAGATGTAGTGGCCATGCTGTTGACACTACACAAGCAATTGGTAGAAACAGAAGGACGATTGATAGCAACAGAGGGTGCGTTACAGGCAGTCCTGAAACAGAAAGGAGGAGAGTAGATACCTCAGCCCTCTCAGCCAGTAATTAACCTTGAGGAGCCTCCTCAAATTATAAGTCCTCCCACAGGACAAACACCAGAGGCATGCCCTTCAGCAGCAGCACCAGCAACAACATCAGGACAGACACCCAGCCTTGATATGCAAAATATGATGAAAGAACTTCAAGCTCTGGAGGCCCAGATGGCGGAATTAAATGAGGCCAAGGAAAAATTGGCTACACTTAATGAAAAATATGATAAATCAAAGCAAAATGTAGCTGAAAAAACAAGAGAGGTAAGGGCTCTTGAGAAGAGAATAAAAGGACTGGAGAAAGAGCTCTCTCTTGATAAAGTTGTAGCTGAAATCAAGAAAGTCCTGTGGGCCAATATTGGTCAGTCTATAACAGATCAATGGAAATGTATTGAAAACATCCATGAGCATATAGATCTCATAGGCAAGGCCCAAAAAGAAAGTCAAAAAGCAAGGGCATCTCTAGGCAACATGCCTGAGATAGCCAATAGGATGATCAATGTCCTTAACAATCGCACAGGCCCCCAACTGGCAGCAATGGGTATCTCTAACAGAACTGATACCATCTTACTAGTAAAAAGGGTGCTCACTTTGAGAAATCATGTACAAACATTGGATAGAAGGTGCCAGGAAATGCAGACAGAGGTGAACAAGTTCATAGAAAAATTTACAGCATTGCATAACAGAGGCCTTCCCAGCTTACTAACCAGTGCAGGAAGGTTACTATCTCATGAAAACTATGCCAAGAGGGTAAATACATATGCTACAAATCAGATTACTGCAACATCAAGTGCCCCAGAGGAAACAGGACCTGCATCTGGGCAGAGTCTCTATGACCGAATAGAGAATTCGTTTTTTATCATGAATGAGATTAGACATCTGTTTGAAGTGCCTCCAAACTACTACAAATATACTAAGGTAGATGAAACCTTAGGCACAATTTTGAGACATCAGTTGCCTACTCAGGAATGGTGGACAAGCATGATACAGACATTGCTGTGAAGAAACAGATTTTTCACCAAATTTTTGTACATCAATTACAAATCATCATTTTCAGAAAGTTGATACGTTCACTATGACTGGAAAAGGAGTGGACAGAGCCAACTCAGCAAACAAATTTGGCCACTAAAGCAACACCGACAGATGCAAATGACGGGGCTGAGATAGCTGCAGCACGACAAAGCAATAAAGGGCTTATTACTCAGAACCAATACAAAGCACCCGGCAGACCCAGTTGCCCCAAAAGTCAAAAAATTCTGACAAACAGCAAGCAGCTGTTGTATATTCATTTAAGTAGCTTTTAATTTTGTAAGAAATATCTTTGAAAGTTGGTAAGAGCAGTTATTGTGTAATAACTCACTGTTGAGATATTTCTATGATATTTTGTATATATGCACCCCTGCATAGCTTATTGGGGGCTGTTGTTGCTCACTTGTTCAAGAGAACTCGGCTGTATATTCTCTGAAAGATATAATACAAAGGAACTGTTGGTTTTCCAAAAAAATCGGTTTGGCTTGGACGTGCTGTGATAAAACTATTGACTGCTGCAGGATTCTCGTGCTATGGCATGTTACAATAAGTGTCTTCTAACCGTATTTGTATTTCATTTTTTTACTTAATCTGTCTGTGATGTATGGTGATTAATCTTGGTAGAAAGGTAAAAGACTAGTTCAGGATTTGTCCATCAAAGACACCCTAAACTCAATCCTTACTACTAAATATGTTTTCTTCAGGGTTAGCTGTAACTATGGAATTCTTAAATGCTCATATTTGCTCTAATCACATGATAAGTCTTTATTCAGTAATTCTCTTTTGCTGCTGAGTAGGACTTGTTCTTCATTTCCTATTGCACTGTGAAAGAATTCTTGATTGCCTTTCCTGGTGTAATTAATACTGTTTGTTTTCTAAAAATCAAAGTTTGTATCATGAATACCCATCTATCCCTGCAGTGAACCTCTCTTTGTCACAGATATCAAATCCTATTCATTTATGGACTCCATATGCCCAATGGACTGATCTCTCTTTGATGCTTGCATGCCCTTCTTTGAACAATAGCTGACAACCAAAATTTAAACAAAACTCTCACCTCATAACTAGCCTAAAATCTTCAAAAACAAAGTTAAAACTAAAAGAGAGAGCCCTCTCTGATTACAGGTAGGCTAGAACCTGCCATCCAAAGCTTGGTTAGTGGTTACCCCGGCCGTATTCCCTCAGGATTCAAAGGGAACAACCTGGGTGTTAGCATATACAACCATGAAAAAGATGGTAAAGGACTGCAAGATGTCATACATCAGCCTCATAAAAGTTGTAGGGGAATTTGTCAACTCAAAAGGCATGCCCAACCACTCAAAAAGGATCTTCTTGGATTTGAAGGCAATCTTCCACACATGTGTGGGTTCTGTTTGAACTTGGTGATAGCTCAACTTAAAGTTGATCTTACTGAAGTACTTGGCCCCCTTGAGCTGGTCAAGAAGGTTATGAATCCATGGGATTGGAAACCTGTTCCTGACAGTGATTTTCTTTAGTGCCCGATAGTCAATGCAAAGTCTCTAGGTCCCATCCTTCTTCTGTACAAGTACAATTGAGCTACCACAAGTTGAGGAACTTGGTCATATGTTCCCTTTTTGGAAAAACTCCTAGATTCACCACTTTTTTTCTTCATTCTCCAGAATAAAGCGACAGTTTATTGGCCCATTGGGTAGAGGTGCTCTAGGGGTAAAATAAATTGAATTCTTGAATTAACAGTTCAAAGGTACCCTTGTGGGTGAGGAGAAGATGTCCCTGTATTCTTCGGTGACCTTATCCACCCGCTTTTGTTGCACAGAGGAACCCTTTCTGGGGGCCATGGATGTGGCCATAATCTTCCCCTTATTTTGACAGTGAATCAGAAAGAAAACAAATTCCCAATCTAGGAGATGATCTTGCTACATTTTGTTGAAATATGTAACTAGGTTCGGTCTTCATAGTGAGATATATAATCATGATTTTATGTATTCGATGTAAAGATAAAATAAATTTATTATTATTATTAAGGCATGGGTTTCATGCTCAAGAAAGATTTATTTTTATCTCAAGAACCCATTGACTACTTCTAGGGCTTGTCATTTAGTATATAAATCAATTGAATCATTGTCATGTATTGAAGACCCATTTGGGCATGTTACATATTGTAAAAGAAATTTTAATTCAGTCAAATAGAGTCAAGAGACCCTCCAAGACCTCATCATCATGCAAATATCTAGTCGACCTTCTCAAGTGAACAAGTCATTCTAAAAGGAGCAATTCGACCTAATAGGAGACCTATATATAAGGGATACTTTGACCTCACTTGGATCACTCACTCACTTCACTCAAGTTCGATCAAGGAAGAAGAAAGAGTGTGAATAATAAAAAGGCAAGAAGGAGAAATGAAAATTGAGTTTTTGGGACATTTTTGGGGCTATCTTTCTCATACGTGCGAAGTGAATTAGGGCATCTTTCTGTAGCATAAAGTACCAAGTTGCAGCCATCATCAAGAGTCATGTTTTGGGTCAAGAAATGTATCCTTTGCAGGTCGAGGTATCAAGGAAGAGAACTCAATTCAAGTTAATGAGAGAGGAAACAACTCCATCCATCTTCTAGCCACACGTGTAAACTAGGGTTTCTGTAGAAGAAACTACTGGAGGTCGAAGTTGCAAAAGAATCTACTAAGGGGTCGAAATTGCAGAAGAAGTTGTTGGAGGTTTTGACTTGGTCTTGTAGGGTCTTGGTTAAGGTTCATAGCGTTGGAATTCATCATTTGAAGTTATATAAGAAGAGGATTTCTTGTGGGTTTTCCTCCCAAGTGGAGAGGTTTTGATCCTCGCTAATTTCCTACATCTTGTGTCATATTATCTTATTATTCTATATGGTTTCGTAGTTGTTTACTGAAAATAACACTAAATATAATCAAGTTAAAGAGGAAGCTAATTAAGTTAACTAAAAATACATCACAAACAGTGATCAAATAAGAGAAATCATCTAACTTAGCTGCCCTAGATTTCTCAACGCATTGCTTAGAATATATCAAAGAAATTGCAGTAAGTAGAGCTACCTTTAGTAACTTGTACAGCTTATTGCCCAGAGTGATAATAATAGTGGAGGCCCGGACTCATATACAACATGACACTTCCACAGGTATGGTTGACCTAATAATACATCAAAAACTTCAAGAGGAGCAACATCACATAGTACCTCATCTGTAAAGGGCTTGATGTTGTAGGGTAGGTGACACTGTTGGCTAACATGGAGATCTTGACCTTGGTGGAGCCATTTGATGGTGTATGGCTGCAGATGCAGTGTTTTCAGTAGGCCCAAATGCTTCACGACCTTAACTGAGATGAGGTTATTTCATGTCCCAATGTTGATAATGAAATGCAGCGAAGAACCCTTCACCCACATATGTGACTAGAAGAGACTCTCCCCCTCCTATGGATCTTCTAGCTCAATATTCTAGACCTTGGTGTTGGAAATGTTGGTGTTGGGCTCTGCATTGATAATCTTCTTCCACTTTTAGGTCCCCTTGTCGGGTTCCAACTCGAAGTCAGAACATGCATCTGACTCTGAATCTTTAAACACAGCGACCAGTGACTTCTTGGTGTCACAATAATTTGTGTTGCGAGTGGGGATCTTATGGAACTCACACCACTTTCATGTGTCCTTCTTTGTCTTCATGGTGTTTTTCTTTGCTCGCAGCTTCGACAGGTTGACTTGGGTCACCCCACCTTTGCTTTCACCTTTCTTCTGCGATTTAGTGATTTCTTTTCCTTGCTTCGGATCTACAAATTCAAATTATTGCTTCCTCTATTTAAATTTTTGCTTAATCTTGACAGCATATTGGTATTCAATGCCAAGTGAACAGATGTCCAGGAACTCCATCTCATCCTATATGTATTTGTGTAAACAGTCATGGTACTTAAGTACTAGATGCCGCTTAAAATCCTTGATGTCCAACTACGTGCTAAGGGTATGAAAAATATTTGTGAACTCTGGAATGTCTTGGTCCCTTCCCTGTCGTAGTGTGGTCAATTTTCTGTACTTATCTTCATATATTTTTACAAGGTAATATTGTTCCTTGTCTCAGAATGAATTCCAAGCAAGTGCCGTTGAAAATAGTGAGGGTTCCTTCTCGTCCCTTTGCTCACAGTAGGTTTCCTACCAGTCCTTGACATGGGTGGCGGCCTTAAGGAGTGAAAAAAGTAAACTTTTTACTATTGGAAAAATTATGGACCTAAAAGTATCCTTCTAATAGATTTAACCATTTATCTATGACATTTGCATATATTTGGAATGTCAAAGTTAACTTGTACCTTGAAGGGGTAGCACCTCCTGGGTGGTTGCTAGATGAAGATGCTTTTCCCACTAATACCCACCGAAGGATCTAGGAAAATTTATCCATCATCTCATTCCTTTATCACTCAAGGGATTCTTCCAGGGGAAAATTTAGGGGCGAAATTTCACAAATGGGCTATCTTTTGGACATTTTCCAAAAAACCAATATTCACCAATTTGGTTAAAAAATCACATATTTTTTACATATATATGACTAAATGGATGATATTCACCAAAAAATTACCAATTTTAATAGTAAGTTACATGCTTTTATTGAATATTCATCAACATTCTGTATTCCTAAATTTTCAAACTAGAATAGTTGTCTACAATACTATATATAGGAAAACTATTAAATCCTTCAAAATTACCCTAGCTTCTTCAAGCAATATTTTAAAAGGATTTCCTGCTTCCTCATTTTTTTTCTTCCTCCATGGGAGGTCTTTGAGGTTGGAAAGGACGATCTTGAAAAGGTTCAACCAATTCAAGCCCTAACTCCTTATTCCTCGACCTCGTTGGGGACATGCACAGAAAAACAAAGAAAGAGTAGACCGCTCTGATCCCACTGATCCAAATTTATGCAGGAACGAAATGAAAGACAGCTTCAAATAGAAACATAGATCTACAACAAAAATTGAACTTCAATTCACTAATAATAAATATTGAAAATTGTTTACATGAAAAATGGAAATAAACTAGCTCGGGCGATGGTAGCTTATCTCTTAAAAGAGATGTGATAGATACATGCCTTATGAACTTTGTTACAATGAGGCTTGAAGGCATTTTTATTGTTGATAAACAAGGGAAAACCCCAAACATTCAGAAACCTAACCCTAAGAGATGAAGTGGCAAAAGTTTATGCGCCTCATTGGGGTTAGTTGGTACATCAACTTCCTAGGGTCATAAATTTTGCATACTATCTTAGTTTGGCTATTATAATACCATGTTTCGAATATTCCCATTAGGAGGAAAAAATTGAATATGTGAATAAAATTCTAACACTTTTTTCAGTCTCTCAATTTTTCCCGAAAAAATCTTTTAGAACCTCAAAATTACTATGGAAGTTTAGGACCTGAAAAACTGTCAAAAATAGAACTTTGTGCTAGAATTAAGAAAAAGGAAAGAATGGTGTTGGGGGTCCAAGTAGAATAGGCAAGAAGCCACCAATATCCACTTGGATCACATATGGTTGATTATTCTCCAGTATCATGGCGCTAACGGCAAGGTTTCTCCTAGGTAAAATAGCCACTCAAAGAAGAGTACTAGACGACATCCATCCAAACAATGAACTATACCAGGCTTGGAAAATAATAAAAGAAAGGTTACCCCCACGATAGTTAAGAGCAACAGATGATCCTCCCAACACATTTCTCAAGGTTACTATCCCCATACTAGGAATAGGGACAGTAGGTTGAGAAAAAATAGGAGTGAAGATTCCCAATCCTATAGGATGGCTAGGGTTTGATCCCATGGCTGAAATAGATGAAGGGATGGGCATAGAAATACTAGGGAAAATTGTGGGAATCATAAAAGAGACGGGTGGTATGCCTCAAGAGGATGTGAGAGGTGTTGAAGGAGGTGTAGGTCCTACCACACTAAGTGGTGGAAATGATGTCATATCAGCAGAATCTATAGGGTCAGAGAGTACAGGATAATTGACCTCCTCCATAGGTAATGACAGAAAAGGAGTATAGATGTAGGTAGGTGTGTAACCATCTAGATTTAGTCGTAGTAACTCTGGTCCTAATGGGTCAATCAAAGGTGGATTAAGAGGAGAGGCAGAATTTCCTACAATTGTCTTAGTATATATCAAGTCACTACCAAGAGGACAGGGGATATGTTCCACTACCAGAGGTTAGTCTTGGTCTTGAGCACAGACAGGCACTCTACGAGCAGGGGTCACCAAATCACCTCTCTCAAGAGGTAGACCCTAGATTCGACATGACAGCCAACAACTGGGTTCAACCAAGGTGAATAAATATGTTTTAAACAAATCGAGTCAATGTAGACACCCCTAAGGCCAAACTGTAAACTCGGACCAAACAACACACACTAGAAAATCCCTAAAAGGTAGTCACATGCAAACCAATCCTAGTACTATGTTTCAGATGGCCTTCCAAAAGACTTCTTACTTGCGGGGTCTGATCTCCGCAAGTAGAGCTATCTAGGGGAAGGTAAGGTAGAGGGATGGTTGTTGCCCACAACCACCACCTATAGGGTGTTTTTCCTAGGAATGGCCACTAAAGTACCTTTGTCCCATAAGGGCACACAAAGCTTAGACTTCTAGGTAGTCAGCCATCGACACAGGATTCCCTACCATGCGTTGGGTAGCCTCGAGGAGAATTGCTCGCAGGTGAAATTGGCATAACCCCCACTCAAATAGGTTTCTAACACACTCTGGTTTTGACAATGGGATTATAGAGGATTTTTCACTCCCTATCGTGGGCTACTAAGTTTTTTTTACAATCTTGGAGCAGTTTACTCACACACCTAGCTCCAAAACCCTATCCTACGCTAATGTTGGTGTACTACCAGAAAAAATAAAAGACGATTCTAGTAAATTTTATTAGATTGTTTATCTTAGTGGTTGTTATTCACTCAATTGGGTAGCAGCGTGAAACACAAATGGTGTGATGAACTCTTATTAGTAACACCCTAATGGAGTTATATGAAAAATTATCTTTTCAATTTAATGAACGCTAACTATAGTAGGGTAAGAGCATGTCACTTTTCAAAATCAAACAAATTCCTACCAAATGCACCTCTCACTTATCCTAAAATGAAATCCCCAAATTTATAAAAATTCAGACCCAAAAGACAAACCAAGAAACAAAAATCCGAAAAGAGGCCAAGAAAATCCCCAAGCTAGAACACAAAGCACTCAAAAAGCGTCAAAACTTGGAATCAAAGCCAAACAAACACTCTCAAGCAATAAACAAGAAAGCCAAAAAGTGGAAAGAAGAAGGAAATGCAAACAAGCTAGGGTTGTAGCACAATGCCCTAATGAGAGGAAATGTTCTACACAGACAAAACCAAACCCTAGAAACAGGAAGGACTAGAAAAGATCAAGTGGGAGTGAGAAAAAATGAATCTGAAATAATGAACAGATAAGACACACCCAAATAAACTTTTCAAGTGACAACCTACACAACCACAAACAAAGAAACCACCTCTTGTGAACAAAGACAAGGACACAAGACCAAATATGATCACTCAATCAAAAGTGACAAAGGAAAAAGAAGCCAAATTCAATTGTGATATGAAAATCAAGAGCATATCTTAGCTATTGTTGAACCAACTAAATAGATCTTAAAGGATTGTATCCAATTTTAAGGATAATATCCTCAACCAAAGCAACACAAATCCCCAAGGAAAACCCTATAGTAGTATCAAATGGAGTATCCAACACAAACCAACAAAATTAGATTCATATCCTAATGTTTTTTTACAACTGATAACGAGTAGCACTCAAATCCAAAAGGTTAAAATTGGATGGAGGGAAAAGACTTGAAATTGCAACCAAATCATATAACCAAGGAACCCTAATAAGACAAAGAGATAAATCTAATCCAAAATATGGGTGTGGATCAGATCTGAGTAGATTTAAACTCAGGGAAGAGGCTGAAGAACATAGTTGACCTTAAGGACAAACTCCTGTAGGATCACTTAGAAGTTTTTAGGATTCCAAGCACAGCCACAAGGATGAAATCTTCAACAAGGCAGCTCCAGTCATAGGGATATAGTGGACAACATAGTGATTCTGAGCCTCGAGCCATTGACTTGTAACTCATTTAGTGTGTGCAACTAAGGAAAAAAATTGACTAACTTATCTTCAATCGACCCTAAATTTTTCATCTGGAGTTCATTTTTAGTTATTTTTTTTATTTTAGACAAAATTTTGAAAGGAATTCATATATGTGGTTAATTAAAACAAATTTGGTATAGAAAAGTCCAGCATTTAGTTTTAAACCCATTGTTTGTTATTCTCTCATTTGATAAACAAAACCAAAAATTTAGATCCAAGATTTGCTTAGATATGAAGAAAATAAAGCTAATGGAGATCCAAAGGAGAAGGAAATTAAAGAAAAATAACACCAAATAGACCACAAAGAGGAGAGATCCAAAGACAAACAGGGCAAACTCGCTAATGGAGTTTTCAGTTCTGTTATGGAAAGTTATACTCAGCCACTAGGAGTTATTGCTGCGTAGTCTGGGTCCTGACAAGACTACTAAAAAATAGAGGAGTACATGGAAAGAAGTGAACAAATCAATGAATCCCTAAACAAATCAATCAAATTGATCATTCATGCATAGATGATTTATCTAGGGTTTGACCTAAGCACCTGAAATCCTCATAGATTGGTGGAAGATGTTGAGTTTTATGAAAATATTCTCGCCCCGACCATGAGATCCCGTCCTCCACAATAGATCCAAAATATGAACACAATTAAATCCAAAAAAGGATCACAAATAACCTTCCACAGATGATTGTCAGTTTAAACAAACGAACATAAATATGAAAAATGAATTATAATTTTGCATATGATAGGAGGGAACATTTTCTATTAATCATAAAATAGATACAAAATTCATACCATCAAAAAATGAGATACCCTCCTCAATCTTATAGCATGGTCTCCTTCTCCTAATACAATAAGTCTCTCACATTATTATCTAGATACTATATCTAACCCCCTTTCGTCTTGGTGAGATTTTATAGGTTCATTTTATCCTCTAGGAGATTGTATCTAGATACCTAGGGGCTTGAGAAGTTAGGAAACATCTACAATAGTGGACCCCTAGCCAGCTAATACACAAGTGGGTCAAGTTGATCTCCCTGGGATTGACAAACTCTAGAAACCATTTTCACAATTATGAGATTTTTCTCAATTATCTCAAATATGAAATAATTATTATCTCATAATTATAAAATTATAACAAAATAATTATGAGAAATAACTTAAACATGCAATTCCATGCTTTTAACAATGGATAAATCTCACATAAGTAAAAGAAAAGGTGAAAGGGGATGCATTCTAGCTAGCAACTGAGGTAAGTTGATCTTGGGTTTCTCTCACTATAATGGAGTGGAAAATAGGGTTATAACACCATATGGTGAACAAAAAATGCATTTATTTAAATTCAAAGAAATTTAGAGTTTTCTGCATATGTCTAACATGAGTCAGAGTACCTCGATGTATTCCTTTTATCAGGAATTAGACAATCCAATATTTTAAATAAAATTCAAAAAAATTATGTATAAAATACTTAAATGTTGCAATCATCACTCAAGAGAATATTTTCGGTGCATTTTTAAATTTGAAAGGCATGATATAATTTTGAAATTATCCCCATTAGGTGGAAAATGTTGTCTTGTGGTGGTCCTCCTTGGCATCTTAATCTAGTGATACCTCAAGAAGCCATTTGTGGAGTAACCCTCTTGTCCGCCACCATTTTCCAAAACCTCATATGTGAAAGGTGTGGGGAAAGGGTCATGAACACAAGCATTGTTCAAATTTCTCCAATATACTTAGATCCAGATCTCACTTGTTTTCTTTGGTTGTATAACCATTAGACTAATCCAATCAGATTCCTTGATTGGTTATATTATGTCATCCTTCAACATTTTCTCGAGTTCTTTTCTTATTTTCATCTTATATATTGGTTTTATTCAGTATGGCCTCTATCACACCAGTTTGGCATTCGGCTTCAAGGAAATTCTCATTTCCCCTAGCCTGCCAACTATGCCTTTCATTTCTGAGAAATTGTTGAGAAATAGATCATGGTATTCTCACAGTAACTTAGATACTTGTCCGACAATTTCTTCATCCCAATAATTCATAATTTATATGAACTTTGGTTCATCCTCTATTTCAATGTCCATCTTGCACATTGTGATGGGCTTAGTATAATCCAACACAATGGAGTCCAACCACCTTGTATTCTCCCTCATACTTCAAAATGTGTAAATCTCTAGGATCCTCATCATCATCAATATCCCTTGCCACAGCATAACATTGCTAGCTTCTTTGCAGTCTAACAATGTTGGTGAAACATGTAGAGTGGTACATCCTTTTGCACATTCCTTGGTCTCAGTGAAAATATATTTTACATCATGCTATGCAATGCTTCATCTATCAATGTATTGTCAGACTCAAAATTAAAATTTAATAGGAAGTTCTCTATCATTGTTTCCATTTTTTTGTACCCCATCTCATCTCCAACTACATATACCAGTTTCAGGGCACAATATCCAAGGTATGTACAAAATGGGGCACCCACTCAACCTTTGGAATCTTCTCCCCTCTTCATCCAACAATACACTTATCTAGGCGAGTGGTTGTAGATTCCTTATTGGTATATATTTCTTCACAATCCCCAACATCCAATCTAAACCTAATCTGTAACAAATCTTGCACTACTACCAAGACTCCCTATGCTCCTTATGTGTTTCCCACTAGCATGTTAGAGTTTATTTTAGAGGGATGTTTAGCTCTGGCATCCTGAGGTGATATGACACTTATATTTCAAACTCTTTAACAAAAGTAAATACATTACTTAGCCCATTGAAATTGGAAGGTTCTCAAACCTCTGAGTCAATCCATCATACTGCATGGGCTATATGTGCACATCTCCACATGGAAACCTCATGAAGGGGCTACTACCAATTCTCTAATAACTTGTCTGAGTTTGAAAAACAAGAATTTATACTAAACCAACTTAGTGTGCCATCTATTGTAGGATTGACATAGTCATTGCACTAGGATATTATGTTATAAATATTGTCAAGGTCCATTGAGTTGAGGTCTCATCTCACAAGCTCAAGTATCGTTCCCCTTCTTTAGTATCTAGGAGTGTGACTACTTGCGAATCTCCATATTCAAAATTCATCTATATTTTCTTCATATTGATAATAGCCTTATTATAAAAATCCCACTCTATGCCTAACAATACCAAATAAGGATCTGTGTCATTTATAATCTCAATGACTTCGAAGTTGTCTAAGGTCCTTACTCCATCAATGTTAACTTTGACACTTGCTAGTCTCCCAATAGGGAATTCATGTATTGATTGGAAAGTTGTAGTTGAATCGGCAACAATACAAGCTTCGAATTACCCATCAATTACCATGTCTTTTTTGGCAATATATTCACATCAAATCCCAAATCCAATATGATGTCACCCATGTCATAATATGAAACATGTGCATTGAACCAAATTTCTCTATTTGTTGGCTTCTTGCACAACACTTGCTTCATTATTCTCTAGGTACCTACACGAGAATGACTTCCTTCTCTTGCACGAAATGATCAATCATTTTGTATAGTTTCTCCAAATCATGTTCATCCTTCATCGAGTCCAAATAACTTTTAAGGAAAATTTGAATTGGACTTACCTCAATGAGAGTCACTTTAGGTGGAGGCTCTTCATAGATAGGCAGAGGTTGATCATAAATTGGTTCCCCTTGTAGTTGTTGTGTTGAAATCAACATACCCCATTCAATTGTGAGAAAATCCCTTCTTTCCTCCTGATATGTCTGTCTTTCCCTGACAAGGTCGAACTTTGGACGAGGTTACATGACCTTTTGAACCCACTGGAAAGGCTACTCTGGTGGATTCACAACATCCATGCATATTCTTATCCATCCTCTTGTTACCATACAAGCCTGAGGACAGTCATGTTGAGATTTATCTATGACCATTTGCGCGTTTGGACCTCATTTATCCTTCCACTTTGCTAACAACTATGGGCAATCCTTTATGGCATGGTCCAATTGTGTACAATATGTATAACTAGTGTACAAGTTTTTATAGTCTCAAGAGATATGTCTTGATTTCCCACAATTGTAACATATAGTAGGTCCTCTGCCATGCCTATACCCTCCTTGTCCTATTGTAGGTGGGCCTTGTCCTCTTCTAGGAAGATCTTGTCCTCAAGCTAGCACATGGCAGTCTTTGGTTTGATACTTTTACACTCAACCAATAGCCCCTTTTGTCTCTTTCACACGGTAAGAATTTGATGTCCTCTCACATATCAACTCCAATGCACAACATGAATGAATATCATGTCTAATGTACTTGTAAAAGTTGGAAAATTGGATACGCACCAAAATTTGATATTTCTGCATCATTTGGAACGCGGTGGGAAAGTGACCCATACTCGAAAAATCTCGCACCATAATCCTCTCCACTAGGCTAAGGGATTTGTTGCCCCCATAACCACATATTCTGTCACTATTGTGCACTCATTTTGGTGGTGACCTTCTCTTTTACATGTGGTACACCACACCTCCTCGTTATTTTCCTTGCCCTTCACAAAGTCTTGTACTTGTAAGGTTAGTGTAGGTAGTTATGATTGTACATGTGCCATACCTACATTGTTTTCTCCACCAGTAGGTGTAGATTCTATTCGGGTCCTATAATTTTTATAGGATTGCTTGATTATATCTGATGATTATTATATTTTGGATATTGTAAATAATATTCCATCTTGTAAATTATTTCCAAAAAAGGTCAAAACCTTAAGAAAAATTAATATGCTTGCAAGACGAAATGTAGCATTAGAGGATAATTAAGTATGTTTAAATGTGATTAAATAAAATTGTAATAAAGGCCTTGGTACTATAGTTTGATTTTATTATAAGGTTGAAAACGAAAAAAAGGGATTTTGTCACATGGGGTTAAACAGTTGCAGCTTTCCCGCATCCACATCATTCATTTGTCTCATGATCAGTTGAAACTATGATTTTTCCTATACGCCACATTGACTTCAAACATTGTTTCCAAAACAATGAGGACTAATTTTTAGAAACTAAAAGAGGTTTTTTTTGTCAACATGCTCATGTACAAAAACATCTCTTAGTTTTCTAACATATATTATGGTTTGGGATATACAAATGAAGCTTTACAGACATATTTTCTCAAATATTCCTGCTTAGTCATACTTTTGCAGAACATATTGTGGCCAATAAGAGATGAATCTTGAGAAAATGGAGGAGGTTTGTGTTCCTAAAATTCCAAATTACAATAACCTACTTCATAGTTTACACAACTATTACAGAATGAGAGATACATTTACATATTTACAGCTTATTTTTCAAACTGTACAAAGTCATGTTTTAGTCATCTTTTTCCAGAGAATATTGGGAACATCTAGAGCTAAATTTTGGAAATTGAGAGAGGTTTATCTCAAGAAAATATTTATATACAATAACGTCTCTCATTTGTTACAGAGATATCTTGGATTGAGATATACAAAGGGATGAATGGACCCTATTTTGCAGGATTTCAGGAGGAAAATGTTCAAAGACAATTAGCCACCTCATCAACTAAGAGTTGCAATCAAATTCGAATTTCTCTTCTTTGTCAATAGAAATCCATAATGATAGTGCCAAGAAGATACATTAGTTTTGAATGTCCTACATTTCATTTTTATTTGTGTAAAACAGTTTAGGATATTTGTAAAAAGATCTTGAGATTTTTATCAAGATATTTTAGTTTAGAATTTGTATAAATACTTCATCATTTGAAGTAAGAAAGGGTTGGGATTTGTAATGAGAAAGACTACCATTCATTGTAAAGTTGTTCATTGAGTTCAAGTGACCTTTTGCAGTAATACAAGACAAGTTGTTTCAGGATTCATGTGTCATATCTATTGGTGAAGTGCATCTACTGTTCTTTGTTTATTTTCTCTATCTATCATGCTTATGTATTCTCTATTCTGAATTAATCAACAGAAGTTGTGATAAATAGGATTCGTTACCTAGAGCACCCTATTTTGGCTATTGTTAATTCTACATGTTTTCCTCTAATATCAAGTTAAATAATTCTTAATTGCTCTTTAGCTTCAATTGAATCTATTTCCCTTCTTCTACTTCATTTCATTTAAATCTAAAAGATCCAATAGTATGCCTAGCTTGCCCTGTTTCACTTAAGCTTGATACTTCTGCAAATTGATCACCCCAAGCTCTTTTGACTCCATTGCCCAATGGCCTTCCCTTGTTGTTCCAACCAAACCAATTCAAAAACCAAACTTTGAGCCCAATAACTAGCCTGAAATTCCCAGTAAACAAAGCTAAATCTCATAGAGAGATCCCTCTCTGAGTTTAGGAGGGCTAGATCCTAAACTCGAAAGCAGTTTTGATGTTGCCTCCATGGTTTTTTCTTCAGCTTGGAAATTATGGAACACTAACATATTCTAATCGTATTGCTATCTCCAATGCTTTGGTCCAAGTGTTTACCTTATATTGTGTCAATAAAATTCTAATGTGTGGTAACAACCCTACTATAATCCATTCTTAGTGTTGTGTGTTGGGAATCTGAAATGTTATTCTATCCATCGATATTTTAAATCACTAGTCATAGTCCCGTATAAACTCACCAATGTTCTGCTTTATCTCCTTCATCTCTATTATGCATCATGACTTGAACTTTCGCTTTTTAAACTCCTTGTCTGCTTAATATCTGCCAATGTCCTAGGTTATCCTGGGGGTGTTGTAGCCTTACACTTCATATGCCACGCCAACATTCAATCTCAAAAAGTTATTTCTAATTGTGGAATATTCATCAACTCATCTAGAATTTGTTTAACTATCCAAACTACCTTGTAAAAAAACCAATTTTGTTTGGTATCCTCTCTCTCTGCTCCATGGAACACTAGCAACCTTACTATAGAATCAACACCAGCCATTATCGATCGTCTCGATATTTCTTATTCACAATTCAACTCTTCTATTAAGGGTGGGGTAGATTTTACTATTTCTCCTACCGGTACTCTCTATTCTCCTCCTAAAGTCTATTATTCTTCTTCCATACTTTCACTCTCACTATTGATCTATCTTTAATGAACTGACTCTAATGAATTAGAAAATCTAACAAACAATGAATAATTTACCTCTAATTATGAAGGCATGTGCAAGGTCATGTGTTTGATCCAAAGGATGGCCAAGGTTTGGACAATAGGATGTAACATATCTTTTGCAACAAGTTGGCTCTCTTCTTTCTTCGTCTCCTCTCTGCTAATACTTTGATTGCGTGCTTCCCTACTATCTCTTTCTTTATGCTAATTCTCTCTTTTTCTTGGGTGGTGGGCCCTCTCCATGACACAATGCTCCACTCATAGTGTACACACTCCTCTTCTCTCTCCTCTTCTTTTGTTCATTGTCCTTCTCTATCTTCCCAACGACTTGGATCTTCCCTATTCTACACTTTCATCCTTTGTGAAATGTCTCTTTCTGGGTCTTTTATCAGATATAGGCTCCATTATAGCTATTTTTTCTCTATTCAGACTGCATACATAGATCGTCCCACTACGCAAGGTGCCAACTACACTTCTCATCTCACTCCCTCTCAGAGACGACATGCATGCCTCCACTACTTCTGTACCGCCTACACGTTGACACAACAAAGTATCTTAGGAGATCTTTTCCCCCTTTGTAGATCATATTCTCGCACGAAATCGACTACGTCTCTTGTCACTTATCATTTTCTCGACATATTTTCTTTTATTTCCTATGAATCTTAATATCTTCTACCACGCACAACGTTCTTTGTTCACCTCTCCTTACATCCCTTGTCCCTTCTTCAAACTAGGCCAACCTATGATTAGTTGCCCAGTTCCTCACATCACACAATAATTTAGCCACCCATCTCCTTAGACTCTAATGCATGAAAATTTTACATTTCCTACAACTCAACTCAGAATCATATGGAATTTGGAACCTCAATAGATTCTACTCAAATTTAACTTTGATCTAGTTGGAAATTCAAATGAGAATTCTACCCAGCTTTGCTCTAAATGAGTTCTATCAATCTCATTGACTTCCTTTGTAGTCTCTAACAAAGATGAATTGTCTTCCAATATGGATTACAAGCACATATTTCGTTATTTGCTAAACTAAATTCAGAAATTAATATTCACAGTTCAAACAAATAGTTGCATGCATTGACCAACTAGATCAATTCACTTATTCCGCAATTTCTCGTTGACATGTTAGCAATTTCTTTCAAATTGCGTTTCCACTTCGGTTATTTAGCCCTTCCAATTTGACCACGCATTAGTCAAGGCTTATTTTATTGTGAACATGTTATTAGCACCCTCTTTTGGTGTTTTATCGTTGCTCAATGCAGAGCACCTTGGCTACTGGCCTCACCATGGTTTGATTTTTTGTCTTGCAACCAATTACACATGCATAAATATTAATTCTCTCATTCACTTAATCATAAATTTTCCTTAATCCTTACCCAAGATTACTTCTTCGCATGACATCTTTATAAATTAATCTATCATCAGTTTTAGGCTTCACACAAATGTTGAAACTCTACTAATTCAAGCTTTCACAAAGAATAGAATTCTTCTCAAGCACATAAACACATAGACAATTCGTGAACACATTAAATGTATGAAAACTTTATTCCATTAATTGATCTGAATTGGATCCTAAAACATTCTCTTAGTTTTCATGACTGTTTAAAATTATGCTAAAAATTTCAAGTCTTAAAATCATCAAAGCTATCAGAAGGAATCCTCGTAACAGTCACAGTTATGGCCAGGGTTGAGCAACGAGGACCCTTAGTTGAGCAACGAGGACCCTTAGTTGAGCGCATAGACTGTTGGCCCATGGTAAAGCGCAATGGCACAAAACTGGGAAAACCAAAGGCCAGATCAAGGAACAAAGGTGGATTCTAATACATGATTAGCACTAAGGCAGGGTGTCCCCCTCAGTGAAGGAAAGTCCCCAAGCACCCGGACCCAAAAAAGCTAGAAAATTCAGAAAAGTAACCGTTTCGGTTCCGTAGCGAAAGATTCCCCAAAACCGGTAGGATATCGGAAGGCTTCGAGGTGGTAAGTAGTTTTGGCTGAGTTCCACCCAATGCCATACATCGAGTGACATGCGTCCAGCGAAAGAGAGAGAAAATTGCTCGCATCAGACAAGTAAACACCGTGCAACTTGTCTGCCCGATATGAAGGACGAACAATGGATCTGGGGGGACAAGATCGGTGACGGAGATTCGTCCCAATGACTGACCGATTTGACAGGGTAAAAATCAAGATGACAAAGTATTTGAAGTCTGACATGGACGATGAGTTGGAAAACAGAATTAACGGCCATTCGAGTATGATTCAGGGAATCTGAGACCCGATTCGTTAGCAAATAGGTGGCCACCTCCCTGCGAGGCATTACCTAATGATGATGACGCAAAGTAGAGGGATTCGAATGGACTGAGGACAGGGAAACCAGAAGGTGAGGAAGTGGAAACTAGTAGTCGAAGATAGATTGGCTTTAAGGCCATGAACTGATAGAAGCAGAACACAGGCAACACACACAGAGAGGCAAGAACACAGAGAGGTAGAAATCCCATAGCAGAGAACAGAGAGTAGAAGCTGAGCTGACCTAAAGGCAGCATCGAGTCAGACAGATCCAGAGAGAGTCAGAGAGTCTGTGTACTCCAGTGAAGGCTTGAGAGGTTCAAGCAAACTCCTCGGCATAGGCCTGTCACACTATTGTGACCCTCAGAGGTCGAGTTTCAGTAAGGAGAGTCTGTGTACTCCATTCCTACTGACTGTTATCTATTAGTGAGACTCGAATCAAGCTCACTGTTGTAAAAACTCTGCTTGAAAACATAATAGAGAGGCCACCACTGAAGGCTAGACCAGGAGACGTAGCCCAGGAGCATTGGGTGAACTCCTTATTAAACTTGTTTTGTTTACATGTTTGACTATTATGTTTTCTCTGATTGCCTTAGTGTCTATGTATTCTCGCAATCTTATCGATCCATTGCATAAGTAACATAGGCACATCCATGCACATGAGTCTGTAATACCTTTAATTCTTTATCTTGGATAAATTCCAGATCAAGTGGTATCAGAGCTCAAGTTTACTAAGGTTAGACAAGCTTGTGCTGGATTTTGTTGTTGAATGCTAACTAGATCAAAGCTTAAATTAGGAGAAGGAGAGTTGACTAAAACTAACCCGGAAATTGGAAGAGTCTATTCTAAGAGGAAAATGTCGGAAGAAAATCCCTTGGAATCAGATTCCCAATTCATGGATAGTTTTATAACCCTGAAATCCATGGTGGAGGAAATGTATAGGGACTTTAAGAAACATAGAGATGAAGATTCATCAGGCTCCAAACAAGACAAAGGAGTAGAAGAATCTCTCCTCTATGACAACTCTAAAGGCAAAGGGAAAGAAGAAAGATTCCTCACACCTCCTAATAGCCCTGAAAATAAAAAGAAGGCATCTTTGATTAAATTAGATGTTAAATTTGATTTACCAATATATGATGGGGAATTGAATGCAGAGAAGCTATATAATTGGATAAGACAGATTGATGTTTATTGCAGAGTACAGAGCATTGACTCAAACAAGAGTAAGATTCAACTGGCTAGCCTACGCCTGGGAGGCACTACCTTGGTATGGTGGGAAGGCAGGACACAAGCTAACATGAAGAAACATGGTAAGATTCTTTCTGTTTGGAGTGAATTTGTTTCTGCAATTAAAAAGCAATTCTATCCACTAGCCTACATGCAGCAAACCATGATGAGCTGGCAAACTCTTCGACAACTAAAAGGGCAAAGTGTACAATGTCACACTCAAGAATTTAGGAAAAGAGCTTTGATTCTAGGAATTTCTTTAGACTCACTTGAGACTCTGTTAAAGTATATAGGTCATCTACACAGCTACATGACGCACACTATCCTCATGTTTAATCCCACTAGTATAGATGAGGTATATGTTCAAGCTACGCATCTAGAAGCTAGAGGAAAGAATGGGAACCTAGAAGTTGGGGAATCATCCAAACCCACTGCAAGAAAAAATAAGGAGAAAAGAAAACAAGAATGGAAAGAGAGGAAGAAAAACACTATATAGAAGAGCAAGTCCTCATGCACTCACTATAAGAAGGATGGGCATGATGATGAGCACTACTGGATTCTGCATCCGGAGCTGAAACCTAAGAAGTTCGAGGGCAAGAAGAAAAAGACTGTTGCAGCTATTCAAAGAGATTTGGGGTCAGACTCAGGAGATGAAGCAACAATCGCAGCCACAGGTATAAAAGGTAAAAATTCTGAAGCATCTACTAGTAATTCTGCACATAATGAAGAAAATGAGAGAAAAAGACATGAGATTTTTCATATTCGAGTTATTTCCAATCATCAAAAGATTGATACTTTGTTTTATAGTGGCTCACAAGTAAATTTAATTTCTGAAGCAATTGTAAAGAAATTGGGATTACTAACCACACCTCACAAGTAACCATATCCATTAGGTTGGTTATGTGATAAAGCACAGCTACAAGTGACTAGACAATGTAAACTTAAGTTTTCTTCTAGGTCAGCATTTGTAGATGAGGTTGAGTTAGATATAGTTCCTTTGGATATATGTGGAATTGTTTTAGGAAGTCCTTACTTGTATGAAAAAAAAGCTATTTTCTATAGAGCTGAGAACAAGTATCTACTCGTTAAATATGGAATCGAATATATTGTAAGAGCTCATCAGCTCAAGAATAATTATACTCTCATAAACTCAGGGTAGATGAAACGAATTATAAATTCATGCAAACAATTTTTACTGATGGTTGTAAAGGAAAAGAAACCTGATAAAACCAATGTATTTGAGGGTTGTGATGCTAAACAGCAAGCTGATTTAGAAAAAGTTATTTCAGAATATGATATCTTGTTTCAAGAACCTAAAGGTCTGCCACCCAAAAATGAAATAGTGCATGATATTAATTTGCAGCAAGATGCTCCATTGCCTAACATTGGAATGTACAAGTTGTCCACTTTACAGAATGTAGAAATCAAGAAGCAGGTACAAGAGTTGCTCGAGAAGGGGTCGATCAGACCTAGCACATCACCATGTGGGTCTCCAATTGTCTTGGTGAGAAATAAAGATGGCTCGTGGAGAATGTGCATTGATTATCGAGCACTGAATAAGATAACGATCAAAAATCGTTATCCCCATCCTCGCATAGATGATCTATTAGATCAGTTGAAACAAGTTATTTATGTTTCCAAATTAGACTTGCATAGTGGATATCATCAGGTTAGAGTTGCAGAGCAAGATGCATGGAATACTGCTTTCAAAACAAAGCAGGGATTGTATGAGTGGTTGGTTATGCCTTTTGGCTTAACTAATGCTCCTGCTACTTTCACGAGAATAATGAATGATGTACTCATACCTTTTCTTGATGATTTTGTTATTGTATATTTGGATGACATTATTATATTCAGTAAAACATGGGAAGAACATTTAAAGCATGTTAAGCATACACTAGATGTTTTGAAAATAGAAAAACTTTATGTTAAACTCTCAAAATGTGAATTTGGAAAAACATATTTGAATTATTTGGGACATATAGTAGGGGGTGGCGAATCGAAGATAGATCCCTCTAAGGTTGCAGTCATTGTAAACTGGCTTAAACCCAAATCTGCTACAGAAGTTAGAAGCTTCTTAGGAGCAGCACAATATTGGAGAAAGTTTATTTCTAACTTTTCCTTGATTGCGGCTCCCTTGCATGCTTTAACAGGATTGAACAAGGTGTTTCAGTGGAGAGGCAAACAACAAAAAGCCTTCAACACCTTGAAAGAAAAGATTAGTACAGCACCAGTACTAGCACTGCTCGATCTTCAAAGACCATTTGAGATTCAGACAGATGCCAGTGACTATGCCATGGGAGCAGTGTTGATGCAGCATGGTAAACCCATATGTTATCATTCTGAGACATTTAATTCTGTAGTAGTTAACTATCCCACATATGATAAAGAATTGTATGCATTAGTACAGAGTGTGAAAAAGTGGAAACTTTACTTAATGGGCAAAGAGACAGTTATGCATACTGATCATCAACCACTTCAATATCTACACTCCCAAACTAAGTTGCAGCAATCAAGACACTATAGATGGATGGGTTTCTACAACAGTTTCATTTAGTCATTAGATATAAAAAGGGCATACACAATAAAGTTATAGATATGTTGTCTAGACCAATTATAAGTGCATCTACTATACTTAAAGCATAATTTAGTATTGCATGAGCGCTACATTGAACAATATGCTCAAGATATAGATTTTAAAGATGTATATGCAACTTTAAGTCAAGGCAAACGAGTAGAAGAATTGGATTATCATATTAAGGACCAAATCTTGTATCATTTGGGAAATCTATGCATTCCAAAAATTGAAAGAGTAAAGATAATTCGATAAGCACACACTTCTCTAATATCAGGTCACTTTGGTGTAAGTAAAATAGTTGCACAGCTGCAAAGATTTTTTTATTGGCCAAAAATGAATGAGACAGTTTCTAGATATGTAAGAGGGTGTACCATGTGTGCTAAAATCAAACCCAACAATAGAAAACTAGGTTTGTACACTCCACTACCAGTTCCTTCTCATCCTTGGGAAAGTTTTTCCCTGTACTTTGTTGGAGGACTGCCTAATTGTAGGAAAGGTCATGACTATTTATATGTTGTTGTGGATAGGTTCAGCAAAATGTGTATTTTGATACCTTGTAACAAACAGATTATAGCTGAACAAACTGCAAAGTTGTTCTTCAAGCATGTATGGGTTCATTTTGGATTACCCACTTCCATTATATCTGATCGAGCTACCCAATTTGTTGGGAATTATTGGTCAAGTTTGTGGGAATTGATGGACACCAGGCTGAAAAAGAGCACCGCTTTTCATCCGCAAACAGATGGCCATATAGAAGTGGTCAACAGGACAGTGATCCAGTTGCTTAGAGGCTATTGGAGCAAGCATCCAAAACTTTAGGATGAACATTTATGTTATGTGCAGCAAGCTTACAACCGAGCAAAACATTCTTCTACACAGAGATCTCCTTTTGAGACCTGCTTTCGTTTCACACCAAGGTCTCCCTTGGATTTTGTCTTTGGTAAAGACATAGCAGTTGATGGACACAGTGATGTGGACAAGGCAACGAAGTTCATTGAACAAATCCAAGAGATTCACCAGGGAATACAGGAATAGCTGGAAAAGAGCCAAGCCAAGTACAAGGCAAGGCATGACAAGCATCGGATGGAGCATAGTTTCCAAGTTGGTGACCAAGTCTGGCTGTATATCAGCAAAGACAGAATGCAAGGTGAAGGAAAGATGTTGAAGCCAATAAGGTATGGACCTTTCAAGATACTTGAGAAAATTGGAGAGAATGATTTTCGCCTTGATCTACCAGCTTACGTGCACACCTACTCAGTTGTTAATGCAGAAAGCTTAAGACTTTTTCAACCTTCATTAATTGAAGATCCTAAAGAGCAGAGTCAATTGCCTTCTATCGATGATCTATTACCTGAATATCTTAATGAATTGCAAGAAGATATAGTTCTGGACAGGAAGGTAAGAACCACTTTCAAAGGAGATGTTGAGTACCTCAGGATTGGACTCAAAGGTTCAAAGCCAAGCAGTGTGAAATGGATAGAAATTAAGCAAGCGAGGAAGCAATACCCTCACTTGATTGATGCTTAAAAGAAAACCAACTTTTGGTGGTCCAAAAGCTTTTTTAGTGGGAAGGTCGTGATCCGAATTGGATCCTAAAACATTCTCTAAGTTTTCATGACTGTTTCAAATTATGCTAAAAAGTTCAAGTCTTAAAATCATCAAAGCTATCAGAAGGAATCCTCGTAACAGTTGCAGTTATGGCCAGAGCGGAGCAACGAGGACCCTCGGTCGAGCGCGTAGACCGTTGGCCCATGGTAAAGCACAATGGCACAAAACTGGAAAAATCGGAGGCTAGATCAAGGAACAGAGGTAGACTCTAATGCGCATCCCCCTCAGTGAAGGAAAGTCCCCAAGTACCCAAACCCGAAAACGCTATAAAATTCAGAAAAGTAGTCGTTTTGGTTCCATAGCGCGGGTTTCCCTAAAACCGGCAGGATATCGGAAGGCTTTAAGGTGGTAATCAGTTTTCGTTGAGTTCCGCCCAATGCCATACACCGAGCGACATGCGTCCGGTGGAAGAGAGA
Organism: Pinus tabuliformis; assembly: GCA_031772625.1. NCBI lineage: Eukaryota > Viridiplantae > Streptophyta > Pinopsida > Pinales > Pinaceae > Pinus > Pinus tabuliformis. The sequence continues at coordinate 1,338,175,097 of CM062818.1, forward strand.
GAAAACCACCTGCATCAGATGGGTAAACACCGTGTGACTTGTCCGCCCGATATGAAGGACGACCGTAGGATCTGGGGGGCCCAGATCGATGGCAGAGATTCGTCCCAATGACTGACCAGATTTGACAGGTTAAAAAGCAAGATGACAGAGGATTTGAAGTCCGACGTGGACGATGAGTTGGCAAACAGAATTAACGGCCATTCGAGTATGATTCAGGGAATCTGACACCCGGTTCGTTAGAAAACAGGTGGCCACCTCCCTGCGAGGCATTACCCAACGATGATGACGCAGAGCAGAGGGATTCGAACGGACTGAGGACAGGGAAACCAGAAGGTCGGGAAGCAGAAACGAGCAGTCGAAGACAGACTGGCTTTAAATCCATGAACTGATAGAAGCATAACACGGGCAACACACACAAAGAGGCAAGAACACAGAGAGGCAAAAAGCACATAGCAGAGAACAGAGAGTAGAAGCTGAGCTGACCTGAAGGCAGCATCGAGCTAGACAGAGCTAGAGAGAGTCAGAGAGTGTGTGTACTCCAGTGAAGGCTTGAGAGGTTCAAACAAACTCCTCGGCATAGGCCTGTCACACTATTGTGACCCTTAGAGGTCGAGTTTCAGTAAGGAGAGTCTGTGTACTCCATTCCTACTTACTACTATCTATTAGTGAGACTGGAATCAAGCTCGTTGTTGTAAAAACTTTTCTTGAAAACATAATAGAGAGGCCACCACTGAAGGCTGGACTAGGAGACGTAGACCTAGAGCATTGGGTGAACTCCTTATTAAACTTGTTTTGTTTACATTTTTTACTGTTATGTTTTCTCTGATTTCCTCAGTGTCTATGTATTCTCGCAATCTTATCAATCCATTAGATAAGTAACATAGGCACATCCATGCACATGAGTCTGTAATACCTTTAATTCTTTATCCTCGATAAATTCGAGATCATTAATTAAAATTTGTACACACACAAATACTCAGAAAGTATCTTGTTCCTCTCTTGGTCTGATTCTACTTTCATTTGGCCATTATCTTTTTCTGTAGGCCTACAATGATTAAATATAAAGTTACAAGAAAAGTTTATTTTTCTACATCCATAAATCACTCCCTGATTTATTCCCTAAATATCTCATGATTTATTCCATGAAGCTCTCATGATTTATCCCGTAAAGCTCTCATGCTTTTAAAGGTAAATTAGATTTGTCCTTATGGGAAAAATCTCTCCTATCCATAACTTTTCTAAAATTATTCTATAATAAATAAAGAAACTAAGAATATTTACAAACAAAGAATTAGAACTATTTTTAAATGTTGAAGCCCTTTTTTGGAGATTTTCTGCTAAAATCTTGATTTTCAAAAATGGCTTGGAAGTTCAGATGCTCCTGCATCAACCAATGACATCACTCCTTTTTCGCAAACCAACATCTTAATCCATGTAGGTATTACTTTGAAATAAAGACGATGTGGTCCCCAGAAGAAATATCTTTCATCTATGCTAAAATATTGAGTATATTCCACTACAAACTCAACTACGTAACCTTCTAACACACTAGCTAGCCAAAAATCAACAGCTCTAGACACTATATTAGTCACGATGTTCACCCATTGTAGCATATCTGGGGTCTAGTTGTATGGCTCTGGAAGATTCCACAATCCTCATCATTCTTCCTATCTCTTCAACCACTCCTGCAAGATGACAGGGAACTCCGCAAAGAAAATCTCATGGAAATTAGTAAAAATGTACCTATGTATCCATTATTTTGGACTAAGAAGTTGGTTCCTTGATTGTTCCACTACAAACTTGTGTTTTCTATTATCCAACCACCATTCCAGCTCTCCTCTTATCGGTAACCACATCCCAATTCAACATAGGCCTTCTAGTCCTAACAATATAGCCATTTGTTGGTGCACAAGAGTGACATAGGGTTTAGAGTTAAGCCAACAAAACCACCTTAGACACCATCATTTTCAACACTTGCAAGCATGTGAGGTATCACCTAAGGTATGTCGATGGGTTTGCAAGAACCTTTGAAGGTTATGTAAGGGAAAAGGATAAATAGAGATGAAGTTGGTTCAAAATAACCCACCTTGAGCTATTATAGATGCCATATGTCATAGATGCCTCCATTTGAAAAAGAATATTTTTATAAACCTTAATAGTGTGTATTGAAACATTCCCCATAAACTACAACACACATCGGTCAAGTGGGAACACATTGTCTAACTAGAAAAATAACTATTCGACATAAGTTCAATATGCAAGCAAAAAATTAGATCTGACATAAAATAGGGGAACATGGCTTCAGTCATATGTTGTACCTATTATTTACTTGACGGTTTAACTACAAACTATCAACATAGAACAGTAGCTAGAAACTCTGTAAAGACTGTATAGCTCATTCAATTATCCATTTATTTGTTCAAATTGCATATACGACAAAACTATGGAAACTAGCATAAAACCTCCATATACTTCATATTAACAACAAATAACAATAATGCACATTACAACAGGGTATCATACACCTGAATGAGAGAAATAAGACCATCATTATCCATAATGTATCAACCAACCAACCCAAGTACAATTAGCATAATAATCATTTAGAAAGGTTTCATACAAAATAAACATTACAAACATAAATTCTAATAGTTGTGGTGAAAATTCCATGTAATAGAGTTAATAAAGGAAAAATAATAACCATGGTGATGGGACATGTATTCCAAGTTGGATGTTGGTCAAAAACATAGTGATGGGGATCACTTGCGATTAATTAATGGATAAGGAAATTGGCAAAGGCAATGGAGAAGGATTTGGAAAGGCACGAGGCATTAATTGGAATTTTATTTATGAACATAATGGAAATTAGGAGAGAAGGAAGGTGAAAGGTCACAGGTTACATGTGAGGAGGAAAATAATAGAAATTGAATAAAATAGAGGCTTCATTAATAAAAAGTTTATGAGGATCATTTTGCACACTTTTGTCGATTCAATTTTGGAGCTCTCTCTCTATTCTCTCTCTCTCACACACTCTTGGACACATAGATTTCTTGGATCACTCTTGGAGGAGTGTGGCATACTTGGAGTTTTGGAGCAAGAAGGAAAAGGAAGAGTAGGAAAGTGCAAGAGGACATCAGGGTTGACAGTTATAACAGACTTTTCTTGCAGGTACCAAGTTGCATGTATGATTTCCTTGCTAGTTTTGCATGCATGGCATATGCATGTGGTTTATTGGTTATAATATTTCATTGGCATGGAGGAATGCCTGGATTGATAATGGATTTTCTTAGTCTTTCGATTTCTTGGATTTCCATGGTGTTGTGGGTTTTAATTTTGTTTTCTGGTTGGTTCTCATGTTCCTTTGGTTGTGGGTTGAGTTATTAGTTCTTGGAGCCTTGGTTGGACAAACACTTTAGATCCCTATAATAGCTTGGGTTGAGTTACTAGTCTTGGAGCCTTAGTTATACAAATTCTCTGGAACCCTTCGTGGGTTGAGTTACTAGTCTTGGAGCCTTGGTTGGACAAACACTCTCGAGCCTGGCAGCAATTTTGGTTTGAGTTACTAGTCCTGGAGCCCTGTTGAAAAAAACTCTCTCAAGCCCTAGACAGCTAAAGACCAATCTGGTGATGGTTAGTGATGTCCGACCATGAGGTGGAATCACTAGTTGAGGGTTGAGGTGGTGGACTCTAGAAGCCCTAGTTTGGTTTTTTTGGATGTGTTCCATGAGATCCCACATTCATGCTGGAATATGGTGGGAGGGTGACTGGATGAAAGAAATATTTGGTTCAGCCTAGTCTATGGTCGGGTGGTTTGTAGAAGTCCCATACTTGGTCGACCTATGCATTCATTAATAAGAGTTATTTCTCCTTGGTATTTTATGTGTAAATGTATTGGTTTATATGTAGATTATATGATTGTAGTACACTTATTATTTTTGTGGTTTCTATACAGGTTATGAACATCATGTTTTGATTTGTAAATGAATGAACTTGAATATGTGACCTAATAGATGAAAATTTAGCTAATGTGATAAGGTATCAATTCTTCTTAGCTATTCTCAGATAAGTATGAGACCCCTATGCTCATATTTATTGTTATGACCTGTAGGTTGCATAGTTGTGACTTGTTTGACGAAATTCCTGTCATGGATAGTAGGGGTCCAATCAAGTCTTTATTCAAGTATTTGCATTTTTATCATTTTTTCAATGTTACTTTTAATTTATGGAAGTTCCATGAACTTCTCGGCAGTGGACTAAGTCCTTGCCTTGAAAAATTGGCGTAGAATATGGAGTCGTTGGCTCTAAACTAGTTGAAAAAGACCCCAGTCGCTCGCATGTCCTTGTTGTGAAAAAAATTGAAGGGCCCTAGTCACATGCATACCCATGTCATGAGAGCGACTAAGGCTCTAAGGCAGTGAAGTGTCATGTTTTCTCAAGGGTTGATCACCTGGAAGGGTTGGTTGTTTCCTGTGGGTTCTGTTATATGTGTAAAAGGTCAGATTGGTTGTGTTGTGTCAGTTCCACTTCCTTAATTGTACATGGGGAGTTGAATCATATCATAGTAGCCTCTCGTCACATGTTTACCCCAGCTAATCAGTTAACTTGGGTACATGTGGGAGGAGGGTTACAAAGTGGTACCAGAGCATGGTTCACCCCTTGGACTAGATGGACGGTGTGCGCTTGTCATGCATTCATGTTGGTTGCATATGTGTTCCTTATGCTTGTGGTCTGTGTACTTGTTGTGTATGCATGGTGGTTGTCATGGTTATATTTGTGTCATCATTTGGAAGTTGATAATTTTTTGTTGGATGTGATTATCGTGAGTATCGGTTATGCACTGGTTATGCATGTTAGTATTTGTATGTATTTTGTATGCATGCATATCATACATATGTTGATTATGCATACATTGACATGGTTGTAGTTGTCATACATGAGGTCAAGATGTGTGATTGATATGGTCATGTAGTGATGACTAGACTATGGTTATGATGATGATGATGATGATATATATATATATATATATATATATATATAGATATATTACGCTAATTTGGTTGATCTTGCAGATGAGATATCCTCCCCGAACTATATTGAGGTATGTTGATTATGTTTATATTTTGGTTTACCTAACATTAAATACCTTGCAGGAATAAAACAACAAATATGACTACCAAGATGGTAGACTACAATTCCTGAGACTCTCCCTATGGATCAAATGGGCAGCATGGTGTTGGGCACTCTACTAACTCAGAAGACACATTGAGAAGCTTGAAGGAAGAAATAAGGAGTTACAAAGAAGATAATGACATAATCATGCAAGCATAGGAGAAACAAGCAGAAGTTAATGCAGTAATCCTTTAGAGTTAGTCAAAACTGCAGAGATAGGGACCACTTCGAATCAGCCATGGACAAGTTGACAAAACTAATGGGACATATGGAATTAGGTCTCCTGATGGGTACAGGTCAAATATATATGACACGATCAGATATGGCAGGTTCTTGGACACTTCGGATAGGAGAGGTGATAGACACAGGTACTATTCTAGTTCTGGTTCTCACAGTCACTATGATCATCATCATTATCATCCTTATAGGAGTGATAGGGGATATTTTCCAGATGAGCTCAAGAAATCAAATCCACCTAAATTCTATGGGGAAATGAAGAAGTCATAGGATGCAGAAGCATGGTTTCTTGGTATGAAGAAGTTATTCAGGTTGCATGATTACTCAAAAAACATTAAGGCCAGAATAACTACATTCAATATTAAAGGTAAATAATATATTTGGTGGGAAGATGTAAAGAATGTCAGAAGTATTTATGAAGAGGATTTGACTTGGAGTGAGTTCGAGAGACTATTTAGGAAGAAATATCCATCGGAGAGATACTGTGACAACAGGGCAAAAGAATTCTATGAGCTGAAGATGGGATCTATGATCGATGAGTAGTACACTAGAAAATTCTTGGAGTTACTGAGGTATGTGACTTAAATCAAGGAGGAGAAGGCCAAGATTCAAATATTCATCAGTGGGTTGTCAGTAGCATTCAAGGAAAGGATTGAGTTTGACGAGCCTAGATCATTGAAGGAGGCCATTCGGAAGCTAAAGCATTATTATGAACAATCAAAGTGCAGATGGAAGACTAAGCTGAAATCGAAAGGTAATGAAAAGAATAAAAGAAAATGGGACAAGAAGTGAACAATACCTCAAGGTACAGGTAACAAAGAAAATGCAGTGCCACCTAAGAAGTTCAATGCATCTGATAGAGGACAAGGACTTCGGCCTTAGCAAAGCAACGGTGATGATAGGGAGACCGTATGATGTTGGACTTGTAGAGGAGACCATCATAGGAGATATTGTCCACAATATCAGGGTGGTAGACTGCGGATCTATAGTGCGAAGGAGGAACAACAGTGGGGGATGTTGGATAGAGTATTCCACATATCTATGTAGCATTGGAGAACAGGCAAGTAGATCACCAGATGTTTATTATCAAGATGGATGGTAAGCTTTGTGATCAAGTTATTTCTATTTTGATTGACCCTGGATCTAATTAAAGTTATGTTAGTCCTGACCTGGTGGATAAGTGTGGTTAGAATAAAGAAGTGCATGCAGAATCTTGGTTAGTGCAATTGGCTACAGGTACAAAGAATAGAGTTCATCACCAGATTCTTGTGCATTTGAGTTGAATGGTATGCCTACATCAGCACGTTTGAATGTATTATCATTGGGATCATAAGCATGTTGTAGGGTATGTACTAGTTGTATCTGCATAGGACTAAAGTGGATTTTTATAACAAATCCATTGAGTGCTTAGATGACAATGGAGAACAGGGAATCTTGCGAGGTAAGAAGAAGGCAACATCAGTTATAATGGTGACAACTATGTAGGTAAAGCGTATCCGTAGGAAAGGGTGTGTGTTATTTGTAGTGCATATTTATAGTGACAAAGGTAAGAAATTTGAGGATGCGAATGTCTTGAGAAGGTACCCCATTCTACAGCAGTTTCAGGATGTATTTCAGGAAGATATTTCAGAGTTGCCACCTCACAGGGAAGTATAATTTTCTATTGAGTTGGTAACATGGGCAACATCAACATCAAAAGCACCATATAGGATGAGCACACCAAAGTTAGTAGAGTTAAAGTTTCAGTTGAAGGAAATGCTTGACAAGGGATACTTTAGGCCAAGTGTATCGCCTTGAGGTGCACCAATGTTGTTCGTAAAGAAGAAGGATGGTACTCTCAGGCTATGCATTGAATAGAGGCAGTTGAACAAAGTGACCCAAGAACAGGTATCTGTTGTCGAGTATTGATGATTTGTTTTACCAATTGAAGGGAGTAGTAGTGTTCTCAAAGATTGATCTGAGATCAAGATACCATTCACATCAAAGAAGAAGATATATACATGATTGCTTTTCGAGCTAGGTACGAATGTTATGAGTTTGTTGTAGTTCCATTTGGTTTGACTAATTCTCTAGCTACTTTTATGTTCTTGATGAATAGTGTGTTGCATCCTTATCTGGATAAGGTTTTTATTGTGTTCATTGATAATATATTGATATATTCTAGAAATTAGGAAGAGCATGATGAGCATTTAGCAGCAGTATTGAGATTGCTAAGAGAGCATCAGTTGTATGCAAGCTTAGAAAATGTAGTTTATTTCATATAGAGTAACAATATTTGGGGCATGTGGTTTCCAAGGAAGGTATAACAATGGATCCAAAGAAGATAAGTGTTATCATGGAATGGGCAGCACCTAGAAATGTGGACGAGGTAAGATCGTTCATGGGGCTAGCAGGTTAGTATAGGAGGTTCATTAGGAATTTCTCTTGCATTTATTATCTGATTATATCATTGCAAAGGAAGGTAAGAAATTTGAATGGACATAGGAATGTGCAACAAGTTTTGAGTAGTTAAATCAGTTGTTGACGATTGCTCTAGTGCTAAAGATTGCAAACTTGGACAAAGAATTTGTGGTATGTACATATGCTTGCAATAGAGGACTTGGTGGAGTCCTTATGTAGGAGGGACATATAGCATGCTACGAATCAAGGAAATTGAATGAACACTAGCAAAATTATCCAACAAGTGATCTTGAGTTGGCAGCGATCATCCATGCCTTGAAGATGTGGAGGCATTATCTTCTTGGCAGGTGGTTCATCTTGATGAGTGACCATGGTGGATTGAGGTATCTATTTGACCAATAGAATCTGAATTCTAGGTAAGCTAGATGGTTGGCCACAATTAGTGAGTTCGAATTCAATATTAGGTATATTAAAGGTAAAGAGAACAAGGTTGCAGGTGGTCTTAGAAGACAGATAGAGGTAAATCATATAACATCTGTGAGTTCTTATGGGACAGATTTATAGGATTGGATCTTGCTGGAAGGACAACATAATGACAAGTACATGGATCTTATCCATAGGTTACAGCGTAGTACAGGTATAAGTACAAGTGTAGATATCGATATACAGGATGTAGACTATCGTCTTACATCAGCTTGCTTGGTCAGATTTAGGGACAGGATATATGTGTCAGACAACAGTGAAATCAAGAAGCTTATCTTGAGGGAATTTCATGCTAATTCATATTCAGGTCACCCAGAATATTTGAATACGTTGACAACAGTAAAATTTTTTTATTATTGGTCAAATCTGAAGAAGTATGTGGCAGATTTTGTGGCCAGATGCTTGGATTGTCAACAGGTAAAGGTAGAGTGTAAGCATCCAGTTGGACTGCAACAACCAATTGCGATTCCAAAGTGCAAGTGGGAGGTCATTTCCATGGAAGTTATCACAGGATTCCCGAGGAAATCTAGACAGAATGATTCCATCATAGTTGCGGTGGACAGATTGACAAAGGTAGCGCACTTCATTCTAGTGAAATATACATATTCAACTAATGATGTAACACAAGTATTCATCATAGATGTAGTGAGGTTGTATGGTGTACCAAATAATATTGTGTCAAACAGGGATGCTAAATTCACTTCTAGGTTTTGGAAAGAGTTATTGGCATGTTTGGGTACAGAGTTGGGCTTCAACACGGCCTATCATCCGTAGACAGAGAGGGTCAAAAAGATATTGGGGGATATGTTGAGGATTTATGTGATGCATCAACAATAGAAGTGGGAAGAGTATCTTCCACTAGTTGAATTCGGTTACAACAATGGGTATCAGGAATCTTTGAGGATGAGTCTGTTTGAGGCATTATATGGGGGGAGTTGTAACACTCCCATCATTTGGAGTGACCAGTTAACAAGGCGTTGATTGGATAGACATGTTATCAAATATGGAACAAGAAATATAGGTAATCAAGAAGAATTTGAAGACAACACAAGATAGACAGAAAAGTTATGTAGATTGGAACAGGTTGTTTAAGGAGTTTCAGGTTGGGGAACAAGTGTGCTTGCACATCAAGCCCAAGAAGAGCTCCTTGAGGATTGGATCATTGATTTAGGTGGATATTTGTGGCCACCCTCCTATTCCACTTGGACCCCCGCCACTTTTTCTTTTAGTTTTTCAGTTTCCTTAATTGTAGCACAATTTACTATTTTTGGCAGTTTTTCGAGTCGTGAACTTCCAAAGCCATTTTGAGGCCCTAACAATGTTTTTTTGGAAAATAGAAAAACATGAGTCTTTCATTATTATTTCAAATCTAAAGTTGTAGTCCTCAGATAAATATTTCTAGCAAGGTATTTTGCACGTCAAACTGAGATCGTATGCCAAAGTTACAACCTCAGGAAGTTGATGTACCAATTTACCCAAACAGGGCCCATAGTTTTGGCGCTTCATCTCCTAGGGTTAGGTTTTTGGATGTTTAGGGTTTTTCATTGTTTCTTAATAATAAATAGGCCTTTGAGCCTCATTTTAACATAGTTCAGAGGCATGTAGCTACCACATCTCTTCTCAGAGATAAGCAACCATTGCTCAAGATAGTTTATTTATATTTTTGTATGTAAGCATATTTCAGTTCTTTGATATTAATGAAATGAAGTTTTATTTCCGCTGCATCTCTATGTATATGTGTATTTTTCTATTTTTTGTGTTCATCCATAAGCCCATATCAGTGTTATCAGAGCAGTTTTCTTTTTCTCTGTTTTTCTTTGCATGTCCCCAATGAGATCAGGGTATAAGGAGTTAAGGCTCAAACTGGTTAAACCTTTGCAAGACCAACCTCGCAAACCCCGACAACCTCCCATGGAGGAAGAAAAGAAATACAATGGGGTAGAAGATCCTTTCAAAATATTTCTCGAGGAATCCCTCGAGTGATAAAGGAATGTGATGATGGATAAATTTGCCCAAATCCTTTGACGACTACCCACAAGCGACGCATCTTCATCCAGCAGCCACTCTGGAGGCACAACTCTTTTTAAGGTACAAGTTAAATTTAATATTCCCATATTTGAGGGCCAGATAGATGCAGACGTCGTAGATATATGGTTAAATCAGTTGGAAGGAGATTTCTTAGTTCATGACTTTTCTAATCAAGAAAAAAATTAATTTCTCACTTCTCAAAGTTGCCCCATTGATCAGGTGCTCATGTCCTAAGTGTCGTAAAATGCTCAAAATTCAAAGTGCTCAGAACTAGTTCAAAGTTGAACAACTAGAAAGCGCTCATCTTCCCAATTCCGGTGCTACAAACGGTTCGAAAAACGGTCGCCGTATGAGGAAGTTATGGCAAAAAGAAGAATTTGTCAATAACATTGGAAATTTTAATTTTTGAAAAAAAAAAATTAAAAAGGAATATTCCACAGAATATTCCTTGGAATATTTCAGGGAATATTCCTTTCGGAAACCAATCACAAGCTGCCATGTGGCAGGCCCGGAGGCCACCACGTGGCCCCAAGGATGACGTTAGCAAACACTATATGGGCGCATATATAAAATTATTGGCGTTGGCAAGTTTTGAACACAAGACCTCATATGCACAAAGGAACAGGCTTACCATTGGGCCACAACACCATATGTTGAAAGGTTTGGTGACCAAATTATATTTAAACTTTAAAACGGTTGACGGGCGGGAAACGAAGGGGGCCAGCCCCCGCATACCATATGACCGGGTGCCCAAAACCATGGGCCGAGACCATTATCCACCGGGCACGAAATCCAAGAATAACTGCAACGTGGTCACATGCGGAATTTGTGGGCAGTTAAGTAACAGTTAGACTGGAATATTTTTTGGCGGTGGTGCCAAATTTGGCAGACGCCCAGATTTGGCAGAGCTAACTGGACATTAACTAAAGTTAGCTGGAGTTCTTTTAGGCTAAACTGGAGGGGATCATTAAATGGCCATAACTTTGGCTAGGAAAGGCGGTTTTGGACGAATTTTTTTTTTTATTTTGGGTATTTTCGACCTTCTGAAGCCATTGGTGCAGGTCTTACAGCCATCTGAGGTCATTTGCAGAGGTTTTGGAGCCGTGAAAGTTCTAGGAGCCACTAGGGCCCAGTTTTGTGAAGACTGTATAGGGTTGCAGGTATCCATTGGAGGTGATCCAATAGTCAATCCTGAAGGATTCAAGTGTTCTGAATCCATTTTTACCATCTATTTCACCTGTAGATTCTTCTATTCAGCTGTATATTCAATTTGAGCATTTAATGAAAACAAGGACAAGCCCATTTGGGAGCTTTGGACCCAGCAGACGTAGCCCAGGAGGGCTGAACTGCTTTATCAATTTCTTTTGCACCTATGGTTGATTTATTTTGCAGAACAAATTCGTTTTAGTGTGTCAAACAGTAAAAGGAAATAAATCTGCTATGCTTAAATGGGTCATGAACAGCTGAAAATTTCATTTGTTTTCTTTCTGCAAGACATGGAAATCTTTTAAATATGTATATTTCTGAATTGAATACCTTGCAAACAATTTACAAGTAGTTTCAAATTCAGATCAAGTTGGTATCAGAGCTTAGGGTTTTGTGCAAAGATATTCTAACTGTCTTGCAAGTATTGATGCTTACCAGGTTGAAACTTAAAAGAGGGGAAGGAAAGTTGACTAGAGAACGAGAGAATCCTCAGTCAAGGAAGGCCAGAGAGCCATCACCTCCACCTTCAATTTCACCCTCAAGAATCTCAGCAGAAGCTTCAAGAATGTCTGCACATGAAGGAGAAATTCCTACAGACATGGATCAAAAAGAAGAAGAAAGAGTTCAGAAAGGCTTTCTTGGACCTCACTGAAATGGTGAGGATATTGTGCCAAGAAAGAAATGAGAAATTGGCTGGAGAAGGGTCCAAACATCCACATGAAGGAGAGGGCTCTTCAGGAGGTAAGAAGGATGATGATCATTCCAAGAAAGGACATGGAGGAAATGGTGATCCACCACCCCCATCGTCACCTTCTTCCTCTTCATCCTCGTCTTCTTCTTCTGTGCATAAGCATAGATCCTCTGGAAAAAGTCCTTTTTTGAAGCTTGATGTAAAATTCGAATTACCTATGTTTAATGGTGAAGTGAATGCAGAAAACCTTGACAACTAGATTAGGCAATTGGAAGTTTACTTGAGGATCCAGAATATGCATGATGATGCCACAAAGATTCAGTTGGCTTCTTTGAGAATAGATGGAGCAGCATTGGTCTGGTGGGAGGCCAAGACTAAAGAGGAGATCAAGAAATTTGGTGAGGTTACCTTAACATGGCCTGAATTTATGTTAGCCATTAAAAAACAGTTTTATCCTCTTGCTCACATGCAGAAAGCCATTATGAATTGGCAAAATTTCAGACAACTTAAGGGTCAGAGTGTCCAAGACTACACCCAAGAATTTAGGAGAAGAGCTCTCTTGTTAGGGGTAGATTTACAGACCCAAGAAACCTTGCTGAAATACATTGGTGGCTTGCATAGCTACCTTAGACACACCATCTTGATGTTTAACCCTACTACCCTGGACGAGGTTTGTGTCCAAGCTACCCATTTAGAGGCAAGGGGAAAAAACACATTTGAAGAGGGTAGAAACAAGCCCACCAAGGGGAAAAACAAAGAGAAAACCTCCAAGGGAAAGAGCAAAAAGAATGCATCTGTCAAACAGGAGAGTGAGAAAGTGATCTGTAAACACTGTTCTAAACCAGGCCATGAGGAGAAAAACTGTTGGAAATTACATCCTGAAAAAAGACCTCAATCTAGCAAATCCAAAGGGAAACAGAAAACTTCTGCTACTACATCTACACCAGAGGATTTAGGGGAAGATTCAGGTGATGAAACCAAAATTTCAGCCATGGGTTTGAAAAACTTGAAGGGAAAAGAAATTGAAACTCAAGCCAGCATTAGTACCTCAAACTGCCATGTACAAGCTCCTAATGAGGAAGAAAGAATTGAACTGTTTCATGTGAGGGTGATTTCAAAACATACTAAAATTGACACACATTTTGATAGTGGGTCACAAGAAAACCTTATATCAGAGGACTTGGTCAAGCAGCTTAAACTTGAGACCGTTCCACATCCGAAGCCATATCCACTTGGATGGATTTGCAAGGATGCAAATTTACAAGTTTCAAGAAAGTGCACATTGCGCTTTGCAATTACTGCACATTTTTATTGACACAGTTGAACTTGATGTGGTACCTTTTGGTATAGCAGGAATTGTTTTAGGAAGTCCTTACTTGTTTGACAGGAAAGTTATCTTTCATCGCCATGAAAACAAATATCATCTTTTCAAAGATGGTAAGGAGTTCATTGTTAGAGCTCATCGCAAGAAGACAAATATAGCGATGGTGAATGTAGGACAAGTAAAAAGCCTGGTCAATTCAAGTAAGAATTTTGTTCTTCTTATGATTAAGCCCAAGGTTGATGTGAATCATGAGTCATTTGACAATTGTGATCCAAAACTTAAATCAGATCTATATGATGTAGTTGATGCATATCATGAGATGTTTCAAGAGCCAACAAGTTTGCCTCCTAAGAGGGAGATTCAGCATGAAATCCATTTGCATCCAGATTTTCCTCTTCCAAACATAGGCATGTACCGCATGTCTATTATGGAGAATGTTGAAATAAAGAAGCAAATCAGGGACTTGGTTGACAAGGGTTTCATAAGGCCAATTACTTCGCCATGTGGGTCACTGATTGTATTGATTCCAAAGAAAGATGGCACTTGGCGTATGTGTGTTGATTTCAAGGCCTTGAACAAGATAACGGTAAAGAATCGTTACCCACTCCCAAGGATAGATGATTTGCTAGACCAACTGAAAGATGTTCGATATTTCACTAAGCTAGACTTGCGCAGTGGATATCATCAAGTAAGAATTGAAGAAAGTGGCATTTGGAAGACAGCCTTTAAAACCAAACAAGGACTCTTTGAGTGGCTTGTGATGCCGTTTGGTTTGTGCAATGCACCTGCAACTTTCATGCGGGTAATGGATGATGTCTTAAATCCTTTTCTTGATGATTTCGTTATTGTCTACTTAGATGACATCTTAATTTTCAGCAAGTCTAGAGAATATCATGTCATGCATGTTAGGAAAGTACTTGATGTTTTGAAGAAGAATCGGTTATTTCTTAAAATGTCAAAGTGTGAATTTGGAAAGACTTCTTTGATTTATTTGGGACACATAGTAGGAGGAGGTGCTTTGAGAATTGATCCTGCTAAGATTGAGGCTATTGTGAAGTGGCCTACTCCCAAATCCATAACAGAGGTAAGAAGTTTTTTGGGTGCAGCTCAATATTGGAGGAAGTTTATCTCTAACTTCTCTTCTATAGCAGCTCCTATGCATGCAGTGACAAGTGTGAAGCATGCTTTCCAATGGAGAGGCAAGCAGCAAAAAGCTTTTGAATCTTTGAAAGAGAAGATTAGTTCAGCTCCAGTCCTTGCATTACCGGATTTGAGACAGCCATTTGAGATACAAACTGATGCTAGTGATTATGCTATGGGAGCAGTTCTTCTACAGCATGGTAAGCCTATTGCTTTTCATTCTAAAAATTTTAATAGTGTTGTTGTAAATTATCCTACATATGATAAGGAGTTGTATGCGTTGGTACAAAGCATCAAAAAGTGGAAACACTATTTGATGGGCAAAGAAACAGTTATACATACCGACCATCAGCCCTTACAGTACTTGCAATCACAAAGCAAGTTACAACAGTCACAACACTTCAGATGGATGGGCTTCTTGCAACAGTTCCATTTGGGAATAAGGTACAAGAAAGGTACTTTGAATAAGATTGCTGATATGCTTTCAAGGCCTATTATTGGTGATGTTACTTTACTTAAGAATGATTCCATTGTACATGATAGTTACATAGAACAATATGCATCTGATGATGACTTTAAAGATGTGTATGCTAACTTGAGTAAAGGGAATCATGTAGAGGAAAATGACTATCACATGCATAACAATTTGTTGTTTCATTTGGGCAAGTTTTGTATACCACAGGGGGAGAGGAAAAATGTCATAAGAGAAGCTCATTCTTCTCTTATTGCTGGTCATTTTGGTGTGAGCAAAACAGTTGCACATCTACAGAGGTATTGCTATTGGCCTCGCATGGTAGATTATGTTTCAAGGTTCATAAGAGGATGTTCATTATGTGCTACAAGCAAGCCTAGCAATAGGAAGCTTGGCTTGTATACTCCTTTGCCGGTACCTTCTAGACCATGGGAGAGTATCTCTATGGATTTTGTAGGAGGTTTGCCAAAATCTAGAAAGCAACATGATTATTTATATGTAATAGTTGATCGTTTCAGCAAAATGTGTATACTTATGCCTTGTAAGAAAACTATAACTGCTAAACAAACTGCTGAATTATTTTTTCATCATGTATGGATTCACTTTGGTTTGCCTACTTCCATTATTAGTGACAGGGATTCCAGATTTGTGGGGAATTTTTGGTCCAACCTATGGGAGATGATGGACACAAAGTTGAAGAAAAGTACTGCTTTCCATCCGCAAACAGATGGACAAACCGAAGTTGTGAACAAAACCATTGTGCACCTCTTGAGAGGTTATTGCAGCAAGCATCCCAAGCTTTGGGATGAACATTTGCACTACATACATCATGCTTACAACCGTGCCAAGCACTCTTCCACAAACACCTCACCGTTTGAAGCTTGTTTTGGTTACTTGCCAAAATCACCTCTTGATTTCATTCTTGAGAAAGATGTCGCCATTGAGGGACATAGTGATATTGACAAAGTGTGTTCATTCATTGAAAGAATTCATCAAATACATCAGAAAATTCAAGAACAGCTTGAGAAGAGTCAAGGCAAGTACAAGGAAAGACACGACAAGTTTGTTTTCTTTTTGCAAGACATGGAAATCTTTTAAATATGTATATTTTTGAATTGAATACCTTGCAAACAATTTACAAGTAGTTTCAAATTCAGATCACCCATACATTATGGACTGGTGGGAAACCTACTGTGAACAAAAAAGCAAGAGGGAATCCTCATTGTTTTCAACTACACCCAATTGGAATTATTTCCGAGATTCCATCGAGGAACAATATTACCCTGTCAGGAACTATGAAAATAAATACATAAAGTGGACCATGTTGCGGCAGGGAAGGGACCAAGGTGTGTCGAAGTTCACAAATATTTTCCATACCCTTCGCACAAAGTTGGGTATCAAGGATTATGAGTGGAATTTTGTACTCAAGTACCACAGGTGTCTACACAAGTACATCTAAGATGAGATGGAGTTCCTAGATATATCTTCGCTTGGCATTGCCTATCGATACGCTATCAAGATATAGCATAAATTTAAACAAAAGAAGCAATACTTTGGATATATGAATCTGAAGCAAGGGAAAGGTTCCCCCAAGCCATAGAACAAAGGAAAAAGCCAAGGTGGGGTGACCCAGGACAACCCACTGAATCCAAAAGTGAAGAACAACACCACAAAGACAAATAAGGACGTAAGGAAATGGTGTGAGTTCCATAAGAGCCCCACTCACCACACAAGTGAGTGTCGAGCCAAGCAGTCATTAGTGGTTGAGCTGAAGGCTTCCAAATCATATGCATGTTCTGACTTTGAGTCAAAAACTAACAAGGGGAATGACAAAGGAAAGCATATTATTGATGCGAAGACTAGTGCCACCATTTCCACCACCAAAATCCAAAAGGATGAGCCTAAAGATCCAGAGGAGGGGGAGCCACTCTTCCTCTCACAAGTGTGGGTGAAGGGTTCTTTGTTGTAGTTCGTTATCGACATAGTGAAAAGAACCTCATTTTAGAAGAGGTCGTGAAGTAGTTGGGCCTATCGACCACACCACACCCGCAATCATACACCATCGGGTGGCTTCACCAAGGGGGAGATACCTGTGTTAGCCAAAAATGTTGCATTCCCTACAACATCAAGCCCTTCACAGATGAGGCATTGTTTGAGGTTGCTCCTCTTGAAGTTTTTGATGTATTATTAGGCCAACCATACTTGTGGAAGTGACATGTTGTGTATGAGTCTAGGCCCCACATTGTTATTATTACTTTGGGTGATAAGTTGTACAGGATACCAGAGGTAGCACCACCTACCACCATTTCTTTGATCACTGTGAAGCAATGCAATAAGATCATTTCCCAGACCGGGAAATTTTTTTTCCTTATGATTCGCCCTCAGGGAAAGAAGAATATTGTGGCCACAACCTCCAGATAGGGCTCCTCCGCATGACAACAACATATGGACAAGGTTGTGGAGGAGTACAAGGACATCTTCACCTCACCCACAGGGGTACCTCTACACTGTCAGGTCAAGCACTCCATTGATATAACCCCGGACATGCTGCTACCCAATGGATCGATCTATCGATGCTCTGTTATGGAGAATGATGAAATCAAGAGGCAGATTCAGGATTTGTTGCAGAAAGGGCACATCAGGCCAAGTTCATCACCATGCGAGAGCCCTATCGTTTTGGTACAAAAGAAGGAAGAGACATGGAGACTCTGTATTGATAATCAGACATTGAACAAGATCACTGCCTAGAACAGGTATCTAATCCCACAGATTTTTGACCTTCTGGACCAGCTTAAGGGGGGGAAATATTTCAGCAATATATACTTGAAGTCTGGTCATCACTCGGTGTCAATCGAACCCTCTGATGTGTGGAGGACTACCCTCAAATCCAAGGAGAGCCTTTTTGAATGGTTGGTCATGCCTTTCAGGTTGACGAATGCCCCAACAACCTTCATGAGGTTAATGGATGACATCTTCCAACCCTTCACCAACTCATTCATGATGGTTTATTTGGATGAAATTTTGATCTTCATCTAGAGTTAGGAAGAGCAACTCCACCATATTTGACAAGTCCTCCAAACCTTGCGGCGACACAAGTTGTGTGCCAATTTGGAGAAATGCAATTTTGGTATGACCTAGGTTCAATATCTGGGGTACATCATTAATGAGAAAGGTGTGCATGTGGACCCAACTAATATATAATTCCTTTAGGATTAGCCAACCCCAACCACTCTAACATAGCTCCATGAATTTTTGGGCCTTGTCAACTTCTACTAAAGGTTTGTGTTGGAGTTCTCTCATATCACTTGGCCCTTGAGTCAAGTCACTAGGGGAGGAGCAAAAGCAAAGTTATTTTGGTTTAAATCCCAACATAAGGTGTTTGCCGAGTTGAAACATCGTCTCTTCTCTTCACTAGTGCTCACATTATTAGACCTACAACAACCATTTCAGATCGAGATAGATGCCTACGACTATGTTATTGGTACAGTTCTTACTCAGCAGGGGAATCCAGTGGCATATCACAGTGAGACACTTTCAGACATAGTCTAAAAGTATCCCACCTATGACAAAGAGATGTATTCCATTGTGTAGACCTGTTGACAATGAAAACATTACATTTTGGGGAAGGAAGTGGTCATCCATACAGAACACTAACCCCTGCAGTTCATATAGACACAACGGAAGTTGCAGAACGATCACCACCAGAAATGGTCCACATGCCTGCAACAGTTCCATTTGAACATTAAATACAAGAAGGGAAATACCAACAATGTTGTAGACTGCCTCAACCAACTGTTAGTCATGTCGCTGACCACTGTGCTCAACTCTTGTGGGCACGAGACAATGAGGTGGCCACATCTTTACACGAGCAATCCAGAATTTGGAAACACATACCAAATGCTCCTAGAAGGCAAGAATATTCCAAAAATTCACCTTCAAGATGCATTGTTATGCCACCTGGGACACCTTTGTGTTCCTTCAAGAGAGTGTGCCAAGATGATTTGGGATCTGCACTATAGTCGGGTCACTAGAAATTTTGGGGTAGAGAAAATAGTGGCAGTGCTACAAAAGTATTTTTATTGGCTGAACCTTCGACAGGATGTTTGGAATTACATCAGATCCAACACTGCCTCCATCATTGCCAAACCGACCATCAAGAAGCAAGGCCTATATACTCCTCTGCCTACTTCTAGTCAACCTTAGGAATGAATATCCATGGATTACATGTTGGTCCTTCCTTCTACAAAGCATGGAAACGACTGCATTTTCATGGTGGTCGACGGATTCTCTAAGATGGCCATTTTGACAGCCTACAAGAAGAGTATCATAGTAAAAGCCACTGTTAAGATCTTCTTTGAGCGGGTGTGGGTACACTTTGGGATCCCACAGTCCATTATCTCATCAGCAGGTTCCTAAGTACATTTTGGTTAAATCTCTCGTCGATGTTGGATAGAAAGCTCACTAAGTACACAGATTTCCCACCCCAAACTAATGGACAAACAGAGGCTATCAACAGGATGGTCATACACATTCTGTGAATGTACAACTTGAAGCATCCACACACATGGGATGAAAGCGTCCCCTATGTCCAGCACAGCTACAACAGAGCTCTCCATAGCTCAAATAGCCACACCCTTTTCAAGTGGGATGGATTCCAACCACTATGTCCCATTGATGTGGCCATACCATTTGCATCTACTCCGGAAGATTCGGCTCATGTTAAGTCTGAAGCTGACAGGGATAACAAATTCATTGAGCACATTCAACACATCTGCCAGCAAGTCCATGACATATTGGACAGAGTCAATGTTAAGTACAAGAAACTTCGTGATCAGCATTGGGTGCCACACAAGTTCCAGGTGGGCGACAAAGTTTAGTTACATTTCCAGAAGGAGCACCTCACTAGGCCCCACCGCAAGCTTCGCCCACTCCGATATGGGCCTTACACCATCACTAAGGTTGTATGGGAAAATGCTTTCGAGGTCAGCATTCTACCATTCCTTAGGTTGCACCCTGTGTTCAATGTGGACCGCCTTCCATACTTTCCACCATTATTGGACACATTAGACATTGCAGAGCAGCTCACACCAACAGAGTTAAACTCGGGCTACATGGAATATTCCATAACTGATAGGATCATGGACACACAGATAAAGAATACTTGCTAATAGAAGATCCAACTGTATAGGGTTGTCAAAGTTGGCCAACGTTTGCACCAAGGCAAGTGGTTCACCAAGGACTAAGTTTAACAAAAGTTTCCCCATCCCATGGAGGCACTCAACGCAATGGGAAACATTGCTTCCTAAGGTGGGAGCACTAATCCAGGTGGGTATTGGTGGCCACCCTCTTGTTCCACTTGGACCCCCACCACTGTTTCTTTTAGTTTTTCAGTTTCCTTAATTGTAGCACAATTTACTATTTTTGGCAATTTTTTGGACCCTGAACTTCTGGAACCATTTTGAGGCCCTGAACAATGTTTGTTTTGGAAAATGGTAAAACCTGAGCCTTCAATTAATGTTTATAGTTGAATTTTTTAGTCCTCAGATAAATATTTCTAATGAGGTATTGTGCGCATCAAATGGAGATCATATGCGAAAGTTATGATTCTGGGAAGTTGATGCACCAATTTACCCAAACAGGGCCCATAGTTTTGGAGTTTCATCTCCTAGGGTTAGGTTTTTAGATGTTAGGGTTTTCCATTATTTCTTAATAATAAATAGGCCTTCGAGACTCATTGTAACATTGTTCATAGGCATGTAGCCACCACATCTCTTCTCAAAGATAAGCTACCATCGCCCGAGCTAGTTTATTTCTATTTCTTCATGTAAGCATATTTGAGTTCTTTGATATTAGTGAAATGAAGTTTTATTTCTTCTACATCTTTGTGTATATGTGTATTTATGTATTTTGTTGCATTCCTGCATAAGTCTAGATCAATCATGTACCAAGATGACACCTCGGTTTTGTCGACCTTTCAAGATTCTTGAGAGGATTGGACCAGTAGCTTATCGACTTACACTGCCTCCACAGTGAAATTCCATGATGTTTTCGATGTGTCATTGCTTAATAAGTATGCTAAATATGTTGATCATGTGATTAACTAATCTGTGTTGTAGGTGGAGCCAGAAGAAGAATTCCAGCCGGAACCTCAATGGATTTTGTAGAGAAAGATGCTCATGCTCTGGAACTGAGCAATCGAGCAAGTTAAAGTGTAGTGGAAGTACTTTGGGCATGTGAAGCAACATGGGGGATGGTGGATCAAATTCGGGCTATATATCCTTCTCTATTCAGTGGTTGAGCAATTTTTTTTGGAATATTTTTTGGTGTGATGTTTTCGGTATATGTACAGATTTATATGGATGTAAATGCTGCCATGAGTTGTGTTATAAAGCTCCAATAAGCGATATGGGTACCATATCATTATAGTTGTCATGTCGTTATGTTGTCATGTTGGTTGTTTCCCAACAGGTTGATAATTGTAAATACTGCAACGAGCTAAGTTATAAAGCTCCATGGGAAGTATGTTTTGCTTACAACATTTTTGTTTGTTGTAGATGTCATTGAACACCATGGACGATGTTCCCCCAAGGCGGGGGGGGGGGTTCTATAATAGCCCTGGTGAAAATTCCATGTAATAAAGTTAATAAAGGAAAAATAATAACCATGGTGATGGGACACGTATTTCAAGTTGAATTTTGGACAAAAACATAGTGATGGGGATCACTTGATTAATGGCCAAGTAAATTGGTAAAGAAAATGGCAAAGGCTTTGGAAAGGCATGAGGCATTAATTGGCATTTTATTTACGAAAATAATGGAAATTGGGAGAGAAGGAAGGTGAAAGGTCATAGGTTGCATGTGAGGAGGAAAATGAAGGAAAATAATAAAAATTGAAGAAAATAGAGGCCTCTTTAATAAAAAAGCTTATGAGGATCAGTTTGCAGACTTTTATCAGTTCAATTTTGGAGATCTCTCTCTATTCTCTCTCTCTCGCATGTTGTTGGACACTTAGAGTTTTCTTGGAGCGATATAGGAGGAGTGTGGCATACTTGGAGTTTTGTAGCAAGAAGGCAAACGAAGAGCATGAAAGCGCAAGAGGACATCGGGATTGATAACTAAAACGAATTTTGCTTACAAGTACTAAGTTGCATGTATGATTTCCTTGCTAGTTTTGGAATGCATGGCATATGTATGTGGTTTCTTGGTTATGATATGTTATTGGCATGGAGGAATGCCTACATTATGGTGGATTTCCTTATCCTTTCCATTTCTTGGATAGTCATGGTGTTGTGGGTTTTAATTTTTCTTTCTGGTTCGTTCTCATGTTCCTTTCACTATGGTTTGAGTTATTAGTTCTTGGAGCCTTGGTTGGAAAAACGCTTTGGAGCCCTATAATAGATTGGGTTGATTTACTAGTCCTGGATCCTTGGTTGGAAAAATGCTCTGGAGCCCTTGGTGGGTTGAGTTACTAGCCCTGGAGCCTTGGTTGGAAAAACGCTATGGAGATCAAGATATGTAAGATTAGTTAAATTTATGAAGGAATTTGGAATCCTCGTCAATTTCCTACAATGAGGTGGCTCCATATGTTGGAGGTTTGATAAATGATAAAAGGAATCTGGTAAGAGTTTCTTAACTCTAAGGCCTTCATTAGCTGAGGATCACATATTTATTTTCACAACTGTCATATTTGCATTGTGAAACATTTTCTGCTTGTCATAGAAATGTTTCATGTTCTTTTAGTCTCATAATTTTAACAAGTAGGGCTACGATGTAGCAAGTCCCTTC
The DNA here is from genome assembly GCA_031772625.1 of Pinus tabuliformis. NCBI lineage: Eukaryota > Viridiplantae > Streptophyta > Pinopsida > Pinales > Pinaceae > Pinus > Pinus tabuliformis. The sequence goes on from CM062818.1 coordinate 1,338,198,031, forward strand.
CTCAAGTTGAGACTTGTTGTCTTATCCTAGAATCGTACCCTCGAGGTGGAATTTTGCAAGTTGGATGCGTTGATTTTTGGTGATGCATGTGAAAAGTTTGAATAGGTCAACCACTAGAATTGTACCCTCAAGGTGGAATTATGCAAGTTGGATGCGTTGAGTTTCAGTGATGCACGTGAAAAGTTTGAAATAGGTCAGCCATAATGTCTACGGCGCTGAGAAAAGGATTAAGTCGCGTGATAGGACATGATATATATTAGCATGGCACGGGTAGTGAAACATGGTTTCGAGCCATTCATTCTATTAATTATGTGATTACCAGTCAAGTCCAATTTTTCACCTGGGTTAAACTAGTTATATACAAGCTTAACATCGTTAATTGTAAGTAAATATGAAACAAGGATCATAAATAAAGCAACGACTAGGGCTTTCTTCCCTCTCTGAACACCTTGGAAATATAGTTACCCATACCAACGGCGGAAATCATGTCATTGCATTGTTTAGTGACTCGGACATTGAATGGCCCACCGATATTTTTTGAAAGGCAGTGTGGTAGTTGTGCATGAACATTGAATTGTGTCTTGGGCAGGAAGTCTCACAGCAGTGTTGCTTACCACCACGTTTCCCACTGTGTAGAGAATCCTCTAATGCTTATTTCAAAACATATTATTGCAATGCCACATTAGACTTTATTTTATCGCTAACCATCCATGTCTCATTTACTTCAAACGCATAGCTTTTATGTTTTCAAATGTATGCTGAGTAAATGTATCATTTACAAGATGTTTCATGCTGACGCTAACTCCATGATGAAAAACAAAATGTGAGGGTCCTAATGCATGGTGCCAGAATTTCATTTCTCCTGAGATCTACCATTGTTTCCATAGTCATACATCCTTCCTTTTCTGGTACAAAAAAGGTTTTCTAATAAATTGTTGTGGAAACTCTTGTTTTTTAGTAGGCATTCCTGTTTTGATTTTATTTCAGGGTTGTGATTGATAACATCATCTATGAAGGTGGCCATATGGTGTCGTGTTTGAGCAGGTCTTTTTGTTTTGATTTAATTTTTGGTGTCGTGTTTGAGCAGGCTTTGTTGTTTTGATTTAATTTCAGGGTTTTGATTGATAACATTATCTGTGAAAGTGACCCTCTGATGTTCAGGATGTGGAGTTAAATTGACCGTCGATTGAGGGATTTTCCTTCTTACAGGTGGATAGTGCAAAAAATCATGGTATTTTGTTGGAGGCTATTCAACATAGTTGAACCTTAATATCAACCAAGCATAGAGAATGAAGAACAAGGTTATGGAAGCAACTCAAATCACATTCTGCCCTGAGTTCGAATTTGGAATCAGTACATTCAGGGCATTCAATGATTAGGGAATGAGTAGTACTAACAAGAATTTCCCCTAAAAGGCCAAGTACTGTAGAGAGTGAGTTCTAGGTTGTTGTTGGTTTATTCCCTTGCTCCTGCCATTTTATCTCCAGAAATACAATATTTATTGAGAAATGATGGCCTACCCAATTTGGCCCAGCCACTAAGTTTCGTTGGAACCCTGCCTATGTCTTGTTTTGACTCTGTTGTTTGTAGCTTAATCTCTTAACCAGTCATCCAGTAGAGTCCTGGCTTAGGTGATTGTGTTTATAAACTGGCATTTAGGGAAAGCGGCTTCGCTCCATTTTCATGCGATTTAATGTGGCTTTAAACCCTTCAATGTATCTATCCCAAACTTTCCCATCACCATCTTGCATAACATCCCTTCTACCCTTAGCCTTTGTCTTCATGGCTACAACCCATCTACTGGTAAATGAGCGGGGTAGGTTACCGAGTCCATGCGCTTCATGAGGAAGGGGGGATATAGCTGCTTTGCTTCAGTAGTGTAGTACTGCAACCAAAGATAAAAACACTTATCTCAGAAGCTTTTTTAAATTGACACGGATCAACTGGCATGGTCATGGATTTTTGGTTCAACCAGAACCACTTATTGAATCAAATTGATGGGTATATTGTCTTCCAACCTATGGACCGTGAACAAATTATCAACATTATTGTAATATTACAGGTATGTGGTTCATGTATTTCATTCTTTACTGAAAACCAAAGCTAAACAACAAAAACCCTAGCTTGGTTCAGAACTAGGACCAAGCGTCTGCAAAATATAAAGCTTCAATGGAGGCTCTTTTTAGGCCTTTCCCGGTATGTGATTCCACGACATGCCGGAGGGAAACTAGAGCGATAGGATTCCAAGGTTTGACAAGCAGATTCTGGGGACCTGCGTTGTGTAGAGTAAGAGGTATATTGTATTTTTTTGTGCATAGTTTTTTGAAGGAAACAATGGTTTTTCATTAAATAAGTTGTCTGAGAGGTTTTTCAATGACAGCTTCTAGCCGTAAGAAATGCCTGCGAAGGGCGGGGCGGTCTTTGATAAGGGTCGAGGCAGTGGTTGCAGGCAATCAGGAGGTTGGCCTCTATATTTTCTTTTGATCTCTCAAACTGAAATTGGAAGAAATACTTTTCCTTTGATCTTTTAGGTTGAAATAGCAAGCAAAAAAAAAAAAAAAAAGTGACTAAAAAAAAAAAAAAAACCTCGCCAAACAATTAAAAATGCATCTATCTATGTGTGTTCCGATGCCGAGAAGATAGAATCAACCCGACGTTGCCTGCGACGGTTTTAACACTGTTGATTATCTCTGTTTATGCCTTTTGTTGTTTCTGTTTTCATTTAAAGATCCGATATATTGACACTTTTGATCCTTTTACAGGGAATTAAGAAAGAAATAGTTAAAGCTATTGAAATAGGTAGCCCTAAAATTATAAAATTATACACTTCTACTAGCTTCCTCTACTAAGTGACAGTGTTGCAACTTAACTTCTTAAGTGAGTATGGTGATTATTTATTCCTATTCAATCATTTTAGGAATTTTTATTTAGAGAGGACTCCTCGTAGTTGCTGGGAAAGGTTATAATAAAGTTGTAATATTTTTAATAACCTTGCAAGTTCAGACGAAGATTTCCAATGAGATCGCTGAAATAAAGACCGAACAGGTTTGCTTATCTTTCATCATTTGATTCCCTTTGAACGAAATTATCGTTAGAAAGTTACCAGTTTTCCCTCGGAGAGGCCGTATATTCGGAGTTTACCTTTACTTGGGATGAACTCTGGGGTTGACTCGTGAAAAAAATCTAAATTTCATGGTTTACAATTTCTACATGATGCAAAGTTTCAATGTGAACTGGTATCAATGATCATAAATAATACTACATATTCCAAAGTGCCATAGATTGTTGGCAGGTCTGTTTGTAGTCTGCCAGGAAGTCGGGTAAGAAAATTGCAAAATAAGTGCATTTTGTTACGTGTCTTTTGTTCACAGGCCATCATGACAGACTTGTCTAGTCAACATAACTTGCATCTGACTCGTGACTCTGAGTTAGATTCTGAAGAGCTGACTTAGTTGGTCTCCTCAAAGATTAGAGGGAGACTCAAGCAACAAGATAAAATTATTATCATGTTAATTTTCAATTCAGCTTTGTTAGCTTTGAAAACCCACGAGATTGTAAAAACCTACCCTGACATGAAATAAATTGTTTTCTAATTTGCAGTGTTTTAATGTTGGCTTGTGTTCACCATTGTCTAATGATAAACTTGCGATATTAAAATGGTTGCTTGGGGAAACATACGAGCCCGAAAAGTTACAAGCTCAAAGTATGCTGGAGATGGGAATGCCATGTAAGTTGATCACTGTTTTTTCTGAGAAAGTATTTAAATAGTTTCTATATGGTTAATATTACAAACAATGGTTGTATTCGTTTTATTAATGCATATAGTTAATCGTTCATATATATTCATATAGAAACAACCATTTAAACTATATATTAGTTCTCTAAAACATACAATTGATGTTCAGGGGATGTCGATTTTGTAGAAATTTTGAATAATTTAGCACATATTCAACAGAGATTATCCTGATCATACAATTTAAGCAGAACATGTATAATACATAATCTCCTCTATGTTGATCAAGAATATAGCAGCATCAATAACAATAAAACATCAAGAGCATTCACACATTAACACAGTATGTATCACGGGGAAAGCATCTCGCTAAAAACCCCACACTATCTGTATATTAATGATTGAGTCATGTAACATTACACAGCATAATACTTCTCACAAGTATCTCCACCTCTGTTACACACAATACAGCTCAGATCTGATCTCCAAATCTCTTCCACTGCTTGCCTGCCTCCCCTGCTCAATACCTGCTCAAGAACTGATGAGAATTGCTTCCCAAACTCGATTTTCACCTGCAAAATAGTCACTCACTCTTTGTGGACGTGAGAAAAGGCTAAAAATGCGGGCCAAATACGTGAGCAAACTCATTGGCATACTCAATCCTTTGATTGTGCAAGATCTGGTGCACAACTATAGTCACAACTGATAGCAATCTGATTCTCTACCACCTGTCCCTGTTGAACTGAACATGCACTGACATGCAACTGAGTTAACTGATGTATTCTTTAGTTGTATTATGAGTTAATAATTAGTTTAACAACTCATCATTAGTCTATCTGCAGTTAGACTAACTACAACCAGTTTAACTAAGTTAAACTGAACACAACTCCATCAACTGTACCTCCAGTCCACTAAACTCAACTCACTTGAGTTCTAACTGAAGTCATGCATGCAACAACTCAACTGACTCATAAGAAAAACGAATTTCCTTCTGACAGCTGCATGTGCCACTTCTGTAGCTCAAACTGAAGTGCTCCAAGAGAATAAGATTAAGTTTATAGTCCAAATATTATTGTGAGATAATAATATTTGACTTTTCTATTTTTGACAGCCAGTCTAAAAATAGACTTGATCACTCACACTTTCATCAAAAATAGAAGTCCATCTATTTTTCCCAACTTGATCAATCATCCATAAACATAGACATGATCCATATGTCTAAAAATAGACATAGTCTAAAAATAGACTTGCGCCAAAAATAGCCTGCGGGCCCACTTAGTGAAGGCGACTCTTTTCACTAAGCTCCATCATCTTGTTGCAATCTCAACACTCCCTCTCGACAAGATATGGATTATCAGCAACCCCTATCCTGCCTCGGTGGTACTCGAATTTGCTCCTAGTGAGAGCCTTCGTCAGAATATCAGCATCCTGATCCTCCGTTGGAATGTACGAAAGTAACATGATCCTCCGCTGCACACAATCTCTGATATGATGGTACCTGATGTGCTTGGACCCGAAAAAACCGACCAGGATCATCCTCATCCACACAGATCTCTGCTTCCTGCTATACCAAGAAACTACTGTCGATCTGATACTGAAGACCCTTCCTGATGTGCTCTTTCTGTCCGTTGGGCTCCCTGCCCAACCTGCATCCGTGAAGCCACATAGCTTCACCTCATCCTCCTGTCTGTACCACAAACCATATCCCGATGTGCCTCTCAAGTAGCACAATACATGCTTGCCCGCCTTCCAGAAGAGCTTGGTAGGCTTAACCATAGCTTGTGAAAGTTGGTTAACTGCATAGCATATATCAGGTCGTGTATTGACCAAATACATCAGCGACCCCACCAATTATCGATAAACAGTGGCATCCACTTCTTCTCCCGAAGTGGCATCCTCCTTCCTCCAACCTCCAGGAAGAGGAGTATCAACAGGCTTGCAGCCATGCATGTTGAACTTCTCCAGTATCTCCCGAGCATACTTGCCCTGAGAAACAAACAGTCCACCACTGCGCTGCCATATTTCCAATCCTAGGAAATAGTGAAGGAGGCCCAAATCCTTCATCTCAAACTCTGTAGCAAGATCCTTCTTGCATGATAGTATCAACAGCTCATCACCCGTTAGAATCAAATCATCAACATACAGTACAATGATAAGCAACTTACCCTCCACCACAATCTGGTATAGGTTCGGATCCGCCTCGCTCTTGGAGAATCCAAGTCCTGTGAAATAGCTGTCTATCCGTGTGTACCAAGCACGTGGTGCTTGCTTCAACCCATACAGCGCTCTCTTGAGCCTGCACACATGCGACTCGCTGCTGAAGACTTCAAAGCCTTCGGGTTGCTCAATGTACACCTCCTCCTCAATGACTCCGTTGAGGAACGCAGTCTTCACATCCATCTGATGAATGTGCCATCCCATCTGCGCTGAGAGAGCAAGAATCGTCCGTATGGAAGAATACCTTGCGACAGGTGCAAAGGTCTCCTCATAATCGATCCCCTCAATCTGTGAAAAGCCTCGGGCAACAAATCTTGCCTTGTACTTCTCCACACTCCCGTCAGCTGCCTGCATAACTTTGTAGATCCATCTCGAACCCACCACTGATTTCCCTTCCGGTCTAGGAACAATCTCCCATGCACTGTTTCTGACAATAGAATCATACTCTTCCACCATGGCGTCTACCCATGCGGGATCCTCCACAGCTTCCTCGAAAGAGGATGGCTCAATCACAACACACTTGCTCATAAGAGCCATGTATCCAGTGTACCAATCAGGTGACTGTCTCTGCCTGCGTTGGGTTGTAGGTGGTCCTACAACTTTCTCTGCATCTTGAGCCAGTCGCTCAGCTTCTGTCAAGCGCTTTTGCCCTCTGATGGTTGGCACTGCATGAGTGGTCTCTTCCACTCCATGAACCTCGTCCTGTGGCTGATCCACGTCCTGAAGCTCATCCTTAGGAACTAATATCTCCTCATCTGCATGCAAGTGTAGCTCCCTCTCAAGCGAACACTTCATGGCTTTCTCCTCCTGAAATTTTATATCCCGTCGCACAACAGTTTTACCACTGTCTGGCAAATACACACGATAGTTGTGGGGCGTATCAGTGTACCCCACAAATATCCCAACCTCTGCAGTCGGCTCCAACTTCTTTCTGGCATCCTTCGTCACATGCATGTAAACGTTAGCACCAAAAATCCTCAAATGAGAAAGATCAGGCTTCTTACCAGAATAAGCCTCCTCGGGTGTACTCATGCCAAGTATCCTATGAGGACAACGGTTCTGCACATAAACTGCTGTATTGCATGCTTCCGCCCACAAGTGAAGGGGTAGGCCCTGATCATGCAACATTGCCCGTGCAGCACCCACAATCGTTCTGTTCTTCCGCTCAGCTACCCCGTCCTGCTGTGGGTTATGGGGAGCTATGAGCTCTCTACGAATCCCTTCTGCCTTGCAGAAATCCTTGAACTCGTCCGAGATGTATTCACCACCATTATCGCTCCTAAGATCCTTCACCTTCTTCCCCGACTCCTTCTCGACCAGTGCTTTGAATTCACAGAACTTTGAATATGTCTCGCTCTTCTTCTGCATGAAGAAGATCCAGCACTTACGAGAGAAATCATCAACAAAAATCACATAATACCTGTGTTTTGTTGTCGAAGCAACTGAGAAAGGTCCACACACATCTGTGTGAATTCTCTCAAGGATCGTCGTGGCGAGACTATCCTTCTCGTGAAAGGTGGCTTTCACAAACTTCCCCAAAGTACACCCCTTGCACTGATCTGACTGCGCAAGTGTGCCTTTAGGAAGCCCTGTAGTGATCTGCTGCAGTATCTTCAAGGCTCCATGGTGAAGGTGACCCAATCTCCTGTGCCACAACTCGCCATCATCCCGGCTCACCAATCCTTTTGCCTTGCCTGCCATTGCTGCGCATCCATCTACATGCAACTGATAAAGGTTCCTCACTCGAACCCCTATCTTCCGGGTCTCACCAGTTGTCTTGCTGCGCAGGAAGGCCTTTCCCTCGCTGAAAACAACATCATACCCCTTGTCTTCTAACATCGCCACTGAGATGAGATTCTTCTTCAATCCTGGAACATGCATGACTTCCTTCAATACAAAGGGTTTACCAGACTCCCTCTCAAAGGAAATGGTACCGATACCGGTCGCACTGTATCTACCATCATCGCCCATCTCGATGTGCACTCCAAGATCTTTGTCCTCCAGATCAGAGAACAAATCTCTATCTCCCGTCATGTGAAAAGACGCACCACTGTCCAAGAACCACACTGATCCCATCACACTTGAAACCAAGCATGCGATCAATGAAAAATCAAGCTCAAACTGAGAAGCTAAAGCCTCTCCCCCTGCAGATCCAACAGCTTGCTTGTTCTTCTTCTTCTGCGGACAATTTGTGGCATAGTGTCCACGCTGGTGACAGTGAAAACACTTCACTTTGGACATATCCTGCTTCTTGCCTTTCGCACCAGACTGAGAAGCTTTCTTGTTCTTCCCCTTCTTTGCTTTGGCATCCAAAGCACAATTCTCTTCATCAGATACCTTTGATGAAGATCCATTCTCACCTTTATTGTTATTGAGTTTATCCTTGAGCGCCAGGTCGCTCTTGCTTTGGAATAACATTTGCAATCCGTTGAAAGACATTTTCAACAACACTGCTGCAAATTCGAATTTCCACCAGCAACCAACTCAACTGCTTCCGATCTAAGATTCGTGAGAACACAATATTTCTCGTACAGAGATTGACTGTATGGGCATTCACCGGATATCTCACCTTCCAAAGGAAGGATGAATCCAGAGGCTACCTGGCCCGATTACAGACTCTGCCTGAAGAAATAGAATGTAAACACTTCCTGAATAGTAGATCTGATGATCAATCCTCGCTTGATATCCTGTAAAAATATTTTCTACAAATCAAGCTGCTCTGATACCATGTAGAAACTTTTTCTACAATTATCTAGCTCCGATACCATGTAGAAACTTTTTCTACAATTATCTAGCTTTGATACCATGTAGAAACTTTTTCTACAATTATCTAGCTCTGATACCATGTAGAAATTTTGAATAATTTAACACATATTCAACAGAGATTATCCTGATCATACAATTTAAGCGGAACATGTATAATACATAATCTCCTCTACGTTGATCAAGAATATAGCAGCATCAATAACAATAAAACATCAAGAGCATTCACACATTAACACAGTATGTATCACGGGGAAAGCATCTCGCTAAAAACCCCACACTATCTGTATATTAATGATTGAGTCATGTAACATTACACAGCATAATACTTCTCACAAGTATCTCCACCTCTGTTACACACAATACAGCTCAGATCTGATCTCCAAATCTCTTCCACTGCTTGCCTGCCTCCCCTGCTCAATACCTGCTCAAGAACTGATGAGAATTGCTTCCCAAACTCGATTTTCACCTGCAAAATAGTCACTCACTCTTTGTGGACGTGAGAAAAGGCTAAAAATGCGGGCCAAATACGTGAGCAAACTCATTGGCATACTCAATCCTTTGATTGTGCAAGATCTGGTGCACAACTATAGTCACAACTGATAGCAATCTGATTCTCTACCACCTGTCCCTGTTGAACTGAACATGCACTGACATGCAACTGAGTTAACTGATGTATTCTTTAGTTGTATTATGAGTTAATAATTAGTTTAACAACTCATCATTAGTCTATCTGCAGTTAGACTAACTACAACCAGTTTAACTAAGTTAAACTGAACACAACTCCATCAACTGTACCTCCAGTCCACTAAACTCAACTCACTTGAGTTCTAACTGAAGTCATGCATGCAACAACTCAACTGACTCATAAGAAAAACGAATTTCCTTCTGACAGCTGCATGTGCCACTTCTGTAGCTCAAACTGAAGTGCTCCAAGAGAATAAGATTAAGTTTATAGTCCAAATATTATTGTGAGATAATAATATTTGACTTTTCTATTTTTGACAGCCAGTCTAAAAATAGACTTGATCACTCACACTTTGATCACTCACACTTTCATCAAAAATAGAAGTCCATCAATTTTTCCCAACTTGATCAATCATCCATAAACATAGACATGATCCATATGTCTAAAAATAGACATAGTCTAAAAATAGACTTGCGCCAAAAATAGCCTGCGGGCCCACTTAGTGAAGGTGACTCTTTTCACTAAGCTCCATCATCTTGTTGCAATCTCAACAGATTTCAATGATTGTTTAGTCACTAAACTCAAATTTTCATTATTAATGTCCTCTTACATCAGTTCATATTAATATGTCTTTGCATATTTGTAATATGTCCTTTGACATCAGTTCATATTAATATGTCTTTGCATATTTATAATATTTCCTCTGACATCAGTTCATATTTGGGAAAATTAGAGAACACGGATTCCTCCCTCAGTTTACTTTTTGGGCATCCCTAGATAGTGAGCCTTAGGAAAACAACCTTTTGTAGGAAAATGGCCTTTGTCTATTAATATCACTACTTTAGCAACCTACCTCCAAGTCTGTTAATATCACTACTTTAGCAACCTACCTCCAAGTCTGGTTCCAGCATCTTCAGAACACCCGGATGAGGAAAGGAAAATAGGAGCATAGGCCTTACAGAAAGAAAGAAGTAAGTAGCTTGGGAAAAGAGCATTGTTCGACCCAACCAAAAGGTAAAATAGACATGCATGAAGAGATGAAGAGGTAAAATAGATGTGCATACATCTTTGTATTGATGGTTATTCAATTAAAAAATATATACAAATAAATAATCCTCATGTAAAGCTTCAAAGTTTTACCTGATAAGTTGCCTCTTTTATTGTAGATCATGGGTGAGAGACCTGGTCAGGTCGATTCAATGCTTAACTCAAAAAAATATGAGCTTTAAATTGAGCTTCAAACAGGGGATATGCTCATTTAAAAGGTAGATATGAAAATATGAGCTTTAAACTGAGCTTCAAACAGGGGATATGCTCATTTAGAAGGCAGGTATGAAGAGTTTTGCAACAGTTAGAAGGTCGTGCTTGAGTTATGCAGCAGTTCTGTAGCATTTAGAACGTAGTGCTTCACAAGTAGCAGCATTTGGAAGACGGTGCTTAACCGTTCACCGTTCACAAGTAGTGGATGATCAGCCACGTAGTAGCAGATGATCAGCAACATAGTGCGTTAGGTTGCCATGCAGCAACGTAGTTGGTCAGGTTGCCACTCAAGTTTCCACTTTACACAACCACTTGTCCCACAAAACAACTTTATATAATATAACCCGTATACATCAAACATTTAATGTTAATGAAACTTTAAAGAATTAATGTTAACATTAATTCATTCAAGAAAAATTTGAACCAAATACGTGCTCTTATTGTAAGATATTTGGCCTCTTGCCTCGGGAAGAGGCCAAATAAGATGGTGAATTCAAAGCCATCTTCAAACTTTCCATAAAACACTGACATAAAATAACATTTTGACTTCAGACTTTGGATAAAACAATGAAATCACAAATAAAATCCGTTGGTTTTTGTGCCATTTTAATAAAATAAGCATCAAATCGATTACTATAGTCCTGCTCGGCCCTTTTGACAGAGACTAATAATATACATTTATTATTAAATGTATATATTTCAGTTGCATACCTATAGTATTCTATAGATTTATGTACTCAAACGTGTTTATTTTTCCAGGCGTTTGCTGTAAACAGATAATTTATTTCAACCATTCAAATCAACATGTGTAAACTTCGTATTAACGAAGGAATATGTAATCAATAAATAAATAAAGGCCGCAATGACATTTGAAAATTATAAATGGAAAATCAAACATTTTCTGCTTGTTGTAGTAAGGTTCTGATTGTTATAATAATGTTCTTTTAGTTTCAAAGTTTTACGTGTTGACGAATGTTTGAATGAAAATAAAAAAGAAACCAAACCTGGTCATACTTTTGAAAAGATAAATAATTTCTTTTGGGGATCAATGTGTTCTCATTGTTCAAGATTGCACTTAAAAAGGGATGTACTGAAATACTAATATTTCCAATGTATATTGATATCTTAGATAAAAATGAGGTTATTTATTTAGTTGTGTAATTATTGTTCTCTTATAAATTTGAGGGCAAGGCAAATATTAGTTAAACTCAAAGACTAGCCATATTATTTATTATAAGTTTAAATAGGAGATGCAGTAAAAATAGATCAGCAAATGTTAAAGTCAAATATTAAAGTTTATAATACTAATTTCTTCGAATTTGAATTTCTTACCCCTGGAATCTATGGTCTGCCAAAGATTCATAAGGAAGGGGCTCCTCTGAGACCCATTGTCAACAAGATAGGAGGGCCAACTGATCTTCTTGCTAAATATTTAGCAGAAGCTTAAGCCCCTTGTTGGCCATACAGAATCCTTCGTCAAGGACTTTGCAACGTTTGTTAATGAGATAAAGAGTTTCAAGCATGATCCAGATGACAAGCTTGTGAGCTTCGATGTGGTCTCCCTCTACACTAATATCCCTATCAACAAGGCCATCGAAGTCATCAAGCGCATCATAGATCTTGATACAGCTCATTGAGTTGGTATTTGTCTTACTTCTACTTTCTTTTCATTCGATGGGGAATTCTATGAGCAAACTTGCGGTGTCGTCATGGGTTCCCCCCTCTCCCCTGTGGTGGCTAATTTATTCATGGAGGATTTTGAATCTAAGGCCTTAGCTTCTTCTCATCTTCTGCCTAAGATGTGGAAAAGGTTTGTGGATGACACTTGTGTCATCTGGTCCCAAGGTAAAGAAAAGTTGGAATTGTTTTTCCTCCATCTTAACAATCAATCTAGTTCTATTAAGTTCACCGTGGAATTTGAATGTAATGGTAGTTTTCCCTTCCTTGACGTCCTCCTCTCAAGGAATGATGATGGCTCTTTTTCTCATCAGGTATTTCGTAAGAAAACTCATACAAAAATATATCTTCATGCTAATTCTCATCATTTCCCAGCTCAAAAGCTTGGTGTTCTCAACACCTTAGTGGCTAGATCTTTAAGAGTTTCTGATGACAACCATCTCAATGAAGAGAAATCACATCTCCTAAGTGTTTTCTTTAATAATGGGTATAGTAGACACCAATGTACTAAGGCTTTCCTAAGAGCTGAAAAAGGTCCTAAGGCTAAGAAAGATACCAAGGATCGATTTTTTGGTGTTCATCTTCCTTTATCCAAGGGACCACTGACAAGATTGTGAGGATCTCAAGGAACCATAAGGTGCCTTCAACCTTTAGGCCTTTAAATACCATCCAGAGCTCCCTTAGATCTGTAAAAGACCCATTGGACCCCAAGAATATGAAGGGTGTTTATGTTATCCCATGCTCTTGTGGGACTCCCTACATTGGTGAGACTAGTCACTCGATTAATCAAAAGATTCGTGAGCATGTTGTTGACATCAAGCATGGCAGGACCCGCTCCTCTGCTTTGGCGGAGAATGCATATAAATCTAAGCATCACCTCTGCATTGAGGAGGCCCAAGTCGTTGCTAGGGTTAGTCATTTCCATCATCGAAAATTGAGGGAGGCCCTAGAAATTGAAAAAATACCCATTAATTTAAATATATATGATGGTTGGAATATTAGTAGAAGTTGGGTCCCTCTCTTGTCCTCCTAGCTTTTAGGCTTCTTTTTGGGTTTTATTTTGTTTGTTTGTTTACCTATGTAGGTATTGGCGTCCTTTTTATAGTATTTGTTGTTGATTTATTCTTCATTAAATTTTATTTTCTTGATGCTTCGTATTTTTCATGTATTTTATCATCCTATTCGTTCTTAACTCCTTTTAATATTTTTTTTATTTTTTTAATGGGCCTCAGCCCCATATTTTATTGTTGACCCTGTCTTATTTATTGATTACTTTTCTGTGAAATTTATTTATTTATTTATTTTTATTTATATTTCTTTTGACCTGTGTATATATTTGTTTTATTTTATTTTATTTTCCATTAATTATTTTTAATTTAGTTTATTTTATTTCCATTAATTATTTTATTTATCAAATGATCTTGTCTCGATTAGGGTCTTAACTCGTTTTTTTAACTTTTGACTTCCCTCTTTCTTTAGAGTTTGACTTTTATTTTATTTATTTATTATTACTTTTTCCATTTTTCTTTTTATTAAATTAATTTAAATATTATTTCTCAAAAACTAGCAATCTAATATTGTCGTTATTTATTAATATTTCTTTTTAATAAATTAATAAACCAATATCATAATTTAAATATTATTTTTTAAAAACTAGTCGTTTAATATAGCAATTACTTATTAATAATTTTTAATAAATTCATAAACTAATATCATTATTTAAAAATTATTTTTCAAAAACTAGCCGTTTAATGTAGCTGTTACCTATTAATATTTGTAATAAATTAATAAAATAATATCATTATTTAAATATTATTTTTCAAAAACTAGCCATTTAATATAGTCGTTACTTAATAATATTTGGTTTTTAATATATTAATAAATTAATATCATAATTTAAATATTATTGTTCAAATATAGCCGTTACTTGGAAATTATGTCTCTACATTGCTCTCTATTTAAGCCTTTGCCATGGTATGCCTCTTCATCTGGTCCCGATGATGAACCACACTTGTTGGTTCGAAACGCGTCGGCCAAAAATTCCTCTTATGTTACTTCTACCGAAAGACTTTGCTTAATTCATTATGGATCACAGAAGCTTGAATACAGAAAATAATATTATTAATATATTTTTATTATAATTATATATTAATCTTTTTTCCATAGGAAAATCTGGGTAGAGCAACCCCAAAGAGGATTTTTTAAATCTCGTCGACCAAACTAGCAGGACATAACCCAAGGGCGTCAAGGAAGATTGACCTTGTGGCCTCCCGATTGGCGAGATACTTAACAACAGGGACTCGACCAATTGAGCTAACACTTGGGGCTTATAATTATATATTTATTAATATAAATATCCAGAACCTGATATTGAAGGCAAAGGTAAGCTTCCTGAAGCCCATACCTTTTTCCCAGAATCCCACAGAGAGTGGAACATTGACAACATGAGTGTTGGTCAAATCAGACCAATGATAGACATGGTTTATACATAATACAAACTCATGTGTCTTAGGGAAAAAGTGAAATTGACGCTTGCAGGACTATCATATAGTGTTTTACAGGAACACTTCTCAGGTGGTGGGAGACAGAGTCATCTCCAAAGCTTATTGCAAAAATGGAAGAAGAAGTACTGAAAGATGAAAATGGAGATGTCATACATAATCCTGATGGCACTACTACCAACAATATGATAGGAGCATTGACATCAATGATCCTAGAACATTGGTGTGGTAGCGAAACAGAAATTGCAGATAAAAATGAAGTTATTCTTATGAATCTGAAGTGCCATAAAATGTCCCAGTTTGAAGACTTCCATAGAGATTGGATGTAGAGTATTTATGAAGTCAAATGTTCAAAGAACTTGTTGTGGAAACAAGTTTACCTTGCAGCCCTGCCATCCAGGTTTGTAGACTATATCAGACTACAAGAAGTCTTCCAATTACCTTTTGAGTCCTATACATGGGGAGAAATCTATGCCCATATTACAAAGACCCTGGTAAGTCTTTGTACCAGCTCAAAGTCAATAAATCTCTGGAAAAACTTTCCAGACTACCAGATAAAAAGTCCATTTGCAGCAAATATGGACTTACAGCAAATGATCCTTTGGTGAAAAGAAGAAAGGCAAAGAAGAAAGCAAAAAGAGAATTCAAAGAAACATTCTACAAAAATCGTAGAAATTATCCAAAGGATAGAAGGAAATATCCTAAGCAAACCCGAGGCCAAACCTCCAGAAGAAAAAAGGGATATTATAAATATGTTCCACGAACGCATTATTACAATCCTTCAGATATTCATTTGCATTCTGCAAAACAAGAAAAATGGAATAAACTCACATGTTGGCTATGTGGACAGAATGGACATACTTCTTCTAGATGTCCAGAAGGTGAAGATTCAAAGAGGAACAGAGGCAAGAAATCAGAAGCCTTTGTTCAGAAAGGGAAACAAGTCAAGCAGGAAGGAAGAGGACCAATGCAGTGCATGAAATGTGGTTCTCACACACATAAGACAGAACGTTGCCCCAATGTTGTGATCAGAGAATTAGCTCAGCAGCATCAGATTGAAGAATCATCTTATGATTCTTTCAGTTCTTCTTCTGCAGAAGAACTACAAGCTCATATACAGCAATATTCAGATTCTGATTCTTCAGAATGTTTATGTTCTGAATCTGAAGAATGTGCCTGTCAAGTTCACTATGATTCTGATTCAGAATCCTATAGTGAATCTAGTGAAGAAGAGGGGAAATTCAAACCCCAAAAAGAAAAAGTTCTCATGGCCACAACAGAAGAAGACGAGCTGAAAATCCTAGCCCAGATACGAGCCATGGAAGATGGAGAGATGAAGAATCGCCTGACTGAAGCATTCATGGATCAGCTCAAATCCAACGCTTCAAACAGTTCAGGTAAGAAATCTCTGTTTATTGATGCATCATTTGAAAGAAACACTAAATCTTTTCAAAGGCATCAGGAGAAACCTGATAGGGTGAGATCACTCACCTTAGGAGAAGTGAGTCGTGAGATTCACAATATCAAAACAGAAATTTCTGCAATGAAATCTCAGATTGCAGAATTGAAGAAAGGAAAATGGGTGGCCAAAGAAAAACAAGAAGAAGATAATGACCAGCCATGGGATACTGCTCAATATAGCAGTAATCAGGAAGTTCAAGTTGCTGAAGGTATAAAAGATCCAAACTTTGGATTCAAAGAGATGAGACTTTTAACCATCTCTTACCAGCAACATCATGTCAAAATTGACCTCTGTATTAAAGGGGAAATGTTTGAAATGATTGCGCTCATTGATTCAGGCGCAGATATAAACATCCTCAATATAAAGACCATTCCAGCTAAATATTGGGTTGCTGCAGAAAGAAAAGTGGTAGGTTTGGGTAACAAAAAGCTTTTATACGAAATACCCAAAGCCTCTCTCTATTTTGAAAATCATTGTATTAATCTGAAATTTGCAGTTGCAGACATTCCAGTCGATTGCATCCTTGGAAATGTCTTTTTGGCAGCAGTAGAGCCTCATGGCTCACTTAGGCTCAAAGGAGGAAAAGCTGGTTATTTCATATCAGTCCCCACATCTAAAGGGACAAGAAAGAGGATTGAATTACCATACATTTCAAATCCAAGAATTTCCACAATGGTCCAAACTATGCAAAATCTGGACAAAGCCGAAGCCAGACTGTCAGATCTGAAAGATCTGAAATCTACTCTCAGAACAGAAGAACAGCTCAAACTTCCCCAGGTGAGAAACAAGATAGAAGAGCTGAAAAAGAAAATTGAAGAAGAATGCTGCTCTGAAGAGCCCAATGCTTTTTGGCATAGAAAGCAGCATACAGTTGAGCTCCCTTACAAGGAAGGATATGCTGGTAAGCCTTGTAAGAGCCGAGCGATTCCAATGAGTAAAGAGTACAGAGATCTCTGTGAAAAAGAGATCCAACAGCTCCTTGACAGAAAATTAATCAGAGAATCAGACAGTCCTTGGAACTATTATGGGTTCTATGTGAACAAGAGAGCAGAACAGATCAGAGGAATCCCAAGGTTAGTAATTAATTACAAGCCTCTGAATTCAGTCTTAGCAGATGATACCTATCCCATACCACACAAAGGAGATTTGATCAGAAGGATAGCAGGAGCTAAGATTTTTTCTAAGTTTGATCTGAAGGCAGGATTTTGGCAAGTCGCCATTACAGAGAAAGATAAGTTCAAGACTGCTTTCAGCATACCAGCAGGCCACTACGAGTGGAATGTGATGCCTTTTGGCCTAAAGAATGCGCCATCAAAATTCCAAAAGGTAATGGACAAAATTTTTAAGCCATATTTTGACTGGCTTATTGTATATATAGATGATGTGTTGATATTCTCTAAGAACATTCAGGATCATTTCAAGCATGTAAATATTTTCAAGAACTTAGTCAAACACAATGGTCTTGTTCTTAGTAAGAAAAAGATAGAGGTTTTCCAAACCACTATCAAATTTCTGGGACACACAATCTGCAATGGGCAGATTTCACTGCAAAAACATGCATTAGAATTTGCAGATAAATTTCCTGATGTCATAACAGATAAGAATCAGCTGCAAAGATTCTTAGGTTGTCTCAATTATGTCATTAACTTCTATCAGGATTATGCAAGCGACAAAAGGATACTAAATAAAAGATTGAAGAAAAATCCTCCAGATTGGACAAATGTCCATACAAAAGCAGTACAGAACATTAAAGCCAAGGTAAAAACTTTGCCTATTTTATATGTTGTTGATGATCTTGCATTTAAGATTGTGGAATCAAATGCAAGCAATGTTGGATGGGGAGGTATTTTAAAGCAGAAAGTTGGAGATGCTGAACAAATTGTTCAATTTGCATCTGGAGTATGGAATCCAGCCGAACAGAATTACTCCACGATAGAAAAAGAAGTCAAAGCAGCCTTGAACTACATCATTTTGCCAGATGGCAAGCACTTTTTGCCAACTTTGATTTTCAAGTTGAGCATATTAAAGGTAAAGAAAACAGTCTCCCTGATTTTCTCAGCAGGGAATATATTGAAGAACAAGAACATGTCATGATGATAGTCACTGAGTGGGATCAGAATCAAAGACAAGAGGTCTTACGGACAATCCCAGATAACCAAGACTGGGAAGAATACAAAAGAAATTGGAAACCCACTTGGCAGCTCAGAAACACGAAAGTATTGGACGCCAACTTGCAACCTCACACTGACATCCAACACTTTGTGCCTGAAAGAAAAGTGTACCCTAAAGGAAGCAAGTGGATTCATGATATGATTTATGATAAAGCACGAAGAGATGTCGATATTGCACAACAAGCTTTGGAACAGAATTTTCATGATATTGCCACCATTTGGTACCATGGAGGACCCAGCACGGGCATACATGAAAGATTCATCTGCATTTACAGAATAAGAGATCTCTAGAATGAGCCAAGACATTTTCCAACTCAACCTACTGCTCGATGGCCAAGAAATGACCCAAATATTATTTTTCTTGACACTGTGTATGATTTTGCAGGTTACAAACAGCTTTGGTGGGACTTCCTCAATGTCGATGACAAAGTAGGAACACATTACACAAAGCTGAAATTCAGCACAGTTGGCCACTACCAGGGATACCAGCAATGCAAATGGTTCAGAGATTGGTGGAGTGATTATGGTGTTAGCAGAACTGCAATGGACCCAATATGGCACGAGCAATATTGCAAAAGCCATTGTAATTTATGTATTGAACAACATCTTGAAGAATGCTTTCACCCTATCTACAAAACTGTCAAAGATATGATAGAAGGTGAATGGTCACCATCCCATAATATAAACTACTCACTCGAAGAATACATGAGAGAACATTTAGAGTGGCTAGTTTTAACTAAAGTAAAATATCAGATTGTTTTGGGGAAACCTATGATTGTCCGCAGGATATATACAAAAGCCTGGGATGAAATGTTGTATAAAAGAAATAGATTCCCTGAACTAACAATATTTTGACAGTTCACATGGGCTTTCTGTAAAAAGCATCCATAGTGTATTCATGATGTCCAATCACAAGGACTTAATTGTGATCAGATTTTCCATGGGCTTTGTTGTACTAAAGCATCCACTATGTAAATAGCTCATGCATTTAGTCTTTTTCTCGTGGGCTTTGACAGATCAAAAGCATCCACTTTGTTTTGTCGAAATCCCTTTCCGTAAGATTAGCTTTTCCAGACTGGAATCTTGTGCAGATGTCGCCCTGGCGTTACCCGAAAGCAATGATTCCATCCACCTTTCGGTCAATTCACTGATTACCTACAGTAATGCTTGTCCCCTCTCATTTCCTATATAATGAGGGTAAGGCTCATTGTTGAGGCATTGAGTCTTAGAGTTGGATAGAGTCATTGTGTCGAGAACCTCTCCTGCTCTGCAACTGCAGACATTCGGTTTGATCTGCTTGCATCGCGAGAAGAACTCAAGTCTTTAGGTCATTTGGGAGCCTGCGTATCAGTGTGCTCGGCACTGGTAAGAACCTAAAGTGGCCGAATCATTTTAGAAGTCTTCAAGTCTGTATATGAGTCCAGTCATATTTTGAGGCAGAGCCTATCTTTCGCCAGGTAGCCTTCGGTATTGCTTGTTCCTTGCGAACAGCATAAAGTTCGATAAATGCGAAGATAGTCAATCTCTGATAAAGAATCTCTCTGTAAGATCTTGAAATCCATTCTGAAATAATATGAGTACACCATTCCATAATTGAATACCTTGCGCATTTATATTGTCTGCTGTGGTAGTAGTTATCTTTGAGCTTTTATCCGAAGTTCGTAGGAAGTTCGCCAAAAGAACGAAGGGACGCCAAGGCCGTTGTTAGGTGAGGGAAGTCGTTGTTAAGGCTGTGAGAGCGAGAAAGTTCTGAGTAGGTTCACGCTGAGTTCACCACTGGTTCACCAGGAGTTGGCTATCAAAGATAAACGAAGAGACGCAGCAAGTAGCAAGCTTGTGATAGAAGCCCCTGCTTAAAATTGGTATCAGAGCCAGTAACGTCTAGTTCAGAAGGTCGGTATTCTAAATCTTAAACTCATAAAGAATGGATTCATTCCGAAAATCAGTTTCTTTTCATGAATTAGAAGAGAGAGAATCTAAGGCTGAAGAAAATCCTTTGAGAGATATGTTTGCTTCAAGTTCTAGTTGTGTCCTAAATAGTGCTGAACTTGAGTATGAAGAACCCCAGCCTTCTGCCCGTTGGGAACTACCTGCCATAGCTCCCTCAGAAGTATATAATGATATTTTTGTATTTCATTTAAAAGTTGCCACTAGGATTAGCATCAAAGAGTCTGTGAGTCAAATCCAAGAAAACTCTGATAATATCCAGACCATTTCTCTGTTAAATCCGAAAGAGTTACAGGCAGAGGCCAAAAGATTGAAAACAAATTACCTGCATCTAGGATGCATAAGAGTAGGAGTCAACCCTTTGACACATCAAGGGTTAAATACTTATGTGTTAGCCACTGTCTGAGATCTGACACACAATAAGTATATTGATTCCTTAATTGGCGGAATTGTTGCTCCATTGTCTCATGGCCCAGTCTATTTTGACTGTTTTCCAAATTTCTCTATCTACACATTTGATGAAACCATTGACCAGATCCTACAGCTCCAGATCCAAACCACTGGTTTCGATATGCATAAGAAGAGAAATAACATAGCCATTCAAACCAAAGGTTGTTTTCGCCATACCAACACTTTATGGCCAGCCATCCGCCATACTCCCAGTCGAGATTCTAAATCTAGTGTTGTTGTTCTGACTGATCCAAAAAATTAGAAAATAGAACACAAAACTATCAGATGGGAAGACTTGACATTCCCTGAGCACTGGGTAATAAATAATCCCAAGCCTCTCATGCCAAAGAAAATCACCTCAGCTGATATCACAGAGAATCTATCTTCTGCAATCATATCCTTTCCCAGAAGATCCACTATTGACCGCCGAGGTTTTGGCCGAATAAATCGATCTTGCGGACAAGGCCAATCTCCCTAGTATCAAAATATATCTAGCAACAAGCAGATAAGCAAATCTATCTTTCTCTAAACATATTGCGATTCATTAATAAAAACAATAGAGGTGTTAAGACCCTACCTTAAGTCCAACGCTAGTTTGTAGCAGTCATCCTTCAACTGTCCGAAAGAGTTTCCTTTTGAGAATCTGCAATCACAAACAAGCACACATCAAATAACACTTGCATATCTAATATCATAAATCATGTTCATTATGGTGATCAAGGAATCCATAAAATAAACCATAAAACACAGCTTATTGAGAAAAATAAACTTATTTGTATTAACTTTGAAGTAGAAGAACCTTACAACCTTTGGTGCCTTGATGTTGAACAAGCTCTTCCCAGGGTCCGAAATAGGAATCTCCTTTACTTTGACAAGCCTTACACTCTTCCAAATGAGATCAAAGAGGTATGTAATCTCTCCTCATAAAAGCTCAATTAGGAAGACTAAGTTCCAACAGCATTTCACCTCAAAAATATTCAACTTTCAACCTCCCAAGTAACCAACCCAATGCTTCATTTTATAGTGTAAAGGAAGGAGGTTACAGGTCCACCTATGAAGGGATAGAGTCCTCCTTCAAAGGGATAAGCTCCTCACGTCAAGGGGTTAGCTCCTTAAGGTATGGGATGCATGAACCTTAAGGGAGAAAACTTTCCACCTCAAGATTCCTTCCAGAAGCTTCTAGAAATGACGCAAAGTGAGTTTTTAAGAATATACTGGCGCCTTTTTTACTTTTACAGGGGTCCGCACCCATAACACAGAGACAGAGCGGTTAGGTGCGCAGGGTACATGATCTTTAGGTGCGGGACCACAGGTAATGCTAAAAGAAAATGTGGAACCAGAGTTTTATAGACTTTTGAGGGCTTTCTCTTATTTTCAAAGGTTGATATGAGGAATTGAGGCTTAAGACTTGCAAAGGAGGAAAATATGAGTGGTAATGGACTCACACAGACTACAGAATGTCAAGGTGACAATTTTTGTGCAACAGATTGCCCCCTAAAGTGCGAAGTCTATAATAGATGAAGATAGAATTTGTCATTTATGAAGAGTGAAGTACTTTATCATTTCAAGGATCATCATCTGGACACCGTAGTCAGAACCTGTAAAAACATTCAATGAAAAATATATATATATGTGAACATATCATCGTTGAGGTAGGCATTCCCATACTTAGATCAAAACTGACTACAAAAATGACTAAATTGTCCTGATACAGGAATGATTTTGTAATACATCACGAGTATAGACATATGTAGACACAGTATGGGCGCAGCCATCTATTTATGAATAGTCCACTGTATAATGAATAACAAAATTCCTCGCAACCTGGATGGTGGAAACTAGATCCAGGGTCTTGATTTCTGCTTCCCGAACTAGTACAATTTTATCCATGTGAATGAATGTGTCGAAGTCAAACATGGTAGAAACCACTTGATTACCAGTCAATGATGTGAACTGTTAACAAGTGTGAGAGAAACCACCAGTAATGTCAATGGCTCTCAAAGTACTCAGTACAATCCATGAAATGTGAATAAATGAGCTGATGTCGAACACGTCATAGAATCTATTGATCGAAGGTCAATGATGCAACCTATCGTCGAAGGCGAGAAACCTACAATTAGGGCATGCAAAGTCCAAGGTACTGATGATTTCTAGACCATCTTTCTAGACAGTGAGCTGAAGTCGATAGAAAGCGATCTTTCGTAGGCAAGCCCACAACACAAAATCATAGATCAAGTTTTGAAGAAATATATTTGGCAAAGACTAACTCAGGGATGGTCAGAATGGATGACAGATATTTTGCAGATGAATGGTTTATTTGAACTGACCTGTTGAACACATAACGACACTGCAGATGGTTTGGTGACAATTGACCCAAAGCTAATACCCAGAAACTGGCTGAAGACTTTCAATATGGTTTGATTAACTGTTAGGCAAAGGATTTCCCAACCCAGGTAAATAAAAAGTGTCGTGTTCAAGAGTGGCTAATTGCTTTCCTAAAACACAAAGTATAACAAAGAGGTTCATTTTTCTCTCTTTCCCCCACCATTTCTGGCAAGTACCTCTTTATTTTTGACAAGCTTGAGGAGGATAACATTTGCTTGTTTATAAGCTCACCCTTCGGATGAGTCCAACTTAGTTTAAAATTCGAACCCTAAGAAGGAGTGGTTAGTTCCTATTTAAAATTGAACAGGTCCGTTACTTTTAAATTTTAACGAGTCCAGTATAGGAAAAACTCGGTGTTTTTTCAATTTTAGGGAGTCAGGAGAAAAACTTAAGAAAACTCCATGGGTGTCCTTTTTCGTAAATTTGTGTCCCCCCAAGCCCGAAAAAGTATAAAATAATACTTGAGAAAACCGCTTGACCATTACGATCAAGGAGTACTTTTCATAATTAGTGGCTCCAATCTGAAAAAGTAAAAAAGCGATCGAAGACACATCGTTTTATAACCAATATCGAACTTGAAACGACAAAAGTTCAGCAATCTTTTCATGTTTATACGTCAGAAAAGAGTTGTAAGTGGACCTCCTTTTTAATTCTGCTTAACAACTTTAAAAGGGAAAAACTTGACAATCTTTTCATATTTTATGAGTCAGGAAAGAGCTTAAAGAGGACTCTAATGTTTCGCTTTTTTCGTAAATTTTGGAAGAGTCCAAAAAAGTGAAAAAGTATGCTCTTTGTTGAAAATGAGCAATTTTCCCCGAAAAATCCAATATTCTGCACAAAAACTCAAAACATTACTCATACCTGTTTAAAATAAATAAAAGTGCATGAAAAAGTTACCTTTTTGAAGTGAAAAATAAATAAATTAAAAATTCATTTATTCAAAAAAGCTTATAAAAAGGGCTTTTGTAAATTCATTTTTACCATTTGACTTCAGAGTGAGAAGTGAGAGCTTTTGGGTAAGAAATTTCTTGTGAAGATTGCGGAAAATCTGTTTGTTGGAATCGAAAACCGTCAACTCTAGGTAATCCACATCATCCTTATCTTGCATTTCAACCGTTTACATTTCATTTTAGGGCTTTCATTTTGATTTTTAAGGGAAAAATTGGTTTAGAAATCCGCTCGCGGGGGTCCGCAGGTGCAACATGCGGCCCCTGCGGACCCCGACTTTTTTCTACAAAGAAAAAAGTCGTGGGTCCGCACCTATTGCTTACGATGAGTGCGGACCTATGCACTGTCTCTAACTAGCGGGTGCGGACCCCGCGAAATGGATTCTAAAAATTCAAATTTCTCCATTTCCGCCCAAAAATTTTCGAACTAAATTGTTCTAATATGTCTTTTTTGCATTGTAGGACATACAAAATGCTTATTTGGTGGGAACGCGAGCATGAGGATGTGGATCTTGCCGCATTAATTCATCCACCCACAATACGGGCATTGAAAGCATGCGAACTGTTTAAATTCTGGGCCATACCAGGAATAAGGGCCCAAGTAGACTTCTTGCAATGGCTGGTAGACAAGTGGAACATATAGGACCAGTGTTTCATGATTGGTGGCCACCGGCTTGAAATTGAGCTAGAGGACATATATTTTTTTACTGGTTTGCCCAAGAGAGGCGAACGATTATCTATTTTCGAACTAGTCCAGGTGGCCAGTCTGTCGCTAGTCTCCAATTAGAGTTTTGCAATGATCAAACAGAGGACAAACGGATCGATATTAAAACTATCGCCCATCCTGAACTTAAGGTTATTGCGTTCACTGTCACCAGACTATGCAGGAGTGCAGCATTGCATGTAGCTACCGGATCCTAGATGCGAATGGCAGTAGACTATTATCGAGGTACCATCTTCAACTGGTGCGAAGCTGTGTTGGCGAATGTAAAAGGCCAACTAACTAGAGCAAAGAATGGACAACTAAAAAACTTTGAATACGGGTACCTGGTTGTGAGCTTTGGTCTAGAGAGGGTCCCTATGCTGGTCCCACAGCAGCTTTCTATTGAGGCTGGTCTTCCTCGAGAGCCTAAGATAATGCGTTGGGTTGCGGTGATGGCCCGTCATCCTGAGGAGGGTTCAGAGGTTGTTTGATTTCCGCCTGAGTATTTTCATTGGTTGAGGAACCAAATTTTTGTGATTTAGGATTTTCCATATGCTGGGATGGATTATCGCGGTGACCCAAACATGACTCTTCCACCAGGAGAGCAGTGGGATGATTCAGGTAAAATCATTTTCAACACTTTCTAAGTTTTACTAATTTTTTTTGTTTTTTTAAATCGTCCAAAACTGACAATAAAAAGTTTCAAATGTAGATGTGGGTCCATGACGACCAGCCACTCTCCAGCCTTATGAGAGGAGACACCCAGCTGCAGCAGTACCGGCCCCACAGGACCAATCTACAGAGACCCTGACCGAATTGGAGAATCATCTAGAGTGTTTGACAACAGATATTCCAGAGACTGGCATAGATGATATTCCACTTAGGTTATAGCGATATGTGATTGGGGTCCCATGACCTTTTAGGAGGTTCCTTTGTAGGGTGGCCCGAGTAGTGGTTTCTTATCATGATCATCACCAGGGATAGAATGATCGCTTTTGTAGACTCATACGACATTTTATATCTTTTGTACTATCATTTTTTCCGATCATAAGGTGTTTTTCAACCTATGATCGAAGATGATATATATTTGACACACTTCTATGCTATGATATATCACTATTACTGGCTACCTTGTGTAACATGTTATGGAATTTGTTTTAAATTTATATTTATCATACGAGAAGCAACTGCATCTGCTAATGTATTTAAATATCTTGGAATATGTTGATATTCAATGTAATCAAATTCACGTTCCAAGAGACGAACTCTAAAAAATAATCTTAATAACACTGGATTTCTAATGGCATAAACCCTGTTAAGCTGTAATATAATGAGTTCAGAATCTAACCTAACAATCAAACTCCGAATCCCAAATGAGATGGATTCAGATAATAACTCAATCATTGCACTATAGTCTATAATGTTATTCATCGTTTGACCGAGGCTTACCCCATGCATAGATACTAACTCATCAGAGGGTGAATAGATAACCCAAGCTGCGGAAGAAATGTTCTGTGTAGTACGACAAGCACCATTAGCAACACCAATGTATGTATGAAGAGACGTCGACATCTGCAATATCAAGAGTAAAATCAAGATAAGCAAGAATAATGATAAAAGCACTCTTTAAACTAGGCACACTTTCCTAATCTAAAACACACCAGCTATAAAGAAACTAATCTAACAAAAATCTCCACACCAAAATTTAAGCATAATATCTCTTCAGATAAAGCCCATTTATGGGTTTACCCAAAGAGACACCATCAAAATCTACCAATTCATAGGCCCCTTTTGCCAGCTTTCGCTTAACAATATAAGGACCATGCCACATAGGTACAAATTTTCCAGCCCCTAGCTTATAGTTTGCTTGATCGTATAGTAAAACTAGGTCTCCTTCTGAAAAATTATGAGGTGTGACATTTCGGTCGTATTAAGCTTTTATCCGTTTTGCATGAGTCTCGATTGCTAATGCAGCATTGCATCGATTCTCATCTAGCTGAGCTAAGTACAAAAAATGTTTCTCCTCTTCAGAAGTGGCTGGGAGTAATTCTATGGCTATTTGCAATGACGGAATTTCGCATTCAATAGGTAACACTGCTTCTAAACCGTAGACCAGTTGAAAATGAGTGAAACCAGTTGATGTTTTTACTGAGGTTTGATATGCCCAAAGTGTTGAAAATAACATGTTATGCCAATTCGACCTATGAATACCAATGATTCGTTGGATCATAGTGACTAGAACTTTATTGATAGCTTCAACCAGACCATTAGCCTGTGGGTAATATGGAGTAGAACTATCGTGACGCAGGCCAAGTTGATCTGTCAGTTCAGTCATCATGATGTTTCGAAAATGACTTCCATGATTAGTAATAATAGCTTGAGGAACACCGAATCTAGCAATTATATGATTGAAAATGAAAGTTGCAGCAGTTTTGTCGTCTGCCGAAAATGTAGGCATCGCCTCAGCCCACTTAGTAAAATAATCTACCACTAGGATGATATACGCATGCCCCCCAGTCAAGTGAGGGTTACATGTAATAAATTCGATACCCCACTTTGCGAAAGGACCGACAACAATTATAGGGTGGAGAGGAGCGGGTGGAGCACGCATCTTACGATCAAAAATTTGACAATTGTGGCATTTCCGGACTGCATAGATACAATCTTTGAATAAGGATGGCCAGAAATAACCAGCGCGCAATATCTTTTGGGCTGTGGCATACCCAGACATATGACCACCACATGCTCCAGAGTGACAGTCATTCAGAACCTTTTTAGCTTCTTCATGAGTTAGACAACGTCAGAAAACAGAATCCACCCCACGACGATAGAGTGTATCTCCAATAATATTGTATTGTTGGGATTGGAAACGTATTTTCCATCGCTGAGATCGTGAGATTTCAAGCCGAAAAGATTGGGTTTGGAGATAAACAATAATATCTCCATACCATGGATCAAGAGTACTGATAAGAAACAAGGATTCGTCCGCAATGGGCTCTTCCGCCACAGTTTCAATATCAGTACGTGGGAAATCACACATCAGTTCGACAAAAACCAAAGATTTCTTTGCCTTGGATTTTTCAAATTCCAAGTCAAATTCCTGCAGGATAACTATCCATTTGGAATACTTGCCCCCTAGCAATTGTTTGGTCAAGATATACATTACAGTGAAAAATTTCCGTGGCTTTGCGTATAAGATGTAGTGACGAAATCTTTGGACAGCTTGAACAGCTGCCAAGGCCAATTTCTCCACATGCGAATATTTAAGCTCAGTCAGATTCAGAGTTCGACTAAGATAGTAAATCACATGCTCACTATTGAATTCATGTTCTTGAACTAAAACCATCCCAATGGTGGAACGAGAAGCGGCAAGGTACAAAAAGTAATCCTGGTTGTAATTGGGAGGATGCAGTAACGGTGCATAGGTTAACGCGTGTTTAAGTGCATCAAAAGATTTTTCAGTGATCTCATCCCAAAAGAATGGAGTATTGTGTTTCAACAACATGGTAAAACCTTTCGTTATCTCGGCGTAGTTAGGAATGAAACGACGTAAAAAGTTTTCTTTCCCTTACAAACTTTGGAGTTGGTGAAGAGTCAAAGGAGGAGGCAATTTGACAATAGCTTCAACCTTCGAGGGGTCGACACGAATGCCAGCTTTTGAAATGAAAATCCCAATAAACGACCCATTTCTACACAAAATACACATTTGTGTGGATTCAGCCTAATTTGATAATGCCTACATCTCATAAAAATAGCTCGTAAATGAGTGAGCTGATCGGCTCTACGTAATGAATGGGCAGGTAAATCATCGAGATAAGGCTGCACAATGTGCTTGATGTCATGAAATGTGTAAGACATAGCCCTTTGAAAAGTTGCTCTAGCGTTCTTTAATCCAAAAGATAATTCGCAATAAGGAAATGTCCCCCATGGACAAATGAAAGCCATTTTAGGTTGATCAGCAAGGAGTATGTTGATTTGATTGTAACCGGAAAAGCCATCCATAAAGGAGAACATTTCACTGTCGGCACAATCATCAATAATTTGATCGATATAGGGGGTAGGATAATTGTCCTTAGGACAAGCTCGATTAATATCCCTATAATCGATACATATTCTTATTGTTCCTTGATTTTTGTTAACAGGAACAATATTCGATACCTAATTCATTAAGGGAATTGGATAAATGAAACTTGCTCGAAGTAATTCTCAACTTCAGCTTTAATAGCAATAGCTTTTCTCGGATGTATCTGACGCAAACTTTGCCGAACAGTTTTAGCACCTGGGTAAGTTTTAATTTCATGGACAACAATTTATGGATCGATTCCTGGCATTTCTTCATCTGACCAGGGAAACACGTCGTGGAATTCTTGAAATAGGGCTTTATAAGTTTGGATTTCATCGTCTGTACAGGAAGCACCTATATGAATGTTTTCAATAATTCTGGGTTTAACTGAAATGTCAATAGAAACCGTTTGAGAGATATTTCCCAAATTTAACTCAGAATCAAGATGTTGCAATGGATTTTGTGGTTATTTGACATAGTCAGTGGTAAAAATAGATGAAAAATCATTTTCAAAATGATCAAGCTCAGGTAAAAATGAAGATCGATGATGATCTTCCCATGGTAAATCATCAACAGACAAAAGTTCACAAATCTACTCATCAGTATGAACAGGCTCAGAAAATGTTGTTGAAGCCGAGGTTGATATTGAAAGTGATTCCCCATGCACCACATTCATTGGATCAATGTTGGTTGAACAAGAGTTAGAAAACAACTGAATAGATTGATATGCAATTTCAAAGGGACTCAAAGGCATCGCGTTACCAAATGAATCCACCTTAGAGTCGGAAGGTAAGATCCAAGGAGCATCAAAAACAATAGTGTTCGATGAAATCATATGAATAGTTGCAATAGAAGGCGATACATTAGGAGGAGGGAAGGAAAAAGTTCCTAGTAAACCAGAATCTTTAATCAAACCTACCCCAACATCCTTGTAAGGGATAGTTGTTTTACCAACATGCTGAATACTATCTAAAGAGGCTGGGTCAAATGAAAAATAAGTCACATGGTCTATCATAACGATCTTTACATTATGAGGAAACTCGATAAGCTGAAAGACCGATGAAACAATAGCAGTCATAGCGTAAGACCAACTACGACCCAAGAGAAGGTTGTAATCTAGAGGGGCATCAACCACTTCCACATCTAGATTTACAGTTTTGCCTTCGACCCCTATAGGTAAATCCTGCAGAATGCCAAAAGGATGGAACCCTCGACCATCAAAAGCCTTTATAATTTTTGGTGACTGATTGAGTGTAGGAGAACCAAGCGATCTCCAACACTGGATCGACATAATACACATAGAAGCTCCCTCATCAATCACAGTCCGAAAGCAAGGTCTGTTTTTTACTAACACTGGAATCTGGAAAGCCATTTGATGAGGTAGGCGGGGTGTACTATTCTCTAAATCGAAGATTATTAGGTTCAAATCCTGAATATCAACAACTCCTATAGCCGACAATAGTAATTTACGTTGTGTTGGGCATGATTGAAACACCTCCAAAGCTGACATTGATGAAGGGGAAATAGCTAAGTCTTCAACAATGTTATAATGCTGAGCAGCTCTTGCATGTGGATTGAAAGTTGATTTCCGAAGTATACCTTTAGCAGGCGGTTTGATTACTAAGTCAGGGTTAGGTTTCTCGATCTATAGCGGATCAGAACCAGGAGGAGTTGTAGTTGATGGGTTTGAATTAGAAGATTCTGCTTCTTTACCACCAATAGGATTTTTACTACCATAATCTTGCGATCGCGTCGCAATCCTGACATGAGACATCATCATAATGGGTTCTTCTGAGGCATTTGAGGAAGAACCGATCATCTTACTATCTTGATTAGGAAAAGGATCCTTCAAGACAGCAGGCGTTTGAGAACCTTTGATGATTTTCGAAACCTCTGCTCGATGTGGGTAGTCTCTAGTAAAATGATCCTCGTCACAAATGAGACAAGGATAGCGAGGTTTACGTTTCTCGTCAGTAGATTCACTTTTATTTGTTTTCTCTTTTAAGTTTTGTTTATTTTTCTTCTTCCCCTTCTTTTTACCTCTGGATTTTGATTTGGTCGTAGATGATTCTACAACATAGATATCGGCAGGAATTTCAGTGGAAGAGTCTCCTGTCGGGGAATCTGGTAAAGTTATAATAGGAGAAGAATTCTTTGAAGATTTCTTCTTGCTTTTGGTACTAACTGAACCAATCATACCATCAGCGGCATGAGACCCTGAAGGAGCTGCAGTTATTTGATTGTGTTTCAGAAGGTCGGGGATTTTTTCATGTAAAGTACTTGACTGCGTATAAACGAGGTCAAGGTACTGAGCCTGAGCAATTACTTGCTCTTCAGTAACAACTCTTGCCTTAGCTACATCTTCAGTGATTTTAGGTAATAATGATTTAACAAACCATTCTGCTAAAATTTGATCCGGAATAAAAACTTTCACTAAACGCCTTCTACGTCGCCATTCATGAATATGATCAGAAATATATGTGGACGTGGATTGTTTTAATGAAGTTAATAATTCTGTGCCATTGTCGTATCTAACAGGCAACTGAAAATGAGTTAAGAAAGAAGTGGCTAACTGACTAAAATTATAAAAAGAGCCTCGTGGTAACTCAATGTACCATTTGGCAGCAAGACCAATCAAAGTTTGTTGAAAAAGGCATAAGCGAATTGAATCATCAATAATGGAATTAGATGCACACCAGAGGTGATAAGTCATCATATGATTTGATGGATCTTCTCTTGACTTACCCTCAAACTTTGGGATATCACTGGGAAACTTATTAGGCATTGGTGGCCAATATGGAAGATAGTAAATCGGATCGTTCGTAAGGCGCGACAAATCAGGTAAGTCCAAAGTTGCAATGAATGGTAACTGACGGTTAGGGTCGCAAAAACCTTGGGTAACAAGACCAGCCCCAGGAGGAGGATATCCAGGATAACCTGGAATTGGATTTGCATTAGGAATATTATAACCTCCCGGAAAACCAGGATTAACCGGACCAAACTGGGGTTGTTGATGCTGCTAATAAGTATATCCAGGATACGGTTGATACTGATAAACTGGGTTTTGTATAGTAGGACCGAATTGGTACTGTCCCTGGTACGTTGATAAATGAATTGCGGTTGACTTGTAAAAACCGTACTTGGACCAGGTTGTCCTA
Source organism: Pinus tabuliformis (assembly GCA_031772625.1). Lineage (NCBI taxonomy): Eukaryota > Viridiplantae > Streptophyta > Pinopsida > Pinales > Pinaceae > Pinus > Pinus tabuliformis. Next base: position 1,338,230,156 of record CM062818.1, read on the forward strand.
CAGGCATCTGAACCGAAGTCTGAACTGTAGGTCCCGACTGTGGTAACGAGGCTTGAGGAGTTTGTACTGACAGAGGAACAGTAGAAACCGGAGCTACTGATACTCCAGAAACAGGCGTGGTAGGTTGAACAAAAGCCGCAGCAATTGCAGCGGCAGTTTGAGGCGGAGTTCGAGGTGAACTAGGCCCAGGCTACTGAACTATACCAGATGCAGAGTTTTGAACAGTAGGCTGGACAGGTAGCTGGGTTGGACTAGAAACCAAAGCTTGTCCAGGTTGACTTGATAACTACACATTAGGTTGCATAGTCTGTTGAGATGGATCCCACACCATATTCATTCTGGGGTATGGACCCATAAAAGGTTGTGCATATGGAGGACCATAACCGGGTTGAGCGTAGGGCTGATAATTGAGTGCTACATTTCCAGCTCCTTGTTCAAATGGTTGACCAGAAGGTGGTTGAAAACTTTGAGTTGGGTACTGACCTTGAGGTTGATAACTTTGAGGCACGTACTGAAACTGGGGTTGACCTTGAGGTATATATTGATACTGGGGTTGACCTTGAGGTATATACTGAGTCTAGGGTTGACCTTGAGGTATGTACTATCCTGACGGTATGTATTGTCCTTGAGGTTGCCCCCCAGGCAGTAACTGACTACCTTGAGGTTGTCCCCCAAACGATAATTGACTACCTTGAGGTTGCCCTCCAGGCGGTAACTGACTACCTTGAGGTTGTGGATCTGGAATAGTACCACACATCATAAGAATTTCTTCTACGCTCAACGCTTGAGTTCCGTTATTACCAGTTGATATCTCATGTTCAATTGGTTGAGGAGATGCTCCTGAAAAAGTACCAATGAGTGACTAGTACCCCGAAGGAACAGAAGGACCACCATATAAAAATGTTTCCAGTGTTTGGGAAAACATAGATGACCATTTCGACATATTCAAAGGAGGATAATAACCTCTGGGCGTAGGATGAAAAGGAACTCGAGGTGGTGAAAAACTAGGACCCGGGTTTTCTAAAAAAATTGTAAATGATACGTACCAAGCGTCACTCCTAAAAGGACTGTAGAAAATTGATTCACCCTCCCTAAGTTCTGAAGTTGGTTGATTTTCATATATTTATATCTTCGTCTGGACTAACAAGTTATTCAATAGAAATGAGTCCAAAAGGAAGATTTTGGGTAATGATATTTCCTACCTTGGGTGAACTAGGACCACTAGAAGTTGGAGAAGCAAATCCTGAAGATGGAGTAGCAGCAGGTTCAATTTCAAGCTCAACAATTTCAGGTTCTTCAACTAATTCACTGGTAGGAGAAATACTACCAGTGACTTCGGAAAATGAAATTGGTTCAGAAAAATACTATGTTGCTTGAACTTGATAATCAGGATGAACAACTAAAGATGACTCTCCGGCTTCTGGTGACCCAACTCTACTGTCACTAGGTGATACAAGAGCTCGTATCCCTTCAAGATGGCTTGGTGTATACTCGGGAGGTTGTCCCTGAAGTCTACGGTATTGTCTTGGTAATTCAGCCACAATTAAATATTTAATTACTCACGCAAACAAAGAAAATCTCAATAAAACCACCTAAAGTCTCTAAAGAAACAAACAATTGAATCACACACCTAAAAAAAATCTAAACGTTCAAACCGCACTCAAACAGTAACTTCCCATACTAATAACACTAGTTGGTGATGGAATCCAATGTCGTAGAATTCAATACAGAAAGGGCGGTTGGAACAATTACCCCGACAGCCTGCTTAATGAAACAGACTGGCACAAGTTTCTTCACAAAACCGTCTCGAGTGAAGAGAACCCCCTAGAGAGTCCAAGTGAGTCTAGTCAACGTCTGCTCCAGGTACAGTGAGACCCGTCCTTCACCATCACCTTAGGAAATAATCTTAAGTTTATGGACACTAAGGTTACCAACAGCAAGAAATACAACTGGGGGAATAGTCTACGATCTGATCTATGCGCAAGGGCAGAGTAACAAGGCTCCTCGACATGATCAATCCGAGGTTTACCAACAAGTGACCCCAGGCTCCTCGACAATGGTTAATCTGAGGTTTACCATTTATAATACACGCAAATCTTCTATCTTTCCCAATGAGACAGACTTGATTGTCTCAAAGGTTCGGACATGATCTCGTGATTGACTCCTTTAAGAGAATCTTGCCAGATTATATCAATTACAATTGGATTTATTTCCTACCGCAAGATATAGCTACTTGTTTGTTTTAACTATCTTGGAGATTTAATTACTCCCTACTCCAAGATACTAGCCTAAGCTATATTTGTGATAAGAGCCCTAGAAATAAAAATATTGTTAGATCAATTTTAATTAAGCATTACTTTTATGGGATGTTCTTTAAGTCAATAGGTATGGAAATGAAACTTTGATGGTGTGAAGACTCGACTCCAAAAACACTAAAAAATGCACCTAAAATGATAAACAATTCGTTTTTCCTTCAATGAATTTCTAGCTAAAAGAAAGAGTTCGAGAATGCAATTCTCTGAAAAACAAATATTTCTTTCAACATGTACATGAAAAGAAAATATTTTTGCCTTTTTCAATAAGAACTCAAAACGAGACTACTAATTATGATCACAATAAATCCCTTTCCTTTTTCAAAACTCAAAAACTACAAAAAACAATTTCTTTCAAAAGAGATTCTTCAATTTCTAGAAAACACTCAAAACTACAAAGACTAATCTTGAGATCTAAAAACTAATTGTATAAAAGCTTCAAATCTTTTTGAGGATGTTTTACTTAGTTATTCAGTAAACTAAGGATTAATTCGTTCAGAATAACAAATCAATCAAAAAACATCCAAATATGTTTTCTTTTATAAAAATGAAATTCAAAACTTATAACCAAGTTCGTTCAAATATTTGCAAAGAGAAAACTACATCTATTTCTCACCAATGACAGATTTCACAAATTAGTCAGACTCATCAAGAAGACAAAAGACACTAGGGTAATCTAAGGTTTCTCAGGCTTCTAATCTTTGAGTCACTACAGAGATCAAGTGAAAACCAATCCAGGCATGTAAAACTTCTAGAAAATCATCTAAAACAAAAATGCCAATGGAACACACTCATAAGAGATTTTTGACAGAACACATGCAGATCTAGGTAGACACTAAAAGCCGTAAATAAAACCTAAACTTAACTGGAAGAAAACATTTTTAGGTTTTTCAAAAAATTTCACAGGGTCCGCAGGCTTCCAAAAGAACCAGATGCGGTACCACTCTATGTACTAAAGGAAAAGTGCGGAGATGCCCGCACTGTCTGTAAAAAGAAAGTGCGGTTCCCTAAAAACTTCGAAAAAACAAAAAATAATCCAAATCCTAAAAACTACCCAATCCCACACACATCAAGCAAAAACCAGAGAGAGAGAAAAAAAAAAAAACAAGTTTCTCAAGTCAAAGACAAAGGAAAACCAAAAACCAAATTTAGTTCCCCAGTATGGTCGCCAATTTTTTGGCTGGATAAATCGATCTTGTGGACAAGGCCGATCTCCCTAATATCAAAACTATCTAGCAACAAGCAGACAAGTAAATCTATCTTTCTCTAAACATATTGCGATTCATTAATAAAAACTATAGAGGTGTTAAGACCCTACCTTAAGTCCAATGCTAGTTTGTAGCAGTCATCCTTCAACTGTCCGAAAGAGTTTCCTTTTGAGAATCTGCAATAAAAAACAAGCACACATCAAATAACACCTGCATAGCTAATATCAGAAATCATGTTCATTATGGTGATCAAGGAATCCATAAAATAAACCATAAAACATAGCTTATTGAGAAAAATAAACTTATTTGTATTAACTTTGAAGTAGAAGAACCTTACAACTTTTGGTGCCTTGACGTTGAACAAGCTCTTCCTAGGGTCCGAAACAGGAATCTCCTTTACTTTGACAAGCCTCACACTCTTCAAAATGAGATCAAAGAGGTATGTAATCTCTCCTCATAAAAGCTCAATTAGGAAGACTAAGTTCCAACAGCATTTCACCTCAAAAATATTCAGCTTTCAACCTCCCAAGTAATGAGCCCAATGCTTCATTTTATAGTGCAAAGGAAGGAGGTTACAAGTCCACCTATGAAGGGATAGAGTCCTCCTTCAAAGGAATAAGCTCCTCACATCAAGGGGTTAGCTCCTTAAGGTATGGGATGCATGAACCTTAAGGGAGCGAACTTGCCACCTCAAAATTCCTTCTAGAAGCTTCTAGAAATGACTCAAAGTGAGTTTTTAAGAATATACTTGCGCCTTTTTTACTTTTCCAGGGGTCTGCACCCATAGCATAGAGACAGAGCGGTCAGGTGAGCAGGGGACATGACCTTTAGGTGCGGGACCGCAGGTAATGCTAAGAGAAAGTGTGGAACCAGAGTTTTATAGACTTTTGAGGGCTTTCTCTTATTTTCAAAGCTTGATATGAGGAATTGAGGCTTAAGACTTTCAAAGGAGGAAAATATGAGTGGTAATGGACTCACACAGATTGCAGAATGTCAAGGTGACAATTTTTGTGCAACACGAGGTATTGAGATTGCCTATAAAAAGTCTAAAAATTACAGAGACCCCTCCACTGTAGATATTACTTGTTCCAGTTCATCTTCCTCTTGTAAACATATTTCCTTATTTGAGTTAGCACAGCTTGTAAATTTTGCCTCTTTAGAAGTCAAATGTCCAGAGTGCCAAGATAGTATCAATCTACTTACGCTTGCTGAAACTGCAATCCATGCCAACCATAATCCCAGATCTGGCATAGCTCCTCCTTCGACATCTGTTAATCCATGCCCAAATCCCAAATGCTCAGACATTCCTTTCCCTCATGAGCAGGATGTTGATCATGTACTTATGATGCATGAGATTGTTACATTGGAAGGAGAAGACCCAAGGCTAACTGAGATGATGTGTCTTATGAGACCTGCTAAGCCTAAATATGGTCTAGGATTCCTTGAGTAAGCAAATGGCCTCATACCAGAATGTAGATTTCGCCCAGTCCCTGATGACTGCAAAAACCCTATTGTAATGGAGATGCACAAATTCTTTTCTCTTATGGATGGATGCCTAAAGTCTGAAATTAGTGCAAAATGGATGAAAGCAATGCTTAATTGGGATTTGTTCACCAATCCCCAGGCAGAAGAATTTGATAGAAATTATACTCCCAAAGAGAAAAAAGAATTAGCTGAAGATTGGAAACATTTTATGGAAGTAAATAATACATGGATATCTTTTTATTCTTGGAAAGATAATGTTTCTCCAGTAACTGTTTTAACTGGTTCATCATCAGCCACTTCAGCAAATAAACATGCTTGGACTGCATTAGATGGAAGTAAAGTTGAAACTCCATCAACATTTCCTCCATTCAAAGGAATTGTTATAGGAGAAAACCAGAATGCAGCTAAAGCCATTCCACTTGTGCAAAAAGATGACAATGCCTTAGGCATTGATGGAAGAATATAGAAGGCCAGTGAACAGTTGAATTGGACAAACACTGCAATGAAAGGCCTAGAAATAAATACAGCCAAATCAGCAGAAGTCAAAGAACAGATTGATATTGTTCAAGTGTCAATTAATGATGTAAATAGATGTTTGAATAATGTACAGTATGATTCCTCAGTTATTCGTTCATATGCTAAAGAATCTTTATCAAAAATTGAAGGAGTAGAAGAAAAATTAGTTGATCATTTAGATACAACTAAAAGTCTTATTTCTGGTCTAACAAGCAAAATGGAGAAAATGAATCTGTCAAAAACAGAGAGACCAGTTCCTAACTCCTTTCTTGTCAAAAGAAATATAAAGATTCAGGATCCTATTAAGCCAATCAATAGGTTCCCAGCATTGTTTCACAAGTAGCCACATCTTCAGAATCTGAGGCTACAGAGAAAGTAACTATTGCATCCTTATTTAAGGATGAAGAAGAAAAAGAAAAGGAACAGAAAGATCTTGATACACAGATCTTTCCCATTTATGAACCTCTTGAGCACAGGTTCAGTAAATATCCAGCACCTGATATTGAAGGCAAAGGTAAGCTTCCTGAAGCCCATACCTTTTTCCCAGAATCCCACAGAGAGTGGAACATTGACAACATGAGTGTTGGTCAAATCAGACAAATGATAGATATGATGTATACAGAATACAAACTCATGTGTCTTAGGGGAAAAAGTGAAATTGACGCTTGCAGGACTATCATACAGTGTTTTACAGGAACACTTCTCAGGTGGTGGGAGACAGAGTCATCTCCAAAGCTTATTGCAAAAATGGAAGAAGAAGTATTAAAAGATGAAAATGGAGATGTCATACATAATCCTGATGGCACTACTACCAGCAATATGATAGGAGCATTGACATCAATGATCCTAGAACATTGGTGTGGTAGCGAAACAGAAATTGCAGATAAAAATGAAGTTATTCTTATGAATCTGAAGTGCCATAAAATGTCCCAGTTTGAAGACTTCCATAGAGATTGGATGCAGCGAATTTATGAAGTCAAAGATTCAAAGAACTTGTTGTGGAAACAAGTTTACCTTGCAGCCCTGCCATCCAGGTTTGTAGACTACATCAGACTACAAGAAGTCTTCCAATTACCTTTTGAGTCCTATACATGGGGAGAAATCTATGCCCATATTACAAAGACCCTGGTAAGTCTTTGTACCAGCTCAAAAGTCAATAAATCTCTGGAAAAACTTTCCAGACTACCAGATAAAAAGTCCATTTGCAGCAAGTATGGACTTACAATAGATGATCCTTTGGTGAAAAGAAGGAAGGCAAAGAAGAGAGCAAAAAGAGAATTCAAAGAAACATTCTACAAAAATCGTAGAAATTATCTAAAGGATAGAAGGAAATATTCTAAGCAAACCCAAGGCCAAACCTCCAAAAGAAAAAAGGGATATTATAAATATGTTCCATGTACGCATTATTACAATCCTTCAAATATTCATCTGCATTATGCAAAACAACAAAAATGGAATAAACTCACATGTTGGCTATGTGGATAGAATGGACATACTTCTTCTAGATGTCCAGAAGGTGAAGCTTCAAAGAGGAAGAGAGGCAAGAAATCAGAAGTCTTTATTCAGAAAGGGAAACAAGTCAAGTAGGAAGGAAGAGGACCAATGCAGTGCATAAAATGTGGTTCTCACACACATAGGACGGAACACTGCCCCAATGTTGTGATCAGAGAATTAGCTCAGCAGCATCAGATTGAAGAAACATCTTATGATTCTTTCAGTTCTTCTTCTGTTAAAGAACTACAAGCTCATATACAGCAATATTCAAATTCTGATTCTTCAGAATGTTTATGTTCTGAATCTGAAGAATGTGCCTATCAAGTTCACTATGATTCTGATTCAGAATCCCATAGTGAATCTAGTGAAGAAGAGGGGAAATTCAAACCCCAAAAAGTAAAAGTTCTCATGGCCACAACAAAAGAAGACGAGTTGAAAATCCTAGCCCAGATTTGAGCCATGGAAGATGGAGAGATGAAGAATCGCCTGACCGAAGCATTTATGGATCAGCTCAAATCCATAAATAGGGTTTATATACCTTGGTTTATAATATTTATCTTAGGGTTTATCATAAGATTTTATCTATATGAAAATCAACCATGGTCAACCATGGCCAATCATGGTGAATCATGGTCAACATTAGTCTAACATGGTTGACCATGGTCAATTATGATGAATCATGATCAACCATGGTCCAACGTCGTAATGTGACAAAGATTGTCTCAATATAAAAATCAACCATGGTCAAGCATGTTTATTTTAGAGTTTATAATATTTATCATAGGGTTTATATGCTTTGGGTTTATAATATTAATCTTTTGGGTTTAATATTATTCCCTTTGTTTTTTTGTATTATTCCCTTAGGATTATAATATCAATCCCTTGGAAGCCCACGAGGCTTGGATTGACAGTGAATGGGTGTACTTTTAAGGCACTCCTTGTAGTAGGTCACTGGTTCAAATCCCCGTTGGTGCTTACCTACCAAATAAAATAATATCAATCCCTTGGGTTTATTAATCTAAGGATTCATCTTCCTAGAGTATAATATTATTCATAGGTCCTATAGTATTAATACTTGGGTTCAATATAAATCCCTTAGGTTTATAATTATGGTCAACCATGCTCCATTGTCACATTATAACAAATATTTTCTCAATATGAAAATCAACCATAGTCCAACGTCGCGTTGTGAAAAAAATTGTCTCGATGTGAAATTAATCATGGTCAACCATGGTCCAACATTGTATTGTGACAAAGACTGTCTGAATATGAAAATCAACCATGGTCTAACGTTGCATTGTGACAAAGATTTTCTCAATATGAAAATCAACCATGGTCCACCATGTTTATTTTAGGGTTTATAGTATTTATCTTAGGGTTTATATACCTTAGGTTTATAATATTAATCCCTTGGGTTTAATATTTAATACCATTGGGTTTATAATCTCTTGGGTTTTTAGTATTAATCCCTTGGGTTTATAATATAAATTCCTTGTATTTATTAATCTAAGGGTTCATATTCCTAAGGTATAATATTATTCATAGGGTTTATAATACTAATCTTATGGTCCAATGTGACAAAGATTGTCTCAATATGAAAATCAAACATTATCATTCATGGTCAACCATGGTCAAATGTCGCATTGTGACAAAGATTGTCTCAATTTGAAAATCAGCCATGGTTAACCATTGTCCAATGTCACATTATGACAAAGATTGTCTCAATATGAAAATCAACCATGGACAACCATGGTCAACCATGGTTCAACGTTACATTGTGACAAAGATTGTATCAATATGAAAAGTTGATGGTCTACGATGGTCAACCTTGTTTATTTTAGGGTTTATAATATTTATTTTATGGTTTATATATGTTGGGTTTAAAATATTAAACCCTTGGGTTTAATATTATTCCCTTAGGTTTATAATCCCTTTGGTTTTTTAGTATCAATCCCTTGGGTTTATCAATCTAAGGGTTCATATTATTCATAGGGTTATAATATTAATCCTAAGATTAATATAAATCTCTTAGGTTTATATTCATTGTCAACCATAGTCCACCATGTTCCAATGTCACATTCTGACAAAGATTGTCTCAATGAAAATCAACCATGTTCAACCATCGTCAACCATCGACATTCATGGTCAACCATGCTCAAATGTCGCATTGTTACAAAGATTGTCTCAATATGAAAATCAATCATGGTCAACCATGGTCATTCATGGTTAATATGAAAATTAGCCATGGTCAATCAAGTTCAACTATGGTCAACCATGGTCTAACGTCACATTGTGACAAAGATTGTCTCGATATGTAAATCAACCATGGTCTAACATTGCATTGTGATAAAAATTGTCTCAATATGAAAATCAACCATGGTCAACCATGTGTTTATAATATTTATCTTAGGGTTTATATGCCTTGGGTTTTTAATATTTGTCCCTTGGGTTTAATATTATTCCCTTTGGTTCATAATCCCTTTGGGTTTTAGTATTAATCCCTTGGGTTTATAATATCAATTCCTTGGGTTTATTATTCCCTTGGGTTTATAATATCAATCATGGTTAATCATGGTCAATCATAGCCAGCCATGGTCAACCATGGTCGAATGTCACATTGTGACAAAAATTGTCTCCATATGAAAATCATGGACAATCATGGTCAACCATGGTCGAACGTCGCATTGTGACAAATATTGTCTCGATATGAAAATCAACCATGGTCAACCATGGTCCAACGTCGCATTGTGACAAAGATTGTCTCAATATGTAAATCAACCATGGTCCAATGTCGCATTGTGATAAGGATTGTCTCAATATGAAAATCAACCATGTTCAAGCATGTTTATTTTAGTGTTTATAATATTTATCTTAGGGTTTATATACCTTGGGTTTATAATATTTTTCCATTGGGTTTAATATTATTCCCTTGGGTTCATAATCCCTTGGGGTTTTAGTATTAATCCCTTGGGTTTATAATACCAATCCCTTGGGTTTATTATTCTATTTGGTTTATAAAATTAATCATGGTCAACCATAACCAACCATGGTCGAATGTCACATTCTGACAAAGATTGTCTTAATATGGAAATCGACCATGGTCCGACGTCGCGCTGTGACAAAAATTGTCTTGATATGAAAATCAATCATGGCCAATCATAGTCAACCATGGTCCAATCTCACATTGTGACAACGATTGTCTCAATATGGAAATTAACCATGCTCAACCATGTTTATTTTAGTGTTTATAATATTTATCTTAGGGTTTATATACCTTGGGTTTATAATATCAATCACGTGTGTTTATTGATCTAAGGGTTCATATGCCTAGGGTTTAATTTTATTCCTTTAGGTTTATAGTACTTTGGGTCTTTAGTATTGGTATCTAATGTTTAATATTTCCTTGGGTTTATAATATCAATCATTGTCAATTATGGTCAACCATTGTCTACCATGTTTTATAAATTCAATCATGGTCAACCATGGTCCAACATCACACTGTGAAAAATATTGTCTTAATATGAGAATCAACCATGGTCCATTGTCGCATTGTGACAAAGATTCTCTCGATTTGAAATCAATCATGGTCAACCATGGTCCAAGGGTTTATAATATTTTTATTATAAACCCAACAGATTGATATTATAAACCCAAGGGGTTAATAATAAATGCAAGGGGTTAATAATAAAACCCGAAGGGAATAATATTAACCCAAGGGATAATAAACCCAATGCATTAATACTATTAACCCTAGGGTTTATATTCCCTTGGGTTTTTAGTATTAATCCCTTGGGTTTATAATATCAATCCCTTGGGTATATTAATCTAAGGGTTCATATTCCTAAGGTATAATATTATTCATAGATTTATAATATTAATCCCTTAGGTTCAATATAAATCATGGTCAACCAAGGGTTTATATACATTGGATTTATAATATTAGTCCCTTGGGTTTAATAATATTAGTCCCTTCAGTTTATAATACCTTGGGGTTTTAGTATTAACCTATTGGGTTTATTATTCCCTTGGGTTTATAATATCAATCCATTGGGTCTATTAATCTAAGGGTTCATATTCCTAGGGTATAATACTAAAACCCCAAGGGAATAATATTAACTAAAGGGATAATAAACCCATGGGATTAATACTAAAAACCCAAGGAATTATAAACACAAGAGAATAATATTAAACCCTAGGGATTAATATTATAAACCCAAGGTATATAAACCCTTAGATAAATATTATAAACCCAAGGAATATAAATCCTTAGATAAATATTATAAACCCTAAAATAAACATGGTTGACCATGGGTTGAAAATGGTTGATTTTCATTTTGAGACAATCATTGTCACAATGCAACATTGGACCATGGTTGACCATGGCCAACCATCTTTATTCGAGGGTATTTAATATCTTAGGGTTTATATACCTTGGGTTTATAATATTAATTTCGTGGGTTTAATTTTATTCCTTTGGGTTTATAATCCCTTGGGTTTAATACTAAAAACCCAATGGTATAATATTATTTTAGGGGTTTGTAATTAATATTAATCCCTAGGTTTTATAATTCCTTGGATTTTTAATAATAAACCTAAGGGATTATAAACCCAAATAAATTAATATTATAAACACAAGGTATATAAACCATAAGATAAATATTATAAACCCTAGAATAAAGATGGTTTACCATGGTCCAACGTTACATTGTGACAATGATTTTTTCAAAATGAAAATCAACCATGGTCAACTATGTTCTTTTAGGGTTTATAATATTTTTCTTATGGTTTATATACCTTGGGTTTATAATATTAATCCCCAGAGTTTAATATTATTCCTTTGGGTTAATAATTCGTTGGGTTTTTAGCTTTAATCCCTTGGGTTAATATTATTGTCTTTGGTTCATAATCCCTTGGGGTTTTAATATTGAACCCTAGGAATATGAACCCTTACATTAGTAAACTTATGGGAATGATATTATAAACCAAGGGTTAATACTAAAACCCCAAGGTATTATAAACTCAGAGGACTAATATTATTAAACCCAAAGGACTAATATTATAAATCCAAGGTATATAAACCCTTGGTTGACCATGATTTATATTGAACCCAAGAGATTAATATTATTAAAATATGAATAATATTATATCTTAGGAATATGAACACTTGGATTATTATACCCAATAGATTGATATTATAAATCCAAGGGAAGAAAAAACACAAGAGATTAATACTATAAACCCAAAGGAATATAAACCATAAGGCTTTAGTAATAATCCCTTAAATTTATTATCCCTTGGGTTAATATTATTGCCTTAGGTTTATAATCCCTTGTGGTTTATTATTCTCATAGATTTATAATATCAATCCCTAAATTTTATTATTAATTTAAGCGATCATATTTATATTACATAATTTCAAATTAAATAATAATAAATAACATTTAATATTAAATTTTTTTGTAAGCTACGGCGTTTCCATTTCTATTATATACATCGAAAATAAAATATACATGCAAAGGCGACCTCAACCTGCCCCGAAGGGAAACCAGGTCTGTTGGTCCCTCAAAAATATTGTCTGGAGCAGTTTACTTATCCAACATAAAACCATCGTCTATCAAAAATCCTTACAGTCTTCTATCTGCAATTTGTTCCTAGCTGTCTATAATCAGAAACTTGACAAGCTACCTTAAACATAGGAGCACTACAGTTTATAACAGCATGCAAAAAACAAAAAGAGTGACTGGGCAGACACTTCAATCTACCGTAATTTCTTGCTTGGGCTCCTCTTCTCGCTTTGCCTTTATCAGGTCCTTCAGCATACCTCTTATTTCCTCTATTTTGATGTCCTGTTTCCGAGTCATAAACTGCAAGCTGGCCATCTCTTTCTTCATGTCCGGCACCCCTTGGGCAATCTCTGTCATCTCAACTGCAACTTGCTCCATGGCCCTGGCAAGCAGATGCTTCATCACCCAGTACATATGTAATGCTTGCTTGTACAGCGTTAATCTCCCTCTCGTGTTCCCAGGGTCTGGCAGCAGGGTATCCCATTCTTCCATTTCAGGGTCCGAAGGTTCTTCCAACACTCTGTTCTCCAACGCATCGATTATCCTCCTTACGTCTGCGTTTGTTTCCTTGCTGTAGGCTGCCTCCGCTGCCTGAGCTGCCTACCCGATAGAGCGCCGTCCTCTCTTCGGCTGATCAGAAACTGGAGTCTCCCTTCCACCATAATCCTCCTGCCTCGTTCTCCCTCGCCCTCTGCGTCTCCTTCCTTTCCCTCTTTTACCCGGCCTACCTCTGTTGCTATTTCTACTGCTCTGCCCGACTTCAAAGGTCACTCTCACCCCGCCATCCTCCTTCCCTATCTCCATATCCTTTTCTTCAGAGCTATCGGTCGCCACCGTCATATGTTCCTGCTCTCTCCCGGTGGTCTTCCCTTCACCCTCCTTCTCCTGTCTTCCCCTTCTTCCTCCCTCCATCCTAATACTTAGGCAGCGCCTGAGTCTTTGATTTACGTCTCTCTGCCAGACTGATTCTTCCCTCTCCACCTTCCCTGCCTTCCGGTTGTCTGTCATTCCGCCTGCGTTTCTTCTTAAATGAGTTTCGCCACCTAGCATCTGAAGCTGCAGATAATCGCCGCCGGACCTTTCTCCTGCCCTTGCCATGATTTGTTTCGCTCCTTTCCTTGGTATGCGTACTGCTCCACCACCCTTCACCTCAGCTCTATTAATGATCGCCGTTCTGTATGACGCCTGCCGACCACCTCCCCATCCCATCACTGCCCTGCATTGGCCGTAGTTCTCCACCCCAATCGGGGCAACATTTAATATTAATTATTACTATAAATAAATAATTATAATAATAATAATAATATTTTTATTACAAGTGCAAGAGACTAATAAAAAAAACCCAAACATGTGATTGAAATAAATATGTAATGATCAATGTAATCTAATTATTTGCTACCAAAGCAATTTCCAATTTGAATATAATTTTAGAATAGATAGATTAGATATGTAATTCAAGGATAAATAAGACTAAGCAGTACTTTGAACATAATTATACTATGTTAAAATAAAAATAAATATGAATTTAAAACATAAATTTAATTATAGATATATAATATTTAAATGTTATATTTTTAAAAGTTAATTATAGATATTTAATATTTTTTTTTATCAAGTAAAAATGGAGCTTTCTATTAACCGAAACAATTACATTATATATTTTACAAGGTAAACCAAACCTCCTTGCGTTTACCAAAAAATGGTCCACAAGACCTATCTGAAGCGGACTTGGCTTTAAATCTTTAAAACACAAAACCATCCCCTCTATCGGGAGATAAGGCTAACACAGGTAATACACAAAAACCCGACCCGCAACCCTAAAGTTATATTTCAAAATTATTACATTCGCTACCATAAAAAAATGACAGGTCCACATACCCGGTACAACGCCCTAACATCCTCCGTCCAACTAAATCAACGATCAACAGCTAACGTTGAATCGTGAAATCACATCCGACCTTCCACTTGCACAACCGACCCTCCGTTGATCTACCCTTCATGGATCCAACGGTCCATGCAAATTTCGGGTGTACAAATAGCTCGAGAAATACCGGCCTGAAAAGCGGTATCCTCTTTTCTCCTCGCTGCTACGTGTCGCTTGAAGAGTGGAATCAGAGGCCATCCTCGCAATAACGGTTACCACTTAGACCCCTTCTGAAATACCACTTGTGGTATGAGAAACCACTTCCTCGCGAATTAACTTTCGTGCTCTTCCGTTGAGCAATGACCGTCGATCCAACCCATCAGATGCTTCCCGGTCCTTCCTCCTTACGTCGTTGACCTTTTTCTTTTCGATGGATTTACTCTTAAACCCCAGTTTCTCCGCTTTTCGCTAAATCAATGTGTCACCATTAATCCTGAACTGAAAATGAAACTACTTGTATTTGTTGTGCAAGGTATTCATTTCCATTAATTTATATGTGCAAACTGTTATTCATGTCTTGCAATTGAAACAAAGTGTTTTTGGTAAATTTATGAATCTTATGTGTGAAGGAGTGTTATTTCATTTTACTGTTTAGCATATCAAATCTGAAAAACACAGTAAGATAAAATCACATAATACAACACAGTAGCTGATAAGGAAGTTCACCCCTCCTGGGCTACATCTGCTGGGTCCAAGACCCCGAAATGGGCATGTCCTTGCTCTTATTAGATGCTCAAATTGGTTGTACAGTGATAAGAAAGCCTAAACAGGCAAAATAAGCTATGAAAATGAGTTGAGAACACAAAAAACAGTCAAGAATGACTTTTGTTTCACCTTCAATGGTTAACCATAGCCCAATACAACTCCAACACTCCCTAGGCCCTGATGGCTCTCCAAGCTTCTTTGCTAAAAAAAACACTTGAAGATGAGCTCTGTTGGATCTGGAATGCTCAGAATACCCAAAATCAAAAAAAAAATCGCTCCAAAAGGATCTCCCTCCTGAAAGTTATGACCTCCCGAATTTTTGTCTAGTCTCCCCTAAAGAAACTCCACTAAACTTGGATTAACTGGAGTTAGGCCCGCAAATTTTGGAAAAAGCGCCTAAAATGGCGGACTCCTCCAAACTGACCACCAATTTTGACCATAACCTCTGGGCTTAAACCGCGTGCATGTGACCACGTGGATGGCAGTTAAGGTGGGCTGGCGGGTTGGTTGACATTACCCATAACTGCTAGCGGAACTGCTACATGTGACCACGATCCTCGGCGTTGACGTTGAGGTTAAGGCGCTGACGGTTAGCGGAATAGAGCCGTAAACAATGTCATGTGACCCGGCTACGGGACCGCTGGCAAGTAACCATTAACGGTCTACCCCCATAACATAAACTGTTAACCATTAAATATAACCGGCGAACTGATATGGTTAAGAATCAACGTATAGTGTGGACGGTCAGGCCTATAGGTTTGTATGCTAGAGGTCACGGGTTCGACCCCAGTCGACCCATAAAAATTTTGATATGCCAACTCAGGGCCACATGGCAGCCTACGGGCTTGCCACGTGTCGGCCCCTGATTGGTCCGCCAAAAAGGAATATTCCAGCGAATATTTTGGGGAATATTCCTCGAAATATTCTTTTTATTTTTTATTTTTTTCAAAATTCAAATTTTGCAGTTTACTGAGCATTTTCAAAATGCGATAACTCCTCCATATGGTGTCAGTTTTTCGAACCGTTCACGGCGCCGGCATCAGGAAGACAAGATCTATCCAGTCGTTCTAGTTTCAACCAATTCTGAGTAGTTCCAATTTTGAGCATTTTCTTCACTTAGAACATGATCACTTGATCAAATCCATATAGTGATCAATGAAACAACAAACCTGCAGCACTTCCAGAATCGGTCCTCGTGCCCTTGTATCCTTGGTCTTCCTCCGCTGATCTCAACCTTTCCCATTGCTCCATATCTTTAGCAGCTCGATAGAGACAGTCCTCTAACAGTTTGCCCGGGGGTAACAACTCCTAGACGTGCTGGGTGTCCCTCTACTTATTAATCACTCCTTCGTTTTCCAAACGATCTGCTACCATGTTAGCTTTTCTTTTCACATGGAAAAAGCTTACAGTTTTTAAGGTTTGCAGGTGGGAGTATATACGGTGAAAGACTTGTGAGAGCTTCCAGTGTTTCGACACTTTATCCGGTGATGTACCATTGCATATTTTCTTGGTTGCTCTAATAATCAATTCTGAATCTGCTTCAATGATGACATTATGTGAATCTAAATCCACCAATATTTCCAAGCATTTTTCTAGGGCCATGAGTTTCGCCATGTTATTAGTGGCCTTCCCCAAGTGGCCATGAAAGATCTTCTTTATTTGCCCCTATTCATCTCTTATAACACCTCCAAAACCAGCTAACCCTGGGTTGCCCTTAGATGCTCCATCTATATTGACCTTTAAGAAACCATATGGAGGAGGCTTCCAAATGTTTATATCTGAGTTTATTTATCTCACTCCCTTGATAATGCCCCGAGGACTTATGGACTAGAGACCCAAATGTAGTAGAATACTTGCATCTTGGGGCAGAGGAGGGTCCTTAGGAAGTGTCCTCAACAAGCTACTGACTGTATCTTTAAGCTGCCTTAAAATTTGGTCAATTATGTGCTAGGGCCTGCTTGCTTTGTTCTTGAAAATCCGACTATTGCGCTCTTTCCAGACATTCCAAATGATAAGGCCTGGAACCAGCGTTTAGGCTTTATTAATAATTTCATTCCCTGAGAAGTTTTTCCTCCAATTCTTCAAAGTGTTTGAGATGCTAAGTATGTCCCTATCAGTGTACCTAAAGATTGAGGCCACCCATTCCACACAATGGAGGTGAAAGGGTAGAGGTTGAGAAGGTGATCCATTGTCTCCTCTTGTGAACCACAAAGGTAACATTTGGATGGTCCAGTGAAGCCTTTTTTCAGAAGATTCTCCCAAGTTAAGATTTTCCTTTGATGCACTAGCCAAATAAATAACTTTATTTTCATCCAGTGGGGGCTTTGCCAAAGATTCTTCCAAACCTAATCAGGATTTAGATAGTTAAATCCTATTAATACCTGTTTAGCTTCTTTGAGGTTGAATTTTCCTTTTGTGTTCTTTCCCCATCTTAGTTGGTTAGGCAAGGATGATACCAGAATCCTCCTATGCTCTAGATCCTAAGTAAGAGAGTCTGACTGGGCCCTCAGAGGACTCTCTTCATTGCGGCCTAGATCCTTCCAAGTTCTCCATTTTCCATTGTTCCTTTCCTAGTCCCAGAAGTGTTTTACAATAAGTAGACATTTTTTGTCTGTGTCGTTCTTGAGAGCTGCTAATTCATCCTTATATAAATTAGGTTCCTGCTGCTAGTTTTCCTCCCAAAATCGTGCTAGGTTCCCAGCTCAAATTTCCCAAAAACTTTGTTGTTGAACAATACTTTTATTTTCCTAGGCAAGGTTCCAAATGTCGAAGCCCTTAATGTGCCCTCACATTCTAATGTGATCTTTCTCCTGCCAATTCTTGACATATTTTTGTGTCCAAAGCTTAGCCCAAGGAGTTTCCGATTCCTTGATCCATCTCCACCATAGTTTAGCTCCTGAAACCTTGTTGATGGTTTCAGGATCATGAAGACCCAAGCCACCTTGGCTCTTGGGTTTATAGATATTGTCCCAAGCTACTAAAGGCCATTTATTTTTCTCTTATCCTTTGCCCCATAGAAATTCCCTTTGTATGCTCCTGATCTGCTGCTTAACTCCTTTAGGAGCAGGAAGAGTTGAGAACATAAATATAGGAATGCCCTACAGGACAAATTGTGTGAGCATAAGGTGCCCTGCCAAGTTTAAAGACCTGCATGTCCATTTTCGGATCTTGTCCTACAGTTTATTTATAATTGGCTCCAACACTTCCTTGCTGAGAGGTTTATTTGTGAGAGGTATGCCCATATACTTGGAAGGTAGCTGGTCCCTTTGAAACCCAAGAATTATGGTTATATTTCTTTGAATAACAATGTCAATGTTAAAGAAAAAAACTTTTGATTTGTTGAGGCATACCTTTGTGCCAAAAGACATAGCAAAGTCATTCAAAATTTGTTTGATTCTGGCTTCCCTGACTGTAGGTAAGCCCTGTAGCATTATGTCATCCACAAATTACTGATGTGTGTTTTCCGCTCCATCCAAGGTGAGTTTGATGCTCTGGATTCTTCCTGTAGCATTAGCCATTTTAATCGCTCTACCAAGCCCTTCCATCATGAGAACAAAGAGGAATGGTGAGAGCAGATCCCCTTTTCTGAGCCCTTTGGAGGGTGTGAAGAGTCTTGAAGGAGCGCCATTAAGCAGGATGGAGAAACTAGTCGTGGTGACTAGTGCCATAACCCATCTTATCTAGTTTTGGTCGAAGCCATAGGCTTTTAGAACTGCCCTTATGTAAGACCAACTTAGCTTGTCATAAGCTTTTGCTAGGTCTAATTGAATGATCATACCAGCTTGTTTGTTGCTTTTGAGAGAGTGTACCACCTCATGAGCTTGGATGATATTATTGAGGATTTGTCTTCCTTCCACATAGCCTGTTTGCTCCTCTGAGATGAGAGCTGGTAAAAGGGGCTTGAGTCTATTGGCGATCACCTTGGAAATAATTTTATACACCACATTACATAAGGCTATGGGTCTGAAGCTTGTCACGAGGAATCAGTCAATAGTGCGGACACAACCGACCTTCCTAGAAGTCTAAGACATTCTAATGACAAACAAAACAAAGTAGAGCTATCCTTCTCTAAACGTACATCATTATATGAGAAATCAAGTACGAGACCCTTACCTTTGTCCAAACGCTGTTGTAGAAGTCCAAGATTTGTTGATTTGGATGAGCTCCTCCTTTTCTCCAAAACCTGCAACCACCAACAGTAAAACCATTAAATAGCACCTGATTATAACATAAAACAAAGCATATTCAACATGTAGACCAAGGAGTACATGAAATAACCCATAAACAACAAGTTATTGAGAAGAATGGACTAATTTGCATTAAAGGTAACAAAAAAGGAACCATTACAACCTGAGCCTTGGTGTTGTGCAGGCTCCTTCCAGGGTCCACAAGAGTCTTCCTTTACTTTGACAAAGCTCACCCTCCTCCCAATGGAAACAAGCAAAGATGACAATCTCTCCTCACTAGTTCTCACAAAGAGGTCCTAATTCCAGCAGCATTTACCCTTAGGAATGTTTAACTTTCAGCCTCCTCTCCCTCTGGCCCAATGCCTGTATTTATAGTGCTCAAAAGGAAGTTATTCAGGTCCAACATCAATGGGATAATCCCCTCTTTGGGTGGGATAGCTCCCCTATTGATGGGATAAGTTCCTCTTTGTTAGGGGTACATGAACCATCTGGAGGCGCTTCATACACGTCAAACAACCTTCTAGAATGCTCTAGAAATGACCACAAGTAAGTTTTTGAAGATAAAACTTGCGCATTTTAACCTTTTCAGAGGGACGCACCTGCCCCTTTAGATACAGAGCGTCTTTGGACGCAGACATAGTGAACATTAGGTGCGTACCCGCAGGCAAGGTTGAGAGAACCTGCGTCCCAGAGATAAACACATTTTTAAAGACTTTCTCTCTTTCTTGGAGTTTGACATGGATAGCAGAGGCATAAGACTTGCTTAAGAGGGTAGTATGACTGTTGATAGAGCCATACCAACTGTAAATAGCCATGGTGACATTTTTTAGTGTAACAGATTGCCCCCTAAAGTGCGAAGCCTGTAGTAGATTCGGGTTTCATAGGATCTAGGAAGGGTGAAGCGCTTTATCATTTCAAGGATTATCTCGTGGAGAACCTGGTCGGAACCTGCAATTTTCAACACAAAATACATGTATAAGATTATATCATCACTGAGGTAGGCATTCCCATACTCAGATCAAAACTTTAACTAACAGACTAACTACTCTAGTACAGGAATCATCTTGCAGTACATCATAATCATAGACTTTTGTAGACACAGTATGGGCGCAGCCATCTGTTTATGATTAGTCTACTTAGATAATGAATACAAAACTCCTTGCAACCTGGATGGTGGAAACTAGATCCAGGGTCTTCATTTCTACTTCTCGAATTGGTACGATCCTATCCATGCGAATAAATGAGTTGATGTCGAGCATGGTAGAAACCACTTGATTACCGGTCGATGATGTAAACCGTTAACAAGTGTGAGAGAGACCACCAGTAATGTCAATGGTTCTCAAAGCACCCAGTACAATCCATGAGATGTGAATGAATGAGTTGATGTCGAACATTTCACGGAATCCTTCGATCGAAAGTCAATGATGTAAACTGACGTCAAAGGCGAGAAACCTGCCATTGATGCATGCAGACTTCAAGGTACTGACGATTTCTAAGTCATCTTTCTAGATAATGTGTTGATGTCGATAGAAAGCGACCCGTTGCAGGCAAGCCCACAACACGAAATCATTGATCAAGTTGAAGAAACGTTGCTGTAAGGACTGACTCAGGGATGGTCAAACGGATGACAAATATTTTGCAGATGAAAGTTTTGTTTGCAGACCTCTTGAACACATAACGACACGATAGATGGCTTGGTAATAAACAACTCAAAGTTAATCCCCGGAACCCGGTTTGAAGACTTTCAAAGCGGTTTGGTCAACTGTGAGGTAAAAGATTTCCCAACCCAGGTGAAACAAAAAGTGTCGTGCTCAAGAGTGGTGATAAGGTTCTTCTGTAATAAAAGATGACAAATAGGTTCATTCTTCTCTCTTTTCCCCCACCATTTCTGGCAAGTACCTCTTTATTTTTAACAAGCTTGAGGAGGATAACATATGCTTGATTATAAGCTCATCCTTCGGACGAGTCCAACCTAGTTTTGATTCGAACCCTAGGAAGGAGTGGTTCGTTCCTGTTTGTAATTGAACAGGTCCTTTACTGTAAAATGTTTTTTACGAGCCCAGTATAGGAGAAACTCGGCGTTTTTCAATTTTTAGAGAGTCTGAAAAAACTAAAGGAGACTCCACGGTGAACTTTTTCGTATGTTTGTGTCCCTCAAGCCCGAAAAAGTATAAAATAATACCTGGGGGAACCGCTTGATCTTGTGACCAAGGAGTACTTTCATGTTTAGTGTCGCTGACCTGAAAAGTAAAAAGCGATCAAGGACACGTCGTTTTATTTCCAGTATCGAGTTTGAAACGACAAAAACCCGGCAATCTTTTCCTGATTTTACGGTCAGAAAAGAGCTATAAGGGGACCGTCTTTTAATTCCGTTTTAACGAGTGTAAAAGAAACGCTCGGCAATCTTTTCATGTTTTAGGAGTCAGAAAAGGGCTTAAAATATGACTCTGATATTTTTGTTCGTGAAAAATTACAATTTTCCCTCTAAATCCCTTTGTCCTGCACAAAAACGACACATTACTCATACCTGTTTAAGATAGGCAAAAATTCATTGAAAAACATCCTTTCATGGTGAAAAATAAACAAACCTAGCATTCATTTATCCAAAAAACCTATAAAAAGACTTTTTACCATGTCATTTTTACCATTTTACTGTTGAGGTTGAAAAAAGGGCTTTTGGCAAGAAACTTCCCGTGGTCATTGCGGAGAATCCGACCGTCAGAATCAAACGTCGTCTCTTTCAGGTATTTCACAACATCCTCCTTGTCAATTTCATCCATTTAGAATTTCATTTTAGGTCTTAGTTTTGATTTTTGGGGGGTTTTGGGTTTTGAAAACCGCTCCGCGGGGTACGCAGGTGCCCTAAAGGGTGGCCTGCGTCCCTCGACTTTTTCCTACACAGGAAAAAGGTCGGGGGACGCAGGCTACCTTCAGGCCACCTGCGTCCCGGCGCACTGTGTGCCAAACGCGGGGTGCGTCCTCCGCAAAACGCGGAAATTGAAACCCCAAGCTCCCAATTTAACCATTCAAATTGCCCAAAATTTATTCTAATGCCTGTTTATTCATGTGTAGGGCACTTACCATGCTGGATTGGAGAGAAAGAGAGCACGAGGAGGTTGATGAAGCTGCAATCAATCATCAACCTTCCCTCGATGCCCTAAGAGGGTGTGGATTATACAAATACTGGGCCATACCTGGCATGAGGGCTCAGGTAAGATTCTTGGAGTGGCTGGTCGAGAGATGGAACATTCATGAACAATGCTTTTACATCGGAGATCAACAGCTCGAGATAGAGCCCTCCGACATCTACTTTCTCACTGGCTTACCGAATAGAGGTGAGCAACTCAATCTGGTCGGGGCTAGGCCGGGTGGCCAATCCCTTGATAGTCTCCGAACAGATTGGTGCCTACCTGATCGACACCATGCGAAAGGCATAGAGATCAAATACATCTCTCGGCGTGAACTCATGGTCTTAGCTTTCACTGTGACCAGGATTTGTGGCTCAACCACTCTACATATTGCCACTGGGTCCCAAATGCGGATGGCAATTGACTGTCTCCAAGGAACCATCTTCAACTGGTGCGATGCGGTGTCGGCTAACTTGAAAGCCCAACTGACCAGGGCAAAGAACGGACAACTAAAGACCTTTGGATATGGGCCTATAGTTGTGAGCTTTGCCTTAGAGAGAGTTCCGGTGTTGATCCCTCAGCATCTCACTGTTGATATTTTGGGTCCTCGGGAGCCAAAGCTGATACGATGGGTTACAGTGATGGCTCGGCATCCTGACGAGGGTACGACAGTTGTTCGATTTACTGATGGTTACTTTCACTGGTTAGAGGACCAGGTGTTTGCGATTCAGGACTTTCCGTATGCCGGCGTAGATTTTTCGAATGATCCGGACATGGTTCTTCCACAGGGAGAACAATGGGATGATAGAGGTACTTTGTTTTTCACAAGATTTTTTAAGCTATGTATATTTTTTTTTGTTTTTATATATATCGCCTTAAACTGACAGTAAAAATGTTTAAAATGCAGATGTAGGCCCAAGGCGTCCAGCCAATCTCCGGGCATTCGAGAGGAGACACCCACCTGCACCACCACCGGCCCCACAGGATGCGGCCGCAGAGATGCTAGTCGAGTTGGAGCATGACCTAGAGCGTCTCACGGTAGGCATACCGGATACGACTATAGACGACATTCCTATCAGACTGCAGCGCTATGTAGTCGCGGTCCCGGGGCATATTAGGGGGTTTTTATGTAAGGTGGCCGGGCAGTAGTGTCTTACAAAGAGCATCACCAGTGACTGGATGGTCACCTTTGTAGTCACATGTGACATTTTTTGACATTTTGTACTTATCATTTTACCGATCATAAGGTGTTTTAAACCTATGATCGAAGGCGATGTATATTTTTTTGACACACTTCTATCTATATATATATATCATTATTACCGGCTTACTTTGTTTAACATGTATGATGAAATGTTTATAAATTTGCATTTATGATTGTTTACAAATGTCTATTTAACATTCGAGACGCCAATGCATATGCTAATGTATTTAAAGACCTTGGAATATGTTGATATTCAATATAATCAAATCCACGTTCCAAGAGACGCACCCTCAAAAACAATCTCAACAACACAGGATTTCTAATGGCATAAACCCTATTAAGCTGTAATACAACGAGTTCAGAATCCAACCTTACTATCAAACTCTGAATCCCAAATGAAATAGACTCAGATAATAATTCAATCACTGCACTGTATTCTGCAATGTTGTTTGTTGTTTGACCAAGGCTTACCCCATGCATAGAAACTAACTCGTCAGAGGGCGAATAGATAACCCAAGCTGCGGAAGAGATATTCCGTGTACTACGACAAGCACCATCAGCAAATCCTATATACGTTTGGAGAGGCGTCGACATCTGCAATATCAAGAGCAAAACCAAGATAAGCCAGAATAACGACGAAAACACACTCTTCTAAACTAAGCACACTGACTAAACTAACAAATATACTAGCTAGAAAAGTAAATCTAACCTAACTAAAAAATTCTCCACACCTATCATTTAAGCATAATACCTCTTAAGGTAAAGCCCATTTCTGGGTTTGCCCAAAGAGTCCCCATCAAAATCTACTAACTCATAGGCCCCTTTTGCTAGCTTTCGCTTTACAATGTAGGGCCCATGCCACATAGGAACGAATTTTCCAGCACCTAGCTTATCGTTAGCTTGATCATATAATAGCACTAGGTCTCCTTCCGAAAAACTACGAGGGGTCACATTCTTATCATACTGAGCTTTCATTCGCTTCGCGTGAGTCTCGATTGCTAAAGTAGCTTCACGTCGAGTCTCATCCAATTTAGCTAAGTATAACAGACGTTTCTCTTCTTCGGAAGTAGCTGGGAGTAATTCGACAGCCATTTGAAGTGATGGGATTTCGCATTCAATGGGTAACACAGCTTCCAAGCCATAAACTAGCTGGAAAGGAGTGAACCCTGTTGAAGTTTTTACTGAGGTTCGATATGCCCATAGCGCCGAAAATAACATTTTGTGCCAATTCGACCGATGGATACCAATGATCCGTCGAATCATGATGACTAGAACCTTGTTGATAGATTCAACCAAGCCGTTGGCTTGCGGATAATAAGGAGTAGAACTGTCGTGGCGCAAACCAAGCTGGCTTGTAAGCTCAGTCATCATGATGTTTCGAAAATGACTCCCATGGTCAGTACTGATTGCTTGTGGGACACCAAACCTAGCTATGATATGATTGAATACGAAAACTGCAGCTGTTTTGCCGCTTGCGTCGAATGTAGGCATCGCCTCAACCCATTTAGTAAAATAATCAACCGCGAGGATGATATACGCATGCCCCCCGGCCGAGTGAGGGTTACAAGTAATAAAATCGATACCCCATTTGGCGAATGGTCCAACGGCAATTATAGGGTGGAGTGGAGCAGGTGGTGCGCGCATCTTGCGATCAAACACTTGACAATTGTGGCACTTCCGGACCGCAATGATACAATCTTTAAACATAGACGGCCAGAAATAGCCAGCGCGCAACACCTTCTGAGCTGTGGCATACCCAGACATATGACCACCACATGCTCCAGAGTGACAGTCATTCAAAACCCTCTCAGCCTCTTCGTGAGTTAAACAACGTCGAAAAATTAAGTCTGCCCCCTTGCGATAAAGTGTATCTCCAATAATTTTGTATTGCTGGGATTCAAACCGAATTTTTCGACGTTCTGACTTTGAAGCTTCAGGCCGAAAGGTTTGGGTTTTGGAGATAGATGATTATATCCCCATACCACGGATCTAAAGTACTGATAAGAAACAAATATTTGTCCGCAATGGGCTCCTCTGCCACAGTCTCTGTATCAGTATACGGGAAATCACACATTAACTCAGCAAAAACTAAGGATTTCTTAGACTTGGATTTTTCGAACTCCAAATCGAACTCCTGCAGGATGACGATCCATTTGGAGTACTTGCCCCCTAGCAATTGTTTTGACAAAATATAGGTCATAGGGTTGCAATCCGAAATCACAATAGTTTTGCGGAGAAGGATGTAGTGACGAAATCGCTGAACAGCTTGAACAGCTTCCAGAGCCAACTTTTCCACATGTGAGTATTTTAACTCAGTGGGATTTAAGGTCCGACTAAGATAATATATCACATGCTCCGTTCCGAGTTCATCTCCCTGAACTAAAACCATTCCGATGGTGGAGTGGGAGGCGGCGAGATATAAAAGGTAATCCTGATTGTAGTTGGGAGGATGCAGCAACGGTGCATGGGTTAACGCGTGTTTGAGCGCATCAAAAGATTTCTGAGCTATCTCATCCCAAAAGAATTGAACATTTTGTTTCAACAACCGGGTGAAACCTTTCGTAATCTCGGCGTAGTTAGGAATGAATCGACGTAAAAAATTTGCTTTCCCTTGCAAACTTTGGAGTTGGCGTAAACTCGAAGGAGGAGGCAATTTGACGATAGCTTCTACCTTCGAGGGATCGACACGGATACCGGCTTTTGAAACAACGAAACCTAGCAATCGTCCCACTTCTATGCAGAAGACACATTTGTGTGGATTCAAACGAATTCGATAATGCCGACACCTCATGAAAATAGCTCGTAAGTGAACAGGGTGATCAGCTCGACGTAAGGAGTGAGCAGACAAATCATCGAGATACAGTTGCACAATGTGTTTGATGTCGTGAAACGCGTAAGACATTGCCCGTTGGAAAGTGGCTCCGGCATTCTTAAGTCCAAAAGGTAGTTTGCAGTAAGCAAATGTTCCCCAAGGACAAATGAAAGCCGTTTTTGGTTGATGAGCAGGTAGAATATTGATTTGATTGTATCCGGAAAAAATCATCATAAAGGAAAATATTTCACTGCCGGCACAATCATCAATGATTTGATCGATATAGGGCGTGGGATAGTTGTCTTTTGGACAAGCACGATTTATATCCCTATAATCGATACAGATTCTTATTGTTCCTTGTTTCTTGTTGACCGGAACAATATTCGAAACCCAATCCGTTAACGGGATTGGATAAATGAAACCTGCTTTCAACAGCTTCTCAACTTCTGCTTTTATTGCAGCCGCTTTCCTAGGGTGTATCTGACGCAGACGTTGCCGAACGGGTTTAGCGTCCGAGTAAGTTTTAATTTCATGAACAACAATGGAGGGATCAATTCCTGGCATCTCCTCGTAAGACCAGGAAAACACGTTGCGGAACTCTTGGAATAGGGCCTTGTAACTTTGAATTTCATCGTCTGTACATGAGGCACCTATATGAATGTTCTCAATAGTTCCAGTTTTTACTGAAATGTCAATGGCAATAGTATGAGAAATATTTGCTAAATTCAACTCGGAATCAGGATGTTTCATTGGATTCTGAGCGTCCTTGACATATTCAGTGGTAAAAATAGATGAAAAATCCTTTTCAAAATCATCATCTTCAGGTAAAAACGAAGATCTACGATGGAGATCTTCCCATGGTAGATCGTCTACACTTAGGGTTTCGCGAAGTTGTTCGTCAGATGACACAACTTCAGGAAACTTTATCCGTTCTGAGGTTGATGTGAAAAGTGACTCTTCATCGACCACATTCATTTGGTCAATTTGGGTTGAACTAGTGTCGGAAAAAGACATAACTGCTTCATAAGCAATTTCATATGGACTCAAAGGCATAACATTACCGAATGAGTCTATCTCAGATTCAGATGGGACGATCCAAGGATCATCATAGATAATATTTTCTGATGTAATCATATGAATTGTTGCAAACGAAGGGTCTGCGTTGATTGGAGGGAAAGGAAAAGTTCCCAGTAAACCGGAATCTTTAACTAAACCTACGCCAACGTCCCGATAAGGGATTGTCGTTTTTCTGACATGCTGAATACTCTCAAAAGAGGCTGGGTCAGATGAAAAATAAGTCAGCTGATCTATGGTCATGATCTTACCATTGTGTGGAAATTTTATAAGTTTGAAGACCGATGACACGACCGCTGTCATAGCGTAAGACCAACTTCGACCCAAAAGAAGGTTGTAATCTAGAGGGGCATCAACCACTTCCACATCTAGACTAACGGTTTTTCCTTCAACCCCTATAGGCAAATCCTGAAGAAAGCCAAACGGATGGAACCCACGGCCATCGAAGGCCTTAATAATGGTCGGGGACTGGTTCAATGTAGGAGAACCAAGCGATCTCCAACATTGAATCGACATAATACACGTGGAAGCTCCTTCATCAATTACAGTCCTATGAATGGGTCTGTTTTTTACTATCACTGGGATCTGGAAAGCCATTTGATGAGGGAGACGTGGTGTACTATTTTCTAGATCGAAGATTATCAGGTTCGGATCCTGAATATCAACAGCTCCTATAGCCGACAATAGTAATTTACGCTGTGCTGGACATGATTGCAGCACTTCCAAGGCCGACATTGTTGAGGGTGAAACAGCTAAGTCCTCAACAATATTATAATTCTGAGCTGCTCTCGCATGTGGATTGGAAGCAGATTTTCGAAGTATACCCTTGGCGAGCGGTTTGATTACCAAGTCTGGGTTAGGTTTCTCGATCTGTAGTGGATCGGAACCGGGAGCTGAGGTTGATGGATTAGAATGAGAAGATTCTGCTTCTTTACCATCAACAGGACTCTTACTACCATAATCATGCGATCGAGTCACAATCCGTACGTGAGACATCATTAAAATGGGTTCTTCACTAGCATTCGAGGAGGAGCCTATCATCTTACTCTCCTGCTTCGGAAATGGATCTTTCAAAACAGCAGGAGTTGGGGAACCCTTAACGATTTTCACAACCTCCGCCCGATGAGGGCAATCTCTTGTGAAATGATCTTCTTCACAAATTAAACAAGGATATTTAGGTTTGCGTTTTTCGTCATTAGGTTCTGACTTCTCTTTCTTCTCCTTTGGAGCCTTATCTGCTTTCTCTTTCTTCTTACCTTTCTTCTTCCCACCGTTCTTTGATTTGGCCGTAGATGACTCTACAGCGTGAATGTCGGCGGTAAGTTCGGGAGAAGACTCTCCTGTAGGGGAATCAGGCAAAGTGATTATAGGAGTGGTTGAAGCCTTGGAAGACTTCTTCTTACTCTTTGTATTCACGATACCAATCATACCATCAGCAGCATGAGATCCCGAAGGAGTAGCAGCGATTTGATTTGATTTTGGAAGATCTGGGATCTTCACGTGTAACGTACCCGACTGAGTATAAACCAAGTCAAGGTATTGCGCCTGAGCAATGACTTGCTCCTCAGTAACTACTCCGGCCTTAGCTACATCTTCAGTAATCTTCGGTAATAATGATTTAACAAACCATTCAGCTAAGATTTGGTCCAGGATAAAAACTTTGACTAACCTCCTACGATGCCTCCACTCATGAATGTGATCAGAAATATACGTGGACGTCGATTGCTTTAGTGAAGTTAATAATTCCGTGTCGTTATCGTATCTGACCGGCAACTGAAAGTGAGTTAGGAACGAGGTAGCTAACTGGCTGAAATTGTAAAAATAGGCCCGTGGTAACTCAATGTACCACTTGGCCGCGAGACCAATGAGTGTACGTTGGAAAAGACGTAAGCGGATGGAATCATCTGAGATAGAATTTGAAGCACACCAGAGGTGGTAAGTCATCACATGATTGGACGGATCCTCTCCAGACTTACCTTCGAACTTGGGTATATCGCTGGGCAACTTATTTGGCATTGGCGGCCAGAACGGAAGATATTGAATTGGATCATTCGTCAGGCGCGTCAAGTCTGGTAAATCCAAAGTTGCAATAAACGGTAACTGCCGGTTAGGATCTCTAAAAGTCTGGGTCACAAGACCAGCCCCAGGAGGAGGATATCCAGGATAACTAGGAACAGGAGTCGCATTTGGGATATTATATCCTCCTGGAAAACCAGGATTAACCGGACCATATTGGGGTTGTTGAGGTTGTTGATAAGTGTACCCAGGATACGGTTGATACTGGTAAACCGGTTGTTGGACAGCTTGCCCGGGTTGGTACTGTCCCTGGTATGGTTGGTGAACAAATTTAGGTTGAGTAGTAACAACCGTACTTATACCAGGCTGACCTGTAGGCATCTGAACCGTGGTTTGAATGGTGGATCCAGACAACGGTAAAGATGTCTGAGGAGTGGTTACAGAGACAGTAGAAACCGGAGCCGTCGATATTCCAGAAGTAAGTGCGGTGGACTGGACAGATGGTGCGGTAGTTGCAGCAGTCGTTTGAGATGGAGTACTAGGTGCAATTGGCGACTGAGTAACTACCGAAGTTACAGGAGTTTGAATAGTTGATTGGACAGGTTGTGGTTGCTGGGGTGTACCAGAAACGACGGTTTGTCCAGCTTGAGGTAACAACTGTAAACTTGGCTGCAACACCTGCTGACCTTATGATGGATCCCACACTAACATTCCGGGGTATTGACCCGTAACAGGTTGAGGATACTGAGATCCATAACTGGATTGAGGATAAGATTGATAATTGTAAGGTGCAGTTCCCATACTTGGAATATATGACTGACCTTGAGGTGGTTGATAACCTTGACTCGAGTATTGACCTTGAGGTTGATAACCTTGAGGTAAATACTGATACTGGGTTTGACCTTGACCTTGAGGTTGATAACCTTGAGGTTGATACCCTTGGGGTTGATACCCTTGGGGTTGCCATCCTTGAGGTTGCCACCCTTGAGGTTGATATTGATACTGAGGTTGACCTTGGGGTACATATTGAGGCTGGGGTTGACCTTGAGGCATGTATTGCACCATAGGTGTATACTGACCTTGAGGTTGCCCCCCAGGCCCAATTTGTGTACCTTGAGGTTGTCCCCCAAGCGTTAACTGAGGTTGCCCCCCAGGCGGTAATTGGCCACCTTGAGGTTGAGAAACGGGAACTGAACCTGACATTATGTAAATGTCTCCTACACCCAATGGTATATTACCACTGTTTCCAGTTAATAACCCATGATCAATAGGTTGAGGAGATGCCCCCGCAAAGGTACCAGAAGGTGACTGATATCCAGGGGGGACAAAAGGACCGCCATGTAAAAATGATTCAGATGATTGAGAAAACATGGACGACTGACCAGACATATTTACAGGACTATATATACCTCTAGATGGAAAAGGAGTACGAGGTGGAGAAAAACCGGGACTTAGGTTGTCTAGATAATTAGTTAACGCAAGATACCAAGTAGTACTTCTAGGAGGGCTGTAAAAGATAGACTCACGTTCTCTTAGTTCAATAGTTGGTTGATCTTCAAGAACAGGACCTACTTCTTCTTCTAGGACAAGTTCTTCAATAGCAATTAATCTAGAAGGAAGATTCTCGGTTATGACTCTTTCAACCTTAGGTGAATCTGGAACACTAGAAGTTGGAGTAACAGGTTCAGATATTTCGGGTTCTTCGCCTATATCGCTAGCAGACGAAAAACTACCAACAAGCTCAGAAACTGTAACAGCTTCGGGATTATAACCTGTCTCTAAACTTTGGTAATCTGGATGGACTACCAAGGAAGATTCTCCTTCTTCAGGTGAACCTACTCTACTGCCACTAGGAGGAGTTACAAGGACCTTTAAACCTTCTAAGACACTTGGGTCGTCTCGAGGAGGTTCACCCCGAAGTCTACGGGATCGCCTCAACAATTCGGCCACAGAAACAGTCTCAGGAGACTGGCCCCGAAGTCTACGGGACTGTCTCGGTAATTCCGCCACAGTTAAAGATTTTTTAAATACTACACACGAAAACAAAGTAAAATTTCAAATCAAACCACCTAAAGTCTCTAAAGAACCAAACAAATTTGAAGCACACGCCTAAAGAATCTAGAGCGTCAAACCAAACACAAACAGTAGTCTTCCGGACCAAAAGCGCTAGTTGGTGATGAAGCCCAACCTCGCTGGATTCAGTACAGAAATGGCGGGTGGAACAGTTACCCCGGCAACCTGCTTAATGAATAGACCGGCACAAGTTCCTCCACTTTAACCGTCTCGAGTGAAGTGAACCCCCCGGAAAATCTAAGTGAGTATAACCGACGTCTGCTCCAGGTACAGTGGGACCTTCCCTCCACCGTCACCTCGGTAGAACCCTAAATATTATGGTCACTAAGGTTACCAACAGCGACAAGTACACCTGGGGGAACAGTCTAAACTCCGACAGCACGCAAGGGCAGAGTAGCAAGCTCAATCCCCTTATCAGCTCCTTGACAATAATCCAAGGTTTACCGATAAGTGACCCCTGGCTCCTCGACAATGGTTAATCCGAGGTTTACCGTTTGTAATACGTGCGTGTCTGGCGTCGTTCCCAACGAGGGGGGAATGATCCCCTCACTGGTTCGAACACGAGCTCGTGCTTCTCCTTTAAGAGGAGCTTTCCCAGAGTGCAAATGAAACAGTTGGATTTATTCTATCACAAGATAAACTACTTGTTTGGTTTTGTTGTCTTGGAGATTTTATTACTCTCCTACTCCAAGACACTAGCCTAAGCTATGTTGGTGTTTTAGAGCCCTAGTAAATAAAAATTACTACGTCAATTTTACTTTAAGCGTTAATTTTTTAAGGCTTCCTTAAGACAAAGGGTGGTGGAGATGAAACTAGTGGTGTGTTGACTCGACTCGTAACCACTACAAAAATGAACCTAGGATGATTTACCCACTACTTTGCTTTTCGATGAATTGCTTAACTAAGAGAGTTGAGAGAATGCAATTTTTATAAAAGCAACTTTCTTAATAAAGACAACCAAAGAAACAATTCTTTTATCTTTTTATTTTTTCCAAAAACATGCACTCATAACCTCTATTTACTCACAAGAATTCCTTTTCTTCAAAAACTTAAAAACGCTACTAAAGCAAATTCGATTCCAAAAGAATTTTGTATTTTGCCTAAACTAGCCAAGCAAATGAAATTATTTATCAAACACTAATTTTATCAAAACAAAGGAAATCAAGCCAAAATCACGCAAAAACAAACTCAAAGGAAATTTTCCTACAAGCAAAACTTAAAGAGGACAGAAGCTTACAAAAATGATTCCTGGATGTTTTACTTGACCAAAATCAAATCAAGGACCAGCTAATGCAGAATCAAAAACCAGTCAAAACAAAAATCTAATCTTTTTGTTCTTTTTATAAAATGGAATTCAATACTTAATCAAAAAGTACTTCGAAATTTGCCAAAGAGACCACTCAAAGGGAGGATACTCTCATAGGTAGACTTAACGATAGGTCTGACTTCTAAGAATGCTGACAAAACCAGAGATATCTAAGGCTTGACAACTTCCACCGTCAAAGTCACTACAAGACCCACTCAAAAATCAAACCCTATGGGTCAAACTTCTATGAAATCCACTAAAACACTTAATGCTATTGAAACAAGTTCAGGGGAAAATCTTTGACAAGAGAGCTATGGATCTGGGCAGAAAAAACTAAGAAAAACCAAAATCTAAGAGGAAAAAAGCAAAAAATGGACTTTTCTCAAATTTTAGCAGGGGACGCAGGCAGCCTGTTAAGACAGGTGCGGGCCCGCTCTGTGCACACGGCTACAGTGCGTCCAGGGACGCACTGTGCAACACTCAGAGGGTGCGTCCTTCAGAAAAATTCAAGAAAAACTAAAACTACTCTAATCCTAAGCTAATCCACCCAAATACAAGTTCACACAGTAAAAAACCAGAAAAATAAACCAATTTTCTCAGAGCAAAGTTCATTCAAAGGAAAAGACTCTTCACAACAATGGATCCCCAGCGGAGTAGCCAATTTGTCACGCGGAATCAGTCAATAGTGCGGACACAACCGACCTTCCTAGAAGTCTAAGACATTCTAATGACAAACAAAACAAAGTAGAGCTATCCTTCTCTAAACATACATCATTATATGAGAAATCAAGTACGAGACCCTTACCTTTGTCCAAACGTTGTTGTAGAAGTCCAAGCTTTGTTGATCTGGATGAGCTCCTCCTTTTCTCCAAAACCTGCAACCACCAACAGTAAAACCATTAAATAGCACCTGATTATAACATAAAACAAAGCATATTCAACATGTAGACCAAGGAGTACATGAAATAACCCATAAACAACAAGTTATTGAGAAGAATGGACTAATTTGCATTAAAGGTAACAAAAAAGGAACCATTACAACCTGAGCCTTGGTGTTGTGCAAGCTCCTTCCAGGGTCCACAAGAGTCTTCCTTTACTTTGACAAAGCTCACCCTCCTCCCAATGGAAACAAGCAAAGATGACAATCTCTCCTCACTAGTTCTCACAAAGAGGTCCCAATTCCAGCAGCATTTACCCTTAGGAATGTTTAACTTTCAGCCTCCTCTCCCTCTGGCCCAATGCCTGTATTTATAGTGCTCAAAAGGAAGTTATTCAGGTCCAACATCAATGGGATAATCCCCTCTTTGGGTGGGATAGCTCCCCTATTGATGGGATAAGTTCCTCTTTGTTAGGGGTACATGAACCATCTGGAGGCGCTTCATACACGTCAAACAACCTTCTAGAATGCTCTAGAAATGACCACAAGTAAGTTTTTGAAGATAAAACTTGCGCATTTTAACCTTTTCAGAGGGACGCACCTGCCCCTTTAGATACAGAGCGTCTTTGGACGCAGACATAGTGAACATTAGGTGCGTACCCGCAGGCAAGGTTGAGAGAACCTGCGTCCCAGAGATAAACACATTTTTAAAGACTTTCTCTCTTTCTTGGAGTTTGACATGGATAGCAGAGGCATAAGACTTGCTTAAGAGGGTAGTATGACTGTTGATAGAGCCATACCAACTGTAAATAGCCATGGTGACATTTTTTAGTGTAACAGAGAGTGTACCACCTCATGAGCTTGGATGATATTATTGAGGATTTGTCTTCCTTCCACATAGCGTGTTTCCTCCTCTGAGATGAGAGCTGGTAAAATGGGCTTGAGTCTACTGGCGATCACCTTGGAAATAATTTTATACACCACATTACATAAGGCTATGGGTCTGAAGCCATCTGGAGTCATGGCATTTTCCTTTTTTGGGATCAAAGCTATGAAGGAAGTATTAAATGCCTTCAGAACCTTTTTGGATCTTCTTGAGTCTTCCACCACCTCAAGGATATCCTATTTGACTATTTTCCAACATGCTTTGAAGAAGTCTACATTGAACCCATCCAGGCCTAGAGCTTTTCCATTTTGCATTTCATTGATCACTTCATTGACCTCCTCTTCCGACACTAACCTGTTAAGATTGTGGTTATCTTCTCTGGTAACTAGCTGAGGGATATATTGAGTGAAATGGTTAATGAACCTGGATCTATCCCCCAGAAGCTCCTCTGCAATACTGAGGAAATGTTGTACAAGGAGAGATTCCATGTCTGTGTGAGAAATGATTTCTCTCCCTTGAGAGTCTTTGAGCTTTGTGATTTTGTTGTGTGCCCTGTGATCCATTGTGGATTTATGAAAGAACTTCGTGTTTCTTTCTCCCTCTTCAATCCACTGAATCCTTGACTTCTGCCTCTAGAAAATATCCTCTTGCAAACACCGTTCTTCCCATTCCTCCCGCAAAGAATCAGCTAACTTTTTTCGTTCCTCTGTAAAGCCCTCTGTGATGTTGATCTGATTGATCTCCTAGAGTTTCTGCTCTGCTTCTCTTTTGGCTTTGAAGATATTGCCAAATTCCTTTTTGTTCCAACCTTTAAGCTTGGATTTGATATGTTTAAGTTTCTATTGGAGCAGGAACATTCTAGTGCCTTGAATGTTTAGATCCTCTCTCCACCATTTGTCAATATTACTGGTGAATTCAGGATGAGAGAGCCAGGCATTCTCAAACCTGAAAGGTCTATTTCTTGGTGTACCCATAAAAGTGGCTTCCAGCTGTACAGGCCAATGATCCGAACCTCCAAAGGGAAGAATAGAAGTTGTTATGGCAGGGCCTGAGAGAAAGAGGTCCTCTGAGATAATAAATCTGTCTAGTCTAGATGCGACTTGTGAAGCTCCTCCCCTTTTGTTGTTCCAAGTGAAGGTCCCATTTATTTTTCCAGTGTCCACTAACCCCATGTTCATTATGAAGTTCTGGAAGGCCATGGAGTCTCTGCCTAGCTGTCTGATACCGCCATTTTTCTCTGTAAGAGATCTTATCATATTGAAATCTCCTACAACGATCCAGGGCATATTACGGTGTCTTAATCTTAGTTCCTCAAGGGAGGTGAGAAGCTTGAGTTTGTCTTCTTGCTTTTGAGGTCCATAGACATTTGTGATCATGTATATCTCCTTATCACCTAAAGGTTGACAAACCAAAGAAATGTAGTTCCTAGATGCCTCAGCATCCAGGATTCCAAATTTTTGTGGATCCCACAGCGTGATAATCCCCCACACTGAATTTTTTGCTTTAACCTTTAGATACTCATACTTGATTAGCCATTTATTATGAATTTCTCTAATCTTATCCATCGAACATTTTGTCTCTTGAATAAAAACCATATCTGGTTTTTCTTCTTTTATTCTAGTACTGAGATTTCTCTGTTTCCTTCTATTTTCTATGCTTCTAATATTCCAGGTTGTGAGCTTCATTAAGGAAGGTTTGTAAAGGAGTAACTGGTAAGCTCTTTCATATTACCTAAGTTAATCAATAGTTTCCCACATTCGTTCAGAAACTCCTTCTGTCTTTTTCTTCCTCTTTTCTTGCCTGGATTCTTTGGAGATTGTGCCTGTGTCTCCTCCATCATTTTGATCCCTCTATGTTCCTGGATTTCATGATTTATTTTGACTCTAGTTCCCTTCATTTGTGACTCCATAGGAAGAGCTGTTGAACCCTGTCATATTCCTCTTTTGGCAAGGAGTCCACTCCTTTGTTCATTCATTGTTCCAGAAATTTCTCCAGATCCAGATTTTCCCTATCTAGAATCTCCTGCAGTTCATGGTCCTTTGTTCCCTCCTCACTTGGAGTCATCTCATGGCCCCTATTTATCTCCATCATGTTTTCTATGATATCTTCCATGCTTTCATCCCTTTCCTTCTCAGTGATAATGTTCTCCATTTCCTGGTTTGTTTCTTTGTTTCCTTCTTCTTCTTCTAGGATATTAAAGCTATTGTGGTTCGGTTGTTTTTCCTCATTGATATTCTTTTGCAGCCTCTTTCTGCCTTTCCCTTTGCCCCCAACCTTGGTAAAACCCTCAGGATTTTTATCCACGGTGGTTTTCACATTTCTCTCGATGTTGTTTGTTGGGCAGTCTCTATATAGAGGCCCATGCTCATGGCATTTGCGGCACCTAAATGGGAAGTGCTCATAGTCCACCGCCTGTACCCATTCTTCATCATATACTTCTAAAATTATCACGTCCAAAAGTGCCCCAGATAAGTCCATTTCCACACAGATCCGTGCAAAGGAGGTGTATTTTCCTTTTAGAGTCTCATTTGAGACCTTTAGAAAATGCCCCAGTTTTTTGCCTGTTGTTTTCAACGATTCTGGTAACCAATAATCCAGAGGAACGGAGTTTGATCCATACCGGTACCGATGAAAATGTCTCGCGTTCTGGAACAAAGTTCATTATCCATGGCCACATGTAGAGGCCTACAACAGTGTAGAAATATGGTCCTCCTTCAAACACTCTGTCTTTATCCTCTAGGCTTGTGAATACTACTGTCAAGATCCTAGATGAAGGTTTATTTCCCCCTTTGGCTTCCAGTGGCTCCTTATCCAGACATGCAGTGCCCTCTCTGTCAGCCATATTCCCATGAATTTGCAGATGACCGCATGTTCCATCATATGATCCCTATGCGCCTGTAGCACAGGGTCGCTCAAGATGACCCGAGGAATGGTGTTCGACTTAGGTTTGCAGACCCCAAATGTCCTTATAGGAGTAGGTTTTTGATTGCTATCCCCTTTATCCTTTTCCTTACTAACTTTCTGCTGCTCCCCTTCCTGTTCATGAGGTCTGTTTCCTCCCAATGTGTCACGTTACTTGCCCCTGTTGCCTTCTCCATAGGCTTCTTGAAATGCTTCTTTCCCGCGCCCTTGCTTCTATCCATAACTAATTGACTGTAGGAGGGAGCATCACTCCCCCCTGTGCGTCCTGCCATGGTGCCCAACGTTAAAACCCTAACCCTAGTTCAAGTTGCAAAGCCTTACTTTTCTCAACGCCGGAGTTTTTCGTTAACAATTATCATAAATACTTAATATTTAAATGTTATATATATATATATATATATATATATTAGAATGAATGTTTATTAATATTAAAAGTTTTAAGTAATGATTTATATTTTTGAGTTTTTGATATACGTTTTATATAATAAAAAAAAGGTACATATTTAAATATGTAATTAAAACAATTTTAAATGATTTTCTTTGATTATATTTATTTTAATTAATAATTATGAAAAATGCAATTAAAGTATAACTTATTTCATTTATATAGTGAATTGTCCCATCCTAATATGATTAAAAATGTTATTTAGGATTTTTCAAAAATGTCATCTATACTCATACAATTTATGTTTAATATGATTAAAAATGTTATTTAGGATTTTTCAAAAATGTCATCTATACTCCTACAATTTATGTTTAGTTGTGGAATTTCTATTTATAGTTAAGTTTATTTACCTTGCTACATTATGAGTAAAATCTAAGTAAATATTGTGGCTTATGAACTTTCATTTAGAGCTTCCTTGTTTTTATTAAGCACATGTGGATTGACGTGGGTTGATATGGTCTAACATATGAATTATCACTTTTTGAGATTTTTTGCTAGAATATTAAGGTCCTTCATAAATATTTCATCTTTGATGAACCTCATTCACTAATATCCATTTCTTATGAGCTTGGATATACCTCTTATCCCTCAATGTCTCGAAGAAATGAAATTGATGCTAGAGAAATAAATCATTAATTGTCACCTTTAGGATTGACACTTGATAATCATGACTTCTTGGGAAATTCATCCATCCCATGCATATCCAACTCAAGCATGCTTAACCATAGAGTTTACCCCACAATTAAACTCATTTGAATTGACATCCCATTTGTAAAAACTTAGTAAATAACTATTCATTCCTAGCTCCTTTCTCTCTATTAAGCACGTGGAGAGTTTCATAACCGTTATGAAATATCATTTAGAGGATTCACTCTTAGCAATATTGTAACAACCCTCGTTAAAAATCCATGTAAATATATATATATATATATACCACGAATGATGGGACATGTATTCCAAGCTTAATGTTGGGCAAGACATCCTAGGGGGGATGGTGTTCATCTCATTGTTTATGGCTAAGGAAATTGGAAAAGGCGATGGTTAAGGCTTTGGAAAGGCAAAATGGCATTTTTTGCACATTATTTATGAAAATAATGGAAATTAGGAGAAATATGAGGTGAAAGGTCACAAGTTGCATGTGAGGAGGAAAATGAAGGAAAATAATGGAAAATGAAGAAAATAGAGGCCTCGTTGATAAAAAGGCTTATAAGGATTAGTTGGTAACCTTTTGTAAATTGAGTTTTGGAGCTCTCTCATTATTCTCTCCCTCTCTCTCTCACTCTTAGACACTTAGAGTTTCTTGGAGCACTTTGGCATTGGAGCAAGAAAGGCAAAGAAGTCAAAAGGAATCAAAGATCAAGCAAGGAAAGGTTGGATCAAATAGCTATAACAGGCTTCATTGCAGGGATCAACTTGCATGTGTATTTTCCTTGCAAGATTTGGCATGCATGGTATTGCATGTGGTTATTTTCTATCATGGCATGGGTTTTTCCAGGTGTAGCAGTGTTCTTCAACCTAGCCTTGCCCTTTCTAGACAGCCTTGATGAGATGGGTTGTCGTATTTTAGTTGAAGTGGGATGGCTGGATGGATTCAAAACTTAGTGGGATGGATCTTCGAAATGACAAATACATGGCCTAGTGGTCCCTGATCCGAACTGTGGATCACAGCAAAACCACTAGCCCAGTAACCCCTGAGCTAGACTGTCGGTTGCAGTAAAGCCAAGTTTGTGTGCCTCGGTGGGCCTAGGAATCCTTGCCGATGAATGACAAGATATGCGGTAAAGCTAAGAGGTGGATTTCTCTGCTTTGGGCCTAGTAGTCTCGCGATGGGATGTATGGTAAAGCCTAGAGAGTGTGTCTCAGTGTAGGGCCTAGTGATCCCTGGATCAGACTATGGATTATCGTAAAGCCTGAGAGACTAGGAGGCACTCAATTTCCTTACGGTGTAGTGTGTTCTATGAGTCCCACGTTCATGCTTGGAATATGGAATGGGGGTGATTGACTGAAGAGAGACTTGGCTCGGCCAATCTACGGTCGAGTAGAACGTGGTAGTCCCATCTCCAGTTGGTTTATTGCCTTCATTAATGATAAATTCGTTCCCTTGGTTTACATGTGTAAATGTATGTATATGTGGATTTTATGACTGATATATTTATGGTATTTATGTTGTTACTATGCTGGTTACATGTGTGTTTTATGACAACAACTATGTATGGATCTCAACATGTTTTTACTTGTAAATGAATGGATAATGTATCTATGAATTAATAAATGATAATGCATCAAATGACATGAGGGAACAATGGTTCTTAGCGATTCTCAGATAAGTACGAGATCCTTATGTTTAATTCTATTGGTTACACATGTAGATTACGTGTTTGTGATATGTTTAACGAAATGCCTATCATGGCTAGTAGGGGTTTGATTAAGGTATTGTTTAACTTATTGCTTTTTCATCAATGTTTTCCTGTTCTTTTACTACTCCTAAGTTATCATTTCATTATGGGCAGTGACTTGGGTTCTGGGCCTGAAAAAAGTGGCTCAAATCCTGGGGACGTTGGCACAAAACTGGAAAAATGAGTCTTTGGACGCTGGCAGGCAAGCTTGTGAGAGCACCTCTGGGTTTTGGACATTGTCATGCCTATAGCCTGAGAGTGACTGAATCTTAAGTTGGTCAAAACTTTAGTAGGACCCAATGGAAAGCTATCTGAAGTATTGGATTGGTTCCTGAGGGTCCTGAAGATGATGTTGAATTTCTGTGTGTTATGCTTTCATCGATTCCACTTCCTTAAGGT
The DNA here is from genome assembly GCA_031772625.1 of Pinus tabuliformis. Lineage (NCBI taxonomy): Eukaryota > Viridiplantae > Streptophyta > Pinopsida > Pinales > Pinaceae > Pinus > Pinus tabuliformis. The sequence continues at coordinate 1,338,271,089 of CM062818.1, forward strand.
AACATAGGAGGTAAAATCCAATCATAGTAGCCTCTCGTTGCATGTTTACCTTGGTTGGCATGGTTATTTGGGTAGATGTGGGAGGAGGGTGTTATAGAGTGGTATCAGAGCGTGGTTTCACTCTCCTTGGGCTGTGTTATGAATATAATTCATAACAATTATATAAATAAAATAAATATAAATATTAAATAATTAAATATTATTTAGGTTAAATAGTCATTAAATTAAGCGAAAAGGCATGTCTAAAAGACATGCCCATTCACGAAAGATCACCTGCTGAGGTATAAAAGTAGGGCCTCATTGTAACATTGAGATCATCTTATATCATCTTATACAATTTTATATAATAATAAATTATTATTTACAAATACCTGTGTGTATTTAACAATTAAATCTTCAAGCTATCAGTCTTTTGTGTTTCAGTATAGTTTTTATGCTACAGCGGTATTAGAGCCATGACACACGATATAATCATGCAGGCCTTTGAACATAGTTCGCGCACAATGTGCCATTACGTTCATATCCTGATTACGTTGAACAATTTAGTATTCAAGAAGCATTTCAACGTTTAGAAAAATCATGTGCAGAAGTTAAAGTATGTATAAAGAAAATCAATAATAAGGAAGATGATAGTGAAAGTGAAGGAACAGAACAAGGTGAAACAAGAGAAGAAGATGTTGACCACAATAGTGATAATCAAAATGAATATGTAATAAATGATATATTAGATGATTATAAAGATGATGATCCAAATGAAGTTGAAGATGAAAGTGAAGATGGAAAAAGGGGCTTGGACAGACAGTCAAAGAGATTAAAGTTGGAGGCATCAAATACCGCTGAGGATTCGTAAGATGCCCCCCAAAATGCACCATATCCACCCAATGATCCAAAAGTAAAGAAAGTTGCTGACAAGTTAGCATGTTTTGTGGCAAAGAATGGGAGACATTTTGAAAATATTACCAAGCAAAAAAATCCTGGTGATGCACCTTTCAGGTTCTTGTTCGATGTACATTGTCCTGACTGCAAATATTCTAATTATTGTGTTTCTGAAGAAGAAAGAGCACTTGCACAGAAGAGGGATTCTCATAATGCTAGGACTGCCAGTACAAGCAATACAACATCACGACAAGGCAACAATTTGCAAAAAGGTGCTCCTCAACAGCGAACAAATTATCAAACTCCAGCATCTACAATCTATGATGTTGGTGGTGTAGATTCAAGATGGTCAAATCAATCAACTCATGTAGCTTGTTCCTCTAGTGACCGCACCACTGAGCCACCACCCACAGCAGCAGATCAAATAGCCATGATGGAATACTATGTGAAGAAAGTTGCAGCAGAAGAGCTAAGGAAACCACCTAAGCAGACCAAAGATGAAATGTCCCCTCCAGCTTCCCTATCGGGTCCACCAAAGAAAGGTCACCACATGGGTGACTACATCCCTCCTGATGAGCTAGAAAAATTTCTAGCATCTTGCAATTATGCTACTGCCCAGAAAGCTTACAGGGAAGCAACAGAGAAGGCAAAAATTGTTGGCATTATGATACATATGTTGTACTTGATGGCAACCCACTCATCTCAGATGATAAATTATAGTGCAGCAAAGTTCACGCACTTTCATGAAGATAAAAGTTTCTTTCATGTAGAGAAAAGTTCACGCACTTTCATGAAGATAAAAGTCTCTTTCATGTAGAGAAAATTTCACGCACTTTCATGAAGATAAAAGGTTCTTTCATGTAAAGAAAAGTTCACGCACTTTCATGCAAAGAAAATTTTATTTCATGTAGAGAAAATTTCACGCACTTTCATGCAGAGAAATTTTTCTTTCATATAGAGAAAAGTTCACGCACTTTCATGCAGAGAAAAGTTCCTTTCATGAAGAGAAAAGTTCATGCACTTTCATGGTTGGCTCATGGTATTAGTCCGACAGTTTTTGATCCTATGGTTTTCGTCCGTGGTATTGCATCCAAAAGTTTTGACCCCAAGTATTGGGTTCATGGTATTGTGTTATTATGGTTTTGGACCGTGGTATTGTGAAAGGCCTAAGACTATAAAAGAGGAAGGAGATCATTTGGCAAGGCAATCAATCTGAATGAATTGAATATCTAATAAGTGCTAGATCTGAAATATTTGTGATTGGGGTTATGGTGCAGATCTGGATCTGAATGAAGGAGGAACCTTAGCGCATAAAGAAGGATAAGTTCTATTGATGGGTCATAATCTTTAAGCTTGAATAATAGTATCTTTGTATGATTTTGATCTGTTATATGAGGCGCATGCTTGATCTATAAATCTGACAATCTGGGTTAATTAGTGTCTGAATATTTGAAAGAATGAATTATTCTTTATAGATCTGTACGCAAGTTCAGTAAAGTGAAAGAGCGTATACACGCTGGTTCAGTGAATGAAAACGGCGTATACGCAGGTTGGTCCAAACACAGGAGCGTATGCACGCAGGTTTCAGGTTGTTGAAGTAGCGTATATCTTTTAAATTATGATCTAGCTGCTTCTGTTTATTGCTGTAGTATTCTGGGTTCAGAATTTGGTGTGTAGTTGTTGTTACTGTGATTTGGGTACAACTGTTAGAAAAGTGTCTACTTGATTCAGTGCTAATTGGTGAAAAGGAGATTGTTTGATACAGAAATTCTTGATGTTTGATTGAAGTTCATGGATCCAGTCTGAAAATTTATGAAACGTGGTCCCTGCAAGAAAGAGAAGGTTGTATCCTTCTGTAGGTCAGCACCTACGTATTAGTATCTTGGCTAGTGCAAGAGCTAAGGGGGTTGTAGCTCCCTTCCAGGAGAAGCTGGAGAACGAGAGAGGGTTGTAGCTCTCTGCAGGTTGCAGCCTGCATACTGGTAAAGGACTGCACCAGTACATTGTAAAAGAAGTTTCTAATTTAAAGGAAGATAGAGATGAATTGCAGCAGGTGGTTTTCACCCACATTGGGTTTCCACCTTATATCTTGTGTTCTTGTGTGCGATTGTCTTTCTGCTCTGTTTTACTGTTTCTGGTTACTGGTTATTTGATTCTGAAACACAGATTAACAATCAACATCAGAAAGATAAAGTAAATTAAAAGTTTGCTTTGTATACGCGGGTTTCCTTATGCATAGTTGCGTATATACGCGGGTTTAATTAACTGAAGTAGCGTATATCATTTGATTTTGAAAAAGGAATATTTGACTTGATAATACTGATTCACCCCCCCTCTCAGTATTATTTCCAACAAAAAATTAGTCAGATAATGTTGGGCATAAGCTATTGTCAACGATGGGAAGTGTTCCAGATGACAAACAAAAAGATCCCGATCTCAATGCGACCAAGGTCTCTCTCGGAGTCCTAGGAGTCATATCAAAGGTGATATTGGCATTGGAGTCTCAATTCAAATGAAATGTAACCAACGTGGTGAAGGACGACATCGATCTTGAAGATGAGATCCTGCTTTTTGCAGCAGCCAATGAATTTGGAGACCTGACATGGTATTCATCGCAGCGTCGAGTCGTCCACAGAATCAACAATTGCATCTCGATCACCACCCCCAGGAATGGCTTCAACAATTTAAAGAACAATGAATTTGCCTTCACGAGATATCCAGTGGTGGGTTTTCAAAATCAGATGTTGTTGGGTCCCTATAATACTAGTGATTACCCCATTACTATTGTAGTTATACCGCTTATTAATATTTTTGTGCCCCTATTGCCCCCATATTGTTATTACTATGCCCCATAGAATCCCTCTATTGTTATTTTTGTGGCTTTATATTATTATTGTTAGGTCGGCTGGATTATATTGTGACTCCTATATATAGAAAGGAGGTTTTGTCATTTGAATCATCCAAGAATTGTTCATTTATGTAATGTAAAGGAGGTTTCCCCCTCGAAGAGGCTGAATTCTAAGGCGTTGATCTATCTTTTCTATCTTTTCTTGAGCTGGTTTCATAACATTTGGTATCAGAGCTTTGGATTCTAGGGTTTCGCTGCTCCAAACAGGTCATCGTGGCATTTTCACTATAACTTTTTTCTGTGATGTTTCAGAAGTTGCAAAAAAAAAACCCATTTGAGAAGAAATTGCGCTGAACCTCGGGTCCAAATTTCAGAGCGTTTCGCGCTATATTTGCGGAGATATGATCTGAGGAAGTTGGTCTTTTTGCAGACTCCTGAATTACATTCCAAACAGGTGACCTGTGGAAAATCGTCATAACTTTCTCTCTGGGGAAGGTACAGAAATAGGACAGACTGTAGTTTCTTGTATGCATTTTTCAGATCCAAAGGTCAAAATAGTGACTTGTGGCATGTTGTACAAGTTCGCTCTACTGAACTAGTCTATAATCAAGTCATTGTGGGAGATTTCACTTCACTCTTCCTTGGAGAATCCAATTTGGGTCAGACTTGTGGCATTGGAAAGAGGACACAGAGGGCTACTGTAGGTTACAAATTTAGAACTAGATGATCGAAAAGTACAGAGATACATCAGAGGCAATATCGAGCTCCTACAAAGTGAAAAAAGGTGTGTCGATTTTCTTAAATTTTTGCTTAAGCTTGGTTTGAAAATTTATTTTGAAGGAATTCAAAGGGCATAATAGAGCATTATTATCAGTAACTGATGCCCCGAGGAAAGAAAATGCAAACACCTAGTAAGGAACCTGAAAGCTCTAGCATGACTCATGAAGGAGAAGAAGAAATGCTATATGATATATCAAAATTACAAGAACAAGTGCAACAAGTGTCACTTGCACAAAAAGCAACAGAATCTAAGATGGATGGTTTAAGGAAAGATGTAGAAGCTAAGATGGATGGTTTAAAGAAAGGCGTAGAAGCTAAGATGGATGGCATGGAAGCTAAGGTGAATGGCATGGATGCTAAAATTGTTGGCATGGATGATAAAATGGAAGAATTGAAGATAAATATGAATAAGTTGCTACAAGAAATGGTCACTAAGGATGAAAGGGTACTAAAGGAAACTCATGATGAGAACAAAAGAAATGTTAATCATGATTCCATAGACTCTAATGTTGGATCGAAGACTCACCATGTTCCAAAAATCGATATGAGGAAGTTTGATGGCAAGGATACCGCCACATGGATATTACAGATGGAGCAATTCTTCGATCTCAATAATGTGCAAAACACACAAAAGGTACGTATGGCAACTTTATATTTGGAACCAAATCAGTTTGTATGGTATCAATGGCTTTTCTCTCGTAAACAGTTTATCACTTGGGCAATTTTTATGGAAGAATTGATAGCACATTATGAGGATACAAAAAGCAACACTTTTTTTAGCCAATTGATAAGTCTCAAACAAAAGGGTTCAATAATGGAGCACATTGAGGAGTTCCAAAAATTGAACATAAGGGTAAAAGATATTCCAGAGGAGCATAGGATTGATGTGTTCATAGGGTCTTTAAAGGATAATATCCAACATGATGTTCGCCTTTGGGAACCTGATTCATTAGAGAAGGCATTCAGGTTAGCAAGAAAAATGGAAAGCAAAATTATGGCAACCAGGAAGCATACCACTCACAACTATAAAGACGGAAGTGTTGTTGCCCCTAGTCTTCCACAACCTATAAGGTTAACACCACAACAATTAGAAGAAAAAAGAGCAAAAGGGCTTTGTTACAATTGTGATAGAAAATACACTAAAGGTCATAAGTGTGCTGAGAAGAAATTATTCTACATAGATTGTGAAGAGGAAGAAGAAAAGGAGCAAGAAAGGTCAAAAGAAGAGAATATACTCCAGGAACAAAGCCTAGATGAAGAACAAATAAATCCGACCATATCTTGTAATGCATTGGCAGGAATTACCACTCCTCAAACCATCAAGATAGAAGGACAAATCAAGAAGAAAAAGGTAATAGTGTTGATTGATTCAGGAAGCACCCACAATTTTATTCATTGTAAGGTAGCAAAAGAATTGAATTGCTTCCTATATCCAGCACCAGAGTGTCAAGTGATGATTGCAAATGGAGGAACAATAAATTGCTCTGGAAAGTGCCATAATATCAAGCTATCCATGGGAGAATATGTATTGACTAGCCCAATGCTTTCCATTCCAATGGGAGGTGCTGATGTTGTACTAGGAGTCCAATGGCTACAATCCTTGGGTACAATAGCTTTTAATTTTCAAGAACTTTTCATCAAATTTTCTACGGAAGGAAAGGAAGTTGAATTAAGGGGTATTGCAGGGAAACCAGGAAAGATAATCAGCTCTAATGGTATGACAAAGCTTCTAAAAAAGGAGCAAAGAGGTGTAATTGCACAATTATGTTCGCTAGATGTTTCCACATCGGAATCATCTATTTCTCCAGATCTCCAAAAAGTCTTGGACAATCATTCCAAGGTATTTGAGACTCCCAAAGGTCTCCCACCTATGCGTGATCATGATCATGCTATTCATCTGATTCCAGGAAGTGTTCCTCCAAACATTAGGCCGTACAGATATCCCTATGTCCAAAAGAGTGAAATTGAACGTATGGTTGCAGAAATGCTAGAGGCTAGTATAATTCAACCAAGTCAAAGTTCTTTCTCTGCTCCAGTAGTATTGGTGCACAAGAAGGATGGATCATGGCGCATGTGTCCGGATTATAGGGAGCTCAACAAGCTCACTATTAAAGATAAGTTCCCCATTCCTGTCATTGATGAATTATTGGATGAATTGCATGGATCAATTTACTTCACCAAGTTGGATCTTCGTTCAGGATATCATCAAATCAGAATGAAGACTGAAGACATTCTGAAAACAGCATTTAGAACTCATGAGGGTCATTATGAATTTTTGGTCATGCCTTTTGGCCTTACCAATGCACCTTCAACATTTCAAGGTTTGATGAATTCAATTTTCAAACCATTCCTTAGAAAATTTGTGTTAGTATTTTTTGATGATATACTAATCTACAGCAAGTCTTGGAAGGATCATGTTGAACATGTTGACAGGGTGCTACAACTATTGGAGGAGAAACAATTATATGCAAAAAGATCCAAATGTTTCTTTGGAGTCCAGGAGGTGGAATATCTGGGTCATATTGTATCTCATGAAGGAGTTAAGGTAGACCCTAGCAAAATTAAAGCCATTAAGGAATGGAAAATCCCCACATCCATAAAGCATCTGCGAGGATTTCTCGGGTTGATAGGGTATTATCGCAAGTTTGTTAAGAATTATGGGAGAATAGCAACACCTCTAACAACATTATTGAAGAAAGATACATTTTCATGGACTTCGGAAGCAACAAAGGCCTTTGAACATCTTAAAGAGGCAATGTGCCAAGCACCGATCTTAGCTACACCGGACTTCACAAAAACCTTTATTGTGGAATGTGATGCATCGGGAAATGGAATTGGTGCTGTTCTAATGCAAGATGAAAGACCCATTGCTTTTGAAAGTCGTCCAATCAAGGGAAAGTTTTTAAGCAAAGCTATTTATGAGAAGGAAATGTTGGCAATACTCCATGCACTTAAGAAATGGCGACCCTACCTAATGGGAAGACACTTTGTTGGAGAGGTAAATCCCCTCTACGGATAGAGGCAATCCCTACTAGCCCAGAATAGGTCTAGCAACAATCAATCAATGCTACTATGCAAGTTCCTAATTGCAATTAAAAGGTAGGCAAAGAACACCTACTTGGATTCCAACGCTATTGTTTGATGAAGAGATGCCGCTCTCACTCCTTCGCTGTGGCCGGTCATGATCCTCCGCGATCTCCGCGAATAGATACCTGCACACACGAAGAGAAATACAAACACAAGCGTGAAATCTAATAAAAGCAACTATACATCAGTCAGAAAGGATGTAATTCACATTAACCATTACAGAAACAAATGAGAATGGAACCATAATAGTAGTCATCTATTATTAATCAATAACAGAGAAGAGTACAACCAAATGTTCTGACGTCGATAACCTTCTCAAGAGGGTCCAGCCAGCAAGCCTGTCAAGCATTCACCCTTAGAGATAGATCTCCCAAGACAAGAGCTCTCTCTCTCTCACACAAACCACACTCCACAACCTTCCTTAAGCTATCTAACACTTCCACACTTATCACACCAACTACCTATAGCAGCAGGAATCTGAGCACTATAAGTTCCACACAATCCAAACTAGCTGTTCATGGCCATGGTAGATGTATAAATAGGAGAAGGAGTCTCCTTGAATGGTGGAGGGATAAGCTTATCTTCAAGGGAAAGTGGTTTCAAAGGTCAAACAGACATGCCATAGAAGGGAGGCGATACTCACAAGGCCAACAACCAAGTCTGGAGTTATCTGGAAGGCTGGCTGTTGGAACAAACTCGCCCAAACAGGATCAGCGCGGGTCTATAACTGCACTGGAGCGCTGACATCGCAGATGAACAACAAGGAAGGTCATGTCAGCGCGATCAGATATGAATAACAAATGCGCTGGCTCATGAAATTCGATCAGCGCGGAAAACAGGTGTATTTCCGCGCTGGCAGCGCATTTGGTCTGTTATGGAGCGCCCATCAGCGCGGTTATTTGGACAAAAGTTGCGCTGATAGCAAAAACTTTGGCAAAGTGGGTTTTTGGCCAGTTCAGAGGGCATGAACTTTATTATTGTGAACTCCTGACACAGTAGGGTGACTGACAGGGAGACAGTGAAAAATTACTGTGTAACAGATGCCCCCTAAAGCATGAAGACCGAGAGAGTGGGAGGGGTGAAATGCTTTACAAAACTTGCCGAACTGGAACACCACCAGGAAGGACCGAATATCTCTGATAATCAAGTACATGCAGTCTAGGCATGGGCGCAACCATCCAAAAGACATGCGGAGAAGGTCTGTGGAATGGACGCAGCCACCTAGCTAAAGAGACCATAGTAACGACAAGGTATGGTCGCAGCCACCCATGAAGACTCAGGTATGGGCGCAGCCATCCATCAATGGGTCATGTAATGATCATCCACAAAATCACAGCCTGGACCATAACAGACAGGGGTCCAGGGTCTTGCGCTCCGTCCCAATCTGAACAAAGTACAAGTCCAAGCATGTGAATACATGAGTTGAAGTCGAACATGCATGAACATCGCCTGATTACCGGTCAATGATGGAAACCGTTAACAGACGCGAGAGGTACCACCAATAATGACAATGGCCCTCAAGGTACTATAAGTACAATCTGCAGAGTGTGAATCAATGAGCTGGTGTCGAACACCCGCAGAATCATCCGATCGGAGGCCAATGATGTAAACCTCGCGTCGAACACGAAGAACCTGCCATTGAGGCATGCAGGCTCTAAGGCACCTGAAGGGAGTCTCTAAGTCACCTTCGTGGATAATGAGCTGAAGTCGACAGGAAGTGACCTTGATCAAAGGTGGGCCATAATGTTTCCCACATCATTGACACGAGATAGAGGTAAGATATTTTGTGTGAGACATCAGAGGAGGTTGCACTGTTGCAGAGGTCAACTTCTCTTGAACATATCGGCGGCACGACAGCGGATTTGGCAGTATTTGACATCAAATGAGCAAAGGGTATGATGACAAGGCAGTGAACAGATGAGAGGTCAAATAGGGTATCCTGAACCCACGGAGGCTAGTTGTGAAACAAGATGAGAAATCCCCACCCGACACGAATGCAGACCAGTGCCATGTTCAAGAGCGACATACTGCCGACACGACAATTATTACAGTTCCATTTTCCCCACCATTTCTAGCAGGTACCCCGGTTATTTTTGGATGACAAGCTCGACGGGAATAGCATATGCTTGGAAAGTGTCATTTCGACAATGCCCGATGTCATCAAATTTTAACGAGTCTGACAAAGGAAAAACTCGGCGCCTTTTCTTGTTTAGAGAGTCTGAAAAGACAGCGGGAAAGAAAACTCCAAGGGGGTCCTTTTTCCTAAAGTTGTGTCTCTCGAGCCCGAAAAAGTATAAAACAATACTCGAAAGAACCGCCCGACCAAAATGATCGAGGAGTACTTTTCGTAAATAGTAACTTCGACCTGAAAAAGTAAAAAAGCGATCGGAAGCACGTCGTTTTAGCGCCAATGATGAGTGCGAAATGACAAACACCCGACAATCTTTTTAATTTAAACGGTCGGAAAAAGAGCTTAAAATGACCTCCTCTCGTTCCTTTTGACGAGCCGAAAGGAAGCTCAACTATCTTTTCTTGGTTTATGTCGGAAAAGAGCTTAAAGACGACATTTTTTGGGACCAAGTGTACGAAGAGTTGTCATGACCACGCTAGTTACTAGAACCTGCACAAGAACACCACCCGCATAAACCTGTTCGATATGTGTAAAAACATAGTAAAACATGCATAAGGGCATAATACAGTGGCATTAGCGCTAAATCCATGGTGAAAAGATGACAAAAACCCATATTGATAAGAAATTATAGCTAATTATGATTTTTTTACCATAAATAGGGGGGTAAAAGTCATTTTTTACCATTGTTACCATTTTGAGTTGTGAATAACGTTGTGGAGCTGCAAGGTTGACGGAGCGATTTCCAGCCCGTGCGGGCACCATTCATCCGGCAGCTTGTTCCAGGTAGGTTCTCCTTCTCCTGCGTTTCATTTTGAGCCTTTTTTAGAGCAATTCCACGGTGGGATGTGGCCCTTTGGGCAAATTCTTTGAGCATTGGTGCGCTCTCGGTCAGCGCGGATTTCCAGCTCGGGTCCGCGCTGACCGATTTAAATCTACACACACCACTTCTCGGGTCAGCGCAGAAAACGCATGTTCTTCCGCGCTGACCCAAGGAAAAAACAACGGGGCGCCATGATCAGCGCGACTGTTTTAAAAACAGCCGCGCTGGCGCCGTAAAAATTTGTTTTTAATAAAATGAACGTGCAAATTTCAACGGTTAGCATCCTAATGTTTTTTCATGGTCTTGCAGGGCAAAATGTCTTTTGTGTGGCAAGAGAGAGCTCATGATGATGAGGATATAGCCGCATATGAACGCCCTGAATGCCGAAATGCAATGTGAGCATGCGGATTCTTAAAATTCTTCCTTACTCCGCGCCTAAGGGCGCAACCAGACTTGCTTGAGTTCTTGATCAGAGCTTGGAACCCAGTGGATGGAAAATTCACGATCCGTGGGCAGGATATTGAGTTTGACTCCACGGATATCTACTTTCTGACTGGATTGTCATGCCGGGGTCAGATGCCCATCCTGGAGGGACAACGGCCCAACAGTGAGACCCTTGACCAGCTCATGGCTAGAGTGTGTCCACGGGCTAGCAAAACACGGAGTGGGAAGCTTGGTATCGTGACGGTGGATGACATAGTCCTTCGCACCATACTCTTCTTAGTGACACGGGCAGCGGGCTCTTTGGCCAATCATGAGGCCTCAAAGACCCAACTACTACTAGCTCTTGAGTGCCTACAGCCCACCATTTTCAACTGGGCAGCAACTGTGACGACTAGCATGAAGAGGCAACTGAGCAACTGCCGACGCGGAGAGTCGAAGCAGTTTGCATATGGGTCGCTCTTACTTCCGCTCATGCTGGAGCGGGTGCCATCCATACAGCTACAGACCATGGTTGTGGATCCACCTAGAGGTCCTCGGGAGACAAGGGCCAGCCGATGGGCCCGCGTCATGCCACGTGGAGGTGGAGGCCACCCAGTGGCTTGGGGGGTGTATTTTCGAGAGTGGTTGGATCGGCAGGTCGTTATTGTAGAGGACTGGCCATACGCCGGCATGGACTTCCGCAACGATCCTGACATTCCACTACCCGCGGGAGAGCATTGGGACGATGGAGGTATGAAACTTGATCTCATTTTAATGTTTTTTGATGTTTTTGATTTTTCATGTACATGTCTTGATAAACGTCACGGTGTGCAGATGTGGGACCTGTGAGACCCATTGGCCTAGCCCCAATGGCACGGAGGGAGGGGCAAGGGGCTGGAGCCCTGGCCCTAGTTCCTCCAGGGGTTGACACGACGGAGACCGTAGCTCGCAACCTTGAAGGCTTGCTGGAGGGGGTGCCAGATTACCAGGGGGTCGAGGAGGTCCCCATAGCTCATCAGATCCACACAGTGGGGGTGGAACCCAGGATGCACCGCCTTTTGAGGCGGGTGGCACGGGCATGCGTGTGCTATAGAGAGCACAACCCAGCTCAGTAGTCGCCTAGGTCTTTATTTCCACTGCTGATTTTTGAGAGACACTTGTCTCAGATGTACTGAGGACATGGACCTTATGTTTTGACATATACACTTATTTTTGAGCGCCTTAGTGCGCCACACGATATATATATATATACATACCGATTTTTGGATGGATCTTGTTACATGTGATGATGTTTTTAATATGCTATGCAAATGTTCAGTACAAATGTAATCTTATGTATGAGTTGCATAACACATGATCCAGATATTTTAATTTTTTGAATGCAAGCTTAAAAGCACACACAACACGCATGCAAACTATGCTTGGAAAAATATTTTATTTACATATGCTTTACTCTATGGTCTTATTATGCTTTCTATGTCTTCTTGTATAATATTTATCTATTTCGCAAATGTCTGTCTAACACATGATTTGCCAATGCATCAGTCAACGTGTTTAATCGTCTCGGAATATGTTGATATGTGATATAATCAAAATTTCTTTCTAACAATCTGACACGTAGATACAACCTTAGAATGCGTTGGTCCCTGACGGAATATCGCCCGTTGAGTTGGTGGACGACGAGCTGGGAGTCCAGGTTTACCACCATTGCACGAATGCCGAGATCAACTGCTTCGGCTAGTAACTCAATTACGGCACTGTATTCGGCGACATTATTAGTGGTACGACCCAGGCAGACTCCTTGGAGGTCTAGCAACTCTCCGCGAGGATCATAGATTGCCCATGCCGTAGAGGACAAATTGCAAGTACTACGGCAGGCGCCATCAGCGAAACCAACATAAGGTGTACCAGACATCTGCACAAGAAGCAGAAAACACAATAAGAGGCAAACACGCCTTCACACCAAAGCAAAACGAGAAATCATGCACTCACAACACACCAAAACACGTGTATGTACAAGCTAGGTGCACGAAATCATGCATAATATTTCTTCAGATAAAGCCCGTTGCGGGGCTTGTCAAGAGGATTTCCTTCATAGTCAATCAGCTCATATGACCCTTTTTGTAAAACTCTCTTCACAATATAGGGACCTAGCCACATGGATTCGAGTTTTCCTGCCCCCAGCTTATCCTTAGCTTGATCATAGAGCAGTACTAGATCTCCCTCAACGAAGGAACGGGGTTGAATGTTATGGTCGAAGTGAGCCTTAACTCTCTTCTTTTGTGCTTCGATAGCCAGAGAAGCTAAACGACGAGTCTCGTCTAACCGCTCTAGGTAAAGAAGCTGTTCCTCCACCGGAGTGGTGTTGAGAAGCAACTCAACAGCTAATTTCAACGAAGGAATCTCACACTCAACAGGAAGGGTGGCCTCCAATCCATAAACAAGCTGAAAAGGAGTGAAACCGGTGGCGTCCTTCACAGAGGTCCGGTAGGCCCACAGAGCAGGGAACAACATCAGATGCCAATTAGACTTGTGTGTATTGACGGTACGTTGAAGCATAGTGATCAAAACTTTGTTCACAGCCTCGACTTGACCGTTGGATTGAGGATAGTACGGCGTCGAACTATCTTGACGCAAGCCTAGTTGGGTCGTTAGTTCTGTCATCATGTGATTACGGAAGTGTTTTCCGTGATCTGTGACGATCGCCTGGGGGACTCCGAAACGAGTAATGACATGATTAAACAAAAACTGCGCCGTTGTGTAACCGTCTTCGTTCAATGTAGGCATCGCTTCGGCCCACTTGGTGAAATAATCCACGACGACGATGATATATCCATGCCCCCCGGCCGAACGAGGGTTACAGGATGTATAATCGATGCCCCACTTGGCAAATGAACCTACGGTAACAACAGGGTGCAGTGGTGCAGGAGGTGCACGCATTTTCCGGTGGTAAACTTGGCATTCGTGGCATGCACGGACAACAAGGATGCAATCCTTGAAGATAGAAGGCCAGAAGTAACCAGCACAGAGAATTTTCTGGGCGGTAGCATATCCGGACATGTGGCCGCCACAAGCACCAGAATGACAGTCATTCAAAACCCGCTCAGCCTCCTCGACAGTCAAACATCGGCGAAGAACAGAATCAACGCCGAGGCGGTACAGGGTATCGCCAATAATGCGATAGGGTTGAGATTGGTGACGAATCCGCCGTCGAGCATCTTTCGACACATTGGGACGGAAGGAAGACGTCTGCAAATATACTATAATGTCCCCATACCACGAGTCGAGGGTGTTGATGAGGAATAATGTTTCATCCGGGATATGCTCCTCCGAACGAGATGGTGCAGAATGAGATGGCAAGGAACAGAGTAGTTCAGCAAAGACCAGAGACTTCTTAGACTTGGCCGCAGTAAATTCCAAGTCGAACTCTTGGAGGATTACTATCCACTTCGAGTATTTGCCCCCAGCAGTTGACGCGACAAAATGTAGGTCATTGGGTTGCAGTCAGAAATCACAGTCGTTGTGCGCAACAGGATATAGTGACGGAAACGTTGGACGGCGCAGACAGCCGCCAAAGCCAACTTCTCGACATGTGCATAGCGAATTTTTGTATCCAGAAGATTGCGACTAAGGTAATAGATAACGTGTTCGGTGCCGTCATCATCATCCTGCACTAGAACCATGCCGATGGTGGTGTCAGCGGCAGCTAGATAAAGAGTGTAATCACAGTGATAGTTCGGCGGTCTTAAGAGCGGAGCTGAGACAAGGAGGTCTTTAAGTCGCTTGAAAGACTCCTTGGCGATGGCATCCCAACGAAAGGGTATGTCTCGCTTTAATAACCGTGTGAAACCCTTAGCCACCTCGGTATAATTCGGGATGAATCGTCTAAGAAAATTAGCTTTGCCCTGCAAGCTCTGCAATTGCTGCAAAGAGGCAGGGGGAGGAAGATTCAAGATGGCCTCGACTTTGAGGGGATCCAGATGGATGCCTTCTTAGGAGACAATGAACCCAAGCAGTCGGCCAGATTCTACGCAGAAGACACACTTATGCGGATTGAGGCGAATACGGTTGTGTCGACAGCGGAGAAAAATTTCGCGTAGATGAGATGGGTGGTCCTGACGCTTAGCCGAATGAGCAGGAAGGTCATCCAGGTAAGGCTGTACGATGTGTCGAATATCATGAAAAGCATATGACATCGCACGTTGGAAGGTGGCACCGGCATTTTTAAGGCCGAAAGGGAGCTTCTTATAGGCGAAAGTGCCCCAAGGACAAATGAAAGTTGTCTTATGCTGGTCTGCAGGAGCTATGTTGATCTGGTTATAGCCAGAGAAGCCATCCATGAACGAACAAATCTCACTTCCTGCGCAATCATCGATAAGCTGATCGATGAAGGGCGTAGGAAAGTTATCTTTCGGACAGGCACGATTGATATCGCGATAGTCAACACAGACCCGGATAGTGCCTTGCTTTTTATTCACAGGGACTATATTAGACACCCAATCCGTAAGGGGAATGGCGTAAATGAAACCAGCTCTAAGAAGCTTTTCGACCTCGACCTTGATGGCTGCAGCCTTTCGAGGGTGCACTGGGCATAGGCGCTGGCGGACAGGCTTAGCCCCTGGATATGTCGGTATTTTGTGCACCACAATACTAGGGTCGATGCCGGGCATTTCCTCGTAGGACCATGCGAAGACATCACGGAATTCGTGAAATAAAGCAGTATAGAGTTGAACCTCCTCAGGAGTGCATGTGACCCCAATGTAAATGTTCTCGACAACCCATGGTTTGACAGAGATGTTGATTGGTTGGGTTTGCGTGATGTTGCCCATATTGCCCTCAGAAGACACTTGATACAGCTGAACAGGTGTTTGAAGGGGCGGCGATGGGACACATGAAGCAAACCGCTCAAGGCACGCGACCATTTTCGAGAGTGGAGGGAGAAATGAAGAGCGATGGTGGTGATCTGACCAAGGGAGCTCTCCGAGAGACATGGTCTCTATGATGGCCTCATCGGAGGGGAATGTTTCCTTCAGTGGATCCGAAGTGGCCTCATCACCCAGCCAAGGGAAATGATCATATGAATCGGGAACACTGCTTGGGAAAGCAGGTTCAGGAGGGGGAGCCGATGCAGCGACAATCTCGACGTAGTTGAGCTCGGCAGGACTCAACGGCATCATATCGCCCCAAGAGTCTTCCTGATTCATGGGAGGAAGAACCCATGGATCAGAACGTACTGAGATCATATTAACAGAGGCGAGATTCGGAGGAGGGAGAGGAAAGACACCCATGAGGGCGGGATCTTTAAAGAGCCCAGCTCCCACACTCTCGAGAGATTTAAAGGTATGCTCAACGAATGGCACATTTCCTTCAGAAGAAGAAGCGAAAAAGGAGAGCTGGTCCACCGTGACTATCTTCCCTTGGTGAGGGAAACGAACGACACGGAACAGGGAGGAGGCCACGGCTTGCATGGCGTATGTCCAGCTACGTCCAAGGAGAAGGTTGTAAGTGAGATTGGCGTCAACAACTTCAACCTCTACCTCTACGGTCTTCCCTTCTAAAGAGATGGGCAAACGTTGGAGGATACCATAGGGACGAGATTCTCTTCCATCGAAGGCTTCCAGGGTCGTAGGAGACTGACTCAAAGCGGGAGAACCAATGGCCTTCCAGCAAGCAACGGACATAATGCAGGTTGAGGCACCTTCATCAATAACTGTACGATGAATCGTTTTGCTATTGATGATGACCTGGATAAGGAAAGCCACTTGGTGAGGCAGTCTCTGTGTAAAACCCTCGAGATCAAAAGAAATCAAATCTGAATCTGTCGGGTCGATGCCACCAATAGCTGATAGCAAGGACTTCCTCTGGGAGGGGCAGCTCTGGAGGACTTCTAACGCGGACATAGCAGACGGAGCCTGAGCTAAGTCCTCTACAATGCTATAGTGCTAGGTAGCATGAGCATTAGGGTTATAATATGACTTCCTGAGTACACCTTTGGGAGGGGGTCGGGGGATCGTCTCAGTGCTGGGCCGTTCGATGTGAAGGGGACCAGAACTGGACGAAGGAGCGCTGGAGGGAACCTCCGACTCTTTCCCGGCTTGAGATGGATAATCTTTTGCTCGAGTTGAAACATGGATGGGAATCGTTCCAGCCATGAACACTTGAGAACCGAACGAGGAAGAGGATTGAGACGGGTCTGCCGCCATTTGAGTCTGCTGGGAAGGGAAAGGTTCTTTCAGCATAGCAGGAGGCCCAGGAGCGCCTTTCAAAAGTCGACTAACTTCGGACTGCCTCGGGCAGTCCTTAGTGTAGTGATCCTCATCACAGATGAGACAAGGATACTTAGGCTTTCGTTTAGCTCCTTCCTCGGAGGGAGGCTTAGGGGGATCCTGCTTGGGCTGTCCAGATTTATCTTTAGCTTTCCCTTTCTTTTTCCCTTTTGAGGATTTGTCCGCCGCGGTGGACTGAACGGCGTTTACCTCGGAGGTACTCCCAGAATTAGGTTGGCCCTGAGAATCATTTTCATTAGAAGCGTTCTGTTTTTGCTTCCCAGGGTTCGCAGCCGATTTCTTTGATGACGAGTTTACAGAGCCAATGACTCCATCAACAGATGGTTTCGGCGGAGCCTTGTACTGTCCAGGCCTCGGGGCATCTGGCAAATACTCATACAAAGTACCCGACTGAGAGTACACTAAGTCGAGGTACTGATCTTGCACGATTGCTTGCTCTTCAGTTACACACGCTCCCATTGCGATGTCTTTTGCAATCTTAGGGACAAAGGAAGTTGTGAACCAATCGGTCAGGAGTTGATCAGGAATCCAAAATTTGATCAAGCGGCGACGCCTTCTCCATTCATGTATATGATCAGATATATGCGTAGCCGTATCCTGTTTGAGAGACGTGAGGAGATGTGTCCCTGTCTCGTACCGAATGGGTAACTGAAAATGAGTCAAGAACGCCATAGCCAACGAGTTGAAATCTTGAAACATGCCGCGATTCAGCTCAATATACCACTTAGCGGCTAAACCGGTGAGAGTTCTCTGAAAGAGGCGGAGCCGGATAGAGTCATCAAGCCATGAGTTCGATGAACACCAAAGGTGATAGGTCATGACATAGAAGGGAGGCGATACTCACAAGGCCAACAACCAAGTCTGGAGTTATCTGGAAGGCTGGCTGTTGGAACAAACTCGCCCAAACAGGATCAGCGCGGGTCTATAACTGCACTGGAGCGCTGACATCGCAGCTGAACAACAAGGAAGGTCACGTCAGCGCGATCAGATATGAATAACAGATGCGCTGGCTCATGAAATTCGATCAGCGCGGAAAACAAGTGTACTTCCGCGCTAGCAGCGCATTTGGTCTGTTATGGAGCACCCATCAGCGCGGTTATTTGGACAAAAGTCGCGCTGATAGCAAAAAATTTGGCAAAGTGGGTTTTTGGCCAGTTCAGAGGGCATGCACTTGATTATTGTGAACTCCTGACACAGTAGGGTGACTGATAGGGAGACAGTGAAAAATTACTGTGTAACACACTTCAAGGTAAAAACGGATCATGATAGCCTTAAATACTTTTTAGAACAAAGATTATCCTCTGAAGAGCAACAAAAGTGGGTCACAAAGATGTTGGGTTATGACTTTGAAATCATCTACAAAAAAGGGAAGCAAAATGTGGTGGCATATGCACTCTCAAGAAAGGATGAGGACGTGGAAGAATTGGTGTGCGCCATTTCTATTATCCAACCAGATTGGATAAACGAAGCAAGGGAGGAATGGAAGAATGACGAAGAAGTGTGGGCACTTATTCGAAAGTTACAACAAGATTCCAATACGTCTGATACATTTAGCTGGCAAAATGATTCGTTATGGTACAAAGATCGCTTATACCTCTGTAAGAATTCCCAGCTAAAACAAAATATTCTTATGGAATTGCACACTTCTCCCTTAGGAGGGCACTCGAGATTTTTAAAAGCTTACCATAGGGTTAAGAAAGAATTTTTTTGGGATGGCCTTAAATCAGATATTCAAAAGTTTGTGGCAGAATGTTTGGTTTGCCAACAAAATAAAGTTGAAACAATTAAGACACCAGGTCTATTACAACCTTTATCCATTCCAAGCCAACGTTGGGAGGAGGTTTGAATGGATTTTATCACAGGGTTACCCAAGTCTGAGGGAAAGAGTGTCATCATGGTGGTTGTTGACAGACTTACCAAGTATGCACACTTTTGTGCATTATCACATCCATTTAAAGCCAATACAGTTTCTACTGCATTTATGGAAACAATTCAAAAGCTACATGGAAACCCAAAGATTATTGTAAGTGACAGAGATCCCACTTTCACTGGAAATTTTTGGACAAAATTATTTTCTTGTCTTGGTACTCAGTTAGCTCATAGCTCATCTTATCATCCTCAATCTGATGGGCAAACTGAGATAGTAAACAAATGTTTGGAAGGATATCTTCGTTGCTTTGTATCTGATAAACAGACACAATGGGTCAAATGGTTGCCTCTAGCTGAATGGTGGTATAACACTTCCTTCCATACAGCAACAAAAATGGGCCCATTTATGGCACTTTATAGGTATCAACCACCATCCATCACATCATATTAAGAGAAAATTCTAAGGTTCAAGCAGTGGAACATCACATCGAACATCAACAACAAGTCCTCCAACTCTTAAAGGATAACCTCATGTTGGCACAGAATAGAATGAAACAACATGCAGATCAACATCGCAGTGAAAGAAGTTTTGATGTAGGTGATTGGGTATTCCTACGGCTACAACCATATAAGCAAATGTCCCTCAAGCAAGCTAAGAAAGATAATAAATTATCACCAAAGTATTATGGTCCGTACAAGGTGTTGCAAAAGATTGGTACTATGGCATACAAATTGGAGCTTCCTGCAGCTTCTCGATTGCACCCAGTTTTCCATGTTTCATGTTTAAAGAAGGTTATAGGCGACAAGCTCCCAGTTCAAACAATATTGCCAGAACTTGACGAGGAAGGAAAAATTATATTGGAACTGGAAGCAGTCACAGAAAAAGAACTCGACAGGGACGAAATCGATCAATTTCAGAGTATCTTATCAAGTGGAAGAACTTATCCGCTGAAGATTCCACATGGGAGGATGAGAATTTTATGCAGAAGTATCCATAACTACTCAAGCGTTGAGGACAACACTTTTTTGAAGGAGAGGGGCATGTTGGGTCCCTATAATACTAGTGATTACCCCATTACTATTGTAGTTATACCCCTTATTAATATTGTTGTGCCCCTATTGCCCCCATATTGTTATTACTATGCTCCATAGAATCCCTCTATTGTTATTTTTGTGGCTTTATATTATTATTGTTAGGTCGGCTGTTGTGACTCCTTAGACTCCTATATATAGAAATGAGGTTTTGTCATTTGAATCATCCAATATTTGTTCATTTATGTAATGTAAAGGAGGTTGCCCCCTCGAAGAGGCTGAATTCTAAGGCGTTGATCTATCTTTTCTATCTTTTCTTGAGCTGGTTTCATAACAGATGCAGACATCTGGGTCGTGCTATAAATATTCCCCCACCGAACTGTTGGTCGCCTATCCTTGGGATCCCAGATTCAAGGGCTTATTCTTCTACGAGACCACGGCAATTTTCAGGGTTTCGACAATCAAACCCTTTATTTCAGACGTGAAGAAGCTGTGGGACATGGAGCCCGACCATTTGTGTGGGGTGGACCTTTACAATGGTTTTCTGATACGCTTCCTCAAGGGCTCCACTGCATATCTCGGGCAGGCCCAAGATTCAGTGGTCATCGACTTCAATTACTATCGCGTGGAGAATGGGTCGAGGGCGAGGCTGAATGAGGACGTGTGGGAGGAGGTTGAGCAGATGGCCTTCTTCAAGCACGGGGTTGTCTCACACTGGGCCAAGAATAAAAATGTCACTTTCCTTGGCGCCAGAGCCAAGTATCCTAATCTTGAGAAATGGAACGAATAGAGGATGTGGCTGATTAAAGGCATGGTCACCATCTTATCGCACCAACAAGAAAATCTGTCGTCCGATTGGGTGGCTATGGTGATCTTTATCGTTGCTCTCTACGATGACGTGGATGGGATATTTGAAGTCCCGGCAGATATACACCTTGAGTATTCACTTCTTGCTCCGATATCAAGAGCATGGCTACCTCATCTGCGCTCCGCCAAGAACGAGGATTTCCAAAAGGGTTTGATAAATCTCATTCACGCGCTCGTGATTAACAGCCCTGATGTTTCTGCCATGGCTGGGAAGCTGGGAGGAATTCTACAGGCACTTGTGTCATACATGTGGCCTGTACGGGAGTATTGTATACACAAACAGTATTACAGAAAGTTATTGAGCATGTTAGAACGCCTGTCGGAGAACCAGGAAAGCTGCGAAAGCATGGTTAATGTAGGGATTATTGGAATGCTATTCATTCTCTTAGACTACACAGTTTATGCTTCAAACAATTGGCAGCCACTGCAGAGGCGTTTAACACATCAGTCCAGGCCGAAACGTCGTGGCCTGTTAGCTTTGGGTTTTTCAAAGGACGCGTCTTCTGCCCGAGAATCAATTCGGAAACTGTGATTTGGTCAGGGCTTGGTAAGTTAAAAAATAAATAAATAAATTATTTAGACTTAAATATATATATATATATATATATATTATTTAGACTTAAAAAAATAAAATAAAATAAATAAAAAATATTACCAATGAGCTATAAAAGAAGAGGATGGCCAGACTATATACATCGAAGACGACATACACTAAGTGAAGAAAAACCCAAGCGTTAAAGCTTTGAGGAAAAAGCTTCCGAAGGAAAAGGATATGTTATGAATATAACTCATAATGATTAGATAAATAAAATAAATATAAATATTAAATAATTAAATACTATTTAGGTTAAATAGTCATTAAATTAAGTGAAAAGGCATGTCTAAAAGACATGCCCATTCACGAAAGGTCACCTGCTGAGGTATAAAAGCAGGGCCTCATTGTAACATTCAAATCATCTTATATCATCTTATACAATTTTATATAATAATAAATTATTATTTACAAATACCTGTGTGTATTTAACAATTAAATATTCAAGCTATCAGTGTTTTGTGTTTCAGCATAGTTTTTATGCTACAGGTTGTGTGTTGGTCATGCATTCATGTCGGTTGCATGTGTGCCTCTTACAATTGCATTCCATGTGCTTGTTGCATTTCATAATGTTGATCATGGTTGTAGTAAGGTTGTCATGAGGAATTTGATATTGATTGTGTGGAATGCATCGTCATGAGTATATGATTGGTTACATATTGTTATATGTCACTTGATTACATCCTTGTATGTTAGGTTGCATTCTTGTATGTTTGATTACGTGTATCAGCCTTGTAGGTTGGTTACAAGAATTGATCACATATGCTCAACTACATGCGTTCATGCGTGTGTGTAGTTGATTAGGCATTGCTTATGCATGTGGATGGTTTCATGTGGCAATGTATACATTGGAGTAATGGTTGTTGTCATGCATGAGGTCATGGTTTGTGTAGTTGATATGGTATGCATTGATGGCTGAACCCTAGCTAGAATGATGTGCATATGGTTTTGTACTCATGTGTTATATGTCTATATGCATGTATAGCCTTGGTTATGGTTATGCGTGTATGGTAAGTTATACGTGCATTGTAAGGTCATTGTATGCAATTAGGTCATCATGATGGTATTAGTATGTTATGATGCTAATGTGTTGGTTGAGATAGAGTTGGAGATGCAGCTGGAGATGCAGATTGTTAAAGTGAAGTTGTAGCATTAGACCTCAAGGCAAGAGCATGTCGTCGTACAGGCTTGTATGTTCGGCATGCAGGTATGTAGGTTAAGGATTGTTATATGCATTAGGGTTAAATACATTAGGTTTATGTACATGTCTATTGTTGTTGTGGTTACATGCATGCCAAATGAAATTTGATTAGTATAGTCATATGTAAATTTGTCAGATAGTCATGAATGTTAGTAACCTGTGATGGCATGCATTGTTCTTGTTGTTTTATGATGATTATGTTATATGTTATATATTATTGATGAAAGTGAATATGTTAACTTGTTATGATTATGTCATATGTTATATTTTGTTAATGAGTATGTTATAGGTTAACTTGTTATGATTAGGTTATATGATGTTGATGAGCATGATATATAACTTGTTGTTGTTATATGCTAGCAACTTGGTGATTATGGTTATTATATTAAGATCTTGATGTTATATGTATTCTGTTAACCTGGATTGGTCTATGCAAATGGTTAGGGTTATTACATCCAGGTATGAGTTAATATGTGGTGATATTATGTCATAATAATCTAGCCTGGTTGTGCATATGTGATTATTATGTATGAATGATAAATGTTTATGAGTTTATGATGTGAACATATTAGTTAGTTATTGTTATGGATATCATGATCTTATTTATGGTTGAGTTGATATGTTGTGAAGTTATATCGTGCTAACCTAGCTTGATCATGCAGACAAGATAGCCTCCCCTAAGATACATCAAAGTATGAGTTTTCTTATGTTATATACTTGATGTTTGATTATGTGATTATGTCGTTTATTTGGTGTTTGAGTGTTTGATTATGTCGTCTAGTTGATTTATTTAACATGAGATGTTTGCAATTTGGTTGGACGTTTGATTGCATAATATGAGGATGTGTTCAAATGATATTGCTTTAGGATGATTGTATTAACACGTGTTGAGACAGTTGATATGTACTTGAGTGTAGTAGGTGACAATTATCGAATTATGTCTAATGACTATGAGTTGACTATGGATTATGACATTATTGTTAGCCTTGGTAAAGATTGACTTCGAATTGATAGGTATGATTATCTTGATACTTGGAACATGTGGTTGACATGTGTAAACAGTTGCGGGAAACATGCTTGGTATTAGCGTGACAAGGTAACAATTGATGTGTTTATATAACTAACAGTTGGGTGATGTGACAGTACATAGTAAACCTCAATTACAACAAGGTAAAAAGGTAAAAGAAAGGAAATGGGCAAGAATTCCTTTGGCTATGTTTGGAAACCCTAATTCCAAATGAATGAGTGCTTTGCATACAAGAATTATTCTTAACCCTAATTTGTATGACATTATGTGGAAATGTGTTAGATTCATGAACATGTACTTGATAGGTATATTAGCTAATATATAGTTACAGGTGGATCTGTCAAGGGAATTAGAGTCCCTTGAGAGATGGCACAAGTGTGTTCAGTTGCAAGGCAATGTGCTTGGTACAACAAGATAAGGTAACTGGTGTATTGTTATATTTATTTATACACTGACAGTTATGTGTTTATGGCAGTATAATGCAGGGCTTGCATGGCAAAAGAAATTACCATGGAATCTTGAACAGGGCTCAGGTTGAGCTTTTCCTTAGGAGCATTGGGAACCATGGGGATTGAATCATGGTGTTTGTTGATTGCTTTTGGTCTTTTGGTGATTTGTTGTGCTTGATTGTGGTTTTGTTTGTGTCTTGTGCATGGCCATGCCACTTTGTTTATGGTGTCATATTGTTGTTGGTTTTCCATGGTTTTCTTCTTGGTTTCTTCGTGGTATCACCTTTATTGTTTTGAGGGTCTTGGGAACTGGTTGGAGAATGAGGAAGTTAATGGATCTCTAGGAGAGTTTTGTGGAACCCAACAGATAATGAAAAGACTCGAATGAAGCTCAGTGCATGAGTAAGCACAGTGGGAGGTAAGAGTATGACAACCAGTTGGAATAGTTGGGTCCGTTGGTGTAAATAGACGATAACAATACAATCATGAGAAAGGTAACTAGGAAAGGTGGAGTAAATGGATATGAGGCATCAAATGCCTTGAGTATGTTGGGAACGATTATTCTCAATGTTGTGCATGGTGTGCATAAACAAAGGGAGTTCTCTTATCCTTGACCATATGTGATCTGGTAATTATGTTATGATCATGATTATGCCGATGTTTAAATATGAATACATGTATGTATGTATGTATGTCATGTTTGACAAGGTTGTCATGGATCATGGTGGTTTAATGCTAATGTTTATATGTATGTATGTATGTATGTACGTATGTTGTTATCTGACATGATCATGATTGTTTTATGTTAATGTTTATGTATATATATGCATGTATGTATTTATGTCACTATCTGACAATTTTGTCAAGGATCGTTCTTATAGAGAAAGAATTGCTTACGCAGGAGAATGGCGTGACAAGGTTCATGGTCTTATGGGAATCAAGTGGAAGAGTAGTCGTGCCAAACATATGAGGTCAATGTCATGTGGATATGAATGGATATTATGTGATTATACTATGTTTATGTTATGACGGGTAACTCTAAAGGATACATCAGTGAAATGAAATCAGGGTGGTTTGTGTCATGCTAGGATAAGCATGGATGACAGAGAGACACTGAAATAAAGGTTGCTTGGTAGAAACAATGTGGTTTTGGATGTGTGATACTACTGTTGTGCATAAGTTGTACATGTTGTACATGTTGCATCTGTGATGTTGTGTGCATGCAATGTTGTGTATATATAGTGTGTGCACATGTTGTTCATGCAATGATTATGTACAAGGTGGTATAGATAGTGTTGTGTGAATGTTGGATATAGGGAAAATTTTAAAGATGGAAATTCATGTTAAAGTTTAGAAACCTTGGCTAATCTCACTAATCCATAATATGCAATCTATAAAATGTTTGACGATATTTTTGTAGAAATATTCAAATTTCTAATAATTTTATATAGTCTCTGTATAAAAATTTGGTATACTATAAAATTTGGGTGAATCATTTTTAGAAAAAATGAAAATTAATGAATCTTCTTTTTGGAAAAAGCATGGAAAATTAGCCCACTTGTGAATTTTATCCCCTAAAATTTTTCCTAGTTGGGTATGCAATGTTGTGTACATAGGGTGCTATGTATATATGGTGTTATGTGCATGTTGTACATATGGTGTTATGTACATATGGTGTTGTGTGCATGATTATACAAGTGGTGTTGTGAGCATGTAGTGTCGTGTGCATGTTGTACATATGGTGTTGTGTGCATGTGGTACTGTGTACATGTCATGCATGTGACAATGTGTATATGTGGTGTCATGTACATGTGATGTTGTGTACACATTGTGCAAGTGGTGCTATGTACAAGTGGTACTGTGTACAAATTGTACATATGGTATTGGTGTACATGTGGTATTGTGTGCATGTCATACACGTTGTGTTGCGGGCATGCAGTTATGTATGTGCATTGTGTAGTCATGGTATCATGACATGTGTACTCGTTATGTTGTACTCTATGTACGTATATGTATTGTGTTGTGTTGTACACTGGGTGTAGGTGTATGTGTTGCATGTCAGGTGTAGGTGCATGTATGCATGATGTTGTATGTCATGTGTGGTTGTATGTGTGTGATGCACACTATGTGTATGTGCACGTGGTTGAGGAGAAGGCACTCGATGTTTGTCGGGTGTGGAAATCGAATCGGAGTGAGTAAGGAATAAGGACAAAGGTAGAAGCGAAGGATTGATTAAATGATAAGTATCAATATTTTATTTCAGTTTTATTATGCATGAGATTTATAATTCTGTTCTATGATGATTACATGTGATCTATGATTCTAGTTTATGATGGTTACATGTGATCTATGATTCTAGTTTATGATGGTTACATGTGATTTATGATTTTGATCTATGGTTGTGTTTTGAGCTAACCTGATGTAATATGTTTATACTTAATGATTTGATCAAAGATGTTAGTTTGACTTGTTGTGACAGGAAGTAAACAGGATTGCAAGTGTACCTTATTGACGAGCTACCAATGAGGTATGATTTGATGTTATTTCAATTTATTTTGAATCTAATGAAAGTTATGTGCTTGATACATGAATGAATGAACATGCCGAGTTGGGTGGTTGAAGTTGACTGCAAGGATTAACAACAACAACAAAAGGAATTAGAAAATGCAGCAGTATGATGGTAAAGTATTCAAGATCAAGGCCATTGTTGGACATTGGTACCCAATAGTGTCCATTGATTACCATGACCATGCTATGACCGGTATGATGGTTTTGAGGCAAGGATATGCCTTGGTTTTGTATCTTCTGTTGTGAGGAAGCCTTGCCAAGGGATGGATAGCTTGAGATAGGGGATGCCGCAAAACTTGGAAGGCGAGTGACTGCATGGAAGGGGTGACCGAATTTCCCAAGGGACTGTGTAGCAAAGAAGGGAAGGTCGGGGATGGATTTGTTTTGGTCATTAACATTGCCAGATGGAATCAGATGCACATTGAGAGTGCGCCCTGAAACAATGAGCTAGTAACTGTTCACCGAGAGGACAAGTGGTGCAAGATTATAACAATGAACATTGGATGCAGCTTTGACTATGACAGTGGATTCTGGACTTCTTAGGAAGGAGTTGAATCCTAGTATTACTTTGAGGGTGGAGGTGTGAGCCTATGGATTCCCTTGTTGATTGATACGAGCATCATATCCTTTTATTTTCTAGCTGAGCAAATGTGTATATGTGTATATCATTGTAAATTACCGTAATAAGTTGTGCTCTAGTAAACGGTATGTTTGTCATGTTCTAGCAGATGGTCATTATAAATAATGCAATGAGCTGTGTTATAAAGCTCCATGGGCAGTATGTATTGTTTTTAGCAGTCTTGTTGGTTATAGGTGTCATTGAACACTGAGGAAGGTGTTCCCTTAAGGGGGAGGGTTTTGTAACAACCCTGGTTAAAAATCCATGTAAATATATATAATACCACGAATGATGGGACACATATTCCAAGCTGAATATTGGGCAAGACATCCTAGGGGGTGTTCATTTGGTTGTTTATGGCTAAGGAATTGAAAAAGGCAATGACTAAGGCTTTTGAAAGGCAAAATGACATTTTTGGCACATTTATTTATGAAAATAATGGAAATTAGGAGAAAAATGAGGTGAAAGGTCACACGTTGCAAGTGAGGAGGAAAATGAAGGAAAATAATGGAAAATGAAGAAAATATAGG
Source organism: Pinus tabuliformis (assembly GCA_031772625.1). Lineage (NCBI taxonomy): Eukaryota > Viridiplantae > Streptophyta > Pinopsida > Pinales > Pinaceae > Pinus > Pinus tabuliformis. Next base: position 1,338,299,095 of record CM062818.1, read on the forward strand.
CCTCATTGATAAAAAGGCTTATGAGGATCAGTTGGTAACCTTTTGTCAGTTGAGTTTTAGAGATATCTCATTATTCTCTCCCTCTCCCTCTCACTCTTGGACACTCAGAGTTTCTCGGAGCACTTTGGCATTGGAGCAAGAAAAGCAAAGAAGGAAAGAAGAAGTAAAGATCAAGCAGGGAAATGCAGGATCAACCAGCTACAACAAGCTTCATTGCAGGTATCGACTTGCACGTGTATTTTCCTTACTAGATTTGGCATGCATGGTATTGCATGTGGTTCTTTTCTATCATGGCATGGCTTTTGCCAGGTGTGACAGTGTTCTTCAGCCCAGCCTTGCCATTTCCAGATAACCTTGATGAGATGAGTTCTCGTACTTTGGTTGAAGTGGGATGGCTGGATGGGTTCAAAGTTGAGTGGGGTGGATCTACAAAATGACAAACAAATGGCCTAGTGATCCCTGAACCGGACTGTGGATCACGGTAAAGCCAATGGCCTAATAACCCCTGAGCTAGACTATGGGTTGCGGTAAAGCCAGGATTGTGTGCCTCGGTGGGCCTAGGAATCCTTGCCGGTGAATGGCAGGACATACGATAAATCCAAGCGGTGGATTTCTCTCCGTTGGTCGTAGTAGTCCCGGGATAGGATTTACGGTAAATCCTGAAGAGTGTGTCTCGGTGTAGGGCCTCGTGATCCCTGGATCAGACTATGGATTACATTAAATCTAGAGAGATTAGGAGGCTCTCAAATTATTCACGGTGTAGGTGGAGAACTCCGGTGGCATCCGTGCTTGTTTGGTGTGTTCTATGGGTACCACATTCATGCTTGGAATATGGCACGGGGGTGATTAGTTGAAGAGAGACTTGGCTCAGCTAATCTACGGTCGGGTGGAATGTGGAAGTCCCATCTCCGATTGGTTTATTGCCTTCATTAATGAGAAATTCATTCCCTTGGTTTCCATGTGTTGAGAAATGGCAACAAGAGAGTCCAATTTAATTTGTCCTTGAATTAAACAAGAAATTAAATACGAATTCTATTCTCATAGCAACTTAAAATTAGTTAATTAAGTTTATTAAACTTACTTAACTTAGGAAACTCGAGTTGGAAGTCTTTCTGTCGTCATGTGTATGTTATCCCTACTTTGTAGGAGTCCAGTATGAGTTAATTGTGAATTGTAAAATAGAAGACTCAGTTTCATAAGTCAGCACAATTAAATTAGTTCTCAAACTGATTGAGAGAACTAATAGTGAGTTCACTGTTAGTGGTGTCACTAATGAACTCCACTAGTGCTACTCTAATTAACTGAATATTTACTCATTAGAAACTCATGCATGTCAATTCTGAGAAAGACCCAGTTGAGACTAGAGTGCATGGACAATGTACTATTTGACTATTTGTTTTAGATTTTTCTAAGTTGCACTGATAGTGCATGCAATCAGGAACTGATCCTTAAGGGATTGCGCAAGTTTTAGAAGCTTTATTTCCCTTTAAATACAAGCTATCCTTCATAGGAATTACACATTGGAATATAGACTTGGAGAGCTTGTGAAGAGGCTAAGCTTTGGCCTTGAGCTTGCTTATGAGTTGGAGATTGAATTTTACTAAGTGCTGGGATTGTTCTAGAGAGAAAAAGCATTGTAATTTCATCTTGATTTTCCAGATTAATACAAAACAGATAGTGGGGTTTTGAGCTGTGGATTTCCCGGATATTTATTGTGTTATGTGCCTTTGATTCTCTTCCTCTATTGATTATTGTTTGCTCGATGTTTATCGTCTTCCGCTATAAAGAGTAGAAGTAGATTCTTGTCTCTTGCTTTAGCAAATTGCATTAGCTTGTGTATCTACAAGATTTTCTACACCATGTGTAAATGTACTGATGTATATGTGGATTTTATGACTGATATATTTATGGCATTTCTGTTGTTACTATGTTGGTTACATGTGTGTTTTATGGCACCAACGATGTATGGATCTCAACATGTTTTTACTTGTAAATGAATGGAATATATATCTATGATCTAATAGATGATAATGCAACAAATGACATGAGGGAACAATGGTTCTTAGCGATTCTCAGATAAGTACGAAATCTTTATGTTTAATTCTGTTGGTTACACCTGTAGATTACATGTTTATGATATGTTTGACGAAATGCTTGTCATGACTAGTAGGGGTCTGATTAAGGTATTGTTTAACTTATTGCTTTTGCCTCATTGTCTCCATGTTATTTTATTGCTCCTAAGTTATCATTCCATTCTGGGCAGTGACCTGAAATCTGAGCCTGAAAAAGTGGTTCAAATCTTGGGGACGCTGGCACATAATTGGCAAAATGAGTCTCTCGACGCCGACAACCAAGCTTGTGAGGGTGACTATGGGTTTCTTGACGCTGTCATGCCTATAACATGAGAGCAACTGAGTCTTAAGTTTTTCAAAACTTCAGTAGGACCCAAGGGCAAGCTGTCTGAAGTGTTGGATTGGTTCCTGAGGGTCTTGAAGCTTATGCTGAATGTATGTGTGTTATGTTTCTGTCGATTCCACTTCCTTAAGGTCACATAGGAGGTCGAATCCAATCATAATAGCCTCTCGTCACATGTTTACCTTGGTTGGCAGGGTTACTTGGGTAGATGTGGGAGAAGGGTGTTACAATTATTAAGGTCATTCATCTACCACCCATCTTCCATGAGAATTATTCATCATTAATCAATTTCTCATGAGCTTTAATAGTCCATGTAAAATGACAAAAGTAAAAATGTGGAATTAAGATTAACAAAATGAATTACATAAGTAATGTCACCTCAACACTAGTTCATCTAAAATACTCTAAAACAATCCCTCTATAATTCTAACTTAAAAGTATTAAATCACCATAAAATTTAAACACCTCTTTTAACAATGTGAAAGTTAAACCACATTATGAGGCCTTATGCCTCCCCAAAGTTCAATAATAAAAAGTTAAATAGAAATTTTAATCACAACAAATCATAAGAATTGACCCCTAGACATTTTTCTTACCAGGAAACATAAATCCTTGAAACAAAAACCCTAAGAAGGTTGAATCCACCCAAGATGAGATTTATTAACATTCAAAATGAAAATGTCAACCAACGATAGCAATGAAATCAAGAAGAAACTTATGAGGTAGATGAGAACAATAGATGGAAATTAGACAACTTTGAAACCCTTGGAAACTTAGTGATGGAGGTTGTGCCATCAATTGTTTAATTGAGATTAAGTTGGAACAAACCTTAAGTTTGGTTGAAAACCTTGAAGCCAAATGTTGAACAACCTTAACTATTAAAAATTTCCCCGAGGCATATTGTTACTTTGTTCATTGAGAATACCAAAATATGCGGCGACATTGCCATTAATGCAACGGCATGCTTACTGTTTTGCCATTCAGCGCTCTCGGGAGACATTAAGCTCGTGGATTAAGGCGGTTCTTTAAATATCAACTTAACGTCGGTGACTATTTCACGAGTCACATCTGGCCCAACTCGAATCTCGTGTCACAGAAAAAGCTGAGAGAGCTACTACACAATCTACAATAACCGTCGAAGCAAAAGTTGATCTTACTTAAAGTCAAATATCTCAATTTAATAATTTTATATCGACTAGAGCACTGATATTTTGGCCTCCCGAATCCCGATTCTTCCTTTGAAAGCAAAACGTGATATCATCTTAAAAGTCTAAACCACTCGACGCCGCACAACAAGGCAAAGAGGACAAAATTGTAATGGCAGAAACAAAAATGAATAAAAAAATATATAAAAAATGTGCATAGGAAAGACGGGAGAGCAAATGTGAAGCAGCAGCTTCACTTCTTTACATCTTCTTAGCGATCGGTGATCTAGGCCCAAATCCATACCTAAAATCTCCAGTAAATGGGGCAATTTTAGCTGTTAGGAGCCATCTCAATAGTCTTGAATGCTGTAATTTCGGATGAATTGACTGTGGAATCGGCTTCTGCTTTTGAAATGGCTGCCGATAGCTTCATCCAATGCTCGAATCGTCTCGCAATTGAGTGCAACAATGACGTATTAAGACATAGTACTTACTGCGTGAAAGCCACTTGCACGGAATTAGGACGCAAATTCTCTGGAAAGAAGCTGATCTTTTTGCCCTACGGGGCCTTCAGGCCGCTAAATACGAGCTTCTCTGCTAATCGCGGTTCGATTCTTTGTTCGAGTGCCGGCATCGCATCTACTCAAAGGTTTCTGCTTTTACTTTTCTACGGCCTTTTCTCGGTACTGTTAATCTCACCGTTAATAGAAATCAAAGGTTTGGATATTTATAGCTGGAAAGAATAAGTTCTTTACAAATTATTCAGTACGTAGAATATGGTGCTGATGCAATTGCTAGCTCCGGCGCTATGCTCGTTGCATAAATAGCTCCCATAGTCCTTTCGTTTCCCTGTTTTCTCAGTGAAAAAAATAAAAGCTTTGCTGAAGGCTTTGTGTCTAACTGTCATTTTGAAGATCAAAAGGTAGCTTTATTTTTCTAATCAAACACCAAATTTGCATCTTTCACAAGTTCTTTATTTTCCCTTCCCCTATCCAGACCATGTTTTCACTTAAATATGTCTCAATTTCTGAAATTAGACAGAGATCTCTGGTTCCGGTCCAGTTTTAGCTTGAGTTGTAAATTGCGTATGAAATCTTGCTTCTTATTGTCCCGCTGGATTCGAAATATTTTTAAACCTTCCGAGCTCTCCATCTCCCCGGTCTCTTATTAAATCTCTCTTAAAGGGGGAGAAGAATTATATTTTCGTTTATACAGATATAGCTTTCTACGCAGGCAGGACATATTGTGACTAAGGATCACCAAGAAGAATCCAATTTCGTTTCCGTATTTTATATTTCATTTGGAGAACAGATTATCTGATACTTAAAGGCAATCCCGTGGTGTCGGAATGTACATTTTATTTTATAGGTAAATGCTTTTGTTTGAGTTGTGGGGAGCTATGAACGCCAGCTTTTGCATTAACACATTAACACACCTTTTACATAGGGGTGGACTCTTACGAGACTTGATCTTTTTACTACCCATGGGGTGCTCCCCAGTGCGGTATCAGAATGTTCCCAAAGCCTCGTTAATTTTATTGGTGATGTGGAGGAAGACAAAATTGATTCAGTATTTACTGTTAATTTATGTATAGCTTCAACTGAACGAAGAAACTAGGTGGCAGGCTTAGTTTATTTGGAGCGATATACTGTTTAAATATTTTTCTTCTATTTGCATATCCTTTAGGAGTATTATACTGCACTTAAGACCGTTGCTTTCTATGAGGTACTTGGGGATAAAATTGACTTCTAGTGATCTATAGTTTGGTAAATAAAATGATTATTGTTCACTGTTCTCTGCAGCCTCAACCTGAAAGTGAAGTAATTCATTTCTTTTTAAGGTCTTGATTATCACCCTAGTGAACATTAGGGCTCTCCTATTGCACAAGTAGCTCATGGGCGTAGTCTGCCCGCACAGAATTTTGGCTATTGCTATCCTGCAGAAAATACCTTTTTCCAACCATCGCTATTACATCTTAGAGAACTATTATAGTAACTCTTGATATTACTCAAGTCAATTGAGAATAGCTACCCCATATTTTATTTGTGTTGTTCAAGATGCCATACATAATAGAATCTAACATGTTAAGTCGATGAAGGTAAACCGCTTTTTGTTACAGGCCATTATGATCTGGTGGCATAACTGGGTACATTTTATTGTATTGATATATAAGTTGATAAAGGAATATAATCTTGTGTTCTCTTACTCGTGAATTTTCTACAGATCTGAGAAAATGGGGATACGCTCTGCGGAAGGAAAAGTAAAGCTTCATTTCAGGCTGGATCATCAAGTGAGTTTTGGGGAGAACCATGCTATTTTAGGATCATCAAAAGATTTTGGGTCATGGAAGAAGAAGCTGATGATGTCATGGACCAAGTCTGGATGGATTTTGGATCTGGAAACGAGAGGTGGGGAAAAGGTTGAGTACAAGTTTATGATTGTTACTAGAGATGGAAAGATAATATGGGAGGGAGGCCGTAACCGGGTTTTGGAACTCCCTAAAGAAGGGAATTTTGAAATTGTCTGCCATTGGGACAAGACACAAGAAGCCCTGAATTTGCAAGGAATTGATGGGGCACTTGTGACATCAGAGACTTTGGATATTAAGAAGGATGCGACCTCATCAAATGGTAAGCCTCTAGTAGAGTCACATGGGAATGTAGCTGAGGCAAGTCCTTTTGTTCAAGGATGGCAAGGCAAGGATATCAGTTTTATGAGATCTAATGAACATTCAACCAGAGAAAGGGAAAGGAGCTGGAATATATCAGGTCTAGAAGGACCAGCAGCAAAGCTGGTTGAAGGTGATAGAAATGCAAGAAATTGGTGGCAGAAGGTAAGTTTCATCTGTTGCTATTTTTTTTTTAAATAGGATTATGAGTCCAGCATACTCTTGGCCTTCATGTGAGATTTTTAGATACCCAGGAAGCAATTTACAGTGGCACTTCTCTGCTGCCTTTATAGTTTATCTAGATCTTTCTTTAATCCATAATTTCACTTGCTTAAAATATGCTCTACCAGAATACATCATAAAGTTCATGGCAGGGTATACAACAAAGTAAATCCTGTTGCTATAACTCCACACTTTTTTGTAAAAAGTCATGCATTTGGTGGCATTTCTAAAGCGTTTGTGTAGACTGCTCCAATCATATTCTTTCTCTATAAGTGAAGAACTAAATTAGTGTTATTTATATTTTTCATGGCTCTTTGATGGAAGCATCAAGCCACAGATTTTCTGATCGCACAGTAACTGTCTTTGCTGCAAACTTCAGTCTAGGACTAGGTGGGCAATGGAATGGCCACATTTCCATGATTTTGTTTGTTGACTAAATTGTCATTGTATTTGCGTACATTGTTTCAATAACTTTTAACCTATTTGCGTTGAGCATCTCTCCCGTCTCCATTCTTAGTTCTGAAGATTAACATATACTGTGTAGTTTGATTTTAGTTTTTCTTAACTGGCATGGATTGCAATATGAACATGAAAGGTGATTCAACCATAAAGAACCATGGTAAACTGAACCCCCAAGATGATAACCGTTCAGGTTCGCTATCATTATTTGTGTCCACCTACAGTGTTAAATGATAGAGCATATGCAGTTTATTTTGTGAAATGTGGTGGAAAGTTCTCTAGGTGATTCTGCCTTGCTACTTGAGACTTGATGACTTGAGACTCAGCAGCCTGGGATATAGTGACTAACTGACTGTGGCCTGAGGAGATTGCGGTTTGATGCTAAGGAACAGAACCATTGCATCATCAGTTTGGCGACTGATGCTCAGTCATGTGAAGTCCAGCAACTTGGAGACCTGGTTGACTGTAACTGGCATATCTGCATGTAACCACCATGGTGTAACTGTATTCTGAGCATATAAAATATATCATAACCGTCATTGAGATAGAGATTCTGCTTTTTTTGCACAGTGTCTAATCTGGTCATCTCTATGGATCTAAGTTTATTCCATAACATTAGCTTATTGTTTATGTTCTCACTATGGTAGAAACTAACGAGGGCATCAAACATCTCCTTTGTTGTCTTCTTCTCAGATATATGAGGGATCAGTTGATCCTTTGTAGCATCCGAGATCATCTGCTTGGCCTTCACTTGCCTCTTGTTCTGAGTTGCCAACTACCATGGATCTATATAGGCAGAATCACAATATTTTGGAAATCATTCTCTTCTAGTAAGATTGTAACCTTCACCTTCACCATCCATTCTATCCTCAAATTTGAGGCTTGCTGATGCCATCTATGAGAATCACTGCAGTTGCACAAATTCCCAAATCTGAAATTAGTTTTGGAGTCCTCTTAGCTGGAAATTGAATAGCGAAAGCATAAATTCAGTTTTACACATACATGGGTAATTTCTCCTTACAAATAAGCTCTTCATTCCATCAAAAAACTTAAAAGGAAACCTCCACAAGCTGCCAAAGACAACAGTTGCACAGTTTCAAAACTACCTCAAACTGTGTTGTGTGGATCTATTGAGAGTATGGCCCACTATATGGACTGTATGGACTTTTGTAGACTGTACGCCGTACGGACATTCATATGACTGTACAAAACTGTACAACAACCTATATAGAATTGCATGCTGCCCAGATTTGCCTCTGCCTGAATCCATGCTCTCCCTCTCTTGGTTGCTCAATAGGATTAATTTTTCAAGTGTGTGTTAAAAACTTCTATCTTGACCTGTCTTTATACTTTTTGTTGAGACTGAAACTCGAATCTATTTTTGAGTTCACTCCTAGTCTAAGTATAATCTATTTTTGAGTTCACTCCTAGTCTAAGTATATGCAGGATTTATTTTTTGACTTAACAGCTAAATATAAGACTCTTCACTTTTTCTACTAATGTGAATTACAAAATAGAATGACTTTTCAAAAATATAATTATTTTTTTGAAAGTAGAATTATTCTAAGAATTTTTTTCGTCTATAATCACATCAAGAAGCATTTGTTGATGCGTTTCGAACCAATCAGTGTGGTTCATCGTCAGGACAAGATGAAGAATCAGATCTTGGCAACAGGAAGCCAGATCTGATTTCATCTTGGAGACCTGCAAGCATGCTTGTTTAAATTGATGAATGTTCATCGCAATGGCCTTTCCGTGCAAGGTTGTAATAATCGAGTTTAGGCTTCTGTGATCAATATCTAGATTCTAAGAAAATGGAAAGACAATAGTGATAAAATACAAACTAAAGCAACTAAGTAGATGAAAGAGATAGGTTGTAATTACCTTAAAAGTATCCTTCCATCATTTAGGATTTTGTAAAGACACTTGACATAAGTTCGAAAATCTAAAATATACATTGATACAAATTTCTAGAAGTTGTTCCATCGATTATTATTTGATGGAAGACAAAATGAATTCTGGAAACATCATTTTTCGGCAATAATCACATCAAGAAACATTTGTCGACGTGTTTCGAACCAACCATTGTGGTTCATCGTTAGGACAAGATGAAAATCAGATCTCGGCAATAGGAAGCCAGATCTGATTTCATCTTAGAGACCTGCAAGCATGCTCGTTCAAATTGATGAACCTTAGTCGCAATGGCCCTTCTGTGCAGGGTTGTAATAATCGAGTTTAGGTTCATCAATTTGAACGGGCACGCTTGCAGGCCTCTAAGATGAAATTAGATATGGCTTCTTGTTGCCAAGATCTGATTCTTCATTTTGTCTTGACGATGAACCACACTGGTTGGTTCGAAACACATCGAAAAATGTTTCTTGATGTGATTATTGCCGATTTTTTCTTAGAATCTAGATATGGATCACAAAAAAGCCTAAACTTGATTATTACAACCCTGCGCGGAAGGGCCATTGCGATTAAGGTTCATCAATTTGAACGGGCACGCTTGCAGGCCTCCAAGATGAAATCAGATCTGGCTTCCTATTGCTGAGATCTGATTCTTCATCTCGTGCTGACGATGAACCACATTGGTTGGTTCGAAACATGTTGACAAATGTTTCTTGATGTGATTAGATATGGATCACAGAAGCCTAAACTCGATTATTATAACCCTGCATGGAAGGGCCATTGCGATGAAGGTTCATCAATTTGAACGGGCATGCTTGCAGATCTCCAAGATGAAATCAGATCTGGTTTCTTGTTTCCAAGATTTGATTCTTTATCTTGTCTTGACGATGAACCACACTGGTTGGTTCGAAACGTGTCGACAAATGTTTCTTGATGTGATTATTTTTGATTTTTTTTCTTAGAATCTAGATATGGATCACATAAGCCTAAACTCGATTATTACAACCCTGCACGAAAGGGCCATTACGATTAAGGTTCATCAATTTGAACGGGCACGCTTGCAGGTTTCCAAGATGAAATCAGATCTGGCTTCCTGTTGCCAAGATCTGATTCTTCATCTTGTCCTGACGATGAACCACACTGGGCGTGTCGAAACGAGTCGACAAATGTTTCTTGATGTGATTATTGTCGAAATTTTTTCTTAGAATCTAGATATGGATTACAAAAGCCTAAACTCAATTAATAGAATTATTTTTCAAAAATATCTTGTATTACTTTGCACACATTCACATTGAACTTGTGTGGTATTTCCTGTTTAAGCTATAATTCTCAACAAGTACATTATCAAGATGGGCATTGGTGCCTTCAAAGTTCAAAGTGATTGATGACTTGGGAGTTTGTACTTCCTCTTCTACTTCTATACTTGTCTCTGATGTTGAGTATTGTTTTCCTCTCTTTTGTAGGGTTTACCTTTATGGCTTTTCTTTTCTCATGTACTTCCGTTCTTCTCTAATGCTTTCATTTTTATCTTTTCTTCTTTTAGCATGTAGGAGCTATGTCAACACTCCCATATTCCGATTTTAGCTGGTTGTATTTTCTAGTCCCATTGACCTATTTTTTGGTCATTTGCGAGGCTTGTCCTAAGCACAGTTCTGTCCTTAACTGTCTCCATTCTATGCCAATCAATTTTCCATACGCAAAATATTATTCAGATGTATTTGAATTAATTCTCACAAAGACTTTTCACCTTGCTCGTGGAAAAAAATATATAGGATAATAGTAATAATAATAATCTATTTTTAAAGGTACAACCAAGCCAAACACTAAATTGGTGTATGAGACGCCCTTGTTTGTGGGACAAGGGACCTTCCTCTACACAATTATTTGACTGCTAAAGTCTACAGAGGCGTACATACTTTAACCTCCTCTGGATTTGAACCTGCGACCTCTTATGAGAAAGCACATGTTCTTAACCATTAGGTCCCACTCTTTTAGGGAAAAAGTTGCACTATTCCTTTGCATTGTTTTTTTTGCAAAATGTGCTTTGATACTTTTCTTTTGATTCATGCACCTAATGGAAATTTTGGTTATATATCATAATCACAATCCTAAAAGGGTTCGATTTCAGTAAATTTTGTTACGAGAGTTAAATGGACAATTTGTTTTTTGTACAAACTAGTCACATATGTTTTCTTACTATACTGACTACTTTTTGTATTGCCTGGCCATGTGACGTCAATTGTTTCATTTTTATGTGGGTTGGCAAAATGCATGTTCACATGTTTCCTACAAAGGTGCAAAATAAGTTATTATTGAGATTCGAGACTATATCTTGACACTAATCTAATGTACTTTTGTAGTCATCTTTGGATTGATAGCATGGAAAACAATTTTTCTCCAATTTTCTCCTCTATAGAAAACATCTACTTGTCAGGGGGATATGGTTTCCTTATCCTAGGAAAGTTAATCTCTGTTGTATTTGTTTCATGAAATCATTCACTTATTAAACATATTTCTCTTTATCAAATGATTTTAGGTACTTGTTGCCACCCAAACTAGCAATCTTGTCAAGACCCATACAAGATGCTAAGATGACACATACGGGATGAGTGCCACTATCACCTTGGTACAAGTCCCCACTCTTTAAGCCCAACTCCTACCTAAATGGCTATGGGGGGATTTCCTATATAAATTACTTCACCTAAGAGATTAGTAGACTAGTGCCTTAAATGGGGTCTAGGATGAAGAGAGGGTCTAAAATATGACACGACAACCCCCCGGAACATGACATGGACACGTTAATTTATTATATATTAAAAAATATAAAAATTAGTGAATTAGAAATAAAATATGAAATATATACAATCACACAACTAATGCATATTACCAAAATAGCATTAAGTGCAAATGCAATCCATCTCTAAACCAAAGATACATCAAAAAAGAGGCCCTAAATGGCCTATATAGTCCCAAAAAAATCATGCTACAACAAATAGCTAGTACTATATATCATCAAAATTTTTGCCTATATTGGGATCCTCATCATTAATATCATCCTCTAAGAATTAAAATAAGCTAGAACAAACTTAACATGTCAAATCGAGATTCTGTTTGAGTGATGGGTGCATTTTTACTAGGGTCATGACAGAGGAGTTCAACAATCAATGCCACCAACATCGAGGTACACAAAGGGCTTGGTCCTCTTAATTTAATGTTAGTTCCATACCCTTATACATGACAAACTCCTAAAAACTGTTAAGTCTGCTAGATTATGAGTGGGATCTAAAATTCTACTGTTTCCATATGAAATTCGATGAGGTCGAAACCATGCTCAAACATCCTGAGTCAGTTAAAGGTAATGTTAAAAATTTAAATAAAAGGATTAAAATGAAATGTAAAGAAAATGTCACTTTTACTTTAAGCATTTAACATTACCATTAATAGCATCAGTAGGAACTGGGCAAATTCATTTCCCAACACTTGGAATCCCTTCTAACATTGCTTAATTGCCCTTAGCTGCACTCCAAAACCTTTGAGAGCTCCTAAACTGTGACTAAATTGCGTGAGAATGAGGTAATAAATCGATTTCAGGATGTTTTTCCACAAGACACATGTCCAAATTTTGGGACACCAATAGGGCTCGTGTCCAACACCATTCAAACTCGTGCCCTATGAATAGGACACGAGTCAAACTCGTGTTAGACATGTGTCACCCACATGTCATGTTTGACACAACACCATTCAAACTCGTGCCCTATGAATAGGACACGAGTCAAACTCGTGTCAGACATGTGTCACCCACATGTTGTGTTCGACACGAAGGATTCGAAACACGAAGGGGGGGCACGTGTCAGGCGACTTAGTTGCACACCTACATAGTCAAAGATTCCTTTACCGCGAGTCCCAATGTGATCCATTCCTAGTCCTCCAATCTTATGTAGGACGAAAGGAGCTAAGAAAAGGAACTGGCCATGGCTGACCATAATAGGCCTTGGACACCTTAATCCAAAACCTCACATCGCCTACAAGGCTTTAACTTGCATCCTTGGGCTTACGATGATGTTATCTAAAGTGAAAAACCATATGTACCCTTGTTAAAATGATGGGTAACAGTACCTTAAAAATACTCTTTCTTACTTTTGCATGCTATATTGCAATTTCATCACTCCATTATCTCTCATTCCTCCTCACAAGAGTGTGGGAAAGCCACTAGTTTTTATCTTTTAATTTTGAGACTTGGACTAGTTTGATCTCTTGGTCGGTGACAACCAAATCAACCATCATGGTGGGGCTGGTGTGATGAGATAAGATGATATAATTTTTTTAATGTCCAATAAGTGAGCACTACTACTAATCAGATTAGCAGGATTGCAAAGGTCCATGCAACCTGCTAGGATGGATACACACAGGGTAAGGGCCCATTGTCACCTCAGCCCAAGCCCACTCTCTTTAGGTTCAATTTTCTCCTAAAGGGCCAAGGGAGGATTCTTATTCAATACCTCTATCAAGTTATCAATGCAGGTAAGATTAGTGCCTTAAATAGGGTCAAAAGGGGAGGTGAAGGAGTTAATGCAATATTTTGGCTGATTTTTGTATGTAAATATGAAGTAGAAAACAAAAGACAACAAAAACGACACCAAATGATGTTAGATATGGAATGTGAATACACAAATTGATGTAGAAAAAAATATACTTGATAGTTACAAAGTTATTTTTTAGTTTCGGTTACTGGTTCGAGGGGTTATAGGGCAAATCTGCTTGTTGCCCTGTCAAAACAGGCTGCAAAATTTGCAGTTAACTATAGGGACAACAACCAGTCTCACTCACACAGACCACCCAGTGAGTGCTAAAACACTCCAATATCAGTGATCTAGGGGTGGGGAAGTTGGGATGCATGAGTTTGGTCTTGAAAGATCACTTCCAAGCGTATGAACAACAATAAATCCCAATTCTTAGCAAGCCAAAATTTGTATTTCTATGTTCCTGGGATCAATTTCCATTGGGTGCTTTGCCCAGAAAATTCCAGCAACAAATATTTAATAAAATCAACTGAAAAGCTTCTATTTTTAGACCCTAAAATTGATAATTCATCAATGTAAACTGTTATTAAAGTCTTAAATCGAAGATTTTAAAAGGTACTTGGTATGTGTAGGCTACCTTGAAATACTTTTAGATTTCTACTGTAATGACCACGTAAATGCTCATTTTGCGATAAAATAACTTGGTACATAGGTTGAAAAATATGCAACACAGTCCGAATTAACTGTATAACATCCTTGACTAAAATATTATTCAATTTTAAACAATCCAAGGTAAATTAACTTGCTATTTTGAGATGAAACTTGAAAAACCGATAAGTAATATCCTAAACTAAAACAAAAAAATGAAAAGTTTTATGTTTTTTGAAATAGATGGTTGTTGGATTTTCTTCCCTTATGCCTTCAGTACTTTCCTCAAGTGCTGAGGTTGTGACACACACTCCTCTCTAAGTTGGTTTTGCACTTGATCAGGGAAGTTGAATTGGTGTACAAGTCACAACCACTTGTGTGACTTAAGGTACTCTCCGCTTTTCTGACTCAACTGTGGCCCTTAGTATGGCACTCTCTAGCGTTCAGTTCGAGTATGCGGTAAAATGCAAACTTCCCTTCCTAGTTGAAGCTTCCTGCTAGAATGGTTCAACCCTGGTTGGAACGACCCACCTGCAACAAAAGAATAAAAAGAAATTTCTTTTTAGTTTGCCCCTTCCACATGGTTATGTATCCCCTTAATGCCTCGATCCTTTAACTTTTGTGTGATTTTACTAGCTGGAAAATAACCTAGATGCGAAACAATTACAACAAATAACCGAGAAGAAAAAAGATAGTAAGATCCAACCCACAAATGTTAAATTATTACACAAGTTTGCAAATTAGCTCTTTATGAATGGTACTAATCTCACAAGACAACAACAACATTTGCTAGAGAGGAGACTAGCCTTTTATAAAAACCTTTTAATGGCTAGTTTGACTCTTGTAGAAAATTATTTTTTTACTAGTCATCCACATGTCGGAGACTTAGTAATTTCATAAAGATTACATTACAAGAATAATTTTTCCCACTAAGGGGTTGAATTAGTTCACAGGGCCCAAAGATTCCCTTTGCTTGTGGTTTGAATGAGTAAATTATGAAGAATAGTAATCATAAGTAGCTCAACATCCCATCCCAACATCCTTGAGGAAACTCGACTTGGTCCATAATAGTTCAACTTAGTATTTAGGTGGTTCGAGTCCCTGAGTTGATTCTTTGGCTTCATAACTACCAGTGGATGGTCCTTTCTTTAACTTCCCAATCCAAAATACCTCCAATGGCTAATTTGACCCTTCAACAAGGAAAATTTTAAGGATGAAAATATATCTCAAAGTATAGAAACCTTGGTGAACTTTGCGGGTACCTAATATGCAAACTATAAAATGTTTGGCAATATTTTTGTAAAAATATTTGAATTACTAATGATTTATATCAGTGTTACTTGGGAGCGGGAGCGGGAGCGACATTTTCAGAAGCTCCTAGTTTGGGAGCGATTTTTTTAAAAAATATATATATATATATATATATATATATTTTGATACATATATGTCAACAAAAACATGTAGAATGATGAATTAGATATAAAAAAACATAGATTGATCATTGAGCCATATCACATCAATCATCTAGAAGTTATAATCTTCATCAACCATGTCCACAAGTTAGTAACATACATATTACAACTGCAACATATTGAGTCTCGTGAATCATGATTCATCAAATTCAATCTTAAAGTTTCAACTTCAAGCTTTCAAAATTGAAAATTCTATATATAACATTTATCATCATTGATCACCAAAGTTGTACTTTTAAGCTAAGTTTAACCATTACAAGAAATAATATCTTAGATATTTCTAAGTTCTAACTGTTAACATGAAATGAAATGTTATAAAATGAATTATGAATAATGATATGAAATGAAACAACTTTAGTCTTTCACGAAGCATCATATTCATAATTCATAATCATTACCAATGAGTTATAATTGCCAACTTCAAACTTCAAACTTCCATTGTCATAGTCATATATTGTTTACAAAAAATATCATTATGATATGAAAGAGTCAAGAGTCAAGAGTCAAGGACTCAAGGCTCAACAGTTATAAAAACTAATAGAAACTAGAAAAGACAAGTAAACTGTAAATCTACATGTGGCCCTTGCCACGAGAGTCTCCTGTATGAGTAGGTCGTGGTGGTCTTCTAGGAGTCTCCCACGCAGACTGACGACCAGAACTAGAAGGCACATGCCCTCCACGTGAGGGTGTAGATGGAGGTGGCGGCAACAAAGGAACAAGACTCGGAACTCGAGCACTGCTACTGGATGGTGGAGGTGGTTTCTGCCATAAATGGTTCCTTGCTCCTCGGCGCTCGCTCCTCGCTCCTTTGCACAATCTCCTTGGCTCTCCTCAACTCATTCAAGTCACAATGAAATACAAAATGCCCCCCAAGCCCTTATAAAACAAATTTTTATTTTTTAATCTTTTGGGGCGTCCACGATTATATATATATATATATATTAAGTCACCTGACACGGGGATTCGGGACACGTAAGATTCGGGATTCGTGGTGTCGGATTCGGGACACGCTGACCCCCCGGATAAGGACACGTTATATATTATTTTATTAATATATATATATATATATATATATATATATATATATATATATATATATATTAACAATTAGATATTGTCATATTTCTTACACAAATTTTAATTAATGATACAAATTTATTGATTTCAAACATAGATCTTCATCTATAGCTATTAGCATGCATAGTACATACAAAATTCAAATAAATGTTGGTACTGGTCACATAAATGATAAATCTATTAAAGATTTAAATCATGATTCATAATTCATAACTGAAAGACAACTTACAACTACAAGATAGTAAGATAAACACACTGACAACTGTAGTTTTCTCATTAAGTCATCAAATCAAAATGTGTTACATAGGTAGTGTTGGTGCAATGCCAATGGCAAATAGAAATAGAAAATATAAAACACTACAGGTATACAAGCCTCAAGGCATCAATCAGCGTCATCATTGTCCCCATCATCATGGTCCCCACTGCTCTCCTCTACATCCTCCTCCTCCCCTGTGTCCATAGTCACCTTTGCATCTGCTGGTATGGAGGCTGACCCCTCTAAGTCATCAAATCTAACAGGCTCTAGCACTGGATCATTGAGATCCATGTTGGCCAATGCCAACTCAACAATGGTGTCCAGACCCATATCATCAGGAACAGTGTTACTTGGGAGCGGGACCGAAAGCAGGGAGCGGGAGCGAAAACGGGAGCGGGAGCGACATATTCAGGAGCTCTTGGTTTGGTGCTCTTGATTAAATACGAGTTCCATATCCTAATACATGACAAAATTCAATGGAAACATTGCAATCCCCCAATCCTAAAATCCTGAAAAACTGATAAGTCTGCTGGATTTTGAATGAAATCTAAAATTCTACTTTCTCCATATGAAATCCAATGAGGCCGGAACCACTCTCAAACATCCTGAGTCATTTCATGGTAATGTTAAAAATTTAAGCAAAAGTGACATTCTCCTTAATCTTCATTTTCATCCTACACTTTTACTTTAAGAATTTAACATTACCATGAATAGCATATCAATACTAGGGCCTAGACTTGATTATGAAGCTGCCAAAATGCTCTACTCCTTGCTGCAACAACACAAATCACTTACCAAATGAAAATATTAATGAGCAAACACGCCCTTTTCATACCCGCGCTGAGCTTAGCGAGTCCTGGAAACCGGACACGTGTCCTAAAATCGCGACACGCCCTTGAAAATCGCGACACGCCCTCGGACACGACGTGTCCGAAATGGACACGACGTGTCCGAAATGGACACGACGTGTCCGAAATGGACACGACGTGTCCGAAATGGACACGATGTGTCCTGTGATTTGGACACGAATCCGGCGAATCGTGTCGGATTCGCCGGATTCGGGATTCGCAGGGGGTTTAGGATGAATCCGGTTTCCTAGATATATATATATATATATATATATATATTTTTCCGCGCTTTTCGCTCCTGACGGCGCGCGCATCACTCCTGGAGCGAAAATTAAAAGCCCGGGAGCGATTGCTCCCTGATCTCTCCCGGGCTTTAATTTTCGCTTTGGGAGCGACGCTCCCGAAGTCGCTCCCTATTTTGGCAGGGAGCGCAAATATTTTTATCGGGAGTGTGCTCCCGACCCGCTCCCGCCTGGAGTGCGAATTGGGAGTAGGTTTGAAGGGGGGGGGCTCCCCCGCAACTCTGATTTATATAGTCTCTATAAAATTTTGGCGATTTTCAAGGTAAAATAATTGCATCATATAAAATTTGGGTGAACAATTTTTAGGAAAAAAGGAAATTAGCAAATATTTTTTTCGAAAAAGTATGGAAAATTAGCCCATCTGCAAAATTTAGTCCCTAAAATTTTCCCTACCCTTCAATTGGCTAGTAGACTTTCAAAGTAACTAGTTCAATCGACTTTTCCTATTTAGTAAACTTGACTTGGCCACTTGTGTGCTATAGATCTCTAATGCCTTGATGATTTTGACTATTCTAACACTTAAGTTTGTTGAAACCTACCTTGATTTGAATTCACTATCCTTCAATTTTTTTATATCTTGGCTAGCATTTCCACATCACCATTGTGTTGTCCACATCATCACGCTGTTGTGCTAGTTCTCTAACACCTTAAGGAATCTGAGGATTCTGAGACTTGGGGTTTTTTTCTTCTATAGACCACTTTTGATGTAATGCATGCCCCAAACTTTGCACCCCTACATAAAACAAGCTTTGCTAGAACCATGACTCCTCTAGTAAGCCCATTCAAGGCCCTCCAATTCTATCTAGGACAAAAGGAGCAAGAGATGAACCCAAAGGGTTTGACCATGTTTCGATCAACATAATGTCTAGGACACCTAATACAAGACCTTGCATGGTTGTTACAAAGCTTTTGGCTTGTGACCTTGGGCTTACAATGGTAGTGAAATATGCTGCAAACCTCTGTATGTGCTCCTACTGACATGAGGGGCACAAGCACAAAAGAAGGTCAATGGGGCTAGAAGGTATGCCTAATGAAATAGAGATTAGTCAAGGTTAGAGTGTTCCTTGTAATAAAGTAAGATTGCTTTGGTTTTGTAGTAGCTGCCTACTTTTGTGGAAACCAAAAAAATTTAACGGGTTGTTATGTGGTTTGTTGTTGCAAAATCTAGCAAACCTTAGAGAGGGGCACCCGACAAGGCTAACTCTAGACCAAGTGACAACAATGGGGTGATGGCCCTTTATCACCGCAGCTAAAACCCCCTTCGCTTTACGGATATTCACTGATGGGAGGAGTCTCGGTATGTGAGGAGGTCATCTAATGGGTATTCTAAGGTTAGGGTACAAGGTGACACAATGAGGCCTTCTATAAGAAAATCACAATTTAGGCTCAAGGCTCCAATAGGAGGCAATTCACTTTCTTGATGGACACTTATTAGATGAGGCACAAGACCTAGGGCTTGATTAACATGTCAAGTGTTGGGATGGCCAAAGGTCAAGGCAAAGAGAAAGTGTTTCCAACAATGTATATGAACAAGATCAAAGCACATGAAACCCTTGAACGAGCCCCTAAGTTGAAGCGTGACCAAACTAGGGTTTACCCCAACTAGCGCAAAGGAATTTATGGACAAAATTGAAGTTGATGCTCGCCAAAAGAAGAGATTTTGTAGCAAATACAATCCTCTTGATGTTTAGGCTCTTCAATTCCAAAAATACATCTTGCTTTAGGGATTGGCACCAAGCCCTAGTTAGTGTGCTTGGCTTTAAAGGGGCCAAATTAAGGAAAGAAGAGTTTATGGATAAGAAGTGTGTTTGATCACTAACAAAATAGACCAATGCCTTGCTACTTGGGAGTATGGAGTCTATGATTCTATAGGATAGCTAAAAGGTTTCTAAGGAGGCCGAATTCTTGATGCCCTAGCACCAAAACTTAAGCAATTATCTATGCAAAGGATCAAGGAATTTTCATGGGAGAGCTAGTAAAAGTTCACCACTAGAATATTCATTCACATGTTATTCATAAGTAATGCATGTGATAGTGGCATCTATATAGCATTCAATAAATTTTCAACAAATTAGGGCACAATAGCAAACCCTAGATTCAACATATTCCATACATTAGACATATAGAAAATAAATATTCAACAATAGGTACACTTACAAGATAACATGCAAAGAGATTCCATCCATTTGATCCAAAGAATAGCTCCAAAGATAAACAAATAAGCTCCAAATGTCAAAATGCATTCATAGATTTGAATTCTCCACAAGATAAGAAGGCCAAATTAGCTCAAGAGGCTAAATTCTCCAAGTGTGTGATGATGATTTACAACAAATGATCTCTCCTCTACTTATATGAGGAGTCACAAAGTTAATTTTAGCTTAATGTCCCCTAAAACAATAAAATGATGATGCAACAAGTTAGGCCATAAGCCGACCTAATAGCCAATGATAAAACACAAATGATTGCCCACACGCGCGAGATGTAGGGAAGAATGTGCTATCGTCATCCATGCGTAGGCCCTTTTAGGGCATGCGCTGAGGGCTAAGGATGCCAAGTGAAGTGTAGAAGTTCTCTAAAATGAGGGTGTGAAGGTTGGCATTCACATTTATGTCAATCTCTCTTTGTGGGCCCCCAAATTGCATCTTGGGGTCAAAATGTGGACTTATGGGTCTCTTGGTGGTCAAAATGCTTGTCTCTGCTCCAATTTGGGGGCTTTCAAGGTGGTGCTAGCACTCCCATATCTCAAAGCATGAGACCATCCTCCTCTGGGCCCTAGATCAACTGCCATCCCTATAATAGTGCTAAGCTGGCTAGGGGCATGTTGGGTCCGGGTGCATCATCCCATAAAAGTCATAAGGCAAAGTGTTGGAATGCTATGGGTGTTGGAGGTGCCCATGGGTATGTATGATGCTCTGGTGCTATTTGGACTCCCATGGCTTTCAACACCTCACCTGTGGGTGTCAATATGCTCCTTTGGAAGACTTGGGACCTGGTTAAGTTGGCCAAGCCATGGCTGTGGAACCATCTGACTATTACACATTATATCCATTGCTAACAACTACATCATTAGGTACATTTAATCATTTTTGCATCCAAGTGGACCAAGCTTGAAACTAATGGGCAACTCACCCTTCCAAAAATTAAGGCTTTGAACTCACTATGGTGTTACCTCCCTAGGTAGGAGTGGTTAATAGACCACCCTATTCGGTGTTTCCATCCCCCAAGGGGAAGTGGCATGTCCTTGGTCCACACTTCTATTGATAGTTGTAACTTGTCATGTGAATAATGATGGATGGAGGGGACAAGACTCCATCCATGGCCAAGTGCCATGGTCAAAGGTACCAACAATGATGGGCTCCTCATCCTAAGTGTACAAATGTGGTGAGGGAGCAATCATGGATGCATGAGCTACCAACTTGGCCTTTGCTTTTCCATCCCTCTTGTGCGCCTTTTACTTCTTGATTTTTCTTTGTATCACTACTCGTAGATCAAAAGGTTAGAGCTTGCTTTGTATGATGTATAACAATTATTACCCTCTTAATGATGAAGCAACTCATCCATTAGGGGTTGGGACATGCAAGGGTTCCTTCTCATAATATGAAGAGCAACATGTGCTTAGGAACCAGGTGATGGCCATAATTGTGAAAATTCCACAAGAGGAACCCCTACTGCAGCAACTGATGATATTACTCCTATTTGTTAGTTCCTTTAAACAAATTACTTGCAGTTTCCTACTACAAATATCGTAATACATACACTGCAGCCTTCACTTAATTAAATATTATGCAGAAACAAGAGACCGAGCAAGAAAGAAAATACAACACAATAGACACCGTTATTTTTGGACAAATGTCCTCGAAAAAACCCAATGCGGGAAAATCGATGCAGCAACTCTGAGGGTTTATTATTATTAAGCAGTGGCAAATTCTGAATACATCTCTGAATGACTCACAGGGTTATTCAGTTACAGAGAGAAATACCGATAGAAAGAATTGTGAGATTACCTCACACTATCACTGGAAATCTTGTCTAATCTAGCCCCAGACTGATTGCCCCCGGCTTTTCTGGTTGCCTCTGCTTAGTATCTGCGTCAGCCCAACGTCAACCTCTCTGGGGACAACGTCAATCCTATGGTTGGTCGATTTGTTGCCCAGGAGATTTGGTTTCTGCCTCCCGGTCTCACACCATGGCTCCCGGCTTCTAAAACTCGAATTCCCTCTGCAAATTTCAGACTCCTCATTGGCTTCAGCGTTGCCTCTGCCTGGCTCCGCGTCAGCCCCTCTGGCTCAGCGCTGCCATTGGTGGATTACTCTCTGCCTCTCTCTATTGATGATTCTCTGGTTAAGAAAATAACTCTCTCTAGATGTTATCCCTACCCCTCAACTGCAAGAAATCTCTTCAATCAAATTTTCCTCTTGAGAACTTCTCACTTCAGAAAATCAATTTCTTGATCTCTCTTGGTGTGTTTTCCAAATGACCCTCAAGCCCCTTCTTATATCTTCCTGTTGGACAACCAACGACCTAGATTAACTCCTAATCAAAGGCTCAGATCGTTTTGACTTGATCTCCGTCTTTTTTCTAGAAGTTACACCCACAATTATATTAATACCCATTAATATTTTAATTTTCCTAAGTTTAGACTTAGGAACTCCATTAAAAATATTAATTATTTTAATAAAATTGTTTCTGGGTGAAATTTCCCAAAACAGTTTCTGGGTGAAATTTCCCAAAACAGTTTCTGGGTTCTTTGGAATGCATGTGCCCAAGCCTCCCTGCAAAATTTTAGGCCTAGAGCACATCTGATGCTACCCTAAATCAACACTCCCTCTTAGCGATGAATGTGCTCTAGCAATATACTGCTGCTGTATATTGCTTTGACTCTGAAGCATTGTCCTCTGCAGTGTTGATGTTTGACATGCTGTCCACCAATCACTGCGCTGTAGCTGTAACTATACTACTGCCTTTGACACTGCCACTGCCAATGCTACATCTATATTCTGTACTACAACTCCCTCTCAAATGCTGCATCTGCTATGCTACTAACACTGCGACTGCTAACATTGCATCTGTACTGCAACTCAGTTGCTGAGAGAAGCAACTGAAAAACATCCAAAATTACTGAGCTAACTGTGTTCATTATGATACCACATGAATGTTGGAACTGATTGCTGCTAGTCTTTGCGCTGACCCTCTGAATTTGCTGCGCTATTGCTGACCTCTGCTTTGTGCCATTTGCACTGCTGCCAACTCTGCTTTGTGCTGTTCAATCTATGGCACTTCTAGCCACTGCAACTGTCTCCCCGACACTCCTCAACACCATCCGACACTAGTCCATCTTGCTGCTGCAAAATTGGGCTCCCGTAGCAAGGTATTGATCCAAAAGGTGGACTTCTCAAGGATCCTGCCCATCTATAGCTCTTTCGAATTACAACTCCAAATCAGCCCACCTCCCTCCTGGAGGTATCTCGGCTATCATGGCGAACTCTTCCTCTTCGATCTTCATGGCTGCAAGCTTAGGATCGTGGCCCATCTTGCCACATCTGAAACTCTTCCTTATCCTTTTTCTTCAAAGGACACTGGGATGCATAGTGACCCATCTTGCCACATCTGAAACACTTCACCTTGGAGACGTCCTTCTTTTGTCTCTGTTGCCTCGGTTGCCCCTTCGATGCAAGGGCAACATTGTCCTCCTCCTCCTTGGGAGACGTCCTTCTTTCGTCTCTGTTGCCTCGGTTGCCCCTTCGATGCAAGGGCAGCATTGTCCTCCTCCTCCTTGGGCTTCGATCCACTACTACTGCTGTTTCCGTCAAGTTTGACCTTGACCAGGTCTCTCCTCAGCTCCTCTTGTTTTAGAGCTGCCCACATCTCATCCCAATTAGGCAATGTTGCTCTGCCCAAGATACTCTGGACAAAGACTTGCCACTCATCTGAGACAAAATTGAGGGCTAGTTTAACTAACTCTGAATCCTGAGGTGTGTGCCCCACAACAGACAACTCATCACGAGTTTCCTTCAACTTCGTGAGGAATGGATCCATACGCTCTCCCTTCTGCATTTGAGCAGATCTCAGCTTCTGCTCCAAGTACATATTCCATTGCTCGGAAGATCCCTGATATAACGTGGCTAAGGCATCCCACATCTCACACCCCGGCTCCTAGTTTGTGAAACTCGAATTCCCTTTGCAAATTTCAGACTCCTCATTGGCTTCTATGCTGCCTCTATGTGGCTTTGCGTTAGCCGCTTTGGCTCAGCGCTGCCACTGCTGGATTACTCTCGGCCTCTTTCTGTTGATGATTCTTCGTCTGAGAAAATCACTCTCTCTCCGGATGCTATCCCTGCCCCTCCACTGCAAGAAATCTCCTCAATCGAATTTTCCTCCTGAGAACTTCTCATTTCAGAAAATCGATTTCTTGATCTCTCTTGGTGTGTTTTCCAAATGACCCTCAAGCCCCTTCTTATATCTTCTTGTTGGACAACCAACGACCTAGATTAACTCCTAATCAAAGGCTCAAATTGTTTTGACTTGATCTCTGTCTTTTTCTAGAAGTTACACCCACAATTAGATTAATACCCATTAATATTTTAATTTTCTCAAGTTTAGACTTAGGAACTCCATTAAAAATATTAATTATTTTAATAAAATCGTTTTTGGGTGGAATTTCCCAAAACGGTTTTTGGGTTCTTTGGAATGCATGTGCCCAAGCCTCGCTACAAAATTTGAGGCCTAGAGCACATTCGATGCTACCCCAAATTAACAATAATGAGCGAGGTAGAGCTCATGCTAGGCTATTGCACACGTGCTAATGTGTATGTCTCGACTATCTTTTGCATTTTGATATTCTTTTGTTTTTGCTTGAGGCCATCATATGCTTTTTCTTGTTCTTTTAGCTGCATCAACCTCCCAGGGCAAAGTTTTGTGCCCTACCCAGGTATGAGGATGTATGATACCAAATCCTAGAGAACCAATGGTTAGTTGAACCGAAGAAGGGAGGTGGAATATAGGGTTTATGATGTAAGATGGAAAGTTGTAAGAATGGAATAGGGAGAGGTAGGACTGCGCTATTTTAATCGAGGTTTCCCAAGTAGTGCCCCTCCTATACCCATTCGGGCATTAGAGGAGGTCCCATTGGACTAGGATGAAAGATTACCCCCCCATTTAAGGTGAGGGAACAAGATCATAGTCAAAACCCCTCTTCCTTCCAGGTTACCCAATAATCTATGTCAAAGGCCCAAATACAAACAAGCATAAGCATCCGATTGCAAAATGAAGAAAGTGCTTTTTGATTGGAATCCTACCTTCCAACATTCTCTTGCCAAATGGGTGAGGAAACATATGACTGATGCAGCTGGTGGAGATATGAATGTCACGTTGTCATCTGCCAGTAGTGGATGCCGGCTGGGGCTGGCTGGCTGGAAGAGATGATGGGAGAAAATTTTTCCTATGGGTTCATCCACTTTTGGTGGGTAACATGGTGACATGGTCAATGCAATGACCAACATAGTCATAGATCCTATTCTCTATGCCAAACATTTCCAACAGTTGTAATGATCATCAAGTTAAGCTATCTAATTGTTGTCGAGGAAAAACCATGGGGCATTTTCTTTGGCTATGTTAGTCCGAGGCTCTGAATCATATAACATTTTTACTTATCCTTTGCTGTTTAAAATGGATTCGATGTCTCTTGGCTCTCTTATGTTTTAATTCTACAGTAACATAGGGGCCATTATTTAATTCAGAGTTTAGAAAGGAAAACTGTCTATCCATATTTTTTAACCATTTATTTTCCATGATTACAGTGATCATTATTGATTATCAGCCATTCATTTTGGATTTCTATGTAGCAATTGCATTATTTTTGAAAGTATCATCATTTCCTCTCTCGATCCTTGATTTTTGTCCTGAATTTTTTTTCTTGCATAAAATGTGATAAGCTTTTGCGTTACAGCCTACATGGTTCTACAAGATTGACAGTTTGAAATGTTATTGTATTTCTTTTTTAGGAGAAACAGATACTACCTCTCTACTTATTCCTTCATAGCATATTTTACTGTGGTTGTTTTTCTTGTTGCAGCTAGAAGTTGTGCGAGAACTTTTGATGAGTGAAATGGGAAAAACTAATCGCTTAGAGGCACTTGTTAATACTGCAATTTACCTGAAGGTGCTTCCATCTTTTAAAATACCTTTTTGGTTTTCAAGTTCAAGATTATTCACTAGTTTATTTACTTATGTGCATACTGGAATTTTCAGTAGGAAATTCTATAAAAAGTAGAGAGGAAGAAAATAGAAAGTTGTTTCTTCTTAAAATAGTTTATTTACTTATGTGCATACTGGAATTTTCAGTAGGAAATACTATAAAAAGTAGAGAGGAAGAAAATAGAAAGTTGTTTCTTCTTAAAATATTGTTGATGGTGCATTAGCTTGAAATATTTTATTCTCTGACATGTCATTATCATCAGTGGATTAACACAGGTCAAATTCCCTGCTATGAGGGTGGAGGTCATCACAGACCAAGCAAACATGCTGAGATATCTAGACTTATTTTCCGTGAAGTGGAGAGGATTTCATCAGAAACAGCCACATCAGCCAAGGTTGTTCTATTGTTTTGGTACATGTTCATCATATTTGTGCAAAAACATGGTTCCTATTGTTCCCAATAATCTCCAGTTTAGATATTTTCGTCATGTCAGATATATACACTTCTTCTAGTTTCATACTTGGTTTATAGGATTAGGCCTTTAATTGAATCAGTAGTAAGTTACACAATGCACAACACATATTATTATTTATACTTTCCAAAGATAACATGATCAAACATGATGTTTGTGAGCTTGGAATCATGAAATTGGCATCTTTTCTTGGGTTTCTTCAATTTTCAACCTTCTGTATATATCTGTTTAATCTCCTATGCAGAAGATGCTTGGTCTTACATATTTTGGGAGCTGTTACTTTTAAATGGTGGATCTTGTAGGGGCCCTTAGGTCTTTGAGATTGATCACCTCATTTTCTAGACTATATCAGCCACTGCAGTCATCAAGTGCCTGGCAAATACTGCAGTTACAGATTGAGATAATGGCATATCTGAGGCGGAGCTTTCTTGCATGGTTGACCATGTGGCCACCTGGGCTTAATGTTTGCCTCCTTCATTGTAGAAGGGTAACTACCATTCTTCATACCCAGCTCAGACTTCATGGGTATTTGTACATCACCGGTTTTCTTTCTTTCCCAAGAGACTTAGTTGGCCTTGGATGCTAGGAAGGTCACTGCAAGTTCCTGACACCATTACAGGTTTTCACAACTGGGCCCTCTCAGACCAAGTCACTCTCCAAAGGACATTATCAGGTGTAGAATTGGTGCTCTCACAATAATTGATTGAAATTCTAACACCTTTGTTACAGACATTGGATAGGATTTTGACATGACTTTGTTGGCTTCCATTATAGATTTGTGTCTCTTGGCTTCCCTTATAGATTTTTGTCTCTACTACAGTACCTAGGGTTTGGGGGATGCTCTGGGCGCTCCCTTATTGGTGTTTTTTCATGACATACTTTCTAGTTCCTTTGACCTACTTTGGTCATTCATGGAGTTAAATATAATTTATTTCTTTATTTAACATATAATGTCTGAAAATGTTTCTTTGTCAGCATTGATCTGTCTAGAATGCTCTGAAAATTTGTGAAGATTTACTTACGCGATGATATGTAGATTGGAGTACTTGATGTGTTGTGGTTACTGTAGTACTTGACACTAGTTATTTATATATTATTTTAAGAATAGATTATCTGTTTGCCTCCAGTTTGTTTGTATTGGTTGAAAATTTAAATACACATTGGTGAATGATCCCCTCCCTTGTAAATAGAGCATACAACGAATGAATCAAGTAATGGGTCTAGTTTTCTTAAATGCTTGTTTTTCATTCAAGTAATGGGTCTAGTTTTCTTAAATGCTTGTTTTGGTAGACGTATGTAATTATTCATATAGGTTAGCATGCTATGCAGCCCTACTCAAGCACCAAGAGAATGCAACAATTAACTTATGCATTGTTTCTGTAGAGGACAAATTTCCTATGGTATCCTGAATACCCAATTCCATAGGTTACAACATGTACTTTTTCCTCTCTCAACACATGAGAATAGCTCACTTCATTCTTATCCATCTGATGTCAAGCACAGGATGCCTCTTTTGGTGCCAAGGAAACCGTTACTCCAGCACAATGATATGGAATCTTTAACCGATTAGGGACAGCGGAATTCTTACTCCTTTATTGTCTAAGGCAAGCAACCATGGTGTCCTTGACACCCAATGCATATATCTCATACATATATTGCTCTTATGTCATAATGGTTTAGATATCAAAATCAAGCTACCAATGTGTAGCATGAATCCACCATGACTATCCAGGTCGTCATTGCATTTCAGGCTCAATTACCACTCTAGGGACTTGTATATCTACTGATTGTGATGTCATTCACACATCACATAAACATTTGCCGCAACACAGCACTAGTTGAAAAACAAACATGCCACTTCAATTAATATATCTTCTCATATCTATCAATCATCATAAGAAAAAGCAATATAAATCATCTTCTGCATACCATCAAAGATATGCTAAGGTAATCTTTATCTTATATTGCATGAGTTTCGAGAAAATGGGAGCATTGGGAGTAGGGATACAAAGTATCTGGTACAGATAGAAGTTTCACCTATGAAGTAGGTTGGAAATGCGATAATATATATTAATATATGAAAAAATGAAGAAAAAAATTAATATATTATAAAAATATCAATATAAGCCATGAAATTATATATATATATATATATATATATATATATATATATAATATAAGGTCCAGTAGTGTATAATGTAAATCAAAATAGTAAATATATTGTAATTCATTATTTCAGTAGGCGAGCCATGTAAGTTAAATCCCTGAAGAATGCCATTAGGCTTGGGATATCAATGCAAGTAAGAAAGATGAGCAACATGGTTGATAAGAATTCAAATTTTAGGATTAGAAGTCAACTATCTATCTGGCTACAAATCTTTTTAATAATGCAAATAATCACAAATCCCATTTATAAAAGATAAGTAACTTATAAGTTTAATCACAACCTTTCACTAAAACGGCAAAGAATATTCCTTTTTATTAAAAATATTGAACATACACCTAATATTTGTAATTAAAAAAACTCTAAAGTTTGGTATCCTCTTTTCCATTTAGACATCCCTATGAGCATAACTACTAGCACAACTATATAAATTAAATGGCCGGTGGGCATCAAAACACCTATCTCATATATATCTCAAGTTACCAAAATTTAAAAAATCATAAAACTTAATTAAATTATAATTTTATTTTTTTATTATTAATTATAAAAAATTGAATATATAAATTAAGCATATATATACATTTAAAAAAATGTAATAAAATTTTTATTCAAGGATATTCATCCCCACTTTAT
This sequence comes from Pinus tabuliformis, assembly GCA_031772625.1. Lineage (NCBI taxonomy): Eukaryota > Viridiplantae > Streptophyta > Pinopsida > Pinales > Pinaceae > Pinus > Pinus tabuliformis. Next base: position 1,338,328,498 of record CM062818.1, read on the forward strand.
CATGGTTTTGTTATAATACTATGGGTGATCACTATAGGTCACAAATACCACATGCCCAAAAAACCATAACCTAGTGTTCATAATACATGTGCAAATGACATTTTTTCAATTAACCAATTTAATTAAAAGAGCAAAAATTAATTATTTTAAGTATTTTTGAGATAAATCTCAAACTTTGCAAAAAGGGCATAAGTGCTTTTGAGATAAATCTCAATTGTTGATTTGTGAATACTACAAAAAATATTCTAAAATATTTAGTGCATGTTAAATCCCTACTATCCACCTAATAATTATTGATAATTAAATTAATTTTTGGGAGTCTTATTCCATATTAGACACACTTATGGACATAATTAAAATAAAAATTTACAGACACACACACACACAGATATATATATATATATATATATATTAAAAACAACATCTAATAGATTCTTAGCTATGGAGACTTACTACTATTTATCATGGAAAATTTAAATCTATAAATAGGTTTGTTAAAATATTATGGGCCAATACCATGGTCTATAAATACCACATGCCCAAAAAACCATAGCTTATTTCATACTGTACTTATTCATATCATATATATTTTTTAATTAATCAAAAGAGAAAAAAAGACGCGATTATTTTGGAAATAAATTTCAACCTTTAATTTGCGAATATTTACGAAAATATTCTAAAATATTTCATAGAGGTTAAATCTTTACTATTTACTTAAATATTACTGAAAATATTCCACCGAGTTAAATCTTTACTATTCACTTAAATATTACTGAAAAAATATTCCACCGAGTTAATTCCCTACCATCCACTTAATAATTATTGATAATTAAATTAAAATTTTTTAGAAACCCATTGTATACCATACCTATACAATACAATATTATATAAAAGTTATGGACAAATTGTAAGGTTGGAAATGTAAACATATTAAATATGATAAATTAAGGAAATTTAAAAATATAAAAAGCAATAAACATTATAGAGCATTATAGAACACATATAGTACGTGAACATTATTTAACATTAGGAAGAGGGAATTCTGTGTTCGGGAGAGTTGCTGCACAACGACATTGCATTAACAATTTTGATGATCATTTTAAAATCCAAACTCTATGGAGCAGGGATTTCCAAGAATGCACAATAGGAGAACCTAGCAACATATACTAGACCCCATTCGATTTTATTAGGAGATTAGACTTGGGAGAAGTTGTTTGTTTTGTAGTTAAGTTACACATAGGGGCCACCCTCACTAGGGAATTACACACTCCCTAGTTTGATTTGCATGGAGGGGGTTAACTTTTGCATGTTGATGGTTAAGTGAGGGCCCACGATGGAGGACGAAATGGAGGGAAAAGTTCACCACGAAATCTATATAAGGAAGGCAACTCTCCTCATCTCATTCATCATTGGAGTATACCGATTTCTCTTTGGTTGCTCGAGTTGCTTAGTCGAGTCACTGGCTATTTAGCACGAGTTCTTCAGGCGGAGAGCTCATCCTTTCTTCGGGGCACTTTGAGTGCCACCATAGGAAGGTTTTCTTCATTTCTTCAGGAGTAGGATCACATTGTGATTTCCAGCAGTAGCATTCACTTCCAGATGGTGTGTATTTCTGGAGGACATAGTGGAGAGGAGGTCGGGCTTGTTGGTGATGCTTAACAGTGGAGTTTGGATGTGAGATTTTCCTGATAGGAGGAGGATTGTCAACATTTGGGAGAGTTTGGGAGCTGATTGAGCTTCTTGCTGGGCAGTGTGACTTTCGCACTACCTGGGCTAGCGTAGAGGCAATATTGGGAGCTGACTTGGTGGGTAGAGTATCAGTCTTGGAGGTTGAGCTTTGTCGTGGAGGTTAGAGCCTAGAGGAGATATTTAGAATGGTGTTTGTTGTGAAACTTTCTGAATCTTTACAAACAGAAAGCCTACATCTCCTACTTGTTATTTCATTCAACAAGTTATTTAATTAGATAAACAATGATGTAAACACTACTGCAGACTACATTGACATAGAGATCATAAACTGAAACAATAGATGAGACAAACACACAAGGGACACCGTTATTTTGGACAACGCGTCCCCAGAAAAACCCAATGCGGGAAAACCGGTGCAACAGATAGAGGGTTTGTATATTAAGTAAGTAAAATCTGAGTAAAACAGGTTGCCTCTCACACTGGCAAACCTTTAAGAGAAATCACGACAACAAAAATACATACAAGGGTTTACCTCGTTCTCCAAGTCAACACTAATCCACTTAGTGCTTGACTCTGACAAACAATGTGAAATCCCAATGCACGTCACTGCTTGGGCTAGTGTCTTGACTCTAGGAGATTGCGCCACCCCTTCTGTTGGATCAATTTGCTGGAGGAAGACTGTTGTTTAGACCTCTTGGCTCAGAACCTCGCTTCTCTGGCAAAATATTGGACTTCTAATGAATACTTTGCACTGCCACTGCCACTGCAAGAGACCCTCCTGGCCTGCGTCAACACTGCGTGAACCCCTTCCTGGGCTGCGTAGGCCTTTGTGCTGCCTCTCTGATGCTACTGCTGCCTTTCTAAACTCCTTTCCGATCCAAATATCTGCTTTTGCCCCTCTCACTTCAACTCAGATCACAGGTTCGTTTTTCTCAGCAAACCACGCCCTTGAAAAATCGAACTGATTTGATCACTTGGTGTATCTCCAACTGACCCTCAAGCCTTCTCTTATACTTTTCCCGTTGATGAGATATGTCCATGATTCACTAATTGTCTAGCTCCGGGAATGGTGGGAGCCATACCCAATCGAAAAAGAATATTATCCAAACGCATTTCAAGTAATTGCAATAGGACCTGACCCGTTGAGCCTTTGGCTCTTCTAGCAATACGAACATATTTGAGCAAATGCTCTCAGGCATAACTTTTCTCCATCCGTTTCGTATCAGCTCAGCCCGGAGTTTCCAGTATAGCGATCCTTACCCTACGAGCTACTATAATATATGTTCTCAACTTGATATCTATAAAGATAGATGGATCATCCATATCCAATTTGTTGTCCATCTACCATAGTAGACTCACTCATTCATATATGATGAGGGGGCCCTTTTAACTCAGCGGTAGAGTAACGCCATGGTAAGGCGTAAGTCATCGGTTCAAGTCCGATAAAGGGCTCATGTTTCCCACGAAGAAAGAAGGCTCGGGTGTCCATTTCTATTACATAGAGAGAAATATTTTCACTGAAATATGAATATGAAAATGACAACAAATCGGATTCGGATCCAGTCCGTTTTTTATCTTCTTTTATGAGGCGAACGACGGGAATTGAACCCGCGCGTGGTGGATTCACAATCCACTGCCTTGGTCCACTTGGCTACGTCCGCCCCGGAAAAACCAATATATCTATCTACAGTCATTTCTTCCAAGAATAAAAAATGAGCTAACGTTTGTTCTTATGTGGGTCGTCGGTGACCTCTGATAGGGGATCAAAGCAAGATCGATGACTAACTCTCAACTCTCGAACAAGTTGTATGGCTTATTATCAAATATGTGATAAATATGAAGTATTTTGTATTTCTCCCGGAGAAATATCACGATCCCATCTTCCCTTCGTTCTTTTGAACGTGAAAGAAGAATCTTTCTTCTTTCGTATCGATCCTTTGTCTATTCACTCATGGGCGATAATTATTGTTTTAATAACTTATAAATCGGGTGGAATTTCACCAGACGATTTCTGGGTCTTGGAGATCTAATGTCTTCTAGCCCCTCCACAAAATTTCGGAGCTAGAGCACATTCGATGCTACCCAAAATCAACACTCCCTCTTAGCGAGGAATGTGCTCTAGCAATACTTCCCAATAGAAGCATCACATTGATCCATGGCATCGGTCCTCTGTGCTGTTGATGCTTGGCCTGCTGCCCTTCATCCACTGCACTGCTGCATCCTGTACTGTTGCCCATGACACTGCCACTGTCACTACTACATCTGTACTGCAACTCCCTCTCAATATGCTGCATCATGCTGCCCATAGCACTGCCACTGCTAATTGTTGCACTGCAACTTAGTTGCTAAGAAGTAAGCAACTAAAAAGCTTCCCAAAGTTTGACATACTGGTTAGTCTGGTTACCCTGTGATGCTGAAGCTACCTCTGCTGCTAATCTGTGCTGACCCTCTGATGCTACTGCACTGCTGTTGTATCTGCTTTGTGCCTCCCACATTGCTCAACATTCTATTGCGCTGCTTCAGACTTTGGCACTCTAGTTCTGCCACTATCACTCCATCGTCCCTCGCATCAGCTGACTCCCGTCATTATACTACTGTCGTTAAGGGTTCCCGTAGCCGTATGTGGTCCAAGAGTTTGGTCACCTCAAGGATCTTGCCCTAGTGTAGTTCTCCCGACTACTACTCTATGTCGCCCCACCTCTTCTCCAGAGGTGCATGAGCACTCATGGCGCAATCCTCGTCATTGTCCTCCTTGTTAGCTTTCCCTGGAGCAACCTTTGAGTCGGACTTCTCTTTCTTGCCCTTCGTCTTAAGGCACTGAGTGGCGAAATGTCCTAGTTCCCCACATCTGAAGCATCTAACTTTGGTTATGTCTTTCTTTTTCCTCTTCTGCTGCCATGGCTGTCCCGCTGATGCGAGAGCTGCATCCTCCTCTTCCTCCTTCTTGACTCCGAATCCTTTGTCGGTATTTCCTCCCTTGGTTAACCGCCTGATTTCTTCCCGTCGAAGAGCTGCGCACATCTACTCCCAGCTGGGGAGAGAAGCCCTGCCCAAGATGCTCTGGACAAAGGTCTCCCAGTCTTCAGTGACTGCATTCATGGGAGTCCTGACCATGAACTCAGGATCTGATGTAGACCCCACGGAAGTGAGCTGGTTTTGAATCCTTTGCAACCTGAGAAGGAAGGGATCGATTTCTTCTCCCTTGTGCATTTGATACTGTCTTAGTTGGCTCTCAAGCAACATTTTCCTTTGGACAGAAGTTCCTTCATACAAGGTGGTCAAGGCCTCCCACATCTCCCTTGTTTCCTTTTCAGCAATATGGGGGACCACATGATCCTTGACCCCGTCCAAGATCATGCACTTCGCCTTTGCTTCAGCCTCCTCGTATTTCTTGAGAGGATCAACATCGACTGGTGCAACCACCACTTTCAAGGCATAATCTTTGATGTGATTCTTTTCCAAGATTGCCAGGATCCTGGCCTTCTAGATGACAAAGTTGGATGCTCCATCCAATCTCTCCTGATCCCTCAGTCCATTAACTGCCATCTCTACTCAAACAAGTAGAGAACAAGTTCTCTTCTCCCTCTCTCGCAACTGCCCTAGCAAGACTCAGTTCTGGATTTCTTTGGCGCTAGAAATCCTCTAAGGAACAGGTTCCTTCTAGACTCCCTCTGAGTCTTGATTTCCTTCACAGAAATCCTTCTGCAAAATAATGTCGAATCACCCCTTCTCCAATCCTCCTTTGCTGCTGCTCAGCAACCCAGACCTAGGCTTCTTTGGCAAGAAAACCGTAGAGGAAGTGACTCCCTCTACCTCGACTTCGTCTCCACAGACACTGTTATGCAAAAACAGCAACAACGTCCCACCAACACCACAGATCGAATCTGCACTGTTCCTTCCGCCCCGACAACTGACTGATCTGAGCCTCTTAGGCTCTCCGCTGGCCCAGAGAGCTGATGCAGTCATTGCGTGAGCTCCTCTCGGTTACTGCGTCTCCTCCTGGCTTAGAAAGCTGACGCAGGCACTACGTGAGTCTTTGCGTCACCTTTTCTGCACTACGTCACCCTTCCTCTGTGTTCCTTGGCTCTGAAACAACGCTGTCACTCGGGACAGCTGTGTATCTGCAGCAGATTCGCTGGATCTCTCGGCTGATGGCTTCAGTATCCTATGATCTGCAATGCTCTGATACCATGTGAAAATTCATGAATCTTTACAAATAGAAATCCTATTGCAGTTACTGGTTTAACATCTCCTACTTGTTATTTCATTCAACAAGTTATCTAATTAGATAAACAATGATGTAAACACTACTGCAGACTACATTGACATACAAATCATAAACTGAAATAATAGATGAGACAAACATACAAGGGACACCGTTATTTTTGGACAACACTTCCCCGGAAAAACCCAATGTGGGAAAACTGGTGCAACAGATAGAGGGTGTGTATTATTAAGCAAGTAGAATCTGAGGACAACAAGTTGCCTCTCACATTGGCTAACCTTTCAGAGAAATCACGACAGAAAGAAATACATACAAGGGTTTACCTTGTTCTCCAAGTCACAACTGATCCATTGAGTGCTTGACTCCGACAAACACTGTGAAATCCTAGCGTAGTCACTGCTTGGGCCAACGTCTTGCCTCTAGGAGACTGCGTCACCCCTTCTGCTAGGTCGATTTGCTGGAGGAAGACTGTTGTTCAGCCCTCCCGACTCAGAACCTTGCTTCTCAGGCAAAATCTCGGACTTCTGACAAATACTTTACACTGCCACTGCAAGAGACGCTCCTGGCTTGCGTCAGCACTGCGTGATTCCCTTCCTGCGCTGCGTAGGCCTCTGCGCTACCTCTCTAATGCTACTGTTGCCTCTCTGCCACATACTCTTTGGCTTGGAACTCCTTTCCGATCCAAATCTTTGCTTTTGCCCCTCCCACTACAACTCATATCACATGTTCGATTTTCTCACCAAACCACGCCCTAGAAAAATCGAACTGATTTGATTACTTGGTGTATCTCCAACTAACCCTCAAGCCTCCTCTTATACTTTTCTTGTTGATGAATCAATGATTGAGATTAAGTCCCTAATCAACGGCTAAGATTAAAACAGACTTGATCCTCTTCTCTTAGAAGCTTCTCACCCATATTTTTATTAATACCCATTAAAATTTTTATTCTCCTAAGTTTAGACTTAGGAACCCCATTAAATATATTAATTATTTTAATAACTTACAAACCGGGTGGAATTTCACCAAATGATTTTTGGGTCTTGGAGATTTTATGTATTCTAGCGCCTCCACAATTTTTCGGAGCTAGAGCTCCTCCGATGCTACCCAAAATCAACATTTGCTTCCCTTTCAGAGCTTGGAGGAGGACTTTGTGGCCATTCCTTGCACGCCATATTTTTGGAGCTGTTTGGAGGGTGTTGGCCATAGAGGAGGTCGAATCTGGGGGGTTAGATTCAGGCCAAACCCTTTTTGGGTTTTTGTGGGTTTTGGCCAAGGAGCTTGTGGCTGAAGTTTCATGATTTTGCACCAAAGGCGGGGTTTCTAGCAGTGCCTTGCCAGCCAACAGTTGTAGTTACTACGAGACAGCGCAAAGCATTAGAGGAGCAGTTACTTTCCAACATTGAGATTACTGTTTGACACTTGGGTTTTGTCAAGCTTGCACTTGAGGCAAGGCTAGGTGCATTTCCCACACTCTTGTACTTGCTCCCTTCCATTAATAAAATGGCTCAGTTGGTTCTCCTTTTTCATGTGTACTTAGTATTTGCTGATTGGTTAATTTTTCTGTGTATGAGTCGTATTTTCTTTTGTATATCACTATTTGTTTATGTTTGGAACATTACAGTGGTATCAGAGCTTAGATTCTGGCTCAGCCGTGGGGAAACTTTTCTATGAGTGAGGAGGACCGACAGAATACAGCTTATAGAAGACAGAATACGGCTTACAGAAGACAGAATACAGCTTACAGAAGACAGAGGTACTGAAGCAGGGAAAGGGAGTTGGAGATTAATCTAGACACAAAGGATCATGGGAAAGACTGTGGTAGCAGAATATATGGGTGAGCCCAAGAGCAGGGAAGAGATGGCCTTTGATAGCTTCTTGAAGGCTTTGAGTGATTTGGTGAAGGCGTAGAAGAAGATGCTGGACGAGATCAAAATGAAGAATCATGAGCGAAGCACTCACTGGGAGTTCGTAGTTGGAGAGACTTCAGGGGCCTCTCAACAGTTCGATCACCTTTCACCCACTGCATAGTGGCCATCCTCGAGTGAGCCAACTCGAGCTACTTTACCCTCTTTTATACCTTTGGCACAGGGAGAGATTGGTGGAGGTGAGGATCCATCGTTGATGGGGGAGCATTTCCGAGAGTGGCAATCCATAGGGGCAGACTTCAAAGAGGCTCTAACTTTCAGAGACTTTTGCAAGCTCAAGCAGAATGAGAATGCAAAACTATGAGCTACATCGTTCTATTGGGAAAATACATTTCCCTACATATGATGGTACTTCCAAGTGCACAACACATGCTTGGGTAGAGAAGTTGAACACATACTTCCAGCTGAATTAGATGACAGAGGTAGAGACCATCAAGATGGCCACATTGCACCTGGAGGGGGAGACACATGATTGGTGGTTTCATGGTTTGTCCACTCTGGGGCATGCGATCTTGACCTCCTATGAGGACTTCACACGGAGAGTAGTGGAGTGCTTTGATCGGAAGGATCCAGAGTCTCACTTTAGGGGGTTAACCCAACTCCGACAGATAGGGCATTCGAAGCATTATATCTCAAAGTTTTTGAGGGTGTTGGAAATAATACTGAGAGGGGGGGTGAATCAGTATTATCTATCAATTTAACAAATCTTCCTTATTTGATCTTTTGAATTATTCTTGCATATCAGTACCATAAAATAATGAGCATGAACAAAGAAAATAGACAGTCACACCAAAGAACACAAGATGTAAGGTGGAAACCCAATGTGGGAGAAAACCACCTGCTGCAATATGTCTCTATCTTCTTTCAAGAAATTCTTTTTACAATGATTTTGTACTGGTGCAGTCCTTTACCAGTACGCAGGCTGCAACCTGCAGAGAGCTACAACTCTCTCTCGTTTTCCAGTCTCTCCTGGAAGGGAGCTACAACCCCCTACTTCTTTTCATGAAGAATCAAATGATCAACAAGTATACAACAGATACAGTCCACTACAGATATCAGATCAGTAATCACAGAAACAACCCAGAACACCTTATGAACAGAAATATACAGTCAACAGATCATCTTAAGACAGGGACGCAATTTTTCTTTCTGTGGCCTGCGACTGAACGCAGTTTACCTTCTGCTGCTCTGCGTGCAGACGCACTGTTCCTTTAAGCTTCTCTGCGTACCGGCGCACCCAGTAACACTATCGCGCCGCGTCTTTCACTTCAGAGACGCACCCAATAACACAGTCGCGCCGCGTCTTTCGCTTCAGAGACGCACCTGAGCCCGGTCTTCCCTGCGTCTCGGCGCACTTGTCCTTCACTGAACCTGCGTCCCTTCAGATATAAAAGATATGAGGACTTCAGAACTGACCCAACCACTCAGATCTACAGATCTGATCATGCGCCAAAGAGATCACAGTCCATTAGAAGATTCGCCCTCATAGATCTGGACTAGATCTCACCAAAAGATATTCAACCAAGATGATTCAAAATCCAAATGAACTCCTTTGCTTTATATAGGCAAGCTCCTCCCCAAAACATGGAACAATACCACGAGCCGACACCATAGAAACACAAAACCGTCGGCTAGATACCACACAAGAAACCCCCACGTGCTTTTCTCTGCCTTGAAATGTGTGCACTGGGTGGACGCACCTCCTGAACGGCTGGCCTGCGTCCCTGGACGCGGGTTCTGCATGGTATACCTGCGGGGACGCACTTGCTGAACAGATTTCCTGCGTCCTTCTTGATCTACCACCTGAATGGGTTGCCATCAAGGACAACACCTGAATCATAATGCCAACAGAGGGTCTCAGTCATGGTGCCTGATTTGTTAGATGCGAGGAGAGTGTACACATTTGTAGAGGGGTTGACAGAGCCATTGCGGGGAATGGTGAGGTCTTGCAAACCATCTACTCTTTTGGAGGCAGTATCTTGCACTTGGGATTTGCAGGGGGCCATCCCCAAGGCTCGAGCTCCATTTCCTCCACCCACTCCCTACCCTCAGAAGGGAAGTGACACTAGAGCACCCACGACGCATAGAGTAGCCCAAGGGCATGGTCAGTTGGATGACGTGACCAGGAGAGACCTTAGGAAGAGGAAGTTGTAGATAGATGTCTTTCAGATTAATCACATTATCATAATTAATCACCTTAATTCCCAATCGGACTCCATCAAGTTCACGATGCAGGTTGAAGAGAATGGGTGCCTTCCCTTCCTTGACATTCACCTTTCCAGGTTGGATGATGTGTTAGGTCCCTATAATACTAGTGATTCCCCCATTACTATTGTCGTTATATCCCTTATTGTTATTATTGTGCCCCTATTGTCTCCATATTGTTATTATTGTGTCTTTATATTATTATTGTTAGGTCGGCTTTGGTTATATTGTGACCCCTTAGACTCCTATATATAGAAAGGAGGTTTTTTCATTTGAAACATCTAAGAATTGTTCATTTGTGTAATGTAAAGGAAGTTGCCCCTTCGAAGAGGCTTATTTCTAAGGCGTTGATCTATCTTTTCTATCTTTTTGTGAGCTGGTTTTGTAACATTAGGTATCAGAGGTTTGGATTCTAGGGTTTCCCTGCTCCAAACAGGTCTATGTGAAATTTCGCTATAACTTTTTTTCGGCGACGTTTTAGAAGCTAAAAAAAACCATTTGAGACGAAATCTTACTGAACCTTGCGCCCGAATTTCAGATCTCGACTCGCTATATTTTCGGAGCTATAATCTGAGGAAGTTAGGGTTTTTGCAGAGCCCCGAATTACATTCCAAACTGGTGACCTTGGGAAAATCGTCATAACTTTCGCTCTGAGCATCAGATTGAAGTTTCGTAAGAAGTTACAAAAAGAGGACGGACTGTAGTTTTTTGGGTATCATTTTCAGAACCTAAGGTTGAAACAGTGACCCGCGACACGTCGTACAAGTTCGCTCTATTGAACCAGTCTATACTCATGTCATTGTGGGATATTTGGCATAACTCTTCATTGGAGAATCCAATCTTGATCAGAGTTGTGGGGTTAAAAAGATTACGTAGAGGGTTACCGCAGGAAGAAATTTCAGACCTTGGAGATCCAAAATTATAGAGATACATCAGATTCAATATTGAGCTTCTACAAAGTGAAAAAAGGTGTGTAGTTTTTTCTAAATTCTTGCATAAGCTTGGTTTGAATATTTGAAGGAATTCAAAGGGCATAATGAAGCATTATTGTTGGTAATTGATGCCCCGAAGAAAGAAAATGGAAACACCTAGTATGCAACATGAGAGCTCTAGCATGACTCATGAAGAAGAGGAAGAAATGTAACATGATAGATCAAAATTACGAGACCAAGTGTAACAAATTTCACTCACACAAAAAGTAATAGAAGCTAAGATGGATGGTTTAAAGAAAGACGTAGAAGCTAAAGATGAATGACGTGGAAGCTAAGATGGATGGTTTAAAGAAAGACGTAGAAGCTAAGATGAATGACGTGGAAGCTAAGATGGATGGCGTGGAAGCTAATATGGATGGCATGGAAGCTAAGATGGATGATTTAAAGAAATACATGGAAGATTTGAAGACAGATAAGACAAAGTTTCTATAAGAAATGCTTACTAATGGCGAAAATGTAGTAAAAGAAACTCATGATGAGACCAAAAGTCTAAAATAAATGTTAATAATGATTTCATAGACTCTAACGTTGGATCGAAGAACCACCATGTTACAAAGATCAATATGAGGAAGTTTGATGGCAAGGATCCCAGAACATGGATACTACAGATGGAACAATTTTTCGATTTCTATAATGTGCAAAACACAAAAGGTACGCATTGCAACTTTATATTTGGAACCAAATCAGTTTGTATGGTATCGATGGCTTTGCTCTCGTAAACAAATTGTCACTTGGGCTATTTTTACAGATGAAATGATAGCACATTATGAGGATACAAAAAGCAACACTTTTTTTAGCCAATTGATAAATCTCAAACAAAAGGGTTCAATGATGGAGCACTTTGAGGACTTACAAAAATTGAATATAAGGGTAAAAGATATTCCAGAGGAGCATAGGATTGATGTGTTCATAGGGACTTTAAAAGATAACATCCAACATGAGGTTCGCCTTTGGGAACCAGATTCATTGGAGAAGGCATTCAGGTTGGCAAGAAAAATGGAAAGCAAAATTATGGCAACAAGGAAGCCTACCACTCACAATCATAAAGATGGAAGTGTTGCTGCCCTTAGCCATCCACAACCTATAAGGTTGAGACCACAACAATTGGAAGAAAAAAGAGCAAAAGGGCTTTGTTACAGTTGTGATAGCAAATACACTAAAGGTCATAAGTGTGCCGAGAAGAAATCATTTTACATAGATTGTGAAGAGGAGAAAGAAAGGAACAAGAAACGTCAAAAGAAAAGGATATACACCAGAAACAAACCCTAGAAAAAGAAGAAATGAATCCGACCATATCTTGTAATGCATTGGATGGAATTACCACTTCTCAAACTATCAAGACAAAAGGGCATATCAAGAAGAAAAAGGTAATAGTGTTGATTGATTCGGGGAGTACCCATAATTTTGTTCATTGTAAGATAGCCAAAGAAATGAATTGCTTCCTATATCGAGCACCAAAGTGTCGAGTGATGGTTGCAAGTGGAGGAACCATAAATTGCTCAGGAAAGTGCCATAATATCAAGCTATCCATGGGAGAATATGTATTGAATAGCCCAATGCTTTCCATTCCAATGGGTGGTGCTGATGTTGTACTTGGAGTCCAATGGTTACAATAGCTTTTAATTTTCAAGAACTTTTCATGAAATTCTCTTCAGAAGGAAAGGAAATTGAATTAGGGGGTATCGTAGGGAAACCGAGAAAGATAATCAGCTCTAACGGAATGACAAAGCTTCTAAAGAAAGAACAACGAGGCATAATTGCACAATTATGTTCATTAGAGGCTCCCACATCGAAATCATCCATTTTTCCAGATCTCCAAAAAGTCTTGGACAATCATTCCAAGGTATTTGAGACTCCCAAAGGCCTCCCACCTATTCGTGATCATGATCATGCTATTAATTTGATTCCAGGAAGTGTTCCTCCAAACATCAGGCCTTACGGATATCCCTATGTCCAAAAGAGTGAAATTGAACGTATGGTTGCAGAAATGCTAGAGGCTGGTATAATTCAACCTAGTCAAAGTTCTTTCTTTGCTCCAGTAGTATTGGTTCACAAAAAGGATGGATCATGGCGCATGTGTCCAGATTATAAGGAGCTCAACAAGCTCACTATTAAAGATAAATTTCCCATTCCCATCATTGATGAATTATTGGATGAATTACATGGATCAATTTACTTCACCAAGTTGGATTGTCGTTTAGGATATCATCAATTCAGAATGAAGACTGAAGACATTCCAAAAACAACATTTAGAACTCATGAGGGTCATTATGAATTTTGGGTCATGCCTTTTCGCCTTACTAATGCACCTTCTAGATTTCAAGGTTTGATGAATTCCATTTTCAAACCTTTCCTTAGAAAATTTGTGTTAGTATTTTTTGATGATATACTAATCTACAAGAAGTCTTGGAAGGATCATGTTCAACATGTTGACATGGTGCTCAAACTATTGGAGGAGAAACAATTATATACAAAAATCTCCAAATGTTTCCTTGGAGTACAAGAGGTGGAATATCTAGGTCATATTGTATCTCATGAAGGGTGTTAAGGTAGACCCTAGCAAAATTAAAACCATTAAGGAATATGGAAAATTCCCACATCCATAAAGCATCCACGAAGATTTCTCAGGTTGATGGGGTATTATCGCAAGTTTGTTAAGAATTATGGGAGAATAACAACAACTCTAACAACATTATTGAAGAAAGATGCATTTTCATGGACTCCAAAAGCAATGAAGGCCTTTGAACATCTTAAAGAGGCAATGTGCCAAGAACCAGTCTTAGCTATACCAGACTTCACAAAAATGTTTATTGTGGAATGTGATGCCTCAGGAAATGGAATTGGTGCTGTTTTAATGCAAGAAGAAAGACCCATTGCTTTGGAAAGCCATCCAATTAAAGGAAAGTATTTACAGAAAGCTATTTATGAGAAGGAAATGTTGGAAATACTACATGCACTTGAGAAATGGCGACCCTACCTAATGGGAAGACACATTTCAAGGTAAAAACAGATCATGATAGTCTTAAATACTTTTTAGAACAAAGATTATATTCATAAGAGCAACAAAAATGGGTCACAAATATGTTGGGCTATGACTTTGAAATTATCTACAAAAAAGGGAAGCAAAATATTGTGGCAGATGCACTCTCAAGAAAAGATGAGGATGTGGAAGTATTTTTTTGCGCTATTTCTATTATCCAACCAGATTGGATAAACGAAGCAAGGGATGAATGGAAGAATGACGAGGAAGTGTGGGCACTCATTCAAAAGATACAACAAGATCCTAGTACATCTGATACATTTAGCTGGAAAAATGATTCGTTATGGTACAAGGATCAGTTATATCTATGTAAGAATTCACAATTCAAACAAAATATTCTTAGGGAATTGCACATCTCTCCCTTAGGAGGGCACTCAGGATTTCTAAAAACCTACCACAGGTTTAAGAAGGATTTTTTTTGGGATGGCCTTAAATCAAATATTCAAAAGTTTGTGGCGGAATGTTTGGTTTGCCAACAAAATAAAGTTGAAACAATTAAGACCCAGGACTATTACAACTTTTATCCATTCCAAGCCAACGTTGGGAGGAGGTTTCAATGGATTTTATCATAGGTTTACCTAAGTTTGAAGGAAAGAGTGTTATCATGGTGGTAGTTGACAAACTTACCAAGTATGCACACTTTTGTGCATTATCTCATCCATTTAAAGGGAGTACAATTTCTACTGCATTTATGGAAACATTTCAAAAGCTACATGGAAAGCCAAAAAATATTTTAAGCGACAGAGATCCCATTTTCACTGGAATTTTTTTGGATAGAATTATTTTCTTGTCTTGGTACTCAGTTAGCTCATAGCTCATCTTATCATCCTCAATTTGATGGGCAAACTAAGATAGTAAACAAATGTTTGGAAGGATATCTTCGTTGCTTTGTATCTGATAAACAGACACAATGGGTCAAATGGTTGCCTCTGGCTGAATGGTGGTATAACACTTCCTTCCATACTGCAACAAAAATGACCCCATTTATGGCACTTTATGGATATCATCCACCATCCATCACATCATATTTAAGAGAAAATTCTAAGGTTCAAGCAGTGGAAGATCACATCGAGCATCAACAAGAAGACCTCCAACTCTTAAAGGATAACCAGACGTTGGTGCAGAATAGAATGAAACAGCAGGCAGATCAACATCGCAGGGAAAGAAGTTTTGATGTAGGTGATTGGGTATTGCTACGGCTACAATCATATAAATAAATGTCCCTCAAGCAAGCTAAGAAGGATAATAAATTATCACCAAAGTATTATGGTCCGTACAAGGTGTTGCAAAATATAGGTACTATGGCATACAAATTGGAGCTTCTTGCAGCGTCCCGAGTGCACCTAGTTTTCCATTTTTCATGCTTAAAGAAGGTTATAGGTGGCAAGCTTCCAGTTCAAACAATATTGCCAGAACTTGATGAGGAAGGAAAAATCATATTGAAACCTGAAGCAGTCAAAGAAACAAGAACTCAACACTTACAAAATCGGTCAATTTCAGAGTATCTCATAAAGTGGAAGAACTTACCCGTTGAAGGTTCCACATGGGAGGATGAGAATTTTATACAGAAGCATCCAGAACTACTCAAGCGTTGAGGGCAACACTTTTTTGAAGGAGAGGGGCATGTTAGGTCCCTATAATACTAGTGATTCCCCCATTACTATTGTTGTTGTATCCCTTATTGTTATTGTTGTGCCCCTGTTGTCCCCATATTGTTATTATTGTGCCTTTATATTATTATTGTTAGGTCGGCTTTGGCTATATTGTGACCCCTTAGACTCTTATATACAGAAAGGAGGTTTTGTCATTTGAATCATCTAAGAATTGTTCATTTGTGTAATGTAAAGGAGGTTGCCCCCTCGAAGAGACTTATTTCTAAGGCGTTGATCTATCTTTTCTATCTTTTTGTGAGCTGGTTTATAATATGATGGTTCTGTCTGTCACTAGGTGTTTCGAAATAAAACTCACACGGAACAAAATCTCCATGCCAACGCTCATCACTTTCTGGCTCAAAAATTTAGGGTTCTAAGCACTTTTGCTACCTGTGCTCTAAGATCTCTGATGATAGCCACCTCGATCAAGAGAAATCTCATCTTCTTGAGGTCTTTAGAAAGAATGGGTATAGCATGTCTCAAAGCCTCAAGGCCTTTCACAAAGCAGGCAAAGCCCCCAAAGTTAAACATGCTCGCGTTGATCCTGTCTCTAAGGTTCACCTCCCGTATATCCAAGGAACCACAGATAGGATTGCCCATATCCTTAGGAAGATTAATGTCACTTCCTCATTTAGGCCTCTCAATACCATTAAAAATTCTTTGGGATCAGTTAAAGACGCTATTGACCCTAAGGACACGAAGGGTGTCTACCTTATTCCCTGCTCCTGTGGTATTCCCTATATTGGGGAGACAGGCAGGTCGATCAAACAAAGAATCCATGAGCATGCTGCAAATATTAGGAACAATCGGTCCCGCTCTTTGGCCCTAGCTGAGCATGCAGAGAAAACAAATCACCATGTTTGCATTGTAGAAGCCAAAGTCATTGCCAGGGTGGATCACTTCCACCATGGGAAACTTAGGGAAGCCATTGAGATTGAAAGGCATGCCAAAAATCTTAATGGGGATGACGGTTGGAAATTAAGCAAGAGTTCGATTCCGGCTCTCACCTCTTGATTCCTCTCTTTTCCTTGGTTATTTTTATTTCTAGGTTATTTTTAAGTGTTATTTTATTTATAATTTGTATATAACCTGTTTATATTCAATATTAATAAGGGACCCCTTTTTCTCACTTGTCATTTTAATTTAATGAACCTTTATTATTAGTTATTATAACATTAAGATAAAATACTTTCTTGAAAATAGATTTTAGACTTTAATATTTCGTTAGAATATTTTATAACAACTAATTTTTAAATAAATTTATTTAATATTTAAACAAGTCAATTTTTTTTTTTTTTGTTGTCACATAATCAGTTGTTATTTATATTCCAAAAAAAGTTTGGGAGACTGAGCTCCTGCGATGCAAAGTTTTAAGCCCGAAGGAGAAGCTAGGAGATGATTGGGAAGACAAAATTCCCCTTTTCTTTTGTCATTTCTGACTCTTGGGAAACAAGAGTAAGTATGAATTCTAACAAACTGAGACAGAAGTAAGCGATATCTGCAACACATCTTTAATCTATGCTGATATCACTGATCTGGCATGCTGTTGAATCTTCTGGTTTGCTGTCGACTTCAACATTCCTGAGACTTGAAGAACTGGTGTTGGGTGCATTCCTTTTCTCCATCATGTACTTCAAGATTTCGATTGATTCCTGGACCTAACTGCATTTATTGGCCAGATCATTAAACTGTTCTTGGAGCGAGGAGACTCTGTGAAGAAAGACTGATATCTGCTTCATATTTCTCACTGGTCAGTCTGACATGGGAATCTATTTTTGTGTCCAGAAGTCCTTGATGCGCGCGGATTTGTTCCAGTTCCGCCTGTAGATCAGCGCAATGCAGACAGTCTTCAATTCTTGCCATATCGTGGATGCTGGGTGCTGTCTTAGTGCTCTGCTTGGGTTGAGAAAGACCTAGAACGTTTAAGGAGTCCTGTCTTGTCGATGAAGATAAAGATGAAGAAGGACTAGAAAAGAGATCGCCCTGGTGAGCAGAAGAACTGAGGGGATAACCCTTTTGAGTCGAAGAAAGGGAGAAAAGAGGAAGGTACCGTGGAGAAGGGATGAGGACAGAGCGCAGATCAGAAACGAGAGTGAGGGAATCGAGTCAAACGGGGTGGAGCGGAAGGGGCGACGAGACTGTTGGGAGGAGAGAAGATCTCAATCAAAGATTTGACGGAGGAAGGGAGATGCAGATGTCTGTTAGAGAATCCCATGAAGATGCTGCGGAGGACAGGGTCGGATGAATTGCCACAGATCATGATGAGGGAAAAGATTACAGGAGATGATGATGGGATTCTAAATTATTGCAGAGAAGATTGCCTTTGGGTTTGCAACAAGCTCTGTTGGCACGAATGTCAGCTTCTTTGTTGAGAGAGTAGAGCACATGGAAAAATCGAAGTTTCATATTTTGACGGGTTAGAGCTTGACACCTGTTAATCGTTTGCTGAAGGAAGATATTGGATGCATTTCAATTGCAAACCATGACACTGATGATTGTGGCTAAGTCTCCAAAAATCATCGCTTTGCTAATTCCAAATTTTTGGAGTTGATTTAGTCCTTGATAGAGGGCAAAAGCTTCTGCCCTGTTGTTGGAAAAGGAACCCAATCCCCATTCATAAGTGGCTATAGTGCTACCACTGGATGACTCCGCTTACACATGCTGTTCCTGGGTTGGGATTTAGAAGCTCCATCGAAGAAGAGATAGTGGAGATTGCTGCCTCGGAGCCAGCTTAAGAATTCTTCTTCTTTGTTTCTTATTTTCCAATTATGATTAGGGATGCTAGATTGGATGCTGGAATTACTTTCAATCTGATTACTATTGCTATTATCTAACAAATAGCCAATGAAATCCCTTTCCTGAACACAGAGGCCAGCGACATCAATTTTCTTCAGATTTTTGGCAGAAATGGTTTTTAACGTCAAACTTTTTGCCTTGCTGCAGAGATGCCTTATGATGGTTTCCTTGTCTTGGAAGATCATACGGTTCCTTGCCAACCAGATTTTCCACAGAAGGGCATAGGGGAGGGCATCCCAAACCCGTTTGGCTATATTGTTCTTCTTATGCTGCCAAGGGTAACTCTTCTTCCATAGATTTAGAACCTCGCCAATGGAGTTTTGGGAATTCCATGGGAGATGATTGTTGGGAAATATTCCTTTCTAGCAAGAAATTGCAAAAGGATAGGTGATAAAGAGATGCTGGATGATTTCTTCTGCTTCTTTACAATTTGGGCATCGAGAAGGTCTTGCTATACCTCTCTTTTGCAGATTATCGGTAGTGAGTATTTTCCCTTTCAAGAGGGTCCAGATGAAGAATTTGATTTTGGGGATGGCCTCGAACTTCCAGACAATTTTCCAGTGTGTCCAAGCAGGAGCAGGATGATCTTTGTTGCACAAATATTGGTGGCCAGCTTGAATTGTATAGTTAGAGCCTGTAGGATCCCATCGAAAACTGTCGATGTCGTTTTTAATTATGGGGGCAATGCTGTGGAGATGAGCTTGAAGGATGTCAAAGCTCTCCTTAAGATCTAAGGGTATGGGTGGAAAAGTCCATCCCATCCATATCTGCGAGTGGGTGTCCCATTGCGAGATTTGGTCCAGATTATGAATTCCCTTATTGTAAAGAAAGGGAAGGACTTTATCCGTACCTGGTTGAATGCTGATAGATTGATTCCCCATAATTTTGTTTGCACCAGTTTTGATACTGCGGCCTCCCTTGGGGACTTTGGAGGTGTTTTGGGCCAAAAAATTGATTATTTTTTGCATAGTTTCCACACTGTTCCTAGTGGGTATTTTGCAGTACGAAAGCTGCTGTCTTGGGTAGCTTAGATATTTGACTTCTAGTACTCTTTTCCACCATGCTGGTTGCTCACTGATCAGTCTCCACACGCTCTTGTCTCCAAAAGCCAAATTTGAGAGCTTTGGAGATCTGATTCCGAGTCCTCCACAATCCTGGCCTTGAATTATTTGCTTCCAGTTAACAAGATTGAACTTCTTTTTTTCATTTTTCCCCCCTTTCCAGAGAAAATGGCGGAGAATACTTTCCATTTTATTATGGAATATGGCTGAAGCCTGCTTTAGTATGAATTGCTAGAGTGGAAGAGATGAGAGCCTTGATTTTAGGAGAACAAGGCGGCCTGCCGGGTTAAGCCATGTAGAACGCCATTGCTGCACTTTCCTCTTCATTTTGTCTATAATTGTGTCCTAGATTTTAGCTTTTAAGGGCCCAATGCTCACAGGAATTCCCAGATAGGTGAAACAATCCCTATTCAATTTGCAATGGACCCCAAAAGTGTTGGTTATATATGGAGGGTTTGTGCTGCTGCATGCCAACCAAAGATGCAACTTTTTAAATGGTTGATCATGCCTACTAAATAACTCATATATTTGTCTAGAAGAATTTTGAAACGACGAGCTATTGTGACAGACGCCCCTCCTATTAACAGAGTGTCATCCGCAAATTGGGAATTGTTTATGTTTTTGACTCTGTTCTCGAATATTATGCAAGTGATGAGACTAGTTCGTCTCTTGTAATCTAAAGCTTTGCTGAAGGATTCCGCCATCAAGATAAACAGGTAAGGGGAGAGAGGGCAACCTTGTCTCAGCCCTCTCGAAGATTGAAAGGGAGGTCCAGGCCTACCATTGACAAGGGGGGAAATCCAAGGCTCCATGATACAAGCTTTGATGAGATCAAGGAGGGGCTTAGCAAAACCCATTTTCTTAAGGACAACGATTAGAAATGAGTGCCTTACCCTATCGAAGGCGTTGGCCAAATCCAACTTCAAGATGAACTCTTTTTCTTTTCTGGAATGACTGGAATGGATTGCTTTTTGAACAAGGAGGATTGAATCAGAGATTTGCCTATTGGCCAGAAAACCACCCTGATTTTTCGATATGAACGAAGGAAGAAGAGGTTTGAGACGGGTAGCTAAGATTTTTGTGAGGATTTTTGTAAGAGGAGTTGCAAAGAGAAATGGGTGATTCTCTTTGGGGATGAGGGCTAGGTAGGTGGAATTGGTATAGCCTCCAATTTTTCCTTTGCACTGGATCCATTTCATCATTTTGATAAGATCCTTTTTAATAATACCCCAATGAGCTCTGTAGACGTAGATTGGAAAGCCATCCGGTCCAGGAGCTTTGTCTAGTTGGAGAGCTCAGATGGCTCCTCTTATTTCTTCTTCTTCTATCTCCTTACTCAAGTTGTCATTGATTTCTTTGCTGATCCCACTTGGAAGGTATTGCAGCAGGTCTGAATAGTCTTCCTCTTCCTTAGTTTCTGTTAGGAGTTCTCTATAATGATTTGAAGCTGCCTGCTTGATAGCTCCTTGGCTGGTTTGTAAATTGCCTTCTCTATTAATGATAGAGGTAACGCTATTCCTAATTTTCCAAGCTGTAGTTTGCTTATGGAAAAAAGCCGAATTTTTGTCTCCTCCTTTTAGCCATAACTGCCTAGACTTAATTCTCCATTTCTGCTCTTCTTCTCTATTGATGTGATATCGCTGACAATAGAGTTTATATTCACGATCTTTATCTTCCTGCTGAAATCCGCGCTCCTCAATTGTGCTATGGAGATCCTCCAATTTGGCTTTGGTCTCTCTCTTCTCTTTTTTCCGGCTCCGTGTAGTAGTTTTTTGCCCAGTCTTTTAGAGCATATTTGACTCTTTTAATTTTCCTTTCCCAAATATATCATGGTGATCCTTCTATGTGCTGCTGCCAACTGCTTTGAATAATACTTTTGGCCATTGAGTTATCATTCCACAGAGGACTGTACTTAAAGGGAATAGGTCCCAATGAGCAGTGGGTTTCAAGAACCAGAGATGTGGGGTAGTGATCTGAAGCTGTGAAGGGATAGATGAAGGCGTAAGCTGCAGAGAAAGTGGAGAGAAGTGAAACATTCACCAGGATTCTATCCAACCTTTCCATAATGTTGTTTTTCCCTAGCCTGCAATTATTCCAGGTGAATCTGCAGTTTTTTGGGATTACATCAATAAGGTTGAGGTCTTGCATGATAGTCTCCACTTGGTTTCTATAGGGATCTGAAGAGAAGCAACCTCCTCGCTTCTCATTGGAGTGCAAAATGAGATTTAAATCTCCCCCAGAATAATGTTACTATTTTCTTCTTCATCTATATTTTCTTTGAGAGTGCCCCAACATTGCTCCTTGTCTCTATAATGGTTTGGAGCGTATACATTATAAATGACTATCCTTTGATTATTTGTAATGCTCTCCAGAGTAGTCTTTATCCAATGTTGATTGATTGTTTCTGCTGTGAGACTCCAAGTGTTTTGGTCCCAAAGCATTGCGATTCCCCCAAAGGCTCCTCTTGATTCACAAATGCTGCCTTTGTACTGTTTATGATGTGCTATGATTTTTTTCATTTCTTGTTGCCCTTGCTTTGTTTCTTGAACTAATACAACTCCTGGTTTCTCTTGATTTATTAGATCTTTTAAGGCAGTTATTTTGGAGGGGTGCCCTAGTCCCCTACTGTTCCAGGAGAGGACTTTCATCATTTCATGTGGGGGTTACAGAGAGTCGCTCGCCCTCCTTGCTCCTTATTTGCTATATCTTTGTCGATTTGTCCCAAGATGTAGGACTCTATGGGGTTCTGGGTGCTCATGACTATATCCTTCTGGGTATTTTCATCTCTTTGCTGCTTGGCGGATTTCTTTCTTGGCCCATTTCTCTTTTGAGTGTCTAAGGTTGCACCATGCTCCTTTGAGTTACCTCTGGTGATTCTAGATGAGGGTGGAGGAGATAATCAGAGGGAGAGGAGATTCAAGGGCATCGATTTGAGCCACGCGGGGGGTGGGGGGATTATCCTCTGGGGGAGTGAGAAAATGGAAAGGGTTGGAGGACGAAGGAGGTGGTTGGGGATGGGGCTGGTCCAGCGGGGGAAGGGAGGAATTAGAGAGGGATGAGGAGGATGGCATGGGAGGATTACGAGCAGAGCCAACTTCTGGGTTTGACTTGGCGGCGGGGGCTGCGTTATTTTTCCTAACTGTTTCCCAATGTTCATTTTGCGAAGTATTCTCTGCATCAACTAATTTAGTACAACAGTTAGCAAAATGTCCATATTCGTGGCATACCTTACGCTTGAAGGGAATCTGTTCGTAGTCCAATTGTTGAATGTGGGTCCAATCATCCACCTTGAGCTTAATGGCCTCTGGAAGTCTTTTTCCGAGATCTACTTCTACGCATATGTGGGCACAAGCCTGCATGTTGTCTTTTGGTTCACTGCGGTCAATGTATCTGCCCACAACATTCCCAATAGCTCGGATCGATTCGTCTCCCCAGCACTGGAGAGGGAGATGTGGAAGTCGAACCCAAACAGGAACAACGCTCGGAATATCCAACTCTGGAGTCCATTTCTTGAGATATAGACCTCTTGAATCCATGAAATAGGGCCCATTCCTGAATATCAAGTCTTTGTCTTCTTTGGTTTCAAAATCAAAGGTGAAGTACCCTTTTCCACAAAATCGAATGGAGATTTTGCCTTGCATTTTATCAAACCAATTCCTTTCAACCCATCTTTGAACTTTTTTCGGCGATGGCTAGAGCCCAGTAAATTGCCCAATGAGACCTTGTTCTGTTAGTGCAAGAGCAGCCATACGAGGCAGAGCTGGGGGAGATTGACTCCCTGCAAAACATCGAGCTTCTTCATGAACTTGGAGATTGCTGGGCAAGGCCACTGGGGAGGTAAAGACTTAACCAGAGCTGAGAAGGCCTGTTGAGAAGCGGCCGCCTCCGGTGAAGCCTCCGAAGGGCCACGGCAGAGAGCCGAAGGCCGAGGCGCGATCAAGTTGGCTTGACCTAGCAGGGCGCGCTCAGAGGATCCCGTTTTTCTTAAACAAGTCAATTATTATTAAAAATATAGAATATTAATTTATTCCTAACAACTAGTTTTTAAATAGATAATATTTCAATACATTTTATTTATTTGGACTTGTAACAACTGGTTTTCTAACTAATATATATTATTATTTTAATAAACAACTTTTATTATCAATAATATTTTACCTACCTAATTAACTAATTTAACTAATCTACCAACGACTAGTTTTCAAGATCTGACTCTGGGCAATGATGCATCCATGCTATTTATTCCTTAAGATCGATTGATTCTTCACCTTGTCTTGAGGATGGACCACATTAGTTGGTTCGAAAAGTCGACCAAATTCTGATAATGTGATTAATCCGAAAGACATCTATCTACATTATGGATCACAAAAGTCTTAGATCTAATAGGAGGAAGTTATGTTTTACATGCTGAGATCCTTGGCCACCTGGTCATCGATGCACAACAGGCAAGGCCCATTACATCGAGGTCTTCTCAGATAGTGATTAGGAGGATGGTGAGGAGTTGGAGTTTGGTGGCGGAGACAACAAGGATCTAATAGGGAGAGGACCACCACCACCACCACCTCAGGGAGGAGCATCTTTCGCACCAATAGGGGGAGTCCTAGCTTCTTTGTGCGGGATTCCCAAATTTTTGACCATGAGGATTAGAGGTATGGTGTAAGGGCAACGTGTCTCAGTTTTGGTAGACAGTGGGGCCACCCACAATTTTATTGATGCTCAGATGGTCTAGAGGAGGGGCATCACCACTGCAGAGTTTGAGGGGTTTTCAGTCCTAATACCAGGAGACAAGACTATGCATTGCACTCGATATGTTCCCGCTCTGACAGTGACTATGGGGAACTCTTCGATGACAGACCACTTTTTCATGGTGGATGTACTTGACACCAATGTGGCGTGGGTGTCTAATGGTTGTATTCACTTGGTTGAGTTACCACCAAGTGGAAACAGTTGGTGATGGAGTTTACTGGACCGGATGGCAAGCTAGTGGTACTTAGGGGTATGCATTCATACCCCCTCAGACAGTTTCGGCCCATCGGATGGAGGATGATTTGAGGCATGGAGACATAGCATGGGCAATAGAGATCAGGATTTCAAAGGCTGGGGGAAAGACTACACCACCACATCCAGACATACAGGCGGTACTGGATAGATATACGATAGTCTTTGGAGATATACCGTTGGGATAACCACCTGATAGGGGATTCGAGCACACTATAGAGTTGGAGCCTGTTATGCAGGCAGTCATTACTATAGCCTATAGGCATCCCAAAGCCTATAAGGATGAGATCAAGAGATCCATAAGGAAGTTATTGGCGTTGGGTTACATCAGACCGAGCTCTAGTCCATTTGCTTCTTCAATTGTGCTGGTGAAGAAGAAGGACAGGACTCTCCACATGTGTATTGACTATAGTGCCCTCAACAAGAAGACGCTAAAGAACAAGTATCCCATTCCGCGCATTGATGAGTTGATGGTTGAGCTTAGAGGAGCCAAGTACTTCTCTAAGATAGATTTGTGGTTAGGGTATCATTAGATTTGGGTGAGAGAGCAGGACATTCCGAAGACAACCTTCAGGGGTCATTATGGGCATTTCGAGTTCTTGGTCATGCCTTTTGGGTTGACCAATGCACCAACTACTTTCCAGTCATGCATGAACCATGTATTCCGAGGCCAGTTGAGGAGGTTTGTACTGGTGTTCTTTGATGACATCTTGATTCACAATAGGACGTGGGAGGAGCCCCTGCAACACTTAGAGACAATCTTGCGTATATTGGGGGAGCAACAACTTCTACAACAAGATGTCCATGTGCGAGTTTGGGCTGACAAAGATGATTTACTTGGGACACACCATAAGTGCAGATGGGGTCAAGGTGCATGAGGAGAAGATTCGGGCCATTCGGGATTGGCTAGAGCCTTGAGATGTGACAGCGTTAAGAGGATTTTTGGGCATCTCTACCTATTATCGGAAGTTTGTGAAGGGTTTCTCACAATTGGCAGCAACCCTTACTGATCTGACTAAGAAAGGGGCCTTTGCGTGGATGGAGGGAGCTCAGGCAACATTTGATCGCCTCAAGGAGGTGATGAGTTGTTGTCCGGTATTAACACTCCTAGATTTTACTCAGCCTTTCACATTGGAGTGTGATGCATCAGGTGTAGGGATCGAGGCAGTCTCGTCCCAAGGAGGGCACCCCATTGCTTTCGAGAGTTGGAAGCTTCTACCTTATGAGTTGTCGTATTCCATTTATGACAAGGAGATGTTGGCCATAATGCATGCATTGGCCAAATTTAGATAGTATTTGGTGGGGAATTGATTTCGGGGGAAGACGGATCACAACAGTCTTTGCCATTTCATGGAACAACAGGGCCTCAATGACAGACAATAGAGATATGTTAGCAAAGTGCAGGCCTATGATTTTGATATTGAGTATGTGCGGGGGTAGCACAATGTAGTGGCGGATGCACTATCCAGGAGACCAGCCGGGCTTTCAGTCATGAGTATTTGTCATGACTGGAAGGCTCAGTTATTGGTAGAGTACTCCAAGGATTGTCGGGTGTGCGAGATCTTGGAGGGCAGCTATGCAGATGAGCGCTACCAAGTGATGGATGAGGTTATTTATTATAAGGGGCACATATTTTTGGTTTCAGGATCACAGTTGAGAGAGCGCATCCTTCAAGTAGCTCATGATCCTTTGTCTGGGCACTAGGGGTTTAGGAAGACGTATATGGCGGTGAGAGAGTGCTTCACTTGGAAGGGACTCAAGGGAGATGTGTTGAGGCATGCGCTGGAGTGCGAAGCTTGCCAGAGGAACAAAGGGGAGTGCACCCATCCAGCAGGATTGTTGCAACCTCCTCCCATCCCTGAGGGGAAATGGGAGAGCATTTCTATGGATTTCATCACTGGACTTCCCTTGGTGCAAGGGAAGGATTGTATTTTTGTAGTGGTCGACAGGCTGACCAAGTTTGCACACCTCTTTGACATATCGACACGATATTCAATCTCACAGGTGGCAGAGTTGTTCTTCAAGGAGGTCTTTGTCTGCACGGTCTCCCTAAGACCATAGTCAGTGACAGGGATAGTAGATTCATGGGAGGATTTTGGTCGGAGCCCTTCAGACTAATCAGCGCTGAGCTCACCCCGAGCACTAGCTATCATCCACAAACCGATGGTCAGACAAAGAGGGTGAACCAGTGGTTAGAGGGCTATCTCAGGAATTATGTGATAGGGCAGCAAAGAGCTTGGATTCAATGTTTGCACCTAGGAGAGTATTGTTACAACACCACCCATTATATGTCCATTGGTATGACTCCTTTCTGTGCTTTATATGGTTATGATGCTTTGTCTTTTGCTGATATTGTTTTTGGAGACAGCAGGGTCCCAAAGCCCAAGGATTGTATCCTAGAGAGCCAAGATATTCTCAAGGCTCTTAAGGATAACTTACAGAAAACCCAGAACCAACAGAAGATGTATGTTGATTGGTATCGAGTAGAGAGGCATTTTGAGGAGGGGGACTTGGTCTACCTATGATTGCAGCCATACCAACAGTCCATACTAAAGCAGAGGGGGGACGAAAAGCTGCAACCGAGATTCTTTGGACCATATAGAGTGATCATGAGGGTTGGAGAGGTGACTTATGAGTTGGAGCTACCACTAGGGAGCAGGATTCATAACATCTTTCATGTGTCATGCCTCAAGAGGGTGTTGGGGCAGCAGATTACAACAATCATGGAGTTGCCTCCACTTGATGATGAGGGGCATTTGATCCTAAAGCCAGAGGCCATCTTGGAGACCAGGGAGACTTAGGAGAAGTTGTTTGTTTTGTAGTTAAGTTATACATGGGGGCCACCCTCATGAGGGAATTACGCACTCCCTAGTTCGATTTGCATGGAGGGGGTTAACTTTTGCATGATGATGGTTAAGTGAGGGCCCACGATGGAGGACGAAATGGAGGGAAAAGTGCTCCACGAAATCTATATAAGGAAGGCAACTCTCCTCATCTCATTCATCATTGGAGTATATCGATTTCTCTTTGGTTGCTCAAGTTGCTTAGCCGAGTCACTGGCTGTTTAGCACGAGTTCTTTAAGCAGAGAGCTCATCCTTTCTTGGAGGGACTTCGAGTGCCACCTTAGGAAGGTTTTCTTCATTTCTTCAGGAGGAGGATCACATTGTGATTTCCAGCAGTAGCATTCACTTCCAGGTGGTGCGTATTTCTGGAGGACGCAGTGGAGAGGAGGCCGAGTTTGTTGGTGATGCTTAGCAGTGGAGTTTGGATGTGAGATTTTCCAGAGAGGAGGCTAGGGAGGATTGTCAACATTTGGGAGAGTTTGGGAGCTAATTGAGCTTCTTGCTGGGCAGTGTGACTTTCGCACTACTTGGGCCAAGCATAGAGGCAGTATTGGGAGCTCACTTGGTGGGTAGAGTATCAGTCCTGGAGGCTGAGCTTTGCTGTGGAGGTTAGAGGAGATATTTGGAGTGGTGTTTGCTTCCCTTTTAGAGCTTGGAGGAGGATTTTGTGGCCATTCCTTGCAGGCCGTATTTCTGGAGCTATTTGGAGGGCGTGGGCCATAGAGGAGGTCCAATCTGGGAGGTTGGATTCAAGCCAAACCCTTTTTGGGTTTTTGTGGGTTTTGGCCAAGGAGCTTGTGGTTGAAGTTTCATCATTTTTTGAGCACCAGAGGCGGGGTTTCTAGCAGTTCCTTTCCAGCCAACAGTTGTAGTTACTGGGAGACAACGCAGAGCATTAGAGGAGCAGTTACTTTCCAGCATTGAGATTACTGTTTGACACCTGGGTTCTGTACTTGCTCCATTCCATTAATAAAATGGCTCAGTTGGTTCTCATTTCTAACGTGTACTGAGTATTTGCTGATCATTTAATTTTTCTGTGTATGAATCGTCTTTGCTTTTGTATATCTCTGTTTGTTTAAGTTTGGAACATTACATGCCTTTTGATATGTACGCATTCATTTTGACGATTTCTTTGAGTTAGGATTACTCTTGGACCATTTCATCACTTGATTGATGCATTATTAATCATTCTCGAAGGATGTTGTCATGGTGGAGAACATTTATTTACACACGCATGGGTTTTTTTGGGCATTTTATTATGTTTTAGAGCTATCTCAGGGTTCGATTATGACCTTTGACCTAGTTGAAAGCTCAAATAAGCTTTCTTAGCGATTTACTTGTAAAATTATGAAAAATTGACCTAGTTACCCTCATACAAATAGAGGGGGGTCAGTTTTCATTTTGATCATTGTGATTCATCATGCTTTTCTCTCTTAAGAACTGTGCACTAGCTATTCTCTTTGTACTTGGACACAATATGATTTGATGGAGCAAATTGTCTTTTGAAGGAAAAGTTTGCATGGAGAAACTTCTTTGGGATTGATTGAAGAGATTCTTCTGGAATAGTGTAATCTAATTGCTGATTTTCTTCCATTTTGCATGCTATAGTATGTGAATTAGGATTTTTATTTGTGCTATGTTTAATACTGCAAATTTTTTCTTGAACTGTTGATTCTTCATGCTATGTAAAATTTGTGTCCTTGAATCCTTCAAGGGAACTTTGATATATGCATCTCTTGAATTTAAAATATCCCACTGAAGGAAGTCTCTAGGGTTTCTAAGTAGAGATAATCTTTCTCTCACACTCTTCATAGATTTTGCCTGAAATAACTCCATTGGCCAATTAAATCAAGGCACTAGTCTAGTGAGTGTTGATCAAACCCTAATTCCTCTACTTTTTGTCTTTTTCTTGGTAGCTAGGGCTAGGGTTAGGTTAAATTTTCTTTTCAACAATTTAATGTTTGCGTTATTTCGCCTATTAAAGGGCTTGCATTTAATAAACTTGAAAAAGACAAAATCTAGCATTATTTGCATGTTAAAACCTTAAAATAGGGTTGATGTCATCATATATATTGCTGTTTTATGCATGCTTTAGTGATAAAACTACATTGTTTGCCTTCAACCTAGTCTACCCTTTAGATAGCCTCGTCCCTTTGTTGATCCATCATTGTTAAGCTATCTTGTAGAGCTGCCATATGATATTGTGTGCCCTAGATCTGCATACCATACAAACCTTAACTTATAACATCGGTCTTAAATTACATGGGCCTTGAGGAAGTGTACTTGAACTTTGGTAAATATTATCTTAGCCTTTCTAAGTTCGTCCAATCATTAGACCTTGCATCACCGTTTAGCCTTTCTTGATTGAATATCCGCGGGTGATCTTTAAAGGGAAGCCTCCCTTTTGTGATTTAATTCGCCACTAAATATCTAGAGAGAAGCCACTAAGGTGACAATGGTGGCCGATATCTTGTTGCCATAAGATCTATATTTCCTGGTGGGACTTTGCACAAGGCTTGCTAGATTTTGTGGTAATAACAACAATTTGAAGTTATCTATTGATTTAATTTTTGATTTGGTGGACCCATCTTATTGCATAGTAGCTAGTTGCATTTCATATTGTGTGAGCATTCTAACATCTTGCATATCCATATTATGTTTCATTATAGGTTAGCTTGCATTTAAAATAGCTTTTATTTTCTAGACGAGTTTTTAACATCATATAAAACATGGGTGATACCCTACACCCATTGCACATGCTCTCAAACAAGTTGACTTGGATGTGCAGGTTACAAATTTGCGAGCCTAGGGATTGGTGGAGTTTCCATGAACTCCCTGTTCGAGCATATGGATCATGTGCTCTATAGTGAGCTCATGTCCCCGAGTTGGAGCTAGATGTTACCCACCAAAATGGGTAATTCCATAGGATAAAACTTTTCTCCTACTTTTGACAACTAGTCGGATAGCTAGCCAGCCAACAAGCCCTGCAAGACACTATTTGACCATGATATGCCATGTGTCTCTGCCATTTGCATTAGCCATGTGCCTCTCACCTCTTGGCATTGACACTTAGATGAAGGTTGGTTGCTATTGAATTTGATATTTGTGAAACAGAACAAGTTTTTCAAAATGAGGTCCGTCAATCATTTCTTCCTTCTTGCCATCCTCAACTTGCCCCTAAGGACAAAATTGAGAGTTGTATGTCTGGTGTTGAAATGAGTATCGAACAAGATTGTTTTCAATGGGTAGTTTGTTGCACAAATTTCAAGTTGAAAGGAAAGAAGAAACAAGCCTTGAAATTTGAGCAAATTTTTTCTCTTGTGTTTGTCTTTCCCTTTTCATCCTTGCTTTGTTTGTGAAACCTCATATCTCTTTCTAAAATCCTGATGATCCCTTTTCAATCTACTGAGGATGATAATGAGGGAAGTCAAAAGAGTCTTATTGATCACCTTCCTAGTATGTTTGGGATGCCTTAGGAGATACCTGCTTGTAGCAAGGATGATCCATCATTATTTTATCACAAACCTTCTGCAACCCACCCTTGTGGCTTTGGTCCTGTCCTTGGGCATTATGAGATAATGATTGCTGACATTTCCTTGTTTAAACTCATGATTAAGCACAAGGATAGAATGCTTGATTTTGATATGATAATATGTTTTCTTCATTGGTTATATGACTATACTTAACTCTTGTTCGTGGCATGTTGGAGTAGGATTGTTTGCTTTGCGTTATTGTTTTTGCTTTCTTTGATTGTCTTCATGCTGATTTTCCATGCATAATTAGATAGATTTTACATTTTATTTTAGGTAATAGTTTATTTATTACTTCTCCTATATCGCAAGGGTGACAATCACATCATTTAGTTGCTATCAACAAGTTGCTTTGAGTGTACAAGTAATAGGTCTACAAGCACTAGTGATTGCTAGGAATCTCATGCACTTATAGTTCAAGCGCATGGATTATGCACTCTATGGTGAACACATGTCACCGACTTGGAGCTAGATGTTTCCCACCAAAGTGGTTAACCCCTTCGAGAAATTTTTTTCTCCTTTTTGGTCAACTAGCCAATAAGTAGCCCTATGGTGATCCACAAATGGCTTTACTTTAGATCTCTGCACGTATGTTTTGGTCAGTGCTCCCTCCCATCTGGCATACGTCTTAAGGAAGGTGGGTCATCTATTAGAAGGTACACTAACCATTTTTGTAATCATGTGCTTTCATTTAATGTTAATTGTAATATGGATCACAGGGTAAGATGGATAATTGTTAAAATTGGCAACTAGGGCCAAACTCCATGCGGGTCATCTTATTTATGGCAGCTGATATTTTTCTTGGATTCCTCTCATCGAGAGGTGTAGGATTGTTCTAACGATCATCCAATTCCGACATGTATTCATGGAGATATGAATTTATTTGTATTTCTTAACAATTTGTTAAGGTCGGCCAACAAGTTAAGTTGTGTTGCACACCCCCAACTAACCTCAACATTGCATATAAAAGGAGGAGACATTGTGTCTCATTTCACTTACTCTTATCCTTGTCTCTTGGGTATACACAAGGAAGGAGGACGCAGTTCTCTTGGGCAACTTTGAAGAAGGACGCAGATCTCTAGGGCATCATTGTGAAGATGCAGATTAGGGCAGCGAGGACGCAGGAGGGTACAACCATTTGTTTGGGGTGATTTATGGTTGCTTTGTAGAAATTTCTCATTTCCACCCCGGTTTTCAGTTTCACCTTATTTATCCAAAATAGTTAAATTCCCTTTCCCATATCCATACATTCAACAACAGGAAAATAAATTTTGCTGAAAACACAAATTCTGGAAATATATTAGAATGCTGGAAAATGCAGAAATAAATATCAGCACATACAAACAACCATTTAACTCATTTAAACATAGTGATTTTTGGTCAAGGTGACCCTGCAAAACCCCCCTACAACTCTTGGGGAAAACCAATTCGAAAGCTCCTTCTTATTTCTGAAAATGCTTTTACAGTAAGAGAAATATTCAGCAAAAAATCAGCAAGCAAACTTTTACAACTTATGTCGTTTTCCGTGCCTCACAAACAACTGGAAAAACTTGCAAACAGCAAAACATAACAGCAATAAATGTTGTACGGCCTCTTCGATTTTTGTGCCCAAATTTCAGCCTTAAATGCTGTTGTACGGACTGCCTAGAAAAGCGTGCATGCTGTTGTACAATTTTCCTCTATTTATGTGCAGAAAACAGTGGTATGGATGTACGAATTTCTGCCTAGAAAAGCGTGCCAAGGTACAACCACTCGCTGTACGGCCTCCCTTGAAAAATGTGCCAGCAAACTTCAGTTTTTCTGCTCCTCGATTTCTGTGCTAACTTGCTGTACGACCTCCTTGGAATCTGAACCAAAACCGCTGTACAACCTTTCTAGAAAATCGTGCCCAAAACCTGCCTTTCACTATGTGCTAACTCAGCTGTACGGACTTGCTAAAATGCTGCCTTGGAATGTGTGCCAAGCTGCTGCCTCCTCCTCACTGTCCAAAAATCTCCCTTGCTCTCTTGCTCTCCTTCTCTCAATCTGCTCATGAAAGAATGAATGACCTTTTCCTCCTTTCCCTCCTTTAATCTAACCCTAAGTGACTTTTGGGGAATCCCTAAATCCAATGGCTGAAATAGATTGAGATCTAGGGCTGAGATTAAATGCTCATTTAAATCTCACTTTCTATTTTTTAATTCACCCCACTTTAATAAAGACCCACTTAGTCATTTATTTCCAAAGTCACTTTTTCTTTCCAATTTTACATTGACTTTATTAAAGTCACTTTAAAATTAGACTTTAGTAACTTTATCACTTAAAAGTCACTTTTAAATTAGATTTGACTTTATAAAAATTATAAAGTCACTTTAGGAGAAAAGTTAAATTCTTTTGGACACTTTTCCCTAGGCCAAAGATCAAAGCCTTAGGGAACCCCTTGTCCTCCGGTACCAAATTTCAACACTCCCTCTTACCGAGGAAGGTGTTCCTCACCACACCCATCTTGTCTCTAAAGTAGACATGCTTGCTCCGTGGTAAGGCTTTGGTAAGAATATCTGCAACCTGCTCATCAGTGGGAATATACTCAAGCTTCACAGCTCCCTTCTGAACATAGTCTCTGATGAAATGATATTTGATCCCGATATGCTTTGACCTGTCATGAAATACTGGATTCTCCGTGAGTTTAATGCAACTCTGATTATCACAGTAAATCACTGAAGGTCTCAACGGCTGACCAAATAAGCCAAACAACATCTTGTGAAGCCAGATGGCCTCACAACTAGCTAGACTGGCTGCCATATTCCGCTAAACTCAATGCTACTGACTTCTGCTTCCGGCTGAACCATGACACTGCCGAACCCAACCCAAAACAGCACCCTGAAGTACTATTCCTATCAGAAGCACAACTTGCCCAATCAGAATCAGTATAACCTGCCAATCTCACTCCATCCCCCTGCCTGTAGTCCAGACCATAATCCACTGTCCCCTGCAAGTATCGCAAAATGTGTTTTGCAGCCACCTAGTGAACCTTCCTAGGCTCACACGTAAACTGACTCATTGTGTTGACTGCAAAACAAATATCTGGTCTAGGGTTGACCAAATACATCAAGGAACCAATCAGCTGCCTGTACAATGTGGGATCCACCAACTCGGAATCCGAAGCATGAAGCTTCTTCCAGTTGGTGATCATCGGTTTCAACATGGGTTTACTATCCTCCATGTGGAATCTGCCAAGGATGTCCACAATGTACTTCCCCTGCCCCAGGAAGAAATGCCCCTCCTCCTGCCACACCTCCAAACCCAAAAAGTAATGCATCAAGCCGATGTCCTTCATCTCAAACTTCGCCGCAAGATCTCTCTTGCAGTGCTCTATGAGTCTCTCTGCACCTGTAATGACCAAGTCATCCACATACAACACCAAAATGAAAGGCTCCTCACTTATCACAATATAGTAAAGGTTCGGATCTGCCTCACTCTTTGTGAAACCCATCCCCTGCAAGTATGTATCTATCCTGGAGTACAAAGCTCTGAGAGCTTGCTTCAGGCCATAAAGGGCCTTCTTTAGTCTGCACACATGGGATTCCTTCCCATGCACCTCAAAGCCCTGTGGCTGCTCAATGTACACCTCCTCCTGTATGAAGCCATTGAGAAATGCAGTCTTCACATCCATCTGGTGGATCTTCCAACCCATCTCTGCTGCTATCGATATAATGGAGCGGATCGAAGTATATCGAGCCACGAGAGTGAAGGTCTCCTCATAATCAACTTCCTCTACCTGGGAGAACCCTCTAGCCACAAACCTTGCTTTGAATTTCTCAATGCTGCCATCTGTAGCATGCTTTACCTTGTAAAGCCATCTGGAAGTAACCACGGATTTGCCCTCAGGCCTTGGCACCACCTCCCAAACATTATTCTTCATGATAGAAGAATACTCCTCCTGCATGGCCTCTCTCCAGACCTGCTGGCCAGCTGCCTCCTCATAGCTAGAAGGCTCAGAGTCAAGGATGCTAGTAGCCATTGCCATATAGCTACAAAACTTCTCAGGTGGTCTACTTTCTCTGACCGGCCTCTTAGGCTCAACAACAGATGTGGCATCTCTTAAGGTGTCCTGAAGGCACTTGGGCTTCCTCTTCCCTGAGCGTACTTCTCCCATTGGAGAATGAAACTCCTCTTCATCATCATCAGGACCCTGAACTCCTGACTGTCTGTCTGCTGTCCTCCTGCCTGCACCTGAACCTGTAGAAGCTGAGGTACCGTGTGAACTGTCCATCAGTGGACTCCCTAGTGAACTACTTTGTGGATTGCTCTGCATGCTACCCGGAGCACCACCCCTCTGGCTCGGCGAGCCACTGCTCACAGACGGACCTGACATCCTCATAGATGTACCTCCGGATCCTCCTGATCCCTGCCCACTGGATCCCTGCGACTGACTCAACTACTGCTGAGGGTCTGGCTGATCCAGATACTCTAACTCCCGTGACCTCCTAAAGGCCCTGTCCTCCTCGAACTTCACATCCCGCCTGACAACAACTTTCCTCTGTGCAAGAATGTAAATCCGAAAGGCCTTTGAGGTCTCACTGTAGCCCACAAAGATACCCTTCTTTGCGGTGGGCTCTAGTTTGGTCCTCTTCTCCCTGGGTATGTAATGCACCCAAAGATACGAAGATGACCAATATCAGGCTTCTTCCCAGAAAAAGCCTCCTCCGGAATCATGTGCCCCAAGGCACGTTGCAGATTCTTGTTCTGCAAATAAACAGTCGTGTTGCAGGCCTCTGCCCACGAGAACAATGGCAACCCCTGATCATGTAACATTGCTTTGGCAGCCCCTTCGATGGATCTGTTCTTCCTCTCCGCAACCCTGTTCTGCTAGGGGTTGTAAGGAACAGTGAACTCCCTCCTAATCCCTGCCTCCGTACAATAGTCAACAAACTCTCCATGGGTGTACTCTCCTCCATTGTCCGACTTCAAGGACTTGATCTTCCGACCTGTCTGTGTCTCCACAAGAGCTCTAAACTCCTGAAACCGCTTGAAGACCTCACTCTTGGTCTTCAAGAAATAAATCCAGGTCCTCCTGGAGTGATCATCAATGAATAAAGCATAGTACTCATATCCACTCAAGTAAACATGAGACATCCGACCGCTCACATCGGAATGAATCAAATCAAGTATCCCAGTCGCGCTGCTGTCACTGCTGGGAAAAGGGGATTTGGAAAACTTGCCCATTGCACATCCTCTGCAAGTATCAAAGTGATCAGTACTGAAATTTGGCACACTTGTAGTGATCTCCTGCAAGGTCCTCAAGGCTCCATGATACATATGCCCCATCCTGCGGTGCCAAATCTCACACAACTCAGAACTGCTAGCTCTGCTGTCAGTACTACTGCTCAATGCCAAAAGGGGCTGGAATGCAAACTTGTACACCTTTGCATGGCGTACACCTATCACTCTAGATGAATTAGCTGGAGTGCCCCTGGGATACATCAACACCTGTCCTCCTCTGAATAGTACCTCATATCCTCTGTCCTCTAAAGCTGAGACAGATATGAGGTTCTTCCTCATCCCTGGCACATAAAGAACGTCTGACACCTTCAAGGGAGGTTTGGAATCCCTCTGAAATGTCAGTATCCCCACACCGACTGCTCTAACAACTTTGTCATCACTGAGTACTACCTCTATATCAGTGCCACTCTCTGAAAGCTCAGAGAAGTACTCACAGACTCCTGTCATGTGATGTGAAGCCCCACTGCCCACATACCAGATACCTGAAGATGCTCTGTTAATCGAGGGAAAAGCATTCTCCCTCTGAACCTGTGTGGCAGGTGATCTTGCACTAGAGGACTCACATGCAGTGAACCCAAACTCTCGGTCAAAACGATCTGCAAAGTCCTCAACCTCTGTTGAAGCTGCCAAGCTCTGGTTCTACCCCTTTTTCTTCTTCTTCTCCGGACACACAATTGCATAGTGTCCCATCTTTTGACAATTCCAACACTTCACCTTGGAATAGTCCTTTTGTGTGTTACCCTGTTTACCTTTACCTTTGCCTTTGCCCCCACCATTGCTTGTGGAAGCCTGCTTCTTCTCTTTGCCTTTCTTGCCTCTTGCCAACAGTGCTACATCCTCATCCTGCTCAATTGGCTTGGTTGCCCCAAGCTGACCTTTCCTGATCTCTGTCTGAATGCAATCATCCCAAAACCTCTCCCATGTGGGAAGGGTCTCATGTGCACAAACCCCATCAACAAAGTTCATCCATGAACGGGGGAGGCCATTCATTGCAATCCGCACCAACTCAGTGGGTGGAATGATCTCTTCAACTGCTGCCAACTCGTCTCTCACATTAGTAATCTTTGTGAGATATCCAGCTGCACTATCATTACCCATATTAATGGTCTTCAGCTTCTCCTTCAAGACCATTTTCCGGTTCTCATTGGTACTTTGGTAGAGATTGGACAATGCTGTCCACATCTCATGGGCATTTCTCTTTCCTTTCACATGAGGAATGCAATGGTCTTTGACTCCATCTAGAATCAGTGTCTTACCCTTGTTGTTCTTTCTATTATAAGCAGCCAACTGAGTAGCATCAGTAGGCACAACAACAGGGTTCTGTGTGGTATGCACCATAATGTCCCAGACTTCTGCCTCCTCAAAGATACTCTGCATTCTCTCCTTCCAAACGCTGTAATTGGTATGCCCATCCAACCTATCCTCCACCCTCAATCCCAATGACATCCTGCTGTCCTAAAACTGAAAAATAGCACTGCTGTAGTAAAGATAAAACTGCTGTTTGTGAAAAATCAGCTTGCTGGAATTTTCTGAGTGAAAAATCAACAGGCTGTAATTTTCCTCCTTGCTGTCCCAAACTGCACTTCAGCACTCAAGCTCTGATACCATGTAGAAATTTCTCATTTCCCACCCCGGTTTTCAGTTTCACCTTATTTCTCCAAAATAGTTAAATGCCCTTTCCCATATCCATACATTCAACAACAGGAATTTTTTTTTTGCTGAAAACACAAATTCTGTAAATATAACAGAATGTTGGAAAATGCAGAAATAAATATCAGCACATACAAACAGCCATTTAACTCATTTAAACACAGTGATTTTTGGTCAAGGTGACCCTGGAAAAACCCCCTACAACTCTTGGGGAAAACTAGTTCGAAAGCTCCTTCTTATTTCTGAAAATGCTTTTACAGTAAGAGAAATATTCAGCAAAAAATCAGCAAGCAAACTTTTACAATTTATCTCGTTTTCTGTGCCTCACAACCAACTGGAAAAACTTGCAAACAGCAAAACAGAACAACAATAAATGCTATACGGCCTCTTCGATTTTTGTGCCCAAATTTCAGCCTTAAATGCTGCTGTACGGACTGCCTAGAAAAGCGTGCATACTGCCATAAATGCTGCTGTACAGTTTTTCTCGATTTCTATGCAGAAAACAGCAGTACGACTGTACGGATTTCTGCCTAGAAAAGCATGCCAAGGTACAACCACTTGTTGTATGGCGTCCCTCGAAAAATGTGCCAGCAAACTTCAGTTTTTTCGCTCGATTTCTGTGCTAACTTGCTGTACGACCTCCTTGGAATCTGAACCAAAAACACTGTACGGCCTTTCTAGAAAATCGTGCCCAAAACCTGCCTTTCACTGTGTGCTAACTCAGCTGTACGGACTTGCTGAAATGCTGCCTTGGAATGTGTGCCAAGATGCTGCCTCATTCTCCTCTCTGTCCAGAAATCTCCCTTGCTCTCTTGCTCTCCTTCTCTCAATCTGCTCATGAAAGAATGAATGACCTTTTCCTCCTTTCCCTCCTTTAATCTAACCCTAAGTGACTTTTGGGGAATCCCTAAATCCAATGGCTGAAATAGATTGAGATCTAGGGCTGAGATTAAATGCTCATTTAAATCTCACTTTCTATTTTTTAATTCACCCCACTTTAATAAAGACCCACTTAGTCATTTATTTCCAAAGTCACTTTTTCTTTCTAATTTTACATTGACTTTATTAAAGTCACTTTAAAATTAGATTTTAGTAACTTTATCACTTAAAGTCACTTTTAAATTAGATTTGACTTTATAAAAATTATAAAGTCACTTTAGGAGAAGAGTTAAATTCTTTTGGACACTTTTCCCTAGGCCAAAGATCAAAGCCTTAGGGAACCACCTGTCCTTCGGTACCAAATTTCAGCATGCTTTGACTAGTGTCTTACCCTCTTTGACTGCGGCTTTACATGGGCAGCCTCTCCTATGCTAGATGAAGTGCTGCATTGACTTTTGGAGGGCTGATTTGGGACAACATTCACTGGTTAGGGTTGGCTGCAGGTTGCTGTAGCTTTCATTGCTGATTTCTCCCTCTTACTTGGCTTGTTTTGGGCTGCACATACTTGTTGGAGGCCGAGTTCTCCTAGGATATCTTAAGGTCGTTGGTGAGTTGTTTGACCAACTTTGACCTTGCTGATTTGATTTATGTTGCTGCTGTTATAAATCACAAATTTGTGATATTGTACTATCTCTATCTCTCTGCTGAATTATTGAAGAATAGAGAAGAATTAATCAAAGGTTTTCTGAAGCAAACAAAGTTCCTTCAATAGATTAATTACTCCAAAAGACTTGGAATATCAAAACATCCATAAGGATACAAATATTATATTAAAATGAATAAGAATAAGAATGATAAGAATGATTTCCAATGAGAACGAGAGGCTTGCTTATATATCAAGCGTCTCTTCATGAAGAGTCATGTTTCATTTAGACATGCCTCTTCAACCTAATTACTAGTTTAACTAATCATTATTTATGATTATTATTGTTTACAATTATTTTACATTATTTATATATATTTTATTCGCTACATTGCCTTCTTCCTCAAAAAGCTTTGTCCTCAAAGCTTGTCGATGAAAAAGGCTTGATCTTTTTTTTCAGCGTCGAATGTCCTTCTGTCTTGGAATAGTCATCTTCGTCGATACACACTGATATGATCTTCTTAGTGAATTGTTCCAACTTATCTTTTAATGCTTTTTTATCATCCTTCAGTTTCTTCATTTGAGTGAGTAGACTTTGATTATGTTTTTTCAGTCGTAAAAGTTCTTTGATTTTTGATTTATCAACCTTATTTTCAGTGTTTTGAATTTTAAGATTTTCATCTTTTAGATCGTTGATTTGTTCTAATAAATTTTTATTAAGGTTCTTTAAACGCAAAGTTTCATCTTCTTGTTCTGATAAGTGCTTCTTGAGTTCTTTCTTTGTGACCTTAGTCTTCTTCACTTGCACAAGTAATCTTTCGAGGTGGTCCTTGAGACGAGAATTTTCTTCGTCCTTTCCATTATTTCTTTGTGATGCATATCCACAAATTCAGCATATTGTCGCTTAAATATTGTGATTTCGTGTTTTACCTCTCTTTGGAATTATTTTTGTTCATTACTTAGAAATTCCATTTTTTTCACTTCTTTTATCTTCCTTTTTTTATATATATATTTCCAATATTCTCCCTTAATGTGGATTGTTAAAAACTTGAATACCCTTTTAAAAAAAAATACTCTTTTATGTTGTTGCCCTCTATATATGTATGTATTTCTTTATATTAAGACCCCTTTTCAAAATAACTTTATTATCTTAAAATAATAATAGTTTCACTTATTATTTTTTTTTTAATAATAAATTGGTCCCTTTTTTATATACTTAATTACTCCCTTGATAACTTTTTAATGTCACCCCACTTAATAATTATAAAGGTCACGTCTTTTCATATGACACGGTCACGATGTTAAAATACCATGGGCTATTACCATGGGTTGTTTTTTCAAACCTCTGTTAAAATGTTCTCCATGTAAAAAGTATTCCTTTTTTGTTTTGTTTTACTTTTAAAATACCATGGGCAATTACCATGGGTTATTTCTAAAACCACGGGCTTCTACCAGGTGATTTAATTTTTTTTTTTTTTTCTCCTCTTTTAATTTATTTGCTTTTTTTTTGTTTGATTGATTAATTAATTAATTAATTTTTTTATTGATGGCCAAAGGTCAACTAGTGAATTTTCTTTTAATTTTAATTTTAATGGCCAAAGGCCTAGAAAAACGGAGAAAATGAGAAACTCCCAAATATTGAGCCAAATGCTTCAATCATACGGCAACAAGGTTGACGAATTTTGATAGCCAAAGACTTGGATTGGAGAACGAGCTTTGTGCACAGGTCAAACAACCTAGAGGACCGAATTGCTCTGATACCAAATGAAGCGAACAAAGTTCCTTCGATAGATTAATTACTCCAAAAGACTTGGAATATCAAAACATCCATAAAGATACAAATATTATATTAAAATGAATAAGAATAAGAATGATAAGAATGATTTACAATGAGAATGAGAGGCTTGCTTACATATCAAGCAAGTGTATCTTCATGAAGGGTCATGTTTCATTTAGACATGCCTCTTCAATCTAATTACTAGTTTAACTAATCATTATTTATGATTATTATTGTTTACAATTATTTGACATTATTTATATATATTTTATTTGTTACAGTTTCCCCGCATTGGGGTTTTTCCCTGGCTAGCTGACACATCTTGTGTCTCTTGTCTTGGCTCGTCTTCTGTCGATTTTATTTATGTTCTATCAACATTTTACTTATATGTTAATGTGATTGTTATACTGAGAATTGACATTGGGCTAATAAGAAGAAATTGAAGTAAATTGCTCTAAGCATAGAACATACCATAATTTAACAATAATTGACCGCTCTTGATTGTACCCTTGTTCCCACATGTCACCTAGGAGGTTATCCTTTGTCCCTAATCTAGTGTGACCTCCCATGAGGCCTTTTCTTTCCACTGTTCAAGAGGGACAATAATAGGAGGCACTAATTGATGTAGCATGCCCAAAGTAATCCATGCTTGCCACTTTCCATCTATCCTTGTATCTACTTCCATTCTTTGGGTTGGTTGTCATTTGTCATCGGTACTGACACCCTTTATCCACATCCTGAAGTCAGGGTCCAAAAACATGGTCTTAGGAGGTTGATGCAACTGAAAGAATGATAAAATAATATATGGCCACAACTAAAAGAAAATGAAAAAATTGCAAAAGATGTCCAAGTATAATAATAAGAATGTGGTCAAAAGCCTAGCCTAAGCTCTAATCCCCCCATTAGCCATCACCCAGTTCCTAAGTATATCATGCAATCTATAAATTGAAGGAAGTCATAATTGGCCCAACCCCGATGAGTAATTAAACACTACATCTTTAAGGAGTATTGAACAAGTTTCAAGCAAGATGGTTACCCAAGCTATGCAAGAAACAAAAAAAATCTTTGAAGTAAAAGGCGCACTAGACGGGTGGAAAAAGTAGGTGGAGGAAAGTTATAGCTCAAGCCTCTGCGTTTGCTCCCTCTTATCATCATTACACTCAAGATGTTGGACCTTTTTTAGCTGGCATCATGACAACGGCATCTTCCTCAAAAGTCATAAGTTTTAACCATTCCGTGTACTCATTTATCATATGCACCTATGAATTGATGGCCTATCTAGCAACTATCCTTCCCCTTGGGGCTAGAAGAGGCTAATAGGGATAATTGTATAATAATCCCTAACACAAGTGTGATAACCTGCACAAAAGACATTTGAAAACAAGGCTCATGAGAAGTATTTTTGTGTTTGTAGCATTGAATATGGTTCTCTATGATATGCTAATGGTTTCTTTAACTAATGATGTTGAGCTCACTTGATCTTGAGGTTACGTTTCAGGTGGTTTCTCATAGATGCAATGGATGTCCGTTAAGGAGTGGCTTGACACCTCTTTGTTGATTTTTGTGTAGCATCACAGGTATTCCCGCATGCCAAAAGGCCTTCCAAGTTGGCCAAGAAAAACTATGAAAGTGAGAAATTATAATTTGTATTTTTGGGATTCTTGGAGGCCCCAAATGGTCAAGTCAGCCCCACCATGAAAGCATGTGACCCTTGGTCAAAAGTCACCCATTTAACAAGTATAAAAACACAAGTTGACCTCTTCATTTGAACCAATTTAGAGCAACACATATCTCTTTTATTTCCGATCCACATTTGTGATGTCAAGAGAAGGAGATTTGAAGTTTGATCAAAGCATAGAAGACAACATTTGACTGACTTTTGACCTGCTTACTGTGCTGATTGTGACCAAGAATCAAACTGACTTTGATTGAGATTCTGTCCAAGTTTGACGACAGAGAATTAAGAATTTGACCACAAAATTGAAGAACAATGAACTATAGTTGACCAAAGTTGATCGCAAGTCTGAACTTGACCTCAGGCCGAATTTTTGATCATTGACCAACGTTGACTAGTGTTGAATTCTTTGTGCTTTGGAGGTTTGACTAACATTGACTAGCTAGTATTTGACCAAGTTTGACTAGTATCTTGGACTTGGATTTTGGCACATATTTCTAGAATATTCTTGGACTTGTAAATATTGCTTAAGAACAAATTTATCCTAGAAGAAAAGTTGCTAGGATTTTCCCAAGGTTGGGTTTTTCCAGGGTAAATTTGCTATCTCTATTGTTCTTGGCTATCACTTTATGTTCCTACTGCCTTCATTGCATTATTGTTGATAT
This sequence comes from Pinus tabuliformis, assembly GCA_031772625.1. NCBI lineage: Eukaryota > Viridiplantae > Streptophyta > Pinopsida > Pinales > Pinaceae > Pinus > Pinus tabuliformis. The sequence goes on from CM062818.1 coordinate 1,338,372,006, forward strand.
TTTCTATGTATAATTGCTTAATGATATAAGTAGCATATGACAATTGGAAATCATTAGGAAGTAATTATTAGGTCAAAAAATCAATTTCTACTATACATTATTGTAGAAAATTCAACATTTTTTAGTACATTGAAGAGGAGGTCTAGCTCAACTTGAGAGCACTTGTGAACTTGCAAGCCCAACGTTGCCCCTCCATAGATTAGTGTTGGCCCTTAATGAGCCACCTCACACATATATGGCGCATTCCACACCACCAGATGTTAAAACGTTGAGCCAAGAAGTCAAGCTATTGGTCGGATTGATGATGTGCCCCAAAGGACCTAGGATGCCCCCAAGATGGCCTTGTACCTATTTGTTTGGTGTTGCCTAGTTCCAAAGTTTAGAAGAGGAGGGTGTAATGTCCCCATCTGGTTAGGAGACATAAGGAGGGGACCCGCTAGCCTAATAAGGTTTCCATAGGCTAGGATGAGATAAATTAATCAAGGGAACACAATTTGCCTAGGAGAAAACATTACAAAAGGTAAAGTGGTGAAAAGGGATAAGGGTCCTAGGCGAATGAAAAATCACTTCTAAATTATGAAGTGAGAAAACCTACTAAAGTGATTTTATTAAAATAAAAGGGTAAAAAGGTGGAAAAAGTGGCAAACGAATTATAAAAGAGGGAAAATGAGGAGTCTCTCCTCATTCTTGCGTTTGCTCACTTCAGAAAAAGAAATTTGGAGAGCTCTTGAGAAAGAGACTAGGGTTTTTGGAAACCCTTACCTTGGTTTCTAGTTTTGGTGTTGAAACTATACACCTTAGCTGGTTTGAGAGCAGAATCACTCAAATTTCGTCATTGGGCTTCATTGTTCGAGAAGATAAAGACAGTAGCATCGAGGAGTAAATGTTATTGGTTGATTTTATATTATGCTGTTGAATATTCTATAATATCTCTTTGCAAGCTAGATTTCTGACAATATTGGAGGCTGTGTTCATATCCTAGCAGAGGTTGAGTTTCTCCTCCACGTTGGCCCAGTTCCACCACAAACTCATGGCTGAATTTTATCATATCAAGGGGCCGAATATTGCATTGTTTTGGGGGCCGAGTCACTGTTAAAAGAGGGCCGAGTTTTCTTGTCGAAGTTGGCTGTGGGCATTCATACATTTTTGGGCTGAGTTTACTGTTAAAGAGGGGTCGAGTTATCTCTTCTTGCTGGCTGGGTATGCCCTTTTTTGTTCGTCGAGAGTGAAAAAGGTAGAAGGGTTGATTTCACCCTCAAATTCTTGGTGGGTTTGTTGGAAAAAGTCACAGTACAATGGCTTAGTTTGTCATCAAAGTGTTGAGTCTATATCTGCTGAAGAGACCACGAGTTTTCCCTGATTTGCTGGCTAAACGAAATGATATAAATACATAGTCATTTCATGGGATTGGTTGCTCATTGAAGGGGTCATATGGTTGCTTGAAAGAAGGATACTTATCTTGTTTTGGACTCATTCTCTTTGCTGAAGGAACTCACTGCTAACTCTTGGCTGAGGCATATTTAGGTTCCTTGTTCCATTTATTGTATATCACAATCTTCATATCAGTCATAAATCTGAAATATATATCTCTTGTTTACTCATAATAATGGTATGTACAATTTCTAAGTGATAATTGAATGATATAATGCTTATTTGAAGTGTTTCCTTGGGAATTTATTTTGGTACTATGTGTGTTACATTAAATAAGCAACCTAAAAATGCACCTACAACCAAACATATGTTGGAAAATGTAACTCGTTTCAGTCTTCATAATTGTCATTTGACTCGTGTATCTATCAAATGGAGAAATAAAATGATGTATGAACAAAATTTTTTGTTTTTGTTTTGTAAAAGCATGGTTTCATGCTCAATATTTGTCATTAGGTCTCCTAGGGTTTACATGAGTCAATGTATCCTAACATAATGTAAAAGATCCTTTTGGGCATTTGTATTAAAAAAATTATTTTGTATTTGGAAGTGTTTAGAACGCTCCCAAGATCAAGTCAGTTAGCTAGGAAGAATTCGACCTAGAGAAGGCTAACATAGCCTCTTGGAAAGGCTATAAAATAAGAGCTTTGACCTCATTTAAAAAAAAATCACCCCTTGGGTTTGATCTGCGATTGAAGGAGACATGTGAAAGTCTTTGGAAGGCTAGAAGAGCCTAACGAAGAAGGATTCAAGCTCTATTCTATTTAGAAATCTGTATTATCTTTGTAGTAGCTCACACATGCGAGAGGGCTAGGTTTTTGGTCATGCAATAGGTTTGCAAACTTTAGGAAGGTGTTGCGGACTTTGTTGATGAGATGTAAATGCTATTTTGCTTCATTTGCATTGAAGGAGGAAGGGCGATTGGCTTGGTTCTTGGTGGCAGCATTGGTCTAGGATTTGGTCTTGGCAGTCTCCTTTGAAGTTGATTCTATAAGAAGAGAAGTTCTTTATGGGTTTTCCCCTTGGAGGGGTTTTTCTCTGGCTTGGAGCCTATATCTTGTGTTCATTTTTGAATGGCTGTTATCTTTATTGTTTTGGCATTTATTTGATGATAAGAACATAAGCATAATCAAGAACAATAATTACAAGTAAATGCCATGTAAAACAAAGTGAATTAAATGCTGCCCTAATGGATTTTCCAACATGGGATCAAAGCTAAGCTCAAGAGTATAGGCGGCTGCAAGATCATAGGAGGAGTTTTGCAATGCTCTAAAAGCCAAAAAGAAGACACTGTTTGTGAATGCCTTGAAGGCCAAATAAACCACCATAAGTGCATACATCATTAGGGAATACAATCTAAAACAACTGCATACTTGGAGGAAGCAAATCAAGCAAGGAAGAAAGACGTCTTAGCATCTTACTGAGGTTTTTGATTTGTGTTGGACCAAGAGGAGAAAGGCGAAGTTTGAAATGCTGATTTGGGCACCTTTCTGTGTAGAAAACCTTCAAAGAGCAAGGCCGCAGTCATCTATACTATTTTAGGAGCTGTCGAGACCTAGTTTGGGTGCTAATCTGTGGTTACAACAACTGTTGAGAAGGCCACACTCCTAGGCTTGGAATTTGAAATTTTTGAGTTATCTAGAAGAGCTGGATAAGCTCTTTTCAAAAGGTCCGAGGTACATAGTAAGAGACTCATTCTAGGCCAAGCGTTCCTGGAGTATAACACAAAGAAAAAAAGGCTAAAGGTTGTGCGTGATTTTGGAGATCTAATATGGCCTAGTTAGGGCAAACCTATAGAAGGTATAGGTGCCCTAATAGAAGGCCGAAATCCTTAGAGTACCATGCTCAGATCAGAGTTGGTTTGAATTGCTAAAAGAAGTATGTTGTTTGTCCTCCATGGTGAATAAGTGTTAGAATGAAAGACCAAAGTTGGTAGAAGGATCCTAGCCTAGTTTTGGAAAGCTATTACAGTGAGTATGAACCTCTAGAACTAGTCCAAATTCTTGTGCAAGAAGTTCATGAGTTCTGAGGTGATTATAGAAGCAGTCATCTCATATGTTGAAGAAGGCTGTTATGGGCAGATCTATGATAACATTGAAATTGATTTTCTCAAAGAGAAGATCGAGAGGTACAAAGATCTATGAAGACAAGGTCGAGCTCCTGTGGTAATTGTTGGGAGGGCCGAATAGGCCTAAACAAGGTGTTGTAAGTGTTTGCTAGGGTAGCGAGTTGCATAGGCTTGTAAAGAGGAAGTCGTTGATTTCTGAAGGTTTGACCATAGATGGAGGGATGACGTGGGCAACAGGTGTGCCCTAACGAGTAACCACACTTCAGAAGTTATGCACAACAATTTGTAAGGTATGCATATTTTTTTATGGATAAAGGGTCAAATGCATTAGGGTATTGCTGCATGTTTTGAATGATAAAATAATCTACGGTTTGGAGGCTTCACCTTGTTGAAGATTTTTGGTTTCTAGGGACTGTAAACCCTAAATAGGTCTTGGATAAGAAAACCCTAGTTAAGTGAAAAACCTAACCCTAATCTATTCGTTCCCTCATAGGAACCCTAGCTTTTGACATCTAGGGTTTGCAAAAAGAATCTAAGACTTGGTAAAACCTAGCGAGGGTGGAATTGGATGAAATCTAGAGTATAATATCAAAACCCTAGGGCTGATGTTTCCAAGGGAAAGATCAAGGAATTTAGGGTTTGTATTTGAGAACCCTAGGAGTCTACCCTCTAAGAAAACCATGGAAACCCTAGATTGAAAAATTAAACTTTATGCTCTTGTATTTGTATATTTTGCTTGCTTGTACTTGCTGTTAAAGATTGCAAAGTAAAAGCAAGATGAGAAGGAGGAAAGAAGCAAAGAAACTATCGTGCTTGATGATGACTCCTTGGAGATGATGAGCATGATGGAAGGAGGGAACTGTAAGGACCTTGAAGGAATGGATGTTGACAAGTTCAAAGGAGTAAGCATGCATCATTGTATTTTCTAGAAGAATCTTGACTAAGTATGGCATCATAGATAGCAGCATGTAATAGTAGCATATTTAAAGTCTACTTGTTTAAATTGCTTGAAAGAAATCATCTAGTCCTTGAAGAATGAAATGCTTGGGGACCATCCTGCATAAGTGTTCATCCATAAATTGTCTAACATTATGATAGAGGAAGTCATTTTGCTAAGGTGGATTCTCAAGATCCTATAAGAACCATCATTATGGAGGTTCTTGGAGAAAGCATTATGAGAAGGATTAGTATATATTCCATATTGTATGGAAACAATACTTTGAAATGGATGAAGGAATGCATTTGGTCAAGTTGCTAGCTCATTGTAGGATACAAATAACTAGATGATTGTGTGAAAGATTAAGAATGCATGTTTAAAGGAACCTTTGGGTAGGATTCATATAATCCTATAAGAAAGGTTGGTCATATGCATAGTGAATCTTTTAGTTGGCTATATGATGCCTAAGAAGATAAATTTGACCTACTCTAGAGTGAATAAAATGCTAAGACTTTCTCATTAGGATATATTTATTAATGATGAACATCTAGTACAATCTCCGGAAGCAAATGGTAACTTGGTAATCAAGTTCAATCCTTGGGCACTATGATGCAAGAAGGAAGATTTGAGTGGAGATGGACCATGAGTATGCTGATGATGAGAAAGTTGCCATGATGAGGTAACTCTGATGTTAATATTTTTGTTGGTTATCTAGTTAACATATTGTTTTTCTACTTGGCAAGATGCTGCAGGAATGCATGATGACAGTTGAGGCAAGTTCAACTTTATGGAGAATGTTGAGGGAAGCTCAATATCTGATACTTGGCAACTATAAAAGATGTTCTCATCTTGGGATTGAAAGGTAGTAGTGCAAGAAGAGAACATGAAGGTCAAAGGAGATCACTTTCATGAGAAAGCTATAATCAACTTGAAGTTTGGGAAGACTTAATATAATACCTTCATTGATGATGACAAGATGAAAGTGATGTGCAAAACTGATGACCTGGAACTTGCCACAGATTAAGGAGGAAGATGGCTCCATGATAACTAGAAAGGAGGCAAGTTCGATATAATGAGATGTGAAGGAAGGAAGGAGCTATTCAACTATTAAGAACATGTAGTTGATACTCTGATGGAAGCAAGATGGAAAGCTTGTATGACTTCTCAGGTAGAAAAGGAAGTTAGGAATCTCCTTTGAATTCGAGAGGGAGTAAAGGAGTCTCCTTGATAGGAGCATGGATCTATTCTCTGATTAAAAGGAGAATAGGGATATCCTCTTTGGGAGAGAGGGAGTGATGTTGAACATCACGTAAGCATTTTCTTCTTCATGTGTCATGCACTTGACCATGACTAACAACCATAAGTCTAAGTGAAGGCCTTGGAGAGAGAATGGTGGGGAATTGGATAAACATTTGTGGTTTCTTTGAGGATAGAATATCCAAGAAAGGAAAGGGATTGACACTCTTTGAGGATAGGACAAGTGTCCAAGATAAGAGTGGTTGGAGGACCGATATTCTATGAGGATTTAGGTCTGGAAATCCAAGATAATAATAGTCAAGGACATACCCGGTGAACATCCGGATGGGGTATGTACCTTAGAGGTAGAGCTGTATCACATGTAAAGCCTCCCAACATAATACTCTCAAATAATGTTGAGCTTGTCTAGTTAGGCCTCATAGACAATTTTGGTTGATCATGATGTTGATGCTTACAAATGGCTTACCAATCCAACTCTTCTTATGAGAACTTTTCAAAGGGAGTACTGTCCTTGTACTGGTTGGACAATTATGAACACCTCCCTAGTTAAGAAGAAGTGTTGGAAAATGTAACTAGTTTTGGTCTTCATAATTGTCATTTGACTCATGTGTTTTATCAAATGGAGAAAGAAAATGATGTAAGAATAGAAGAAAAAATTATTTTTTGTAAAAGCATGGGTTACATGCATAAAATATTTGTCATTAGGTCTCGTAGTGTTTACATGTGTCAAAGTGTCCTTGTCATAATGTAAAAGACTCTTCTGGGCATTTGTATTAAAAAAAATATTTTGTATTTGGAAGTGTCTAGAAGGCTCCCAAGACCAAGTCAACTAACTAGGAAGAAGTCAACATGAAGAGGGCTAATGGAGCCTTTTGGAAAGGCTATAAAAAGAAGAGCTCCGACCTCATTTAAAAAAATAAAAAAATAAGCAAGCATCTCTTGGTTTTGATCCGCAATTGAAGGAGACATGCAAAAGTCTTAGGAAGGCTAGAAGAGCCTAGTGAAGAAAGAGTCGAGCTCTATTCTGTTAAGAAATTTGTATTCTCTCTGTAGCAGCTCGCATGTGCAAGAGGGCTAGGTTTTTGGTCATGCAACAGGTATGATGTTGAAGAAAGTGTAACTAGGTTCGGTCTTCATAATGACACAAGTCAATACAAATGATGTAAATTGTATCTAGCAAAGTATTTTGTAAATTTGAATAATGGGTTTAATGATCAAAAATGTATTTGTCTTTGTAGCTCTCATTATGAGCTCTAGGTAATAGGTTGTGTCATTAATGTTTACACTTGAAATGTACAAGTATGACTCCAAGATCAATGGCAAAATCATGTGGCAAAGTCTCCTTGAAAGGGAAGATCAAAAGGGCTACTAAATGATCCTTCCAAACACATACAATAGGATCAATGTATTTTTCGGCATAAAATATATTTATAGTTGAAGTATCATGTCGGCTTCAAGTCGGCTAAGGAATGGGTCATGGAGGCCTTATACACTATAAATAGACACCCTCCTCATGCATTTGGACACACACTTGGATTGGGTATATGTCTATGTGAAGAAGGGTAAAGGAAGGATCTGCTTCCTATGCGAAGGAGCCTAACAACAGTGTGAGGAAAGGGTCTATTCAAGAAGCCGCAGGTCGAGAAGCACAAGGATTGTTCTGCTGTCCTTAACCACAGGGATTGTTGTGTGAGGATAGGGCATCATCATACAAGCCATCACCACGAAGTATAGTATTTGATCTCAAGTCTACTTGAAGGGCAAATACGTTTAAAGAATAAAACTTCCAGATTGAGGATCTAGCAAAGCTAGAAAGGCCATGATTTTGTCACATGTGCGGAGAATCTGTTCCTTGTTAGGGCTGTGATACAGTCCTAGAATATTTCTGTAATAGGGGTTGATTCCAGATGCAAACAGGTTCCGAAATTGGGCTAGGAAGGAGCCACTATCATAGCGAAGTAAGAGAAGGATTATAAGAGCAAATTGTTCACTTACATGTGGAGAACCTACAGTATCTTCAGGATTCCAATAAGGGTTTCTAGACAGTCAATTGAAGGGATCGGATCACCCGTGTTGAATGCATGTATTGAAGTGATCTTCTCGGCCAATGAACTAACTTAAGCAAGAGAAGTTTGGAAGAAGGAGAGGAAGGGAGAAGGAAGCAAAATCCTTCATGGTTGGTAGGAGTTCAGATCCATGTTGCAGCAGTAAGAAGAGATTCTAGCCTTGATCTTGGAGTCACTTGATTTCAAGGGTCTTTGTATTGATCTTGGAAATTTTGTCAAGAGAAGAAACTATAAGAAGAATTACGTGGGTTTTCCTCTCAGGTTTGGAGAGGTTTTGCCCTGGTTGCTGCCTATATCTTGTGTTATTGTTCTTTTGTTTATTATGCATGGTAGCTGGTTGATGAAGTTAATAATCTCTAACATATAAAAGATCTTGTTTGAATTGTCTAAAGAACAAAAATTACTTCACAAGCAGTTATCTAGATAGAGAAATCATAAACATCACTAGCCCTTTCGATTTCTCAACATATGAAAACTTTAGGAAGGCGTTGTAGACTTTGTTGATGAGATGTAAAGGCTATTATGCTTCGTTTGCATTGAAGGAGGAAGGTTGGTTGGCTTGGTTCTTGGTGGAAGCGTTGGTTTAGGATTTGGTCTTGGAATTCTCCTTTGAAGTTGATTCTATAAGAAGAGAAGTTCTTTATGGGTTTTCCGCTTTGAGGGGATTTGCCATGGCTTGGAGCCTATATCTTGTGTTCATTTTTCTATGGTTGTTATCTTTATTGTTTTGGCATTTATTTGATAATAAGAACATAAACATAATCAAGAACAATAAGAATATAATATCACAAGTAAATGTAATGTAAGAAAAGTGAATTAAACGTTGCCCTAATGTATTTTCCAGCGACATACAAAAATTGTTTGACGAAATGACACACTGAAAACTCAGACCAAACTCAGAAATTTGAAAGGGAATTCTAAAGTACTCCAAAGGGGTATCTTACAGAGGGTGATCACTTGAGACACTTTGGGAGGCTGGGCACCAAGATAGTGGCATCTTCCCTAAAGTCTTTCCCATTCCATGAACTCATTTATCACATGCACCTATGGATTGATGGACCTACCTAGTAACTATCCTTCCCCATTTTCCTAGAAGCATCTAATAGGGCAAATTGTATAATCATCCGTAACAAGTGTGGTAACTTTCTTGCAAATCATCAACTAGAAATACATTCGAAGGCAAGGCTTGTGAGAATTTTTTTTGCCCCTAGTGTTGAATATGGTTCACTATGATACTTTAATGGTTTCTTTACCTAGTGACGTTGATTTCTCTTGATCTTGAGGTTATGTTTCAGGGGATTTCTCATAGATGCGTTGGATGTCCCTTGATGTTAAAATTGACAACTAGGGCCAAACTCCATGTGGGTCATCTTATTAATGGAAGCTGATATTTTTCTTGGATCCCTCTCATTGAGAGGTGTAGCATTGATCTAAAGATTATCCGATTCCGATAAGTATTCATGGAGATATGAATTTATTTGTGTTATGGGACAATTCGTCAAGGTCGGCCAACAACCAAATAAACCCCACTTGTGCTCAACGTTTTAGTATAAATAGGGGTGGCCTTCAAGTCATTTCAACACACTTGGGATATCTTCCTCTCTACTTGTCTTTGGGTTTTAGTAGGAGGAGAGATTCGAAGGGATAACGCTGCCCTAATCCAGAGGGCAGAAGTCGGAATTGCCGGAATTGCCGAGAATAGCCGGAATTGCCGGGAACTATTGGAACAGCCAGAATTGCCGGAACAGGCGGGAAAGCTGACGCAGAGGGCAGAAGTTGCAACTACCGGTAACAGTCGGAATTGCCAGGAATTTCCGGGAATAGTTGGAATTGCCGGGAATAGCCGAAACTGTTGGAACTGTCGGGGATAGCCAGAACTGCTAGGAATTGCCCGATTTGTTGGGAATAGCCGGAACTGCCGGAACTGGCGGGAAAGCTGACGCAGAGGGCAGAAGCTGAAATTGTTGGGAACAGTCGGAATTGCCAGAACTTCCGAGAACTGTCGGAACTATCGGGAAAAGCCAGAACTGCCGAGATTGCTGGGAATAGTCGAAACTGCAAGGAAACGCTGGAACTGCTGGGAATAGCCGGAACTGTCGGGAATTGCCGGAATTGTCGAGAATTGTCGGAACTGTCGAGAATTGTCGGCACTGTCGGAACTGTCGAGAATTGTCGGCACTGTCGGAACTGCTGGAAAGCTGACGTAGAGGGTAGAAGCCGGAACTGCCGGAACAGTCGGAATTGTCGGAACTGCCGGAATTACCGGAACTGTCGGGAACAACTGGAATCGCCGGAACTACTGGGAACAACCGGAACTGTCGGGAACAGCTGGAATCGCCGGAACTACCGGGAACAACCGGAACTGCCGCCGGGAACAACTGGAACTGTCAGAACTGCCGAAGGGGAGCAGCATGCAAGGGACAACTAACTAACACTGGGACAGTTGTATGGTACTTAGCAGCTTATACATCAAGCATGCAAGGGACAACTAGCATGCAACAACAAGCATGCTAAGGACAACAAGCATTCTAGGGACAACAAGCAAGCAAGATGCAACCAACACATAGGTCAGTATGGCAACATGGTGCAACAATGGCACATAATGCAATACAATGATGGGTACAGTCATGATTAATGAAGCGTGATGAGATGCAACATAGTGATGATGGGTGCAACATGGTGCAGCGCGGTGAGGTGCAACATGATGACAAAATGCAGCACAACGATAGGTGAAGGAGTCACCTTGGAGAATCAGTGGAAGCAGCATGTCTTCAACTGATCTCATGTATCATCTTCTTAGAGATGATCTATGCTCTTATCTAGATAAGTCAAAGTGTTGACTTCTGTTGTAAATGTACTATCTCTCTCTCTCTGCTGAACTATTGAAGAACATATAAGAAGAATTGATCAAGGGTTTCCCCACATTGGGATTTGTCCCTGGCTAGCGCCACATCTTGTGTCCTCTTGTCTTGGCTTGTCTTCTGCTATTTATGTTTATGTTCTATCTGTAGTTTACTTTAATGCTGATGTGATTGCTAATCTGGAAAAGATATTGAGCTAACTGTGAAAATTGAAGTAAATTGCTCTAAGCATAGAACATGCCTAAAATTAACACTTGAGTGGTGGCTTGACACCTTTCTAGTACATCATGAGGTCACTTGTGACCTTGCAAGTCTAATGTTGCCGCTCTAGAGATGAGCATTGGCCCTTGAGGAGCTTCCTCATTGATGTATGGCCCCTTTTGCACCATTGGATGCTAAAACGTTGAACCAACGAGTACCTAGATGTGCCCTACATGTTAGGTGTTGCCTTGTTCTAGAGTCCAAAAAAGGATGGTGATCACTTGAGACACTTTGGGATGGTTGGAACACCTCTTTTTGATGCCAACAACATGCCCTAGTGTTGCCACGTCACCGATGCAACTTAGGAAGGTGATGTAAAGCTTCTTGATTATGATGTCTTGGATGAGGAGGTGTCGCTTGGTGATGCACCCATTCACATTGGTGTGATATCTTGGAGCGAGGAACACTTTTGGACCCAATTTTTCACTTAATGGAGATGTTTGTTTAATGAGGATAACATCATCTTGGAGAGATTTTTTTCCATGTGGAGAAAATATGTCATTTTATTATGATTTATCAATTTGTCAAGCTATCTTTAGGTAAGCTTGTAACCTATTAGACTTGTTGGATGCTTTAAGCAAACTTCTAAACGTAAATTGTAAATTAACGAAACTTGACTATAAATAAATGGGAGTCAAATTCCTTTGGATTATTGTCACACACACTCAACATTTCTCTCTTGAAAGAATTCACATTAGTGAATTTCTATTTTCTCATTGACGCAATGGCTAAGTAGAGTGCAAATTGTTTTGGGGAGGATATGTTTTGCATGGAGTGGCTTTCTTTGGATTGATGAAGTGATGCTTGGTTGAATGTGTAAGTTTAATGCTATTTTCTTTCTTTTTGCATGAAATTTGTGAAATTACATTTTCCATATGCCATATAAAAATGTGCAATATCTTTCGTGAACTCTTATTTGTATGTATTTGTGCAAATTTGTTATCAAGTATTTGTTACCGCACAATCTAGCAAGTCAATGAGGGAAAACCTATAGGGAAAAGAGCTAGACTAAATGATAAAAAAAGGACAGTGACCCACTTTCACCACGACCAAAGTCCCTTGCTCTTTATGGACTTTCATTGATGGGAGGAGTCCTAGTGAGAAGGAGATCACTTAGAATAGATATGCTATGTACAGGGCATGAAGTGATTAAGCTAGAACTCATTTGAAAGAGAGGCTAAATAAAGGTACAAGGCTTGAAAAAAGCGAATCGCTCTCTAAGAAAATCCCTAGAAAAGAAGGCACAAGACATAGGGTTTTGAGGTTTTTCGATGGTAATTGGTATTTACAAGGTCAAGGCCCAAAAGAAAAGGCTTCTTATGATATACTTCAACACGTACTGATCTCATATAGCCTTCAAGGAACTCTTCAAGTTGAGGGAAAAGAACCTAGGGTTTCCCTCTTGGAGCAACACTAGGAAAAGAGATTTTATGGATGAAACCCGAGTGGATTCCCACCAAACTTGGAGCATAGGTAGCCTAGGCCCTAAGCTTGATGCTCAGGCCTTCGAATTTTCGAAAAATCACCTCCCTAAAATTTCGCTGCAAGACCTAGATTTTCACCCTAGCCTTAAAGGACCAAATTTTAAGAGGAAAAATTATGGATGAAAAGTAGAGATGACAACCAAGGACTTGGGCATATGGAATCTTAGGATGTTCAAGATGAGATAAAACGTCCCTAAGGAGGCTCAAAAATTAAAATTAATGCCTTAGGTACCAATTTCAAACATTTACCTACTTCAAGAGATAATGGAGTTTCATGGAGAATTCACAGACAATAATCCACTAGGAACATTCATTACATGCCATACATTGGATAATATATGCAATACTCCATCTTTCCAAAATCAATCTTCAACAATTAGGGCACAAATTTAGCATATTCTAGAGCCACAATTCATACATTAAACAAATTCAAGAGAAAAGTTTCATCAACATTAGGCACTTACAACAAGACATGCAATATATCCATCCATCCATTACTCAAGAAATAGCTCCAAAGAAGTTTGAACCATCTCCATACATCGAAATGCATCCAAAGAGTCTCTAATAGCCAAAGAAACAAGTGTGAGTTCTTTACAAGAGAAAGAATCCAAGTGTGATGATGATGAGTAGTTCAAATGAGCTCTCAACCATTTATACATGATCTATTGAGTCAAATTAAGCCTAGAAGCCCCACAACATTATGAAACTAGGCAAGATACATCCTTTGATCACAAGCTGACCAAGTAGCTTTGTAAAAATATGAGTTAACCATCCAAATGCTAGCTGAAATGATGATGTCATGCTGATGTAAGGCCATTGGAAGGTCATATTGAGTCCTCTTTGTGCCAAAATGCGTGAGAGGGACCATAAATCTCGAACTAGAGGATGGCCCCTGACTCTCTAAGTAACTTATAATGCAGGGCCCCAATTTGTGCTTGGGGAACAAAAATTGGTCGCATGGGTCTCCTAATGATAGAATAGCCTGTAATGCTCCAATACTGAGGGCTTTGACGATGGTGCTTGCTCTCCCATGTCTCAAGGAGATGAACCTCCTTTGGGCCTTGGATCAACTACAACACCATGTGGTAAATGATAAGCCAATTGGGGCACATTGGTCCAAGTGCATCACCTCGTGAATAATGTGGGGTAATGAGCATAGTGTTGTGGGTGCCGAAGGTGCCCAGGCATGAAATGATGCTTTGCACATGATGGGAGTCCCATGGCTCTCAACGCTTCACTCAGGGGTGTCAATATGATCCTCCAGTGCTCTTGGAAGTTGGGCCCCATTGAAGTTGCCCAACCCATGATGAAACCACCTGCCAATTACACATAATGCCCATTATTGCAACTTCACCATTAGGTACAATAATTCATTAGTGCATCTAAGTGAACTAAGCTTGTTAATCAAGGGCACATTGAGACTTCATAGGGGACTTCCCTTATAAATTTGGGGCTTTGATCTCGAAGTAGTGTTACCTCCCTAGGTACGAGTGGTTAATAAACAACCCTATCAGGTGTTCCCAACCCCTAAGGGGAAACAAAAGTTCCTAGTACATCCTTCAATTGATAGGTTTCATGTGAATGATGATGAATGGATGGGGATACAGGGGTCTCAAGGCCAATTGTCATGGGTTCAAGGGTGGAAATGATGAGGGATGTCCACATATTGGATGTATAGATGTAGGAGGGAGTGATCGTGGATACATGAGTTACCTCGACCTTCTCTTTTCCACCCTTCTTTATTTGCCTTTTTTCCTTTTCTTGATTTTTCTTTATATTACTGCTTGTGGCTTCAAGAAATGAGAGCATGCTATGTATGGGCAGTGCATTGCCCATTAGGGGTTGGGACGTGCATGGGTTCCTTTAATGATGCGGGGGCACTTATAAGCCCTAGGAACCAATTTGACGACCATAATGGTAAGCGATAGAACTCATCTTTGGCTTTTGCCCACGTGCTATATTAAACGTCTCGACCATCTTTTGCATTTTATACTATTCTTTTTCTTTGTTTCTTGCTTGTGGCCATGATATGCTTTTAACTTTCTTTTAGCCGTGTCAACCTCTGAGGCAACATTTCTAGCCCAAGATGTCCAATAAAAACAAGCATAAACTATGTTGCAGGGGAGCGCCCCCCCCCCTTCGAACCCGCTCCCAATATGCGCTCCGGGCGGGAGCGGCTTGGGAGTGGGTCGGGAGCGCGCTCCCGAATAAAAAATTTTCGCTCCCTGCCAATTTAGGAATCGCTGTCGGGAGCGTTGCCCCCATCGCTCTCGGAGCGAAAATTACAGCACGGGAGCGATCGCTCCCGAATTATAATTTTTCGATCCGGGAGCGATCTGGCGGAAAACAAAATCCGCGGACCCAAAAAAAAATCAAATTTAAAAAAAAAATGTTTTAAAAGCCCAATGGGGCTAAAAATATTTCATTATCACTTGAATGAGTTGAGTTAGAGCTGGAGAGCAAGAGCAAAGGAGCGAGGAGAGCGAGGAGCAAGCACCGAGGAGCAAGGAGCAAGCCTGCAAAGAGGTAAGTAACTTAGTAATTTAGTTAGTTTAATTTAGTTAGGTAGTAATTTAGTTAGTTTAATCTAGTTTATTAATTTTATTTAGTTTAAAAATCATGAATCTAAATTAAATTAATTAATCTAAATAAATTAAATTAATTTGCAGATTCAAAAGCCTACAATTATCAAACACCATGGACCTGGCTATATTTCTTGGCATTTTCCTCTTCTTGGTCCCTTTTATGGTTATTATGGTGCTGGAGAGTAGGAAACAGAGGGGCCAAAATGAAGAGGGGGATGAAGAAGCTGGAGAAAGTCGAATTGATGAAAACCCCGGTGAGGAAGAGCTAGAGGAGGGTGAACATGACTCTCGAAAAACAAAACAAGACCAAACCCCATTGTGGAAATATGTTAACAAGGTTGAAACAGGGAGAGGGGTGGAACCACTAAATTTCATTGCCCCCATTGCAACAATGATTACACAGGTTCATACACCCATGCCAGAAAACACCTCTGCGGGAAAAGGCCATGGGATGGAGACAAACAAATAGGAATCAAAACTTGTCTAGCGGTGTCAGCATCGGATAGAGCCAAATACATAAGGGAAGAGGAGGAAGCCCAATACAAATAAAAAAATCAAGGGGTTTCTTTGAACCAAGCTCACAATCACAAGCACAAAGAACTCCTTCAGTATCCTCCCAAGGCAGTGGATATGGAAGCACAGGGTCATCATCTTTAAGGCGTAGAACCATATCAGATTTCCTTGGTGAGGGGTGTAGGAATGATGTGGATTCAAAGGTTTACAGGTTTCTCTATGCATGTGGGATACCATTCAATGTTCTTCGCTCACCTTATTGGCACGAAATGGTTTCTGCCATAAATGATGCGCCTAAAGGATACAAGAGCCCTGGGTATGACAAGGCAAGAACCGTTGGACTTGATCATGAAAAAGCAAAAATATCACATTCTTTGAATAGAATGACAAGTTCTTGGACTGACCATGGGGTGTCCATTGTATCTAATGGATGGACAAATGTAAAAGGCAAGCCATTGATAAATGTTCTTGCTGTGTCTGTTAGTGGTGCCATCTTTCTAACTGCACATGATTACTCAGACAAGTTCAGGACCGCTATCAACATTGTAGAAGCATTACTTGAAACAATTGACCGTATTGGGCCATACATTGTCATCCAAGTCATCACTGATAATGCTGCTAATTGTAAGGCAGCGGGAGCAATTATTGAGGATAAATACCCCAACATATTTTGGTCTAGATGTTTGGTTCACACATTGAACCTTCTGATGCATGATGTTGTCAAGAACAAAAATGCACAATACCAATGGATTGGTGATTTGTACAAGAAAGGCAAACAAATGATAAAATTTATTACAAATCATAGCAATACCCATGGCCTTTTCCGCAATCACTCGAGATTGGAGTTGTTGAAGATTGCGAAGACCAGATTTGGTAGCTATTACCTCACCTTCAGGTGCCTTTTGAAGGTAAGAGAGTCATTGGCTAGCATGGTATCAAGTCCACATTGGCAGGTATTAAAGGAAAGGGCTACAAATGCAGCTGACAGGGAAGGTTTTGAACTGGTGGATGAGGCCGCTCTTGATGGTCAGTTTTGGACAAGTGTGAGGCAAGTATTGGATTTCACCAAGCCCATTTATCACATGATTCGGTTTGCAGATACAGACAAACCAGTGATTGGCGAGGTGTATGAGTAAATGGATACCATGTTGGGGCAAATAAAAGATATTGTTCATAACAGAGATCCCAACTTGTACAAACAAATTCATGATTGTGTGTGTAAACGGTGGAATAGACTTAATCTTCCACTACATTGCTTGGCGTATATCCTTACGCCAAAATACTACTCTACATCTTGGTTGGGCCAACCTGCACCAGGGGGTGGGATTAGGACCAAACCCCATTTAGATCCAGAGGTAACTAGTGGATATTTGCAAGCATTAGAAAAGTTGATACCTGACAGGGAGGAATGTGCAGCTGTGCGCCTTGAAATAGGCAAATACTTCAGTGGCACTGGTTTGTATGGTAACTTCCATGCAATGGACGACAGAGATAGATTTGATTCTCTCACATGGTGGGAAACATATGGCGGCCACGGACTTTTGCCAAAATTGGCAAAAAAAGTTCTTTCACAGGTTGTAAATACTTCTTCTGCAGAGAGGTGTTGGAGCACCTACAACTACATACATAATGTGAAAAGAAACAGACTCAATGAAAACTGAGTAGAATGCTTGGTTATGTGCACTACAACTTGAGGTTGTTGAGTCATTACTGTGATCGGGCTTATGAGGATCCCACATATAAAATCTGGGACAATCATCCAGAGGATGACAATTGGGAGGATGGCATTGTACATTTTGAAGAACTAGAAGAGGAACTTATAAGGGATGAAGATGAAGCAGCTGCAGCAGCCATGCCACCTCCATCTCCACCATCTAGTAGCAGTGCTCGAGGTCCGAGTCTTGTTCCTTTGCTGTCGCCACCTCCATCTACACCCTCACGTGGAGGGCATGTGCCTTCTAGTTCTGGTCGTCGGTCTGTGCAGGAGACTCCTAGAAGACCACCACGACTTGCTTATACTCCTGGAGACATTCATGGCAAGGGCCACATGTAGATTTACAATTTACTTGTCTTTTCTAGTTTCTATTAGACTTTAGTTTTCAGTGTTGAGTTTTGAGTCCTTGACTCTTGACTCTTTCATATCATAATTTTATTTTTTGTAAACAATATATGACTGTGACAATGAAAATTTGAAGTTTGAAGTTGGCAATTATAACTCATTGGTAATGATTGTGAATTATGAATATGATGCTTCGTGAAAGACTAAAGTTGTTTCATTTCATTTCATTATTCATGTTTCATTTTATAACATTTCATTTCATGTTAACAGTTAGAAGTTAGGACTTAGAAATATCTAAGATATTACTTCTTGTAATGGTTAAACTTAGCTTGCAAGTACAACCTTGGTGATCAATGATGATAAATGTTATATATTGAATTTTCAATTTTGAAAGCTTGAAGTTGAAACTTTAAGATTGAATTTGATGAATCATGATTCACGAGACTCAATATGTTGTAGTTGTAATATGTATTTTACTAACTTGTGGACATGGTTGATGAAGATTATAATTTCTAGATGATTGATCATTGATGTGATATGGTTCAATGATCAATGATCAATCTATGTTTTTCTATGTTTTATATGTCTAATTCATCATTCTGCATGTTTTTGTTGACATATATGTATCAAAATTAAAAAATATAAAAACTATATATATTTTTAAAAAATCGCTCCAGGATTCGCTCCCAAACCGGGAGCTTCTGCAAATGGTGCTCCCGTTCCCGTTTTCGCTCCCGCTCCCCCCTTCCGCTCCCGCTCCCAAGTAACATAGAGAATAAACACCCGATTGCACAATGAAAAACATACCTTTTGGATTGGATTGCCCACCTCCAAGTAACATAGAGCATAAAGACCCGATTGCACAATGAAAAACATACCTTTTGGATTGGATTGTGTTGGCATTATGGCTAAAGTGTTGTCCTTGATGGCAACCCATTCAGGTGGTAGATCACAGTACTTCAAGTCAGCAGCAGAGATTGATGGTCAGCTATCAAATACTGAAGAAAATAAGGGGTACGCAGGTACACCTTGCATAAGGTGCGTACACGCAGGTCAGTATTACATAAAGTGCGTACATACCCGCAGTTATCCCGTTCAGGAGGTGCGTACCCCCAGTGCACACATTTCAAGGCAAAGAAATTCACATGTGGGGTTTTCTTATGTTTTACTCTTGGTATTTAGCCGACGGTATTGTGTTATTATGGTGTCAGCTCGTGGTATTGATCCATGATTTAAGGAAGAGCTTTCCTATATAAAGCAAAGGAGATCATTTGGCTTGGGTATGTTTTGGGTTGAATATCTTATGAGGGCGAGATCTGGTCTAGATCTAAACAAGGCGAATCTACTGATGGACCGAGATCTCTTCGGCGCATGTTCAGATCTGTAGATCTGACTGTCTGGGTTACTTCTGAAGTCTTGAAATCATCTATGCCCGGAGGTACGCAGGTGCAGTAAGAGAAAAGTGCGTACATACGCAGAAACGAAGCGTTTCAGGTGCGCCGGTACGCAGGCGCAGAAGGGTTCAGGTGCGCCGGTACGCAGGCACAGAAGAGCTTCAGGTGCGCCGGTACGCAGGCACAGAAGAGCTGCAGGTGCGCCGGTACGCAGGCGCAGAAGGGTTCAGGTGCGCCGGTACGCAGGCACAGAAGGGTTGCAGGTGCGTACATACGCAGGCAGTTCAATAGATTCAGAGTGAGGTACGCAGGCTAGCAGTTGAGCAGGGTGCGTCCGGGACGCAGGCTAGCAGTTGAGCAGGGTGCGTATTGTAAGCAGGCAAGCAGTTGAGCAGGGTGAGTACAGTAAGCAGGCCAGCAGTTGAGCAGGGTGCTTACGTAAGCAGGCAAGCAGTTGAGCAGGGTGCTTACTTCTCTTAAAATATTTGTTTATCATTGTTGTGTTCTGGGTTTGGTCCTATTATTGTTGATCTGGTTACTACAGTTGATTGGGTGATTCTCTTATACTTGATGATCAATTGATGCTTATGGATCCAGTTTGAAAATTTATGAAAAGTGGTCCTTGTAAGAAAAGAAGTAGGGGTTGTAGCTCCCTTCCAGGAGAGACTGGAAAACGAGAGACAGTTGTAGCTCTCTACAGGTTGCAGACTGCATACTGGTAAAGGACTGCACCAGTACAAAACCATTGTAAAAGGAGTTTCTAATTTGAAAAAAGATAGAGACATATTGCATCAGGTGGTTTTCACCCACATTGGGTTTCCACCTTACATCTTGTGTTCTTTGGTGTGACTATCTGTTTTCTTTTGTTCATGCTCATTATTTTATGGTACTGACATGCAAAAATAATTCAAAGAACAAATAAAGAAGATTTATTAAAAGAATTATATAATACTGATTCACCCCCCCTCTCAGTATTATTTCCAACAGATTGCCCACCTTCTAACATATGCCCTGGACAGATGGGTGACTGGACTTATGACTGATGTAGGGAGAAAAGATCAAATGGCACAATGTATCGACTACATCGGTGGCTATCAGGGGCTGCTAGCTGCTGGTTGAAGAGATATCTAGGAGAAAAATTTCTCCTATGGGGTCACCCACTTTTGGTGGGTAACGGTATCCATGAAAGGAATTAGTTTTCTTGTATCCTTTGACCTTAAGTCTTCTATACAAGAGAGTTTCTAGGGTTTCTAAAGTGAAGTGAATTATCTTCCACCCTCTCTATCCAAGGTCCTCTTATCTTGACCTCGCCCTAATTGACTGCATTGCCCGATTGATTAGAGGCACTGGTCTTGGTGTGTCGATCAACCTTAAATTTCCTCTTTTTAATTTAATTTATGGTAACTAGTGTTAGGGTTTGGTTAAAACTGCATTTTGTAGCAATTTTGCCCTATATGTTATAGTCCTTTAGGTAGGAATTGCATCTATTAACGTTTGAAAAATAAATATATCATTTTATGCATGTTTTACTTTTGATTTTAGGGCTGATGTCTTGGTTTCTTTTGCTGTTTTGTGCATTTTCAGCCATTAAAACTATTGGTTAACCTATCACTTGTTTACATCCTTGAATAGCCTCAAGCTGTTGTTGACCTAGGCTATTTTTATTGCTGTTCACTGCTTTGCATCCTGTAAATCTGCTTACCTATAAAATCGTAACTTACAACAGCATTCTTTATTTGATGGTGGCTAGTGGGAAATCTTACTTGAACATCTATAGATCATGTCTTTGCCTCCAAGGCCTTGCCAGTGATTTCTTCTATCTCATCAGCTCTGTCCATTCATGAACCTGTCTTTATTGAAAATTATTTGGGGTATTTAGTTGCGAGTCCCTTAGAAAGCTACTTGGCTTTGATTCCTAGGTCATCTAACCTTTAAATTTTGTCGGGGAAGCTTCCCTTGTGGAGATAATACCCAACCACAAAACAATAAGGGAGAAGCCACTGAGGTGATAGTGGTGGCTAATCCCATTTTTGCCCTAAGACCTAGAGCGCCTAGTGAGGCTTTGCACTAGGCTGCTAGAATTTGTGGTAGGATTTCCAATTTTGATTTCTGATCATTGAATTGTGAGGACAATTTGTAAGTTTCTAGAGAAAAGTTGCGGGGGACACGTTATTGGTGTAAAAATTTAGGGTGCATATATTCATAGAGACCATACTGGAGAGAGAAAAGTAAAAGAATTGACTTATTTTTAATTTTGTGACAACACATTTTCCTACACACTTACAGCATGTCCTATCATATTTTATAATCTCCGTAAAGTGCTAAGGTGATTATGAATACATGCAGCCTGATTTTTTTCCGCTGGCTAAATATTCTTGGATTGTTAATACTTAATACTCCAACTATTGGCTGGTTATTTGAGATTAGTAACTTGTAATTGAAGTTCTTTATATCTCTGAAAGTTAACACCTAACTTATATCAATTTGATTTTGGGTATGTTTATAAGCCACCAGTTAAGGAATTTTGCAGATCTCTGTGCACTTGTTTTATCCATACAAATACATCTCTTCTATTATCCAATAGCTTATTATCTTTAATTTTTTTTTTGTTATCATTTTTTGGGTTCATTTTTTACTAACGAACTTACAAGATTATCTATGATATGTAGGAGGTTCTTGTGATTCGTAAGATACATCCTTGCTTGCCTTCATTCAAGTCTGAATTTACTGCTTCAGTTCCATTGACACGTATAAGAGATATTGCCCACCGGAATGACATTCCTCATGATCTGAAGGTTGGTGATTATTATGTTTCTTTAGATCATTTTTTAATTGTCTTAGCTATGTGTTACTCGTCTGACTTGCATTTGCTCGCAGCAAGAAATCAAGCATACAATACAAAACAAACTCCATCGTAATGCGGGTCCAGAAGATTTGATTGCAACAGAGTTAATGCTTACAAGGGTCACTAGGAACCCTGGAGAATATAGTGAAGCATTTGTGGAGCAACTAAAGATATTCTATAATGAACTTAAAGATTTCTTCAATGCAGCAAGGTCATTACTAGCCTACAGTGTATTAATTTGATATACGGATGCTCTTTACGGCTGTTTTTGAGGATGAATACCATATCATCTGCACTGTTGTTTGATGCATCGAATAGGACATTCAGTCTGGATAATTTATGCAGTAAATACTTATCTTTCTAATTGCTGGAGGTTCCTGTCAGTCAAGATTTTGCCTATGACATTCAAACAAACATTCGATGGACCTTTCTGTCTTCCTTTCTCTTTTGTGCGAGCTTTGCTTATCTTCTTTTCTTCTTCTTTGTAAAAAATGCTACTTCAATAAACTAAAAATATAGTACAGAGGTGATATACAAACAGGCATGAGTCTACCTGAAGGACAACAGAGAGCCTTTATGTCAGACTGCACCTAAATTGCACAATCTCACACGTCTCTCCCATGGAGAGTCGGTCTAGCTTTAAACTGTACATCCAACTCATCAAATTGATGCCTCTAAATATAGAGATAGAGAACAAGGAACCACTAAAAACAGCCTCACATTGAAGTTTCCTCAAAGTAAAGTCTACCTAAAGGACAAGAGAAAGGTCTTTAGGTTAGATTGTGTTGAAGAATGTAACTAGTGTCGGTCTTCATAATTGTATTTAAGTCATGTATTTGTCAAAAGAAAGAAAAAAATATTTTATTATTAAATAAATTGACTTATCAAAGCATGGGTTTCATGCTTGGGTCAATTGTTTATAGGTCAAAGCCTCCATTGCAGGCTTCTAGTGTTTATGTCAAGTGTCCTTGTCCATGTCATAATGTAAAGAACCCTTCTTGGGTTTAATTTGTTAAGAAACAAATTTATTTTATCGTAAAACAAGTCTTCTAGACCTCCTCCACAAAGTCGGCCTCAAAGAAATGACAAGTCGGCCTCAACAAGGAAATTCAACCTCACAAACTCACTATATATTGGAGCAACTCAACTCATTTGGAAGCACATCTCTCACAAGTTCGAATTACAGTAGCTGGGAGCAGAAAAAGTGCGAAGTTCAAGAAGGAAGCTGGAATCAAAGTCTTTTTGTCTCTCTCTCTCTCTTTCTCATGTGCAACGGAATTCTGAAGTTGGGAAACTGCATCAAAGATGTAAAGCTACGTCGAACCTGTGAAGTTGCATCAAGGTCGAGGTTGTGAAGCTTCTAGGTTTGAGCTACTCAAGTTGCTAGATTGAAACTGTAGTCCTAAAGCTGGGGCGAAGTTCTGAAGTAGGGGCTCGAAATTCTGGGTTGAAGCTGTATTTGAGAAGCTGGCACTTGGTAACTTTGGAAGAGATTATCTATCAGAAGGAAGAGATGGCTTGGTGGAGGAGGAGGATCTTTTGGTCTAGGGTATAGATCTATCTTAATTTGAATCTACTGAACGAAGAGTTCTGATTGGACTTTCCCCTATAAAGGGGTTCTAGCCCTGGCTGAGTGACTACATCTGGTGTCCACGATCTTCATGTTTTTGCTTTGATGATTGCTTGATGAGAAAAATATAAGGCAAGAACATAAAGAAGCTAATAAGAACATAATAATATCACAAGTAATTATCAACATAAGAAAATCTTTCGACCTTTTCGATTGCCTAACATGGTATCAAAGCTAAGGTGAAGAAGGAAGAAAAAGACATGTTGAAGATCTATTGAAGAAAAGGAGATCAAGGAAAGGTAATTAAAGAGGATCATATAAAGGGATATGCCTACTATCTATAGGAACTATGTCAAGCTCAACGAAGGCAAAAAACAAACTAGAAGGAGCTTCTAACTATAGGGCCTAGAAAAAGATGATAGATCTTATTCTCGAAAAGAACAAAGTTTTGAATCTTGTTCAAGGAAAAATCAAGAAGCTTATAGATGAATCAAGTGAAGCAAATAAAGCAAAGTTCAGAGAAACAAAAATATTGGTTATGAACCAAATAGTGGATAGAGTTAAGAACAACCTAATTCCATACATATCCAACATAAATTCTTCTCAATGTATGAGGTTCTCAACAAATTATTCACCATCAAGAACATTGGTCAAATAACAAGCCTCAAGAATGAATTAAGGACTATTAAGATGACAAAAGACGATACTGTATCATCCTAATTTATAAGGATATCTAGGATTAGAGATGATCTCCAAGCGATAGATGAATTTGTACTAGAAAAAGAGATCGTAATCACTGCTTTTCTAGGACTACCAAAATCTTGGAGTGCTTTTCCTTCAGGACTTAACAGTTGGAAGGATACTCCATCATTTGAACAAATGTGGAATGCATGCAGTCAAGAAGAAGCTCGAGTATCGTTAGTAAACAACAAGGAGGATGAAGAAGAAAACACCTCTAATGCCTATTCTGCTCATCACAAGAAGAAGGGAACTTTCAAAAAGTTCAAAGGACAAAAGAAGAAAGTTGACCTATCCAAGATTGAATGTTACAATTGTCACAAGATGGGTCACTACAAAAATCAATGTCCGGAGAATCCAAAGAATAAGAAGAGAGATAGGGATCAAGCAAATGTTACCAATGAAGCTCCACCTAAGAAGAACAAAACTGAAGAATCAGAAGTCAAAGACTTATACTACTAAGTCCTTTCTCTCACATATCCCTCTTAGTCTTCGTTTTTAAGTTTTGAATTGTTTTCCTTTATTTTTTTTTATTTTTAAAATTTGTAGGTCTGACATGTCTTGGTAGAACATTTTTGAATTATTTTGATAGGTTGTAGGTATCCCTCAAAAGGATTAGGTTAAGAGGGAGCCTCCACCATGTTACCAAAGATATGTATTTTGTTCTTTGTTTCATCCCTTCATGTTTAGTTTCCTCCTTACATCAAGACTTGTTTATATTATATGCTAATAACCTTTTTCTTTATATTTTCCTTGATTAGGAAAGCTTGCTGAATGCTCAAGGGTTATGGAGGAGACTTCAAAGGATAGACTTGAAGCATGGTAGGTGTTCTATTGCAAAGGAAGCCCTTCAAGAATTAATGTCCTACAAGGTTTGTTAAGAAACAACTCAAGGTATGTTTTAGACTATAAGCTTTGTTATAAAGTTATCTACACGTAAAAGGTATATTCATTCTCTTTTGAAATTTTGCTTTACATTACTGACATCATTATGTCTAGGGTTTTGAATCTTAAAGATTCTTGTTAGGGTGATTAATCATTAGATTAAATCTACCCTCGATATACTATCATTTGATCATTCTTGTGTAACCCTAACCTTTAGGGTTCACTATAAAACCCTAGCCTCTTGTTCCTAAGTCTATGTTAATATTATGAAACACTAGTCTACTTAGGGTTGTTGATGAAATCTAGAAATCCTATTCTTTTGATGTTTAGGGTTTTGGTATTGTTATGATAGAAACCCTAGTTCTTTAAGGTTCACTGTTAATGTCTAAATTATGTATTGAATCCCTAGATCTTTAAGGTTTGGTGAATTAGGGTTTGTGAACAAAACCCTTGTAAGTAAGATTCTAGGAATGAAGCCCTAGGTGTATGTTCGATCAAAACCCTAGCCTGGAGAAAATTGTTGTATCCTAATTTTGATGTATTAATGTTTGTGTCTTGGGTTTACCTAGTAGATATGGATATTGATATGAGATGCTAGTACATAAAATCCTAGATATGTATATGTGAGTAAGCTGATGCTCATATTTTTAGTTTGTGAAATCTAGAGTTTGTAACAAACCCTAGTAGAATCTAACATGTAAATTATGAAAATTGTTAAAACCTTAGATGTATAGTAAGATTGTTACTTGATTGAATTGTTGATATCTAAGGCTTTGTGTCTCGAAGATGGAGTCTAAGGGTTTGTGACAAAACCCTAGCAAGAGGTTGAAGTTTAGTATGTGTCTCTTGCTGATTATGAACCTAACTAGGTTTAGGTATTTGATGTCTAAAGTATTTGATTGTTTTGATGCTTCCATTATATTGACATAATTTTGATATAGTTAACTTCATGCTTCTATATATGTATTTTGGTTGTACTTGCTATTCAAGTTTTTGCAGGTACATAATTTTCAAGATGGTGAAGATGCTCGTATGGTGTTAATAACTAATAAGCATGATGAAGGAAGTTATATGAATGATGATAATCAGGATGAACTTGATGCCATAAGAAGGAATAAAGCCGTGAAAGGTTCTCTGATGTTATAGAAAAAAGAAGAGGTTGATCTCCCTAAGTTGAGAGGGAGCCTAGAAAAAGTATATCTCCTTGTTGAGAGGGAGGGCATATTATGACAATGAATACTTTGAAGTAAACAAAGTGCTATCGATAAATATTCATGAAGTTGCAAACAAAAGACTTGAGAAGATATGAGGATGTATTTAGTGCTGCAGAAGAAATGAAAGAAGAAGAAGCTTCCGACAAATTATATATGAATAACTTGATGATGAAAGCAACATCAGGATTATTGAGGACCCCAAAGGTTTGTGTTTACTTGTATATATATTTGAAAGTTTATCACTGATTGGGGTTGTGTTTGTACAGGTAAATCTCTCCACAAGAAGATTGAACACTTTGGAAGCATGTTTGGACAAATGGATATATCTGGTTTAGTTTATTAGGGAGAGATGAAGCATCTAATGGCAGATGCTTGGGAGGCCATCTGACCGACCTAAGTGTTGTTGTCTAGATCCTGAAGAGGGAGGGTGGCGTTGGTCATGGAGATCTGACCTTGGATATGCACCTAGATCCCTGGGTTGATGGTTAGCAAGTAAGCCTAATGGTACCTAGA
This sequence comes from Pinus tabuliformis, assembly GCA_031772625.1. Classification (NCBI taxonomy): domain Eukaryota; kingdom Viridiplantae; phylum Streptophyta; class Pinopsida; order Pinales; family Pinaceae; genus Pinus; species Pinus tabuliformis. Next base: position 1,338,398,684 of record CM062818.1, read on the forward strand.
TTGGTTGAAAGCTTGAGTCCATCTTAGTCCCACTCGGATAGAACACCTTGGTCAGGTTTCTATTCCACAACACTGAGTGTGCTAGAACTCTCTGTAGTTCATTTTGGAGATATTTCATGTACCTCTATATATATGTAATTATAAATACCTCCCTAGTTAAGAGGCATTGTTGAAGAATGTAACAAGTGTTGGTCTTCATAATTGTGTTTAAGTCATGTATTTGTCAAAAGAAAGAAAATAATTTTTATTATTAAATAAATTGACTTATTAAAACATGGGTTTCATGCTTGGGTCAATTGTTTATAGGTCAAAGCCTCCATTTTAGGTTTCTAGTGTTTATGCCAAGTGTCCTTGTCCATGCCATAACCTAAAGAACCCTTTTTGGGATTTATTTGTTAAGAAACAAATTTATTTTATTGTAAAACCGGTCTTCTAGGCCTCCTTCACCAAGTCGGCCTCAAAGAAAGGACAAGTTGGGCTCAACGAGGAAGTCTGACCTCACAAACTCACTATATATTTGTAGCAACTCGACTAATTTGGAAGCACATCTCTCACAAGTTCGAATTACAGTAGCTGGGAGTAGAAATAGTGCGAAGTTCAATAAGGACGCTGGAATCAAAGTTTTTGGGTCTTTCTCTCTCTTTCTCATGTGTAACAAAATTCTGAAGCTGCATTGAAGATGGGAAACTACATTGAAGTCGTGAAGCTGCATCAAGGTCGAATTTGTGAAGTTGCTAGGCTAGAACTACTGAAGTTGCTAGATCAAAATTGTAGATCATCTATCAGAAGGAAGAGATGACTTGCTGGAGGAGGAAGGTATTTTGGTATAGGGTATTGGTCTATCTCAATTTGAGTCTACTAAAGGAAGAGTTCTGATTGGGTTTTACCCTATAAAGGGGTTTTAGCCTTGGTTGAGTGCCTACATATGGTGTCTATGATCTTCATGCTTTTGCTTTGATGATTGCTTAATGAGAAAAAGATGAACCAAGAACGTAAAGAAGCTAATAAGAACATGATAATATCACAAGTAATTAACAACATAAGAAAATCTTTCTGCCTTTTTGATTTTCTAATCGACTGTACCTCATCCACACAAACTCTCACATATATTCTAAGGAGAATGCCTCTAGCTTTAAACTGTACATCTAAGTCATCAAAAAAGATGTTTGTAGAGATAGAGAACATAGAACAACTAAAAGTATTCTCACAACAAAGTTTCTATGAAGTATACAATGCAACAACTCGAAGTATCTTGGAAGTGCAAAGGGCCAATGGAGTCAACATCACTTAATAGAGAAGATTTCTAAAAAATCTTACTACAAAGGAGATGATGCCAAGTGTCTCATACAAGGTCCCAACATTTTTTAGCACACTTTTAGCTCTAGAAGATGTGGTGAATAATTTCAACCCATCCAAAATGTAGGCATGTTGCATCTTCTAAGCATGACTGCCGTGATCATTCCTTAGAGGGAAAATCCTAGTAGATTAGCAGCCATGTAAACACCCTCAACTTTAGGAGAATTTGAAAGGCCACATTCTTTGGAGACAATTCACCCACTTCACTTTTTTACATGAGAGACCCCATACTTTAAACGTGACTTGGAAGTGTTACCCCTTGTTGACCACTACGTGTCAATGACCCATATTAGTACACCCCCTTTTTTCGCAAAAGGGATAGCGTCTGATCGATGTGTTCATGCCATCCAACTATCATCATCAGCCTGAGGATCATGTTATAATGTAAACCCATTCTGCATGTGTATAATGTAAATAATCTCAGCAAATCCGGGTCGTGTATGTAACTACCTAGGTAAACCTACTTTTCTGGTGACAATCTACATTCCGAGAGTTTTTTTGTCTCGCTGATCTATTCTCGGATGGTTAGCAGAGTTTTCCTTTAGCCTTACCCCAAAGCCGGAATGGATTTTGTCACTGGGATCTTAGGGGAGTCCTAGTGTTCTAGATCGAGTTTATGTAAAAGTGATTTGGGAATAATCTTAACTATTTGGTTAGGTTATTTTATTACAAATCACTTGATCTGCTAGATTATATTTGTGTCGCAGAACTGGGTAGTCTGTGAGGGTCTTTTGCAAATGGGTTTTCCCCCTTGAGATGTAAAAAATGTAAAATCAGGATGTAAAGTCTTTTGAAGGTTGGAAAAAAAAATATCCCCTCATAGGTTAATTAATTAAATTTTCTGGCCAAAATTAATTAAATCCTAAGTCAGAAATTTAATTAATTTTAGATCCTAGGTAAATTTAAATTCTCCGAAGGCAAAATTCGTCGGTCCTAAAAAATTAAATGTTAAGAGGTCCAGGGAGTAAGGCAAATTAATTATTTTGCTAAATTTTAAGCCTTTGGTCCCTGGGGTAAAGTCAAAGTAAAAAATTTGAGGAAATTAATTCAAAAGTTTAATTTTTGAATTAATTAAAATTCATTTAATTGAAAAATTCGAATTTCCTCAAGAATTTAAAATTTCGACAGATGAGATTAAAAGAAATTTTAATCCTCATCAACGGTCAAGATTGTTTTGACGAGGATCGCTCAAACTAGTCGTTGGAGGATTTATCTTTAAATAGGAGGTCATTTGTCAGTGAGTTCATCTGATCTTTTGATCGTGTACTAAGCGAAAAGCTCTCTTGTAATCTTTTTATGAGCAATAATGAAAGACTTCAAAAAAATCTAAAACATTTAAATTCATTTTAAAACATTTAAAAAATCTAAAATATTTAAAAAATATAAAAATCTAAAAAACTCTTAAAAAAAAATTAAAACATTAAATTTTTTCTAAAATCTTAAATTTTTGGTGACTTGAGAATTAAAAATGAAATAAATTAAGGGGTTTTTGCTTAAACATTAATTTTTTTTAATGTGGCCTATGGCCCATTAAAAATTCGATTTATTAACCCATTGATTTGTTTTACTTCTTCATATTTTGCCTAAGGAATGATTGAATTGCTTGGTGTTCCTGGTGTTAAGAGCAAAATCTAAAATTTTCATGATTCTTCTATGGTCAAGGTGCGATAAATGTATTAAATCATGTTGATTGTTGGAGAAAATTAATTAATTCTAGATCTGGGTTATTAGCAAAAATCATTTTAAATCTGGAATCTCTTGCATGATACAGTTTTGGGCATTTATATTGATTATTCATGATTGTCATTATTCGTCACATATTGGAAAATTGTTCTGGATAACTTGTTTTACTTAATCTACGGTTAATTGAACATAAAGGCATTGGTCTATAATTGTTTCTATCTTGTGGTCGTGTCTTGGTTACATTAGCGTTTAATCTATTCATCTGAATTAATCGAGATTCATTTAGATTCATCAGGTTGTCCATCATTAAAATCTCCTAGAGCCTGTGATCCACAGGCTTTCTCATCCATTTACCTTAGGGACTACCCCCCTTGACTTGCCTAGGAGAGAGTCTAAATGGAGTGAGTAAGGATCAAGAGTGACAACCCTTACTCTGAGCGTTGTCGCAGTGCCTAGACACTTTGTGCGACAACACCCCTCATATTGTATGAGAGGTAAACTTGCTTTTGTGTAGGCTGGTGTGATGATTGTAGCCTTCCAAAAGTTAAAATATTGGTGGAGGTTGTGATCTACGCTGTTTGAGAAATGAGACAAAATATTGACAATAGAAAACGTCACAAGTGCATAAAAGAAATAATGTAGAGGAAAATATATTATGAAAAGAGCTTAATTATTTTTATTAATTGGTAAAAGTGTCACGAGACTACATCACAAGAAACTTCGTAACTTTTACGATGGTGAAGGGGTGAAGGCCCATATTTATATTACTTATAGGTACCTTTCCACCTATGGTCATGCACTTCCGTTATGAATAAATACCACGGGTTACAAAAAACATGGGTGAATACCATAAGTCGCTATGGTAAAAACTAATGAATAGTTGTATATTGTAAAAGCTTATTGTGCAATTAGATTTTTATTTTGTTTTCATCTACCTTTCAAATACCATGGGTGGATACTATGGTTTACCAAACTATGGGCTTGTAAACCACCAACAATCGAAAACAACTATTAACCATGGTGATTCATCAACATCCATTTGGATAAATTCTCCCCCCTTCGGAGGCAATAATCTCCATTGTATCAAGTTCCCTCATTAGATGGGGAAACTTCTACTGAATTTGGCTCTTAGTGAGCCACTTGCCTTGGCGAAGAAGTTGCCTTACTTTGACAATTGGTAGAGTTGTATATTTTGGTGGTGTATATCCTTCGTCTTGGTGTTCATGATTTGATCCACTGTAGCTTGAATCTTGTGTGGAACCTGAGGTTGGTCGCTTTTTGCAGGACATAATGAAGCTATTGTTGAGATGTTGGGTCTGTTCAACTATTTTGGCTACTTGATTTGTTTTGTCCTGAGCACACAAGGATTTTGTTAGTGAAGATGCAATCAAAAGAGTGACATCCATGGGGGCTGCTAGATGGAAGCTCGAACAAGTCTGAAAATAGTTGTGGCCAATAGAGTTGTGGAGAGCTTTGTTATAACAATGTTGAGCATATGGAAGGATGCGATCCCATGCATGTGGATGTTTGAGTCGGAAGTGTAGAGTCACCCTTGTAGATGAGGTGAATATGTCTTTGGACCCTTTTACAAGCTTGTCCACATGTTTATGTTTTGTAGAGAGATCTTGCATCGAAGCTGTGGTGGTTGTGGTGACCTTTTGTTCTCCTTCTAGCTGAACCATGAAGAGGACAAACTTGGAAGTATGAAAGACTACTTTTTGGCATTGTTTTTCCAATATTAATAAATTTTCTATAGTTGAAACTACCTTTGGTATCCTATAGAGCTGATCTCCTAGAGTAGCAATGACACTACATGGACAGGATAGCATGACATTTCCACATATAAGGTTGTATTAAATGAACATTACAAACTTCAAGTGGGGAACATCACACAATACATCATCTTTGAAGGGCTTGTTGCTGTAGTAATATTGTTGGTTGACACAAATGTCTTGTCCATGGCTCAACCAGCTAATGTTTTATGGTTTGGGGTGTGGCATTGTCGTCAACTTCAATCTCTTGATGATCATGGATGAGATTAGGTTGTTTTGTTTCCCACTGTCAACAATGAAATGCAATGTAGTCCCCTTCACCCACATCTGTGAATAAAAGAGGTGCTCGCCCTCCTTAGGCTTCTCTGACTCTTTTGGTTAGATCTTCATATTTGCGATGATAACATTGGATTCTACATTGATGATCATCTTTTCTATATCTTGTTTTGAATCAGAATATGAGCTAGAGTATGCTTGTTTCTCTTTAAGCTCAACCAACAATGATTGTTTGAAGCTGCATTCATTAGTGTTGTGCTAGTGGGCTTTGTGGAACTCACGCCACTTTTCGGTGTCTTCCTTCGACTTCCCATTACCCTTCTTTTCTAGTGATTTGGATTGGTTATCTTGAGGTTCGCTCTCCTTGCTTTGTCACTTGTTTTGATGTTCTATGTTACAATCACTTAACACCATAACTTCTTTATGGGGCAAAATAAGTTAAGTAATTGTAGATAGAACATAAACCATATAAACCATATGCAAAATGGAAGACAATCAAGAACTCAATGAGATACAGAGAAGTTAGGTCAATGACAAGGGAAAACCCACAAGGGGAAAACGTAACTGGATTCTTCTCTTATTAGAAATCAATTGTTCAACACAGATACAAAGTACATTGAGAGAGTGAAGAAGTTCACCCAATTCTGAAGAAGATCTCTGATAACAGTGGTTGATGGAAACATTGAATCACTTTGGTTCTCCAAGATTTGCTCTTGCTCTTCAAGACACTCTCTTTCTCTCTCTCTCAATCTTCCTCTAGATTCTCCAACTCTCTCTTTCTCAATTTCAAACTCTCCTTTCACAAGCACATGTGTGTATAAAGTGAGGATGAGAGGCACAAATATATAGGAAGAGCAAGGAGGTCAAATTCATGAGGGAGTAACTCCTATGCCTTGATGAGGAATTACATATGCCATAAACGATAGGAGTGTAACTCATGCATTTATGAGAGAAGTGTAACTTATGCACTAAAGAGGTGTAAGAGGAATCTTTTATGACGAGTCATTAAAGTGTGTAAGAGAGCGTAAGATGTGCATAAGAGCATTAAAGAGAGGAATGAATCCATTAAGAGAGAGAGAGTAACATATGCATTAATTGTGGGGAGTTATATATGATATGATTGAGAGACTTGAAATTCTTTTCAATAATAATATAATAATATCATAAAGAGGATAATAGTAATTATAATAATAATATTGATGATTAAATTAAAAATTAAACAATTGAGATTGATTAAGGACAAGTTAAGTGATTTTCCATTATATATATGATTACGAATTGATGGAAGGTGATTTACTATTTTTGGAAAGTCATGGTTGCAAAGATAGACATGACTTTCTATTTTTAGAAAGTCGCTTTCGAAAGCTTAGAAATTCATCCCATAGCTGCCAATTTTCAACACTCCCTCTCAGCTAGGGAGAAATTTCTTTCTGATACAAGGATCTCTATTATCTCTGCTTTGGAACAATGATGTTATAATCTAATGAAGAATCATCATCACAGGGGAGATACGTCCATCACCCTATACACCCTTGGGGAGATCCACTTGTCAACACATGACAAGGATCTCGCTCATCCAAGGCTCATCACTGCTTGGGGGGATCCACTTGTCAACACATGACAAGGATCTCGCTCATCCAAGGCTCATCGTTGCTTGGGGGAATCCACTTGTCAACACATGACAAGGATCTTGCACATCCAATGCTCATCACTGCTTGGGAGGATCCACTTGTCCACACATGACAAGGATCTCAGTCATCCAAGGCTCATCACTGCTTGGGGGGATCCACTTGTCAACACATGACAAGGATCTCACACATCCAAGGTTCATCACTGCGTGGGGGGATCCACTTATCAACATTTGACAAGGATCTCGCTCATCCAAGGCTCATCACTGCTTGGGGGGGTCCACTTGTCAACACATGACAAGGATCTCGCACATCCAAGGCTTATCATCCATGAATACCCTCTTTGGGAAGGGTCACATCTTCAATCCAAGTTGCTCTTTGAAAACCAAGAACTTTCCCTCTGACAAGGGCTTGGTAAGAATGCCGGTGATCTGGTCATCGATCGAGTCTTACTGCTCCTCTTTGCACCATATCTCGGATATAGTGATATTTGATCTCAATGTGTTTGGACTTGTCATGGAACACAGGATTTTCAACAAGTCAAATCCCACTCTTATTGTCACAGTAAATTACTGTAGTATCCAATACTTTCTCAAACAACTCTCCAAAGAGCTTCCTTAGCCATACTGCCTCATAGCTAGCCATGCTAGCAGCAATGTATTTTGCTTCAGCCGTGCTAAGGGCAACAAACTTTTGCTTTCTGCTCATCCAAGATATCATGGTAGATCCTAAGCTGAAGCAACACCCTGATGTGCTCTTTCTGTCAGTAGAGTTACCAACCCAATCAACATCAGAGTATCCATGTAGCCTTACATCTTCGACAATATATCTCAATCCAAGATTGATGGTCCCATGCAGGTACCTCAACACATGCTTTGCAACAACCTAGTGTGCATGAGCAGGCTTAATCATGTATTGACTGCAAAGCATATATCTAGTCTATTGTTCACTAAGAACATCAATGCCCCAATCAGTTGATGGTACTTAGAAGGATTAGCTAAATCAGGTCCTGTTTTACCGCAAAGCTTCTTGAAATTCATTTCCATTGGCGTATTCATGGACTTACACTCAATCATGCCAAAGCTTTCTAGAAGTTTGAAAAAATATTTTCTTTGAGAAAGGAAAATCTCACCAGATTTCTGCCATACCTCCAGGCTCAGAAGTAGTGCATCAAACCAAGATCTTTCATTTCAAATTCAGAAGTTAACTCCCTCTTACACTGGAGAACAAGAGGTTCACTATCAGTCAGAAATAAATCATCAACATACAATACCAAAATTGAAGGCATACCTCGGACTGTAAAACCAAGCTTCATCAAGAAGCTATCTATGTGAGTGTACCAAGCTACTGGAGCTTGCTTCAAACCATAGAGGGCTTTCTTCAGCCTACACACGTGAGTTTTTGGTTTATGTACTTCAAAGCCTTGTGGTTTCTCCACACATACTTATTATTTAAGAAGCCATGCAAGAAAGCAGTCTTCACATCCATTTGGTGAAGAGACCATCCTTAGCTAGTAGTTAGAGCTACAATAAATCGGATGGTGGTGTAACGGGCAACAAGTTCAAATTTTTTGTCATAGTTTATTCCCTCTTTCTGAGAGAAACCTCTAGCCACAAATCTAGCTTTATATTTTTCAATACCGCCATCAACACCATGTTTAATTTTATACTGGCATTTAGAAGATACAACATATTTACCTTGGGGTCTTGGAACTACTTGGGTCTTTACAACTTCTTCAAAAGTGCCCGGTTCAACTTGAATAATGTTGATCCTTGGAACCAACAAGGTTTCTTGCTTTCTCTGAAAGTATCTTTGGGGGCAACATGTTTATCAACATCTTGAAGAGTGTCATGAAGCCATAAAGGTCTCCTTTTAGAAGGAGGATCACATGGTGGAGGATCCATGGGCTCCACGGGTCATCGACAAGATCAGTTTTAGCTTCAGGATCTTCTTGTATTTCAAATACATCATCTTGACTATCAACATTAGCATGAGGAAGAGGAGTGTCTCTTGCTTCTCCAAGCGTTGCATCTTCATCAAACGTTACATCCTTGCTAAATTCTATATTTCTTTGACTAGGTAAGTATATTCTGTAAGCTTTCGAATTCTCACAATAACCAACAAAGTTACAAACATAACTTTCTTACCTTAAGCTTCCAACTTGTTCCTTTTCTCTTTTGGGACATGGAAGTAGACAGGACAACCAAAGATCCTCAGGTGCCCAACTTCGGGCTTCTCACCAGTGAAGACTTCTTCAGGAGTCTTGTTGTTTAGGGCATGGTGAGGAGATCTATTTTGGACATAGACATTTGTGTTCACAACTTCTCCCCATAGAAACTTTGGCAGTTTTTGATCATGCAACATAGCTTTGGCCGCTTCCATGATAGTTCTATTCTTTCTCTCGGCCACACCATTTTGTTTTGGGTTATATGGTACAATGGTCTCTTTTCTGATTCCAACTTCATTGCAAAAGTCAATGAAATCTCTGGAAGTGAACTCTCCTCCATTGTTAGATCTGGAAATTTTACCCTACAACAATTGCGTTGCCACAAGAAGATGCCCTTATAATTGGCCACTACCTCAAATATGAACACAAGAACCTTCACTGCTTCAAAAGACGTCTGGATGATAATTTGTTGCCCAAATAGATGCCAGATACACTTGATTCCACAAATATTAGTCCTTCAGAACCCTATGCTGCCTTAGGAAATGCCATTAAGGTGGGTCGTAGCCTCAGGTGAAGACTCGATGCTATTCGCTTCCCAAAGTTAATCAGGTGAATGTGTTGCCACAGGAAAACACATCCAAGATGGGCCACAACCTTAAGGAGAAAGAATCAAGGTTATTTTGTTGCCAATTAGTGCCCTACAACCACATAAATGATAATACACTTTTGTTGCCTCAGATAGGGTTTACTGCCCTGTTGGTGCTTCGCTATCACTGTAAATACTCCTCCAACCTAGCCGCAACCTCAGGGACTTCACTGGTAAGATTTACCCTCCCTTAATCAACTTCACTACCACAAAAAATCTCCTTCAAGTTGGCCACAAGCCTCAGATAGGGCCGTTTTCTAGATTGTGGCCCTTGGAAGACTAGAACAAGCTCACTTTGTCATAGATTAGGCCTTTTTTGCTTCCTAGACAATCATAGAACATTGTTGCCACATATTTGCTTCCTTAGAGACCCTTGATAGCCATAAACAAATGGATGATGCTTCAAAAATTATGCTAACAGAGTAGAGAGATGGGATTCGCTAGAGTGGAATATTTCGCCATTGAAAGTAATTAGAAAGAAAGGGGTCTTAAAATCCTCCAAGAGCCTCAACTTAAAACTCAAAAAGATCCACCAACCATGATGAGAAAAATGATTCTCCTATCTTCTTTTTATAGATTCCCTTTGGGGTCTTCCCTCCTAATTTTAATTTGAGGGGTTAACAAGTTTCCCTCCATTTTGCCCCAGAGTTAGATTTTTCTACAACTTTTCCTCCAATTACCCCAATTTAGCCTACGGGGTTGGATAGGCTACTTCATCCTGCCTTGGGAAAATTAATTAGAGGAAGTCATTACAGTCCCCACTTCCCACATTGCTTGCCCTCAAGCAATTGCAATTTCGGTTGTTGCTAGGTATGTTCTTCTTCTCATGTGGTGTCCTCTTCAAGCAATTTCTTCCCTCTGATAAGATATTTTGAAATTATCTTTGTTACAACACCATCCATGGGAACAACAAAGCTACTTCTTTCAACCTTGGTAATAGCAATGACATGATGTTGTAATAACCAAGAGAAAGATGCCTATGTGGACCCAAATGACGAGTTCCATCATATGTCAAGAGACTAGCCCTTCCTATATTATGCATTCCACGAGAAGTCCACTCCTTCCAACAATTTTTCCCCTTGTTGGTTTACTTGAAGCAAAACTCAATCCTGTGAAAAAGCCAAGGCCAAGGGACATGGGTACTAAAGGCGAATCGCACAAAACAAAACCCCAACTTGCTTATTGAGAAAAAAAGGAGAGAGGTAACCTTGAAGCTACAAGAGAATACCTAGAGTGATGCAATATAGAAGACACCAAACACATTTAGAAGAGAAAAGAAAGATTGTAGAAGAAATGGTGCAGAGAAGAGATAAGACATAAGAAGCTAGAGGAGAAAATGGGAGGAACAAGACTAGAACTAGTGAAAGAAGGGAATATTTGAGCAAGGTAAAAATAGAGCAAAATAAAGAATGAAGAAATGTTGAAAGATGAAAGAGAATGGAATATGAGCACACATGAATACAATAGAACCAAAATGGCAAGAGATAAGAAAAGAGTGAGTGAAAGAGGCCAAGGCAAAGGAAGAAGCTGAAAAGAAACAAGGAAGGAGGCAGTAGGATAAAAAACAAATTTGAGTAGGGATATATCTAAAGGAAAGAAACAAGGACAGGTTAGATGGGAGACTTGATCCTAGTAAGGATGGATTGAGAAGAGATATAGATGTTGACAGAACCCCTTAGTGAGATAGAGGACAATTCATTGAAAACATAGAAGATCTATAGGAGGCTTCATTGAAACTAGGGGTTTAACATGTGATAGATCCAACTAGTAAATGTTGGAATATTTTTTTGGTGATTGGATTCCTATTATTATGATACAACTCGTGCACCTTACCCCATTTGGGATAGAGTGTGACTAACAACTTTCAAATTAGATTTCTTTGATTAAGAAGCTATGAGTGGGGATTGTTTATTCTTGCCAAAGATACCCAAGACATGCATTTGGCCACATTCATTATTGTTTGTGTTGGTGCATTCACAAGCACAAGCACGATTATGTCAATGGTGAGACTTGACCCTGGTGGGTCAATATTAATGCCTTGCTTTCGCTGATCCAACAAGCCACTATTGACAACATTGGAAATTTATGAGTAACAGAGCTTGCAAACTGCAATAGACAAAGCATAGGCATGGAACATGATTGTGGAAGAAATTATGCAATTAGGAGGTAAAGCACATAAGTTCAAGTATAGACCAAATATACAATTTGATTGCATTCAAAGAAATAAAGCATTGATAGTGCTAGGAGTTGTCCCTAGGATAAAAGGGATATCTTACAAGACTAACGTCCATGTAGGATTACAACTTCAAAAGGGTATAGACAATCTCTTGAGGATAGATGTTGTTGAGCTCTTTGAAGTGTTTCGCAAGGCCATGACTATAAAGAGATGAAAGAAAAGGACATGGAGATTGGCTACTACTTGAAAGAGCAAGTTGAAAGGCTATAAGGCGTCATGCATTGTGCTATTTTGGAAGTCACTATACAATAGGCATGTCTACTTTTGAATAAGTTGAAGAAAGCTTAAAAAAAGCTGCGTTCACCATTGTTCTAGTGTTGTATTCTAGCATCCAAGCAAGGTAGTTTGCAAAATAGTTAAAGAAGGCCTTAACAGATAAAATGGGCATATTATATTGAGATAGCGAGGTGTGTGGAAGACATAGAAAAATGTTGGAGAGGCTTGAAGACATTTAGCTTAGTAGTTTGATTGTATGTGGAGAGGATGACGTTTTACATAGGGGAACTGAATTTAATGTTGAATTAGTGTGATCCCATAAACCATATTGTAGAAAGTTTTGAGAAGAATATAAAGAAGTTCGAGATAAAAAGAAATGAACTAACATTAATTGTTGAAGATGCATGGAAGGCACAAGCAACAACAATGTAAACAATGTTTAACCTTATAGGGATCAAAGCCATCATATGAGAGGATGACGTTTTACATAGGGGAACTAAATTTAATGTTGAATTAGTGTAATCCTGTAAATCATATTGTTGAAAGATTCGAGAAGAATACAAAGAAGTTTGAGATAAAAAGCAATGAACTAACATTAATTGTTGAAGATGCATGGAGGGCGAGATCAGCAACGATGTAAACAATGTTTAACCTTATAGGGATCAAAGCCATAATAGGAGTGCTTGCTTTGATCTGATAGCTAATGCGCAAATACAAATTGATTTCTGATACAAAATTTGAAGGAAGGTTAAAGAGACAACTTGATCTATTGAACAGTGTAGTGGACATAAATACTCTGAGATAATCGAATTGCGAAACACACTACATTTACCAACCAACATATGAACTTTGAAGATACTCTCTAGATGCCCATCACTTTGAAGCTTTGCTTATTTGTAGCTTTTGTAATTATAGGCCACTTAACAAGGCCATTTGGTTCAATCTCTTTATTCACACAGACAACATCATGTATGAATTGATCCCATCTTAGAAAAATCTTTCTTGTATGCTGACTTTTTATGATAAAGAGGTCTAGTGACCCTTTCTCTCTTCTTTTTAAAGTTTTAATGCTTCGTTTCCTTTATTGATGTTTTTTTTGTTTTGTTTATGTGCACTCCCATGCATGCAAGGATTTCATCTTATTGTGAGAGGCCATTCATTGTCTAAAGTTGGGAACAGAGGATGCTTCTCTGCCCAGTGATTGTTTTGCTTATAGTAGTGGACACAAACCCCTACTATCTTTGGTTCATATTATTGTGCAAATTCCCATTCTTACGTTTCCTTTCTCTAAATTCTCATTGCATGGTCCAATTCACTCTAGTTTGATCATTTGATGCAACCATAATCCGTAGAGTATAAGCTCAAAATAATTGTATTCATTAGGAGTGTTCGATAGTCTAGTCATGTCTCTTGTTATTGTTGTGATTTTTAGTTCTTAATTTTCTTTTCCTACATCATGTTCTTACTGATTAGTGACTTTACACTTTTCCTTGTCACATATGTTCTGCATGGAACTCGAGCTATTAAATGTTTAAATCTTGAATTTGTTTGTCAATTAATTAATTTTCTTTTTAAATTTTGAAGGTATTATTTCCAATTGTCATCACCTTTGTCCTATATTAGCATTGGTTTCCTTACTATGATTCTAAATATTGGAATACTGTTCACTTATCTTTGCTGGCACACTTATAATACTAATTTTTGTAAGGGTCACAACATCTTGGATTTGCATTACCCTATGATGATTCTATGCTATCTTTCTTCTATCTAGATGATATTTAGGAACTTCCTTTTTGTACATAATTTGTAATTGTCTTGTGTAAATAGTGAAGTAGTATTGCACATTAATTCATTGTGATTTGATTTACATTTGCCAAAAGTAAGAAAAGTATTTTATCACAGAATCTAGTTCATGTATAACTTTGTGGAGATTCAAAATTGTTGCTTCTCTATCTTTGAATAGTTAAACGGAATTTTCTACATGTAGTTGATACAAATTGATGATTTTTTAAAATGGCTTTGTTGTATCTTTCAGTCTTACTGAACAACTTGAATCGATCCAGCCATCTTTGGATAACCAGAGTATGTCAACTTTGAGGACCTTCATCGCTTCCAAGAAGGTAATTTATATGTATAATATGCATAAATATCTATTTTTTTGAGTTTAATTTTCACTTCATCAGCATACAAGAAGTGCAATAGGTTATTTGACAACGGCTTCACTCTTACTTAATAATAAGAATGGTAGATTATATAAAGTTATGCTTCTATTGTAAAATTGCAATGTCCTTCGGTAGTTACTCAATGGAATGGATGAATTTGATTATCACACCACATATAATTTGAAGTTGACCTTTTTGGTATCTTGTGAATTACATTGCTTTATGTTACTTACAGACCATAGATGAAAAATGTAAAGGTCTAGAATTATGGCCTTGCTAGGCTTTTTACCTGCTCTATATATTATGTAAATGTTTTTTCTATAATAGGACAATACTTGCACCCTTCAAGGCATATGTTCTTTGATGATAATTTTATGAAAGCTTATATGACACAAGAAGTAGCTATATTCTTTGGAAAATGTTTTGAAAGCCAAAATGTTCTAGTTGTAGGTTTATTAATCTAAAAAGCACGACAGTGTAATCTTTAGGTTTGACCTTTCAATTGTTAAACATGGAAACTTTTTGTAGGATTGCGCACATGATTGTCAGCAAAAATATTTGCATTTTGCTAGTTGCACTTCTTCCTTATTCACGTGGGACTCCTCTCTATGTAATAATCCATTGCTAACGTGGGTTAGTGCACAATGATCCAATGCAAGATGGCTGGGACAGATCTGTTGATCCTTGTTATTTTCTAGTTTAAAATCATCACACTTTGTTGCAGGATATTTGATACTTGTTCTACAATAAAATGGTAGTGAACCTAACCAAGGTATGATTAGAATCTGTCATTTTATTATATTGGTAATTATGTAAAGAATCCACTTAATTCATCTCACTACTTGTGGATGCCTATTAAAATTAGTTAGTATATACAACTGAAATTTATTTAAACATATGCCTTGCTATCATTTGAAGATGATAAAAACATATATGATAAGATAAGATGTTTTATTAACGTCCATGAATGACCAAAATTAAGTAGGTCTAAGAGACTTAAAAGTACAATCTCTAAAGAATTCACTTAATTCTTCTCACTACTCGCATATGCATATTAGAATCAATTAGTGTATACAACTGAAATTCAGAAACATATTCCTTGTTATCATTAGAAGATGAGAAAAACATATAAGGTAAGATAAGAGGGTTTTATTAATGTCCAATAATGACCACAAATAAGTAGGTCAAAAGACTCAAAAGTGCAATCTAGTTGTGGCCAATTATGGGAGTGCCAAAGCAACTCCTAGAACCTAAAAGATAAAGTACAAAATAAAATAAGCTAAACTATTGAATTAGAGAAGTAACCAAAAGCGTAAGCATAGGTACAACATGATAATGGGCTAGAGATCATCATAACTAGGTGAAGAGTGAGAGGGCGAAGAGGAAGCCTTAATAACCACATCAGAAAAAAGAGGTAAAAGTGGAGGGAGCAAAGGAGGAAGATGAGGGTGTCCTATTATATATCAACCACAGACAAGGATCTAATACACTACCCTATGAGGCACTAAGGGGAGAGTCAAGGACTAAGAGTACTTATTTTTCCAACACTAGGAGTGAGTTGGGAATGATTTATCCATTGAGACTCTTTAACAATCAAGGCCTCTTAAAAGAACCTACTAATGAAATACTAGTCTACTAAAGGGGTGGATGGAGAACAATTGATCTATACTAAGAACTAGGAACTCCTCAAAAGCTTGATGGGGATGGCCATGCTAGCTGAAGATCAAGAGGAGGTATGTTGTCCCATTGATTTGGTCTTGTTACTGCTCAAAGTTTCAAACTAGTAGGGGGTCCTAGAGGGGCACTTGTTAGGTCAAGAGCAACATTGAAGCTAAAGCCCACTGTCACCACAACTAAAGCTTCCTACTATTTACGGACTTTCACCGATGGGAGGAGACCTGATATATAGAGAATCACTTATGAAGGATAGATCAACTAAGATGGATGTGAAGTGATCTCGATAACCCTTTCCTAGGAGAGACTCAAGAGTGGGACTTGCTTGCTTCTTAAACAAGGTACACGATTCTCTAGGGTAGGGGAGTAGGGATTTGAGGGCTTGTCGTAGGGAATGTGACTTGTAAAGGAGCTTCCTAAACCCTAAAATCCTTGTGGAATTTGGTTTCCAAAGTGGTTTTTGAAGAGTTGACTTTGACAAGATATGGGACCACATGGGACCAAGTGGACCCAGGTAGGTCAAGGGGATAGGATTTAGCAACCAATGATATGCTTGACCTAATTAAGGACGGGAAAGGGATCAAGGAATGGATTTTCAATGAAAGGAAGTGCAAGGATCCCAGTGAGGTTTCTAGCCTAAGGGAAACCAAGGGCAAGAGTTGGTCTTTGAGCTAGGGCTTGCGATATCTCAAGATTCCACTGTTGGAATCTCATGAAATTTGGAGGGCTTTTTGAGGACACACTGACGCAGTTGTGGACCAAAAATCGAAGTATTTGGATGTCTAGATTGTTAGATATTCGATGCCCTAAGTGACCTATGGGGCTAGACCTAGAAAGAAGAGGAGAAGGTGAAGAAAATAAGTTTTAGGGTGATCACCTATGGTAGACCAGTGCCTAATCCTTTGGGGGGTGGTAATACAAATTTCGGGTCTTGGAAGACCAGGATACTCCTTGTCTTGGATGAAAATGATATTTAGAATTATGCGAAGGAAAGTTTCTCAGAACTAGCGGATGTTGAGGACAGAGCCAAGCATAAGAAGAATAAAGCAAAGGCTAAGGGGATCTTGATAGATTCTGTAAAGGACCATTTGATTCCACATGTTGCCGAGTTGAAGATTGCCAACGAGATGTATGATGCCTTGTTGGGATTGTTTGAGAGTAAGAACACTAGTAGGAAGTTAGATTCCTTGCTGGGATTGTTTGCGAGTAAGAACACTAGTAGGAAGTTAGCCTTGAGGCATCAACTCGATAGTATCATGATATCCAGATCAGATTCAGTTGCCACTTATCTCATGAGAGTCTCCCAGTTGAGAGATCAACATATAGTCATTGGAGATATCATTGATGATTCAAAGCTTGCTACAATGGCTCTTAATGGATTTCCTTCTTCATGGGATCCATTTGTTCAAGGTATTTGTGCACGGGCTGAGCTGCCCAAGTTTGATCAACTTTGCACTGATTATGTCGAAGAGGAGCCTAGATCGTTGTCCAAGAACATCTTGCAGAGACCTCAGGATGAAAAAACTCAGGCCCTTGCAGCTCATGCAAGGAAAGGAAAAGGAAGAGAAACTTTGATAAGAGGAATATGTGGAAGATCAGTGCCAATTGAAGAAGGAACTTTCAAAGATCAGGTGCCCCAATGGTCAATGGTCACTATGCCTCGTAGTGTCCTCAAAACAAAAGAAAGGGAAAGCAACATGCATCAACAACTGATATTGATGATGATGATGGGCATCTACCACAGAAGAAGACAAAGGGATCTAAACTTGATGAGATTGTAGATGAAATTTGAAAAGAATATTCCTTTGTCTTCGCTCTTACAGGCACTATTACAGATAGTAGTGATATTTGGTTGGTGGACAATGGTGTTTCTAGGCACATGACAATCTCACAAGATTCTCTTTCATATTTGAGAGAGAAGGATTCAACATTGCAAGTGGAACTTGGAGATAATGCCTAGTATGTAGTGAAGGGAGTTGGGACAACATCATTGTAACTAGAGTTTTGAAGGCTCTCCACACATGATAAATGCACTGTTTGTACCATGATTGAAGAAGAACTTGCTCTCTATTTCAGTGTTGGAGGATAGAGGCTACGAATTTGCATTTGAAGATGGTCAACTTCTTGTATGGCCTAAGGGCTTGAGCATAGACTCAACAAGAGTGATTGGTGTTTGAGAGGGAGGGCTGTACAAGTTGTTAGGATGTCCAACCCAGGCATTGGTACATGACAGTATTAGTTTATGTGAGTTATGGCATTGAAGATTTGCTAACCTGCATTACAGGGCTTTGGCAGCATTGAGGAGGATGGTTATAGGTCTTCTAGACAGGGCCGCGGGGGAGCGCTCCCCCCTGAATCCACTCTCGAAGCATGCTTTGCTCGGGAGCGGATCCAGATCGACGTTGTTCGAGAGAGAATTCTGGGAGCGCGCTCCCTTAAAAATTTCGCTCCATTCCTTTCTGTGAGCGAAAGCGGTAGCGGTCGGGGATGATCAATCTTGTTCGGTCCCGGAGTGATTTTTTAAATCATGGAGAGGTACGGGAGCGATCGTGCCCGACCGATGCCCCTTCCAAAAATTCGCTCGCCATGGTAAAGATTGTGCACAATTTTTTTTGTGGTGGAGGGAAGGGAAGGGCCAAAAGAAATAAAAGGCCTCCCCCCTCTAACAATGCATCATTTGCATTTTGAGAGAGTAAGAGAGGGATTTTGGAGCTTGAGTTGAGGAGGTGAGCGAGAGGAAGATTATGAGGGTTGCTTGAGGAGCTTGCAAGGGAGATTAGAGTTTGGGATTGAAGACACCATTGAAGAGCCAAAGCGGTAGGGTCCAATCCCATTCTTTTTATTTTCCATGTAGCATTTGTGTTTTTTATATGTTCATTTTAAATGAAATATGTTCTCCTCTCTTTCCCATTCCCATTCCTCCTTCATTTTATTGCAGGCAAGAAACTAAAACTTAACCAAACATCATAGCTTTATGGCTTGGCATTCTCTTGCTGGTTCCTTTTTTTGTTATGATGGTGTTGGGGAGCAAAAGAATGGTTACATGTTTTCCGGAAATCAAGGTGGAGCAAGAGGGAGTGTGCAAGGGCTAGTATTGAACCACCTTTGTGGATGGCATTCTAGCTAGGCAACAATTTCTTGATTGGAGTCGGTAGTAGGATGTTTCAGCTAGACAATGATCTAGGAGAATTCATTAGCCGGAGGATGACGAAGGAGTGGTGAGGTGAAAGAGGAGCTTGCTCTTGCTACACAAGTGAAAAAGGACAAAGGGAAGGCCAAGCAAAACTAGAGTGGAGGTGGACCGTCATAGGGTAAAAGGGCGAAGGACGTGATGAATGTCAATTGCTCTTCATGTCACAAGTTTAGGCATTTTGCTAGTTAATGTCCAAACACGAAGAAGGGAAAGGGAAAGATAGCCATGATAGTCGTTGCACAAATGGATGAGTTGGTCGAAAAGTTTGAGAAGAACTTTGCCATGGTGTTATGCCTTTCTAGAATCCTCATGAGAGGTCTCTGTTTTGTAGATAGGGGAGAATCTTGTAACGTGACCGGGTCTCGAGACATTTTCACCAACATGACCAAGGAGCTTAAAGATATGCATATAGAGCTTGGTGATAATACCAAGTATGCAGTAGAGGACATTGGCAGTATTGAGTTTCAAATGGACTTCGGGGGTATCATGGAGGTGAATGAAGTGTTGTTTCAATGTTTGTATCGGGTTTGGGCAAGAATCTCCTACCGGTTTCAACCATGGAGGATAAAGGACTAGGTCAGTTTCATGGGAGGTGAAGTGTCTAATGGGATGAAAGGCCTTGATCCCAACAGGAGGCGAGTAATTGGGAAAAGGCAGAAGAATCTGTATATGTTGAGAGGACAATTGGTGAAGGCTTTCGCACATGAGTGTGACAACTAGAGCGAAAATTGGTATAGGAAGATGGGACACCTACACTATAGGACTCATCCTATTCTACAAAGAATGGTTACAAGTTTTCTGGAGATCAAGTTGGAGCAAGAGGGAGTGTGCGCTTGGCAAGGGGGTCAAGGTTGCATTTCCCAGTGTTCCACGGGGACTCACTCCCCCCCCTAGGGGTCTAGTTTCCTTGCTCCCCCGCGCTTCGGGGACTTGGGGACGAGTAGGGGACGTTTCCCCACGCTCCCAAAATGGAGGAAACTCAGGGGGACGTGCCAGGGAAACGTTTCCCTTCCCTGAGGGGACGTTTCCCCACGCTCCCAAAAAAATGGCTTTGCTTATAGTTTATGATTTAATAGACCTAAAGTGGTACAAAGCTACTCATGTTCTGTATGGGGATAACGTCTTGTGCTGTCTTTTGGTTTCAACAAGCGTTATTTTATAGGGTCAGTATCATGGAAATTTGCTGGACCATATAGCACGTACATGAATTTTCCCTTTTAAAACTTCTCCTTTTTTTCTCAAGTGATGGCTGGATTACAGTGGGGAGATAACTGGAGTGACAGGTAAAGAATATGAGACATTCAGTTTGTGTTTTTAATTTGCATGACATTTGACATACAAACTATGGAAGGAGCACCTATGCCATGTGGGAAATAATTGGGTGGACGATAGACTAACATGCGTTTACTGCAAGCATGACAAAATACTATGGGCAGCAAGAAATATCAGGAACTGTCGTTATATATGAATTTATACAGTTACAAAATTTACACAGAGCACAGTGGCTCAGCGTGAATTCTCAAGTCTGAAAATTATTTTCACCCCCGAAATACACTGCTAGTTTGAAGTTTGAACTGCATGGCATTGCTCTAATAAGGTAGACAAATTATCCATGCCATCGTTGGTCACCCAAGTTGGTTCGCAGATGGTCATCCTACAGTTAATGTCATTTGATAGTAAACTGTCAGAAACTCTTTCATGTGATCTTCTCATCTCTCCTGGAACTAAAACTATTCTTTCAGCATATGGTGTACTGTCTATATTATATATAATATAACAAACTTTCTAGCTGTTGTATCCAATACAACTGGACAACCCATTGTAGTTGCCCCTTCTACTGCCAATGCAATGTTCCTGATCTGTTCATTTACCTTTTCACAGAATTCAGTGGCTACCTTATCAAGCTGAAGCTCTCCCTCTGTTTGACCAAAATTTAAATTAGTATTTGACCAAGCTGAATTAGAATTTTAAATTTATTATTTTATATGATATTATAAATTTGGATAATGTCAAATGATATTCATATCAATGATCATGCTTTGCAGCTTTTCAATTCAAACCAAATTGTCATAGTGGACTCAATTAATAAATTATATTTTATATTTATAAATTTTTAAGACCCTGACGCTCCCCCACGTTTCCTAAAAAATGGTAGGGAGCTTTTGCATAGGCCGCTCCCGCGCCCCCTCGCCCCCTCGTCCCGGAACCTTGGTGGAACATTGGCATTTCCTCACAGCAAGAACAAGTCCAAGGTTGTATTGTACTTGGTGCATTCAAACATTTGTGGTTCTATGTTAGTAGAATCAATAATTGGGTCTTTGTACTTTGTGACATTCATAGATGATTTTTCCAGGAAGACTTGGATCTACGTTTTGAAGACCAAGGGTGAGGTTTTCAGTTGGTTTCAATAGTTTAAAGCTCTTGTGGAAAACCAGACTGGGAAGCAGATTAAGGTGTTGAGATTGAATTATGGTGGCGAGTATACTTGTAATGAGTTCTAAGATTTGTGTCGAGCAACAGGGATTAAGAAGGAGCTAGCGATACCTTAGAACCCTTAACAAAATGGGGTCACAAAGAGGAAAAATAGTACCATAATGGACACAATGAGGGCAATGATGTATAACCAGGCAGAGGCGTGCAATACAATTATGTATCTATAGAGTAGAAGTCCTCACATGCTGTTGGAGGATATGACTCCTGAGGAGGTGTTCATTGGAGTGAAGCTAAAATTAAGTCATCTGCGCACCTTTGGTAGTCCAGTTTATGTTTACATTCGTATGGAGAAAAGGACTGTTACCCACCAAGATGGGTAACCCTGTAGGAGAAAGCTTTTCTCCTACATTGGATATCTACCCAGACATCCAATAGCCCCTTATAGCTTCCATTAGATGATGATATGCCATATATCTCCACCACTTGCATCAACGATTTGCTTCTCACCCATCCAACTTGATCACCTGGATGAAGGTGGGCTACAATTCAAAAGGTACTTTGATCATTTTGTAATTTTGAGTGCTTATACTTGTTTGTTTTTGGGCATTTGGTTTGGATTATTGGGTGATCTAGAAGATTGACAAACTTTGATTGTGATCTTGTTCTCTCACCTTACTTGGGGGGTTAATCTTTGATCCTAGTCCAGTGGGACCTCCCTTAAGGCCCTTTGGGTATATGAGGGGCACTACTTGGGAAGCTTTGATTGAGATAACATAGTTCCATTTGCCCCTATGTCGTAATTAACACCTGCCATCTTACACTGCAAACCCATATTTCACTTCCATTCTTTGGGTTCAACTTATCATTGGTTCTTTGAGATTTAGCAATCACATGTCCACATCCTTGGGTAGGGCTCAAATTTTTTTCCTTGGGAGGCTGATGCAGCTAAAAGAAATAGAAGAGTATATCATGGCCACAACAAAATAAAGGAAAGAAAAATCAAAATGCAAAGGGTGGCTACGGACATGTTGACCACATGTGTAAACTACCCCAAGAAGCAGAGTACATATCAGTGGATAAATATTTTCAAAGTCATCGTCATCACACAACTTCAAATTTGTCATTGTAATCCCAAATTTTGCTACCCTTTGGGTCTCTATTGTAAAAATGATTCTAGTATGACTATGAAGCCATTTAAAAACATCTAGGTAAGCCTTTGATCCTTTGCTTTTGCTACCCTTTGGGCCTCTATTGTAAAAATTATTCTAGTATGACTATGAAGCCATGTAAAAACATCTAGGTAAGCCTTTGATCCTTAGCAAAGAGTTTCACTCTAGGGAGTTTTTTACCCTCTACCAATTATTTGCGTTTCCAAACCCAAATAATTGGCAGAGTTTTTCTCCCAAGCATCCCCCAAAGCTAGAGTGGGGCTCGATGGTAAGGTCTTAGGTGAGTCCTAGTGTTATCGAGTCTATGTATTTTTATCATACTAGATCATCTGTCTTGTGTCGCAGAATTTGGTTGAGTCTAAGAGGTCATGTGTCTATTGTAAAATTCCCCTTCTAATGGGATGTCTATGTAATATCTTGATGTAAAAAGTGTTGTCTAGGAATATTTTTGGTGGATGATTACTCATAATTAGACATCATCGCCTAAATATTTTTAGACCCACTTTGAGGGTGGAAAATATATATAATCCCCTCTTTGAGTCTTTTATTTTATATTCCAGTGGAAATGTTAAAATAATTAAACTGGAAAAATGTCAAAAAATTAAAATGAGAGAAAATTAAATTCTATCCAAGCGGAAAAATCATCAAAAAAATTATTGAGGTGCTTTGTCAAAGTAAAAAATTAGAAAGGACTCATTTCCAAGACAAGAAGTCTTAGTTCAAAAATTCATTGGGCCTAGAAGGAATATTTTCTCAACAAAATTGAATTTTTGGGTCAAGGTGGTTTTCTAAATGTGAGAATTATGATAATTCTATTTTTTTAAGATTCTCCAGTGTTCCAAAACCACCCAAAAGTCAAAATTTGGCCCATCCAGCCCAACAATGAAGGAAGTCGAATTCTTTTGGAGATCTGTACACTAGTTATCAAGGGATCAAATTAATTTGACAAGGATCAAGCCATGGATCAAGGAAACTAGCCGTTATTTCCACTTGGAGGGGGTTGATGCTCTCATTTTCTATATAAGGAACCTATTATGCTCCTCATTGTATCATGTACTCATTAAAAAATCTTGAGCAAGCTTTGAGTCAAGTTTTGCTGGATGTAATCTTTCTTTTGGAATAATAAATTAGAAGTCTTTCGGGGTTTATTCATGATGGTGTTCCTCTTCTGCTTATTGGTAATATTTTTTTGAATCATGTTCCTAATGCTCTACTGAAGTAAAATTCTATAAGTTATTATTTCATTAGCCAGTGGTTGGATTAACTATTTGCGCAAGTATATTGCATTAGTGATTGGGTTTAGAGTAACACATCAAATTTGATTAATCTAGCCTCTATTGATCTAATAACTTGATCTTAGTTGTGTAGAGATCTCATTAATATTCAGATCTTGGGTGTGAGGGCAAGTCTTCAGTTGGACCAGCCAACTCCCAAGATAAGAAGCTTAAGAGCCCATTGTGTTACACTTCCAGGACTTACCTAACAATTGTTTTGTAGAGATCTTGGCCATGGATCTAATATAAAAAGCTTACTTTATTGATTTATCATCAATCTATTCGTGCAATGAAAGATAGATATGCTAATTAGAGCAATTTTTTTTATTTGTGAATATTGTAAATAATTTGTATATTATTTTCTAACCCTTGTAGTTTATTTTTCCTTGTGTATATAACCAACTTGGGGTTTTTATTTTTCATTTTCTTGTAAATCTAGAGGGACGGCTAGGGTTTCTTCTTGAAATTATTTTGCAGGTGGATATTCAAGAGATCAAAGAAGAGATCGATTCCTAGAGGGTTTCAACCCTCACCTAGCCTAGACGACTAGGGTTTGGGCCTAACATCACCATTTCTTGAGGCTCGTCTAGCATTTTGTCAAAGCCGTGAGGGGTTCAAGGCCTAACTAGGCATACAAAGGGTTCGATATTCAATATTGTGGCTCTTTTCTCCTTCAACGAATTTTTATAAGGAAGCCGCAAGCCCTACTAGGGCTAAATTCATGCAAATTTGAATGTTTCACAAGGGCTTATTATTTAAAAAACTTTGCAAATAAAATTTGTGGCTATCTTCATCATTCTCTTGCTAAAATCTGGCTTGGTTGCTTGTTGCAGGCTTATTGAATTATTTTTTGATGGTTGAAAGTCTAATTACTAGCCTCTTTTGGTGGCTAGTAAGGGTATTGAGCCATTTTGGCTTGGCCGCAAGCTTGCGATGCCTATTTATCCCTAGCTGCAAGCACTAGAGGGCTCACAAAATTGTTGCATTTGATCATATGCTAATCTAATCTTGTTGCAGACCTAATCAATATTTTTGCAAGGGTTTGATATTGATTTTGACTTGGAAAATTGACATTAAAATTTTGATCCATTAGAAGGCTCATGAAACTCATTGTATTTGATTTACAAACTGATTATGGTTGATTGCATGCCTAGCGTCCTCTTGGAAATCATTTTAATTTTTTCTTTGGGCTTGGGTGTACATTGGTCCATCTAATTTTTCTCTCTAGCCCTAGCCATAAGGCCTAGAGTCCTTTTCTAACTTAGCCACAAGTATATTGAGGTTTGTTCCTTGTTGCATATAGTCTAGGGCTAACAAATTTGTGATTGCAGGTTAGTGCACACGATTGAAAGGGTTTCATTTCTTGCTTAAAGCCAAAACATTGGCATTTGGGCTCCTACATTTGACTTATCAATTGTTGAAGTACGGCCGTAAAGCCTTGTGGCCTTGATCCTCCTTCATAGTCCTGTATTGTAGGCTGTCATGACATATCAGATTTGAAGTATTGCATTTAGTGGCTAATCACAAGAAGGCTAATAATAATAAGCCCTAAAAACAATTAAAATTTGTCACTTATTAATCTCAAGAAGCTTAATAATCATCCTAACACTTAACTATGAACTTCTTGATGACTGATCTTGTTGAGATTGGACTAAAATCACTTGGAAATGAGGTCTTTTGAGGTATGGTGCATTCTTTCTATCTCTGAAGTAATCATTGTGTCAGGCCAGGACTAACTCCAGTTTGGCAGAAAACTCAGAAAAACTGATTCGATTTATTACATTAGGTAAGCTATTGTTATATACAAGAATGTGACTGCTCAGTTCATCTTCTGATGACTGTTCACATTCCAGGTTCACCCAACTGCAGAGGATTAGGTGTCAACATTCCCCCCCTTAATCTGAAGGGATGTTGGTGAGTCCAAGCATCATTCTGAATCTTTCAAGCTTTTCTCTTCCAAGCGTTTTGGTGAAGATGTCTGCAATTTGCTCATTTGTGGAACAATGACGGAGATGGATTTTTTTGGCCTCAACATGATGTCGGATTAGATGATATTTAGTATTGATGTGTTTTGTATGATCATGGAACTTTGGATTCTTGGCCAACTTTATTGCAGAGGTGTTGTCAATCATGAGTGGAGTTGATTGTACTTGTTTTACCTGCAAATCTTCAAGAATTTTCCTGAGCCACACAATTTCTTTCGTTGCTTCAGCTGCTGCCACATATTCTGCTTATGTTGTGGAATCTGCTAGAACTGATTGTTTGCGTGATCTCCAAGAGACAACTCCTAATCCAAGACTCATAGCATATCCTGAAGTAGATACCCCTGTTTCTTTGTCTCCATCGAAGTCTGAATCAGAGTATCCAATCAAGCTGAAGTCGTCCACCTGTGTATAGTTGATTCCAAGGTCTTGAGTTCCCTTCAAGTACCTTAGAACTCTTTTTGCAGCAGACCAATGTCCCTCACAAGGCTTTTGCATAAACCTGGAGAGGATTCCAACAGCAAATGAAATGTCAGGTCTGGTAGTAGTGAGGTAGATGAGACTTCCTACAAGTTGTCTATACTTTGTTGCATCCTCAAATTCCTTTCCTTCAATAGATGTGAGCTTTAAGTTTTGTTCCATTGGAGTAGAAAGAGGATTGCACTCTGTCATGCCAAATCTGTTAAACAAATCTCCAATGTATTTCTTTTGAGAAAGAAATATGGATTTTGGATGTTGGGTTACTTCAATGCCAAGATAGTAATGAACATAGCCCAAATCAGTCATTTCAAAACTTTTCCCCAATTCCTTCTTTATGGATGCAATGTAGCTTTCATTGTTCCCTGTCATTAAAAGATCATCTACATATACCACAAGATATACAACTGTTTTGCCAACTTTGTTGACAAATAAAGTTGCATCATCAAGATCAAAATGATTGAAGTTGAGTTTCAGAAGATGCTCAATTAGTTTTTCATTACCAGGCTCGCGGTGCTTGTTTGAGGCCATACAAGGACTTCACAAGTTTGCATACTTTTTGTTCATGTCCTTTCACAGCAAATCCTTCAGGCTGGGACATAAAACATTCTCTTTTAGATCTCCAGTCAAGAATGCAGTTTTTACATCCATTTGATGGACTTTCCAACCGTTCTGAGTTGCTAGTGCAAAGAGTGTCCGGATGGTGGCCCATTTTGCTGTGGGGGCAAAAGTTTCCTCATAATCGACCCCTTCCTTCTGTGAAAAACCTTTTTCCACAAGCCTAGCTTTGTGCTTGTCAAGTGAGTCATCAGCTTTGTATTTGTTCTTGTAGACCCACTTGCAGCCAATTGGTTTGGTTCCAAATGGAGGATCAACCAGCTTCCAAGTGCCATTCTTTATGAGGGCATCATACTCCTTTTTCATCGCTTCTTTCCATTCATCATGAGAAGCAACTTCTTTGAAGGAAGTTGGTTCAAAATCTGTAGACAAGTTCAATTCACAATCATAAGTAACATCCATATCAATAGGTGAATTAGAGTCATCTACATCACCTCCATCTTGTCGGTTTGAATTTCTGGTTCCTGTTTTTCCAATTTCATCAGGATGAACACTTTCAAGTGTCTTTGTAAGTTTGTCAGCCACTTTGGGGGACCTTTTTGAGATGGTCTAGGCTGCTCTGTTGATTGAGTTGGGACTGAATCAAGATTGAGTCTCCCAATTCTATCAATTACATCACTTAAAGCATCATTCGTTGTTGGAGTTTCATGCAGAGGAGATTGTTCTTCAGAAGAAGATTCCACATGTTGTACAAGTATAGGAATCCCCCCTTCAAGATGTGGAATCTGATTATCAAATTCTTGAAATGATTTCGTTTTTGCGAATCTATCCAAGCGATCAAGTTGCCGCTCAACAACATTGTCAGATTTGGATGATTCAAGAAAAATGACATCTCTAGATACAACAAACTTTTTATTTACTTCATCATAGAGGTGGTATGCTTTAGAGTTGTTTGAATACTCCAGGAAGATACACTTACGACTTCTAGCACCAAGTTTGTTTCTATGTACCTTTGGTATCAAAGCATAATAGGTGGAACCAAAGATCCTGAGATGTTTTACCGAAGGAACATGTCCATACCACAATTCATAAGGAGTCTTGTTTCTTATAACATTAGATGGACATCTAATCTTTTATATATGCAGCACATAGAACAGCATCAGCCCAAAACATTATCTTTACTTTTTTGAAGAAAAGCATGGATCGTACCATATTCAAGATTGTTCTATTCATTCTTTCAGCTACACCATTCTGTTGGGGATTATAAGGCACAATTGTTTGATGTTTGATCCCATGTTGGCGAAGATAGTTTTCAAATTCATTTGATGTATATTCTTTTCCATTATCAGTGCGAATAGACCCAATATGAGATTGTGCATCATTTTCAATCTATTTATGAAAATTCTTGAATGTTTGAAAAGCATCAGATTTGTTCTTCAATAGATAAACCCAACACATTCTGGTGTAATCATCAATAAATGTCATGATATATTTATTTCCATTTGCAGAAGGAACAGGCATTGGACCACATAAATCTGAATGAATGAGTTCAAGCTTCCTATGTGCTCTTGAATGTGAATCATGAAAAGACTGTTTGCTATGCTTTCCTAGAATGCAAGCATCACATTGCTTATGTTTCCTAGGAATTGTAGGCAAACCAGCAACACCATTTTTCTTCAATAAGCGGAGACTGTCATAGTTTAAATGTCCAAATCTAGCATGCCATAATAAACTTGATGGAAGTGTACCTTCTTCATGATGAGAAATATATGAGAAATGTTGTGCATGAGAAGAGGTTCCTTGCAGTTTGAAAAGTCTTTCTTCTTCTATTCCCCTCATGACAAGTGAGTGGTCAGATGCTTTTCTTACCTCAAGTTTGCCATCAAACATATGAATGGAGTGACCTTGCTGGCGGATGTGGACCAAGGACAACAAGTTTCTCTTGAGCTGTGGGAGATATAGAACATGATCCAGAAGAAAGTCTGGAACACCAGGCAATTTAAGCCTGATTGTGCCAAGCCCTGATGGCTTGATTTTTGACTGATCTGTAAAGTATACTGCTCCATCAACATTGTCAGTGAAATCTTCAAAAAAATCTTTTCTATGAGTCATATGACAGGTTGCTCTTGAATCAAGCAACCAATCATTTTTCGAAGAAGCAAGTGAAGCATTAAACAAATCTTCATTTACTCCAATGTTACATTGTGCCACAATATAGTGAGCGGATTCAGGTGCTTTACCTTTGTCTGTATCATTAGTTTTACCTTTCTGCTGGTTTCTTTTCTGCGCAATTTTGTCCCATGGTAGCTTGCATGTAGAAGCATCATGTGATCCATTTCGTTTGCAGCGAGTGCAATGCAGATCTGCCTTTTCTCCTTGAGAATGTCTGCCCCCCCTGCCTCTGAAGTATCTTCCTCTTCCTCTTCGTCCACCTCTTCCTCTTGTAGAATCTTGAGCAGGATGCTTTTCTTTATGAGCAAGGCACACAGTCTCTTCAGAAGATTCAGGAGCTGTCTTCTTTCCAAAGGCTTTCTCTCTTTCAACAAACTTTTTCACAAGAGAGTCAAAGGTTATATCTTTAAGATTTCCATTTGCTTGTAAAGACTCAAGATAATTGGAGTAGGTAGGATAGAGTGCCTTGAGAAAAGCAATAAGAGGGATATCCAGCTCAACCTTAGTGGATTTAATATCATGCATTATAGACTTTACTTCAGATGCAAGAGCAAGAGGATCATTATTTTTCAGTTCAAGAGTGAAGAGTTTAATCATGAGCTGAACAACTTCAAGTGCAGAATGTGAGTCATAGAGTTCTTTCAGCTTTTGTAAAGCTTCAAAGGCAGTTGAATATGATGAAATATGGTGACTTACTTCTTCATTTACAGATGCTGTGATTAATGCATAGGCTTTGCTGTTCTTGTTTTCTCAAATGACGAGCTCTTTGTTTGATGTAGGCTGCACTGGGTCATTGTCTCCTTCTTCGACACACACTCCCTTCCACTACTCATTGAAGATGAGGGTGTGTTTTATCATCCGGGACCATTCAGGATAGTTCTCCTTGCCAGTGAGAACTATTCCTACCATAGAGATGATTGAATGCATTCTATAAAAAATACTTTTGCTCATAAAAAAAAAATTTCTGCTGATAAATAACTTCTGCTGATAAAAAAAAACATTCTGCTAATATACAGTGAAGTTGTACTCAAAAGGGCAACATATTTCAAATTCTTTATGCACTAAGTTTTCTTCAAACGTCTCCAAAATTTTATAAAATATCCTCCATATTCCATATCTACAAACTATTCAAACAACGTCCAAAACTTATTGAAACAGCGTCCAAAACGCATTCAAAACTTATTCAAACAGCTTATTGAAACAGCGTCCAAAACGCATTCAAAACTTATTCAAACAGCTGGTCAATATATATATGCTGGTCAATCATCAACAAGGCATATACAAGCGGTTTAATACCAAACTTTATGGAAACGTATACCACTCGGGCGGTGCCAATAGTTCTCTGACAGGAGCTTTCAGGCCTTCGAATCGCTGTAACCTTCGATGGACTGAATCGCTATGTGCCTCTGCCTTGCGGTGAATCGAACTCGGGGCATTTTGAGTGGAGTTTCAACTTGCTGCTACCAATGGTCTCCGAGGACAAACCGCTTGTCTTCTCTCTCTCCGATTCTGCAAAGCCTCCGAAAAGAACCCGGATGTGGATGAAGACCCACGTTGAAGAAGCGCCTTCCCACTGGGTAACACTGAGAGCCACAATACAATTAGTGCGAGCAAACCACAATATATGAAAGACTGTCGTTTCCATGGTTTATGCATTATACAGTCCACGGTTTATGCATTATACAGTCCACGGTTTTATGCACAATATACAGTCAGGCCACGGTTTAATACACTACGAGGTTTTTATCATGGCAGATGATCAAGCGACCCTCCACTACATAGGGAGATGCAAACAACGTCTAGTCCTGGGACGCAAAGTCCTCCAGTCTTCCACCATTCATGACAGTCATGGCCCTTCAAATGCACAACACACCACGGTAATTCAACGCACAGTTATATTTGACCAACTGGCTTGAATCAAGGCACGACAATCCCCCATAGAACAACGTTCAATGGACAGGTATATCGGCCTCAGCGTTAGGTAGACAACGTTCAGTGTTCGATCAATTAGGACAGAGAAGAATGACAGAGATTTGACAGAGAATAATGGTAGTAGAGAGGAGTTACAACACAGAAAATGTCAAAAATGGGGTGGCCTCTCATACCGTGACAAACGAGAAGTAATTCTGAATGAAATACAAAGCCTGCGTGCCACCTTAACCAGAGAGGGCGAGGAAGAAATTATGGCATGGTCTGACTGCTCAGAGAGCGACAGAGGCAGAGGCAGAGTAGCGCTCTGGACAGAGGCAGTGGCAGCAATGATCAGGACAGAGGCAGTGGCAGAAATGATCAGGAGTTACAACTATTTTTAGAACTGGCTCTGATACCATGTCAGGCCAGGAGTAACTCCAGTTTGGCAGAAAACTCAGAAAAACTGATTCGATTTATTACATTAGGTAGCTATTGTTATATACAAGAATGTGACTGCTCAGTTCATCTTCTGATGACTGTTCACATTCCAGGTTCACCCAACCGCAGAGGATTAGGTGTCAACACATTGTGCATTATTGTGGCATTTGGATAGATAAAGGCATAGTAGATTAGCAGTGTCTTGGATTTTTCTCTTGTGATCTCATCTAAGTGTTAAATATATCCTTGCCTTGTAGTCATATTACTAAGCATCTCATTCTTGTTTCTCTCTCTTGTTAAAGGTTGCATTGCATGGTTTAGTTCTTGTTGTATTTTCTCATTTAAAATCACTGTTAGCAATCTCATCTCATTGTGCTTGTATAATCTTGAGGTCTCTCTTGTTTATAATTGCTACATTACATAAGTGGAAGAGAATCATAAGTAAGCACATTTATTGAATTGATTGCTATTATTGTTTCATTAAGAAATCTTGAAGTGCTTGTGAACTTGCATTGATAAGTGATATTTGATAATCTTGGTTACAAGTGGTTTAACTTTGTTCATATTAGAGCATTTTACATAATTGTATGCCATTTAAGCAATATAATTGTCATCGTTCGCATCCTCGTTCTAGCGCTAGAGTTGCATTGTTAAAACTTACGTCCAAGCATAATCTTGGTTCCTAGAAAGTTAGGGCAACCTTCTTCATCCTATTTGCGACTCTTGATCCTTGCTCAATAGTTAAAATAGGTGACCTTGCAGTTCTCTTGTGGGCAATCCCTTGTAGGAATGAAGACATCTGGGTTGCTAGAATTCCAAGGTAGGTATCGCTAATTAGGCCTTAGCCTCCTTCCCCTGAACTTCTTTCTACAACTTTGTGTGAGACTTGCTTGAAAACAATTGAGGAGAAGGTTCTCATCTAGACTAGGCATTTAACTAAAATTGACAAAGATCTTGTATTTCACGTTAGATAGGTCTTGCATTCGACATTAGCCATTGATAACTTAGATTGTCAGCATAATTTGTAATTGCAAGCTTTACATTTCTATTCTTGTTGCTCCAATTCATTATCTTTGAATATCTTCCATTGAAGGAACAATTTCATTTCCTCTTAATTGTCTTTGCTCATCTCTAATTTGTCTTTGGTGCTAACTCTCATTTTGTAGCATTGTTTATCTTGTGGCTTGATCACCTTGTTCATTGTTGTGCAAGTATTTCAATTTCATTTGAGTATTCAAAGCACTGGTCTGTAATTGATTTATCATAAGCTCTAATCCAATCTATGTTACTGTGCTAAATAGTCTTATCTGCCACCTAATCTTTTAGGCTCATAAGATAAGCAATTGTATCTCCTAGATTTGTTGTCCTCAACAAGTTTCCCATTAGATTTTCTCCTTTGGGCACTATTACCCAACACCAGTAGGTAGTGTTAACCACCATTTTGTGGGTAATATCCCTAGATTTTTTTTCTTTCTTTCTAGAAGATGGTCCTCAGCCGACATCCAACAACACCTTACAACCATAAACTAGCTCGTTGTGCCATTTCTATACCACCGGAGCCAGCCATGTTGTCCCTCACCCATCTGTCATGGTCGTATGTTTGAAGGTGGGCCTCCCAAACCTGAAGGTATGCCTTGTCATTTGGTAATTGAGTATTGTAGTTTACTTATCACTTTTAGGTATGGATTAATGGGGGGATTCAACTAGAAGAGTTGGCTTATGTTTGTGCTCTTTTCCCCTAGACCTCTTTTGGATGTTAACCTTGGACCCTAGTCCCATGGGATCTCTTTTATTGACCTTTGGGCTTTAGGGATGGTACTTCATGGGAAACCCTGATTTTGGTTGCGTGGTCCTGCTCCTTCATCCACATATATCACTCCCCTTCCGCTCATTATAACCCTATTCACATTCCTCCCACCGGGGTCGACATTCCTCCACTGTGTCCACATAGGCTTAGCCTTTCCCTTCCCCTTGCCCTCGATCGGGCCTGGAACGATGCCCCAGAGGTTGATGCAGCTGAAAAGAAACGTAAAAGCATAATTAGCCACATTCAACAAGAAAATGTACCACAAAATGTAAAAGATGATCAGGACAAACACATTAGCACGTGGGCAAAAGCAAATACATAAGCTCTCCCCCATTATCATGGCCATCACGAGTCTCCTTTATCATTCAAGAACCCATGATTGTCCCAACCCTTGGTGGGCAATGAATCACCCTACCCTAAAGGGGGTATCCATTGCTATACCTTACACATCATGCTCTTATCCCTTGAGCTTCGAGTAGTTAATAAAAAAGAAATCATAAAAGGCAAAAGGCATATAAAGAAGGGTGGAAAAATCAAGGCCAGGGCACCTCATGTACCACGATTTCCCCCTCCTATACATTATATACCCAAGTGTGGGCTCCTTTTTGCTAGCTACCCTAGTACCCTAGCATGTGGCCCAGGGTTGTCCCTTTTCATTCCCTACTCCATTCATATCTTTATCATA
Source organism: Pinus tabuliformis (assembly GCA_031772625.1). Lineage (NCBI taxonomy): Eukaryota > Viridiplantae > Streptophyta > Pinopsida > Pinales > Pinaceae > Pinus > Pinus tabuliformis. The sequence continues at coordinate 1,338,432,599 of CM062818.1, forward strand.
TGCCACCACTCTTTGAAGGATGTACCTTGGACTTACTATCCCCTTTAAAGGTAGAAACCACCTAATAGGATACTTGGTTAGCCCCATTTGGAGCTTGGAGACATTAGCACATGTCAAAACCCACTATGGAAGGGCATGCCATTATGAAGTGCCCACTTGTTGTCCATGGCTTGTGAGCTCTTTAACTCGATTTCCTTTGATTATTTGTTGTACTGGTGTAATATTCCTAATGGAAATTTACAATGATAAACAAAGCAAACATAGTAAAAACATATACAAAAATTTTCAGCACATCAAACAACCAGAAATCTCCATAAGCTGTGCTGTGCTGAGCAATTTTATCAATATAATTGTTGAGTACAAAGGTAAAATCAGAAAGCATGTACTTGGGCTTGCTCAAGGCAAGCTAACAATATCCAGGTGATGAAATCAATTGCTCTAACATACTATATGGCTATCTCCAACAAACTCTGTGCTGTCTCAGTGAAAGTTGCATTATTGGCTGCAAATAATAGTCTCTAGGGCCTCCTCTGGTGCTTAGAAAATACCGGGAAATTAACCCCGACCTATCCACCAATAACCCACAAAAACCGATAAAGGAATTGGCCAAATGTTGACCTCCGAATTTTGTCCCAAATTTACCCTAGCTCTAGCTGTTGGCTAAATTGGGACCCTTGTTTGACCCCTCAAGTCTACCCAGGAAATTTTTCCAAAGTATTTCTAAGGTCCTTGTCAAAAACCCAAAAAAACCTAGAAAGGGGTTGTCCTAGTTTTGACACTTCAAAATTGACCCCAAATGTTTGGCCCTCCTCCACAAGCAGAAGATGTAACTTGTAGCAAATGCTGCATTTGCTGCTTCGCCAAAATGCTGGAAAAGGCCCCAAAACACTTCCTAGGATCCCACCTCAAGTTTTAGGCCCAATCTCCCTTCACTCCTCAACTCCCAAGTGTGTCTTCTCCAAGCACTGCACAGTCCTTGTGGTGCTGCTAGTGTTTGCTGCATGCAAAATCTCATTACCACTGCGTGGAAGAATCAGAAAAGGATGAAACTCCCTCCTTACACTGGCACTTGAAGTCTACCGAAGCAAAGGTTGAGATCACTGCTCGGAGACACTCGTGTGCTAAACCACTTGCAGACTTGACTACTGCTCAAGTGTGCTATGTCAAAGACAAGTTTCAGAATAGATGAATGAATGATCAAAATGAGTGCCTCTTGCTCTATTTATAATTCCTAGCTCCTCCTCTCCTTGTGGTCCCCTCTCTCTCTCTCTCTCCTATTTCACACTCCCTTCTCTTTCCTCTCTCTTCCAAGTGTGCGAGTTCCCTCCTTGGGTCAAATTTCTCTTTCTTGTGGTCCCCACTTTCCACTAGAGCTGCAATATTCTCTTTTCCTCCCAAAGTCCCGATGCTGAAATTGCGTCCTCTTCCCAAACTCATCTATAACGCTGGAAATCAAAATTAGGGATATTACAACTTGAGGGCTAGAGGGCACACTAGATCTTATGCAAGATCGCATATGGTCTCCGTTTTGGGTTTGGTCTCCCTATACAGGGTCCTAAACCTCCCGAGGGCTACATTGGCACATGTAGGGTGTATGTTGAAGCCATGGACCTCCATAGCAGTAGACAACACTCCATGGATCCCTAGAGATGTTCAGAGATTGTTCGAGATTCACCTATTGGATGAGGAAGATGCACCTAGTTCACCATGCCCAACCGACCCCACAATTGTACCATACACTTAGCAGATGACTGAGGACTTGTATGCTGATGTGGCATCACTTACACCATCATCTGAGCTCTTTCAAATGGTCTACATGCATCTTCGACCTACATGGAGGTCCATGAGGTTACCTGTGTGCCCTCACACCCATTGGGAGCACCACAGTTTTATTATTTGGAGAACAAACAACCAAACCTTTGTCCACTACGTTTGGAACTCCTATTCATCATTGTGGCACTTATAGACTTCATCAGGGTTCTTAAAAGGCCCAACAACATGTATTATTAATCATTCGACCTCTTGAGAAGCTTATTCTTTTGTTTATGAGCTAGTTTGGTGGGCTTGTCACCAAAAGTTAGTTGTTTTGCACTTTATTTTATTTTAGGGGCTAATGTAGGCCCAAGTAGTTAAAGCAGACTCATTAGAAGTGTATAAATAGAAGTGATGATATTTCATTTTAGCATCATCACTTGGATTTGGTACTAGTATCTCTTTAGAGATTTTCGCTATCCTTCTTGGAGAATGAGTTTTTGGAGCATGGAATGAATTTCGATGTTTGGATAATTTTCATATGCCTTGGAGCTTCTTGATGACAAGTTTTTGGATGGTTGGATATATTCTTATACATGTAAGTACATTTTAATGCTATTATTTCTTTCTAATTTTGTCACATACATTGTTGTTGGGATTTCCTATACTAGGGTTTATTCGCTGCATCTCTTATGCGAAGTTGTGGAAATTTTGTTTCCGGATAGTGAATGCTTCATGTATGGGCCATGTATAATGAATGAATGTTCCTAGCGATGTTTCATTACTGAAATTCATGTTGAAAAGCCATTTACCTTGCAAAACGAAGTATAAAGTCTTTGAAGCTGCTTTTGGTGCTGACCTAGTGCCAAGCGAAGTTGTCTTTGAGGCCTCCTTGACCTAGAAAATTTTAAGGTCCATAGTCATAATTCTACCTGACTCCAATCTCCCCAAAGGATTAGGCGCTAGTCCACCCAAAGGTGATCACCTTAAACCTATTTTCCTTCTCCCCTTTACTCTTCTCTAGGTCTAGTCACATAGGTCACCTAGGGCATCAATTATCTCACGATCTAGCCATCGAAATACTTCGATTCTCGGTCCACAACTGCATTGGTGTGTCCTCAAGAAGCCCTCCAAATTTCATGAGATTTTGATAGTGGGATCTTGAGATATCACAAGCCCTAACTTGAAGACCAAATCTTGCCCTTAGTTTCCCTTAGGCTAGAAATCTCACTCGGATCCTTGCATTGCCTTTCATTGAAAATTCATTCCTTGATACCTTTTCCCTCCCTAATTAGGTCAAGCATATCATTGGTTGCTAAATCCTATCCCGTTGACCGAACCTTGGGTCCACTTGGTCCTGTGTGGTCCCATGGACTATAAAAGTTAATTCTTCAAAGATCACCTGCAACCCAAGTTTGCACAAGAATTCTAGGACTTAGGGATCTCCTTTATAAGAAACATACTCTAGGACTTAGGGATCTCCTTTATAAGAAACATACTCAAAACCCAACACTAGAAATTTTCCCCAAGGCCTTTCTAAAGAGCCTTCCATCCTGTCTTCCAAGAAAAGCAAGCCACATATTTGGGCCTCTCTTGTGAATAGGCTTCCAAGATCACCCCTCACCCTATCATTAGTCCATCCATTTCATGATCCTTATCATAACGAGTCTCCTCCCATCGATGAAAGTCTGTAAAGAGTAGGGAGCCTTAGCCGAGGTGATAGTGGGTTATCGCTCCATTGTTGCCCTTAACTTAGTAGTAACCCTTGAAGGATCCCCTTTTAGGACCCCTGTTAGTTTGATCAGTAACAGGTAGCATCCATAGGGGAAATGTTTCTCCTAGATGGTCCTCAGCCAGCAGCTAATAGCCCCTTTTAGCCACCAGATAGCTTGATGTGCCACTGTCTCTGTCACCTGAGCCAGCCATATGCTCCCTCGCCCATCTGTTATGATCGTATGTTTGAAGGTGGGCCTTCCAACCCCGAAGCTATGGCTTTTCATTGTGTAGTTGGGTGATTTTGTTTACTTATCATGGACACTTTTGGGCATGGATTAGTGGGGGTATTCGATGAAAAGAATGGGATTTGTTTGTACACTTATCTCCTTTGTCCAATTTGATGGTTAACTTGTATCCTAGTCTCGTGGGATCTCCTGTATTGGCTACCAGCGTTAGGGGTAGCACTACATGGGAAACCTCGATTTTGATTGTGTGGTCCTGCTCCTCGACATCAAACATATCACTCCCCTTCGGTCATTATAACCCCATTCACCATATTTCCCATCTGGGTCAACATTTGTCCATTGGGTCCATAAGGAGTTAGCCTCCCCTTCCCCTTGTCCACACTTTGGGTTGGGCCTTGAATGATGCCTCGAAGGTTGATGTAGCTAAAAAGAAAAGAAAGGGCATAATTTGGTCACTCTTAACAGGAAATGTACCTTAAAATGCAAAAGATGGTTGGGGCATACAAGTTTAGCACATGGGAAAAAGCCAAACATAAGCTCTACCCCTATCATCATGGCCATCACCCTGGTTACTAGGGTCCCTCATATTGGCCCCTTACATCATTAAGGAACCCATGATTGTCCCAACCCCTGGTGGGCGGTGAATTGCCCCACACATTAAGAGGGTATTCATTGCTATATCTTACATATAATGCTCTCATCCCTTGGAGCCTCGAGTAGTTTCAAAAATAAAAATCAATAAAAGGCGAAAGGCATATGGAAAGGTGGAAAAGCAATGGCCGGGGTAACTCATGCACAACAATTGCGCCCTCCTACATTCATATACCCAAGTGTGGGCTTACCTATTATAGCTACCCTTGTATTATGGCATGTGGCTTGGAGTCTTCCCTTGATGCCCCACTCATTTCATCATTATACCACATGCCATCTGCCATTTGATGGATGTACCATGGACATGTTAGTCCCCTTAGAGGTTGAAACCACCTAATAGGGTCCTTAGCTAACCTTCTAGAACTTGGAGACACTTGTACGTTTTAAAGCCCACTATGGAAGGGCATGCCACTATGAAGTGTCTGCTTGGATCCATGATTTGTAACCTCATTTACTCATTTGCACTAATGTTTGGTTGTACTTGAAGGTGGGGACACATTAGATCTTATATAGGATTGCAAGTGGGTTTTCATCTTGGGTCTAGTCTCCCTATACGGGGTCCAAGCCCTCTAGAGGGCCGTTTTGGCAGTTGTAGGGTGGGCGTTGAGAGCCATGGGTCTCCACCATAACAGAGAGCAGATTTCCACTTCATGGGCTTCTTCAGCTCCACTTTTTGCTTGCTCGTGTTCCACTTATTGGATGATGAGGATGGACCTGAACTGCCTTGCCCAGCCTACTCCACTCTTGCACCACACACTTGGCAGTTGATCTAGGGACTAGATGAGGATGTGTCTTGCCATGGGAGACAGTGGGAGGGCTTGCATTGTTCTTCCAGCCCTTACAGATGGGATACAAGCTTGTTTGATCCATTTGGAGACCTATGAAGATGTTTTGTGCTCCCATAGCCACTTGGGGGCACCACAGGTCATTTGCTTGGATATCAAGGCGCTACCCCCTTTATCGCTATGTTTGGAGCCCATTCATTCGTCTTGGCACACATTGGACTCCACTAGGCCTCCTCAATGGCCCTTCAACCTATTGCGTCTATTATTTTGCCCTCTTGGGAGGCTTATTTTTGTATTATGGATCTATCTTGGTGGGACTGCCACCAAGGAATATTATTTTTGCACATCATTTTATTAGTTGGGGCATTATTAGGTCTTATTAGGCAAATGGAACCCCGTAGGGAGGATATATATTGATGTGATGATCATTTCATTTGATCATCACTTGGTTTTGGACGAATTGGAATCTTGATGCATTTCAATGTTTGGAAGAGCTTGTCTTTAATCTTCGAGCTTCAATTTTTGTCTATTGATGATTGGAAGATGTTCGCTATACTTGTAAGTGTATTTTCATGGTCTATTTCTCATTTTGTCACTTGTATAATTTATGAAGAAATTTCGCTCATGAAGCTAGTGAAGTTGCCTTAATGAAATGTGAATATGTTGATCTTGTCGTTGTGAGGGCTTTTTCATATGTTTTATGCAAAATATAGTGAATAAATATTCTAGGGGTGTATGATTATTCATAATTACCTTGATAAGTCATCAATTGCAGCATCAAAGAAGTATAAATTTTCCTAGTAACCTAATTGCTGCCTATAGAGCCATGCAAAGTTGCTGGGAAACTCCTTGATTAGGTATAAGGATCTCTAAACATTGGATCTCATTGATTCCATTCTTCTAATAGGCTAGGCACTAGTCTAGTCCTAGGTGGTCACCAAAACGAATATCTTTCTCACCTCTTTTCTCTTTCTAAGCTGTAACCCTAGTAGGCTTCCTAGGGCATCACAAAGAATCAATTGTTGCCATCGAAAATTGTTGAAACTTGGTCAAGGGCTGTGCTGGTGTGTCCTTGAGAAGTCCTCAATTTCAAACCATTCTGACAGTGGAATATCAAGTTATCCCAAGCCCTAGCTCAAGAACCGTTTCTCCCTAGGTTTCCTTTGATTAGTGGCTTCATTGAGGATCATTGTATTGAGAATCTAAGTCAAATCCTATCTCTTTAATCCTTTTCTCCCTCCTCACTTGGTCAAGTCCATTTGTTTGAAGCTTCACACCAAACCCTTGACCTCGTTTGGGTAGGGCTTCTTTGTGATCCCGCAACCTTATCACTCCAATTTCACAAGAATTGCTTAGAAACCTTATCCTTCCAAGATTCTTTGATCTAGGGCGCTTCTTACCAAGAGATACTCCTCAACCCTAGGTCCAGGTCTCCTTCTAGCCCTTCTTGGAGAGCCATTCACCTTGCTTCTAAAGCAAGCAATCCCTATCATTAGAGTCTCTCCTTTGAATAGGCTCTTGGAATCACTGCCTTTACACCATTATTATATTTCTCCTACTAATTTCCCTAATATTGGGACTCCTCCCATCAGTGAAAGTCCGTAAATATTAGGGAGCTTTCGCTGAGTTGACAATGAGCTATTGCTCCATTGTTGCCTAATAGTTGCTCTATTGGAACCCCTCCTAGGTTCCCTGCTAGTTTGGGCGGTAACATTTTTGGCACCATTGTCAGGGATGAGGCAGGTCCACCTCTCTTGTGAATCATTGAGGAATTGATTCATTAACGACAATATAAGCATTCCTTTGGCATCTCCATAACGCCCTTCTTAGAATGGAGAATCTTGAAATCTTGGCTTATCATTGAAGAGGTGATGAGCCACCTCATACTCCTTTCTTTGACAGGGTACTCGATCGAAAGAACCATAAGCATGGATTTTTCGCTCCTTTTGATTTTTGCAATATTCTTGGGGCCCTTCTTTGTCCTCCCCTAGAAGACCTAGATAGACCAATATTTACCGGAGAAGAAGATCCCCAGGAACACCTCACAAATTTTGAGTATCGAGTATGTGATCCATCCTATAGTGAAGACATCCGCATGATCTCATTTGCCATGACTCTTCAAGGCAATGCCCACATATGGTATCAATCCTTACCCTCATCCTCTATCTCCTCCTGGGATGATTTTGCTAATGCATTCAAAAGGAAATGGTTTCATGAAAGGGATTTGGTTGAACTATACAAAGGTTTCCTTTCTAGTAAAAGGGAATGAATGAAAGGGATGGGAATGAATCCATTGGAGAATTCAACCAAAGATTTAACACAATGATTCACTTAATCCCCGGTCCCGAAAGGAAGTGGTCTTGGTTGCATATTTCAATGCCATTACTAGGGAAATTAGCCTTTGATGTCAAGAATAAGAAGCCTGCCGACCGTCTTCAAGCTCAAAACATTACCTTTGACCTTGATCAAGCCATGAAAGAGACTTCTATTAACATGGTGCAAATCAATGACCTAGACATTCTTGCGGAAATTGATGACTCATCACTCTACGAAGATAAAACATTGCCCAAAACTAAAAAACGAAAAAGAAAGAAGTACAAGGAAAGATCGCCAGATCATGCTACCTTAAGCATTCGTCTTAGGCTAGCTTTGGATATGTAGGACCCTTTCTATAGAGCCCTAAGTATCAAGGGTCACATCTTAAGGAACTATATTTTGAATTCTGGAAGCCCAGTCCACATCGTGCCCTTAAGTATAATGAAAAGGCTTGGACTTAAATTTTCCAAAGAATGCACTAAAAAGTTGATCCTAAATTTCAAGGAAGTCAAGGTGCATGGAATGGTGGAGGAAGTAAGAGTTTGTTTCCATGGGTATCCTGAGAAGGAAGTCACCATGAACATAGTCATAGTCGAAATGAATCCAACATGGGGAATGATTTCATCCAAGCAACTGATAGAGGATCTGAAAATGTCCGTTGATGAAAATAAGTCTAGTGCATATCTCCCTGTGACTGAAAATTCTTATGCATCCATCCCTAGGTATGAATTTTTGGGCCCCATGATCACTCGTTTAGAAGATCTCGATGAAGACCTAAATGAAGAAAATGTTGAGCTTGGGGAATGGAGGATTTTTAAAAATGAGCCCATTAAAGCTATGCCTCCTCAGGGGATTTGGATAATGTATTTTGATGGAGCTCACTCTAAAGGATCCGGGTTGGTATTGTCCTCATCTCTTCGTCGGAGGAATATTTGATGTTTTCCTTGAGGCTCCAATTCACTTGCACCAACAATGTGGTTGAATATGAAGCCCTATTATTGGTGTTGGCATTATGGTTCAAGTGTTGTCCTTGATGGCAACTCACTCAGTGGATGGTACAGGTGCTCAGAAGTTAGTACAGGTGATGACAACTTAATTAGAAGACAGATCTCAGTACAGCATGCCAAGGAAGCTCATACACGCTGTTTCGTTAAGCCCAAGTCGCGTGTACACGCAAGTTCGATTCAGAAAAAGCGCGTGTATGTGGAAAGGTTCCTTTGGTTCATGGTGGTTAGACCTTGGAAGTTGTGCCTATGATTTCGGACCATTATGTCTCGACGGGCGTGTCGATCCCTAGTTTTAAAGTTGATGGTATTGTGTTACTATGGTTTTGGCTCTTGGTATTGAGAAAGGCCTAAGGCTATATAAGGAGAAGAAGATCATTAGGCAAATATCATCTTTCGACAAGGCATGAATATCTAAGAGAGAAAGAGATCTAATATGCAGGTTCTGAGTTGGTTGATCTGAGCTAAGGAGAGATCTCATCGGTTGATGGAGAACTAGATCTAAGGAGAGATCGGGATCAAATGGTTTGAAATGCACTATCATGATATGGTTGATTATGCGCATTTCTAGATCTGCATATTGTCGCAATGTTACGTTCTGAGTCTAACTAATATCTGGTACAGTTGCAAATTGAGAAAGTTTATTTTTAGATCTGTACGCAGGTTGGCTTCGGTAAAAGCGCGTGTATACGCGGTTTCTGCTCATTAAAGTAGCGTATATCTTTTGAAGATTGATTTGGGTGTACAGTGGGGTCTGACTGTTATTACAGAGTTCTGTAGTTTGCTCTGTGTTCTGGTAACTGGTGATTGACAGGGTTCAGTGGTTCAGTGATTCAAAGTTGGGTTGTTTTATGCTTCAATGATCTGTTGTGGAAATTGAATGAATTGTGGTCTTCAGATTGTAATGTTGTGCTTCAGGAATATCCAAGTCTGAAAATGTATGAAAAGTGATACCTGGAAGAAGGAAGATTGTAGGTCAGCACCTACGTACTAGTATCTTGGCTAGTACAAAAGCAAAAGGGGGTTGGAGCTCCCTTCCAAGGAAGTTTGGAGAACGAGAGAAGGTTGAAGCCTTCTGCAGGTTGTAGCCTGCGTACTGGTATAAGGCTGCACCAGTACAAAAGATTGTAAACTGAAGTTTCATATTAAGAAAGATAGAGACAACTTGCAGCAGGTGGTTTTCACCCACATTGGGTTTCCACCTTATATCTTGGTGTTCATGTGTGTGGCTTTTTATCTGTTCTGTTATACTGCACATGTTTACTGTTAATAATGTCCTGATGCACTTAATTGAAGAATAAGCCAACTAAATTGTGAGTTTTCTGCTTATACGCTGTTTTACTTCGTCACAGTAGCGTGTACACGCTGGTTCACTTAACTGAAGTAGCGTATATGTTTTTGAGCATTTGAAAAGTTTGATTAATCTGATAATACTGATTCACCCCCCCCTCTCAGTATTATTTCCAACAATTGGTATCGGAGCAGGTCCTTCAGAGAAGCTTGATCGCTTGAAGGAAGATCATTCATCATGAGCAACTACGAGAAAGAAGCATCAATCAGGCCACCGGTTTTTGATGGAACAAATTTCAATTATTGGAAGGTAAGAGTTACTGCATATCTTCAATCTCTTGGTACAGAAGTTTGGGACATTGTAGAAAAAGGCTATGCTTTTCCTTCAGCTACTCCTACAGATCCAGATGAGAAAAGGGCATATGAAACAAATGCAAAAGCAGTCGCTACCCTATTAGGAAGTATATCTCAAACAGAATTCATGAAGGTCATGCACTTCAAATCAGCAAAAGAAATATGGGACAAAATGATCACTAGCTATGAAGGAGATGAACAGGTAAAGGAAGCTAAACTTCAAACACTCAGGATTCAATATGAGACTCTCAGGATGTATAATGATGAAAGTGTGGCTAATTATTTTCTCCGGGTAGATGAGATTGTTAATTGTATGAAAAATTTGGGTGAAGAAATAAGAGAAACTATAGTAGTTCAAAAGGTTCTAAGATCTTTATCTCCCAAGTTTGAATCTAAAGTATCTGCAATAGAAGAAAAGGAAAATCTCCGTGTTCTCACTATGTCTCAGCTACATGGAATTCTAACCGCTTATGAAATGAGAAAGGGAGGTCCATCTGACAGAAGGGAAGCTGCTTTTAAGGCATCAGGAAAAGAAGATTACTATGAAGCAAGCCATGTTCCAGAAGAAGAGGAAGAAGAATCAAATTTTGTCAGAAATCTTCAAAGGGGTTCTGGAAGGTTCAGAGGTAAGCTACCTTTCAAATGTTTTGCTTGTGGGAAAGTAGGTCATTATGCTGCAAAATGTCCTTATAAGGATAAAGGAAAAGAACCTGCTAGATGGAACAAGAAACAAAGTGCAAATAGGAAAAGCTACTACACACATGAAGATAGTGATGGCTTATCAAACAGTGATGAAGATGAACAAGGTAATAAATATAAGCTGTTAATGGCATTTGAAGATGATGATTATGAGGATGCTATAGATGTGGATAATCTCTATAATGAAATCACTAGACTCAAGAGAAGCATAGAAGAAAGGAATGTGATTATTGATACTTTGCAATTTCAGATTGATGAAAAGGAAAAACATCTTGAAAAACTAGAAGGTGAAATTGTTGGTCTCAGAAAAGAAATTGAGAAAACAAAAACTATTAATCTTAAATTTGTCAAAGGATCTGAAACCTTGGATGAGATTATTAGTGTGCAGCGGTCTCCTCTAAACAAAACAGGTTTGGGCTATAATGGAGAAACCTCTCAAGCATCCACCTCAAAAAGTTATCTTGATGCAGCAAGAGGAAATGAGCGGAAGAACAATGAAGATAATCAGGTAAAGCAGGGACGAGTTACAAACAAAAACTATCAGGGACAATCCTCCTTAAGGATGAACAAAAGCTACAACCAACCACAGGTAAAATCTTCTCAGTTTGGCTCAAGAATAGATGAAAATAGAAATTACAATCAGTTGGCTGGTAGATTCAATAACCGCAGAAGCTTCTTCAATGGACAATGCTTTTCTTGCCACAACTTTGGTCACAGAGCAGCTCAATGTGTTGCATATAAAACAATCATGACTAGGGAAGCTCAAAAACAAAGAAGTATGACAGGGATTACAAAAAGGACCTATAACAACTTTTCGGTGCTTGAAAATGAAGTTGAATGTTCTATTTGCAATAATTTTGGTCATAAAGACTCTGAATGCAGGAGCAGGTTTCAGGAGAAAAAGGAACAAGCCACAAGCACCAAAACATGGAGAATAAAGGAACCTCAAACAGAAAGATGTGGGATAGCATTTTATGCAGAAGGACAGGAAAATCTATGGTACATTGACAGTGGATGTTCGAAACATATGACAGGTGATAAAGAAAAACTTGAATCTTATTCTACTTTAGAAAAGGGAAAGAAAGTCTCTTTTGGAAATGATACTCCTGCAACTATAAAAGGAAAAGGTATTGCTCCTTTAAAAGAAAAGGTCAAGGCTGGAAATGTTTTGTATGTTGATGGATTAAAACATAATCTTCTAAGTGTCAGCCAGATGTGTGATCAAAAAACAGAGGTTATTTTCAGATCGAATGGATGTCTTGTTCGTGATCTTGATACAGGTAAAACAGTTCTCAAAGGCAAAAGAACTCCAAATAATCTGTACATATTTGAAGAAGAACAACAACAATGCTATCTTAGCAAGGATGAAGAGCACTGGTTATGGCATCGAAGGTTGGGACATCTAAGCTTCTCACAAATAAGGAAAGCATGCAAATATCAGGCAGTTCGCGATCTTCCAGATATCAAAATTCCAGACAACACCATATGCAAATCTTGTCAGTTTGGAAAGCAGACCAGAACTAACTTTCCAGAGAAGGAAGGATCAGCTAGCTTGCCTCTTGAGCTAGTCCATACAGATGTATGTGGTCCATTTAGGAAAAGGTCACCTCGAGGAGAAGAATATCTGATATTATTCATTGATGATTTCTCAAGGTTTGTTTGGTTAGGGCTTATGAAGCACAAAGATGAAGCATTCGAAAAATTCAAATCCTTCAAAGCATTGGCCGAAAATGAATCAGGACACAAAATCAAGTGCCTCAGATCTGACAGAGGTGGGGAGTTCACATCAAATGAATTTTTTGATTTCTGCGATGAACATGGGATAAGAAGAGAATTCTCTACAGCTAGAACTCCTCAGCAAAATGGGGTTGTGGAAAGAATGAACAGAACTATCCAACAAATGGCTCGTGCTATGCTCGATGAATCAGGTACTCCTGCAACCTTCTGGGGAGAAGCCGCACATGCTGCTGTTATCATTCTTAACAAAACAAATGTCCGAGTAAACAGCACTCAAACACCTCATGAGCTTTGGAGTGGTAAAACTCCTTCCGTGAAGCATTTCAAAATCTTTGGGAGCAAATGTTATATTAAGAACACTGATGAGCAACTTGGCAAACTTGAACCTAGAGCAGATGAGGGCATTCTTCTTGGTTATTCTCCACATAGCAAAGCATACAAGTGCTACAATAAAAGACTTGGCAGAATTGTTGACAGTATTGATATAGTGGTTGATGAGAAGGGATATATTCCTAGGCAAGTTCATCATGAAGAAGATGAAGGTTACTCTCAAAGGCGAAATGATGAAGAAGAAGAACCTCAAGAAGAAGAAGAATCTCAAGAAGAACCAGAGGAGCAGACAAGAATAGAAGAGAAGACTCCATCCAGATATGTCCAAAAGAATCATCCAGAAACTCAGATTGTGGGGCAGAAAGAAGCAGGAGTACAAACAAGAAGGACACTTGCAGAAGCTTCAAGCTACTTGGCTCTACTCTCCTCCATTGAACCACAAAATGTGAAAGAAGCATGCAAAGATGAATGTTGGGTCAAAGCAATGGATGAAGAACTTGAGCAAATCGAAAGGAACAACACTTGGGAATTAGTTCCTAGACCAAAAGATAAGAATGTAATAGGAACAAAATGGGTCTTCAAGAATAAGTTAAATGAAAATGGAGAAGTAATTAGAAACAAGGCCAGACTTGTTTGTAAAGGGTATGCACAGCAAGAAGGAATAGATTTTGAAGAGACCTTTGCTCCTGTGGCAAGACTAGAGGCCATCCGAATGTTCCTTGCTCTCTCAAGCTTTCAAAACTTCAAGGTATTTCAAATGGACGTGAAATCAGCCTTCCTGAATGGAGACTTAGAAGAAGAAGTATATATTGAGCAGCCAGATGGGTTCATTCTTGGGAATGATCCAAACCTTGTATGCAGATTGAAAAAGGCTCTCTATGGGCTCAAACAAGCCCCAAGGGCTTGGTACTATCGGTTGGACAAATATCTTCACCAACAAGGCTTTTCAAAAGGATCAGCAGATAGCAATCTCTATATAAAAGTTGAAAATAACAAATTGCTAATTCTTGTTGTTTATGTAGATGATATTATTTTTGGCAGCAATGAAGAAACTATGAGTCAAAACTTTGCCTTGGTTATGCAGAAAGAATTCGAAATGTCACTTCTTGGAGAATTGACATATTTTCTTGGATTGCAAATCCAACAAAATGAAGGAGGTATCTTCTTGTCTCAAACCAAATACCTCAAGCAGATCTTGAAGAAGTATGGCATGGAAGAGTCAAAACCAGTATGTACACCCATGGTTACAGGATGCAGCCTCAGTGCAAATGATGAATCAGCAGCAGTTCACCAACCCACTTATAGATCCATGATTGGGAGTTTGCTTTATTTGGCAGGTACTCGACCAGATATTACTCATGCAGTAGGGATGGTTGGAAGATTTCAAGCCAACCCAAAGGAAACCCATCTTCAGGCAGTCAAAAGAATCTTCAAATATCTTCAAGGGACCCAAAACTATGGCTTATGGTATCCTAGAAATACAGATCTCACTCTTCATGCTTACACAGATGCAGATTGGGCTGGAAGTGTGGATGATAGGAAAAGCACAAGTGGAGGTGCTTTCTTCATGGGTTCCAGATTAGTGTCTTGGTTCAGCAAGAAGCAAAGTTCGATTGCCTTATCTACAGCTGAAGCAGAATATGTGGCTGCAGCATCTTGTTGCACACAACTTCTTTGGATGATGCAGACCTTGCAGGACTTTCAAATCACTTGCACTCCACCTGTCTCTATCTTATGTGATAATACAAGTGCAATCAGCATTTCAAAGAATCCAGTCATGCACTCAAAGACCAAGCACATACCAATCAAGTACCATTTTCTTCGGGAACAAGTGCTTGAGCAGAAGGTCAAATTGGAGTATGTTCCTTCTAAGGAGCAAGTTGCTGATATTCTCACAAAACCACTGCCCAGGGAAACTTTTGAATATCTCAGACAAAAGCTGGGAGTAGTTGATGTTTCATCCTGTTGTTGAAATTTGTTCTACAGAAAAGTTGGTATACGCAGGTTACGGAAGGGATATGAGCGTATACACGCGGATTTATGCTGAGTAAGTCGCGTGTATGCTGGACGCTTGTTGCAGAAAGAATATCCGCGTACATACGCTGTTTTATACAGGATAAAACGCGTATATGAAGTTCTGAACAGCAAAGGAAGACTCTGAAGTTCTGAACAGCAATAGGAATGTCAGAAGTATTCAGGCACAGTTTCAGGGAGTGCAACAGGCACAGGTTCAGGGGGAGCAGCTCAAAAGTCTCATAAAGCATTGTTGGCATTCAGATGTTTTGGTTGTTGGTTTAAGAAGGAGCTCAGAAAGAAATTCTAGTTGCTGATCTAACAAGATGTTTATCCGATGCTGCTGGTGTCTTTCCTAAGTCTTGGTCTAGATCTGTTGTCTCTATGTCATGTATCTCTCTTGTCTCTTTTATGGTGTCAAGGTCATGTAACGGCCTTTGTTGGTTTCCCCACTATGCCTGGGATGAATGATGAAATGTTCATGTATTATCATGGTTAGGTGGATGAGTCAATATTGATGTATCCCCACTTGGTTGGGTGGATGAGTCATTTTTTTTGTATATCCTCACTTAGTTGAGAAATAGATGTATGTATGAGTCTTTGGTGATAGGAAGGTCTTTTATGATGTATAGAGTCACGTTCTTCTTGAAGAACATCTTTTGCAGATCTTGCCTACAGTCAAGGGGAGCATGAACAGCACTTGGTGAGCAGGATGGATAGATTGGTACACTTTGGCATACACAAAAGGGGAGCACACTTGGAGATTTCAGCATGTACTCAGGGGGAGTATGGACAGCAGTATGGACAGCAGAAGGAATACCAAGGAAGAGAATATTTTGGTCCACCCTTTGCCCTTGATGTCAAAGGGGGAGAGTGACTTGGTGTGGTGGTTGCCATCAAGTCCAAAGGGGGAGATTGTTGGCATTATGGTTCAAGTGTTGTCCTTGATGGCAACTCACTCAGTGGATGGTACAGGTGCTCAGAAGTTAGTACAGGTGATGACAACTTAATCAGAAGACAGATCTCAGTACAGCATGCCAAGGAAGCTCATACACGCTGTTTCGTTAAGCCCAAGTCGCGTGTACACGCAAGTTCGATTCAGAAAAAGCGCGTGTATGTGGAAAGGTTCCTTTGGTTCATGGTGGTTAGACCTTGGAAGTTGTGCCTATGATTTCGGACCATTATGTCTCGACGGGCGTGTCGATCCCTAGTTTTAAAGTTGATGGTATTGTGTTACTATGGTTTTGGCTCTTGGTATTGAGAAAGGCCTAAGGCTATATAAGGAGAAGAAGATCATTAGGCAAATATCATCTTTCGACAAGGCATGAATATCTAAGAGAGAAAGAGATCTAATATGCAGGTTCTGAGTTGGTTGATCTGAGCTAAGGAGAGATCTCATCGGTTGATGGAGAACTAGATCTAAGGAGAGATCGGGATCAAATGGTTTGAAATGCACTATCATGATATGGTTGATTATGCGCATTTCTAGATCTGCATATTGTCGCAATGTTACGTTCTGAGTCTAACTAATATCTGGTACAGCTGCAAATTGAGAAAGTTTATTTTTAGATCTGTACGCAGGTTGGCTTCGGTAAAAGCGCGTGTATACGCGGTTTCTGCTCATTAAAGTAGCGTATATCTTTTGAAGATTGATTTGGGTGTACAGTGGGGTCTGACTGTTATTACAGAGTTCTGTAGTCTGCTCTGTGTTCTGGTAACTGGTGATTGACAGGGTTCAGTGGTTCAGTGATTCAAAGTTGGGTTGTTTTATGCTTCAATGATCTGTTGTGGAAATTGAATGAATTGTGGTCTTCAGATTGTAATGTTGTGCTTCAGGAATATCCAAGTCTGAAAATGTATGAAAAGTGATACCTGGAAGAAGGAAGATTGTAGGTCAGCACCTACGTACTAGTATCTTGGCTAGTACAAAAGCAAAAGGGGGTTGGAGCTCCCTTCCAAGGAAGTTTGGAGAACGAGAGAAGGTTGAAGCCTTCTGCAGGTTGTAGCCTGCGTACTGGTATAAGGCTGCACCAGTACAAAAGATTGTAAACTGAAGTTTCATATTAAGAAAGATAGAGACAACTTGCAGCAGGTGGTTTTCACCCACATTGGGTTTCCACCTTATATCTTGGTGTTCATGTGTGTGGCTTTTTATCTGTTCTGTTATACTGCACATGTTTACTGTTAATAATTTCCTGATGCACTTAATTGAAGAATAAGCCAACTAAATTGTGAGTTTTCTGCTTATACGCTGTTTTACTTCGTCACAGTAGCGTGTACACGCTGGTTCACTTAACTGAAATAGCGTATATGTTTTTGAGCATTTGAAAAGTTTGATTAATCTGATAATACTGATTCACCCCCCCCTCTCAGTATTATTTCCAACAATTGGGACTTGAAGCGTCACAATCAAGGAGAATTCAACAAGTGTTGATAATAGGGGACTCTGACCTGGTTATTTCACAAATAAGAGGAACCTTCGATACCAAGCATGAGAGATTGAAACCTTATAGGGAAAGGATCATCCACATGATCAAGAGCTTTAAAGAGGTTTCCTTCCGTGCTCTTTCTCGATCCCTCAACTGCATGGTCAATGCCTTAGCTGTAGTTGCATCTACTTCCTCAATCATTGATAATGATATTTCCAAGAGAGGGAGATGTTTGGTTGACACCATTTATCAACCTTCTATCCCCGATTATGAGGAATATTGGCCTGTGTTTGAAAATGACGAAGAGATAAATAACTTCCTCCAAAGTCATGAAGAACCACCCAAATAAGAGGAAGTTCTGATCAATGAGAAACATTTCAATAGGGATGATCATAGCATAACCAAGCCTAATAATCTTGATTCCCCTGATATAGGTGACCTCAACCTTGGATCTGAGACCTCCCCTCAAATAATTAAAATTGGGAAGGGATTGCCCAAAGAAGAAAAGAATGAACTCCAAATGTTGTTAAGAGAATTCAAGGATGTATTTGCTCAATCCTATGATGACCTGAAAGCATATAGCGTTGAGATCATACAACACACCGTCCCTCTCAAAGAAGGAGCTAAACTTGTCAGACAAAAGTTGAGACGAATGAATCCCAAACTCGCTCCCTTAGTCAAAGAAGAACTTCAAAAGATGGTTGATGTAGGAATTATTGCTCCCATACAACATTCCTCTTGGATCTCTAACCCTATGATCACCTATAAAAAGACTAGCAACATTAGGATGTGCATTGATTTTAGGGATCTTAACTAGGATGCCTAAAGGATAATTACCCATTGTTGAATATGGAGAATTTGTTGCAAAGAATAACCAGGTCACAAATGATGTCATTTCTTGATGGTTTTTCTGGGTACAATCAAGTTGTTGTAAATGAGGAAGATCGTTTGAAAATTGCCTTTACCACACCATGGGGAACTTATATGTATCTTAGGATGCCCTTTGGGCTACTCAATGTCGGGTCCACTTTCCAAAGAGCCATGGATTTCGCTTTTAGAGACCTCATAGGGAAAATCATGGAAATATACCAGGATGATTTAACCGTGGCTTCCAAAGAAAGAAAAGATCATTGCAAACATTTGAGGAAAGTATTCGAGAAATGTAGACAATATAACATATCCCTCAATCCTAAAAAGTCTATCTTTGTGGTCGATAAGGGTAAATTGTTAGATCTAAGACTTTTGTGATCCATCAATTTAGAGAATAGTCTTCCGGATTAATCACATCATAAGGAATGGGTCAATGTTTCGAACCAACTAATGTGGTTCATCCTTAGGACAAAGTGAGAAATCAATCCTCACCTTTGAGGAAATTAAAGAAAGAATTGCTTTTGCTCTTGTACTGGCTAGCCCCTGATTATGCCAAAGATTTCATTAGCTATTCATTTGCCTCTAAAGATACTATCATTTGTATTTTCATGCAAAAGGACGGTGAGGGAAGAGACAAACCAATGGCCTACATGAGTAAGCTGCTTCGAGATGTTGAGACAAGGTACGTTATCACTGAAAAGCAAACTTATCCCTTCTTAAATCTCTCAAGTATTTTAGAGTGTATGTGGGGTACAACAAGATATATGCATATGTTCATTACCTTGTCGTGAGGGATGTGCTATCACAAACCGATTGCCTTGGATCCAGGGGGAAGTGGGTAACAAAAATACAAGAATATGACTTAGATATCTGCCCCAAGAAAATATTCAAAGGTCAACGCTTGGCTGAAATGTTGACTGAAAGCAATAACAAAGCCATTCAAGAAGGAGAAAAGGAGCATGTGTCGCCTCTATTGAACTTGAAAATGATGATTGGTATGCAGACATAATCTACTTCATGCGCAACTTGTCAGCCCCTCCCTCACCTTGTTGACCACAAAAGGACAACCCTAAGATTAAAGTCAACTAAGTTTTGTTTGACTGTATGTGACAGGAAACATTGGCCAGGAGGGAGTTTCAGCCCAGATATGGAAATGAAATGCTGAAACGTGTTTGGTACGGGCTTGAAATGCTTTTTAGGCCGTACATATGAGTTTAACGAGGTTGAAACATGGCCAATACGACTTGAAATGAGTTTCAGGCTCGTACGATCATGTTTCCGCAAAAAAACATGTTTTTTTGTTTTTGTTTTTCCCTTTCAACTCTTTTATTTGACAATTAAAATAATGTGTGGATGTTTCTTGATGTCTCTCACAAGTTATAAAAAGAATCTCGCTCACCATCTTCTTCCTTTCCACCATTCACTATTGAGCATGCTTCTTCTTCTATTTTTTGACGAGGATTATGATGATGAGGATGAAGATTGAAGACTATTAGCCTTTATTGTTTACTAGATTGAGCTCATGCTTTATTTCTATATGTGTTCATTGTCCACAGTTTGATACTTGTTGATGTAACACTGTACTTCCAAACTCATATATAAACGCTGATTTTGGATATATATTTATAATAAACCTCATTTATCAAGATTGTTTTTGGATATTACTACTTTCATTATGTGATCATTCATGAGTAATTGTGATGTTGGTATGTTTCATCATGTATAATTTATAGATAGATGGTTTATGCAATGACATTGGACAATGTAATCATAATGTAATAATGTATCATGTATGATTTATGATTGCACATAACATTTCTTAAATGTTCTAACACACACACACACACACACACACACACACACATATATTGCCTTTCCTTGTTTCCAAAAATTGGGGGGGGGGGTCAAGTTTTGTACTTATACCTGTTTTCCCATATCGTACAACTTAGGTTTGACCCAAGATGGCTTTGCTTGGATGAGCCCTGATGGAGTAATCCTTCGATGTGTCAGCAAAGAAGAATATGAGAAGTTAATGAAATAATTCCATGCAAGATTTTGTGGAGGACATTATGTCGCTAAAACTACTACTCACAGAATCCTAAGGACCAACTATTATTGGCCAACCATCTTCACTAATACATTGAACTTTTTAAAATGATGTCAACCATGCCAATTATTTGCTGGAAAAGAACTCACCGTTATGCCCTTAAGAAATGTTGTTGTAGATGTGCCTTTCCAATAGTGGGGTCTTGATTTCATTGGTGAATTTAAAGATAGCTCGAGCAATGGGCATAAATGGATTCTCATGGCCACTGACTATTTCACAAAATGGGTTGAGGCTACACCAACTAAGAAAGTAATTGACTAAGTGGTCATGGATTTCCTTGAGGACAAAATTATTACCAGGTTTTGTGTTCCCGCTAAGATTGTTATTGACAATGATAAAGCATTTGATTCCATGGCTTTGGCATCCTTGTGTAATAAGTATGGTATAATATTGTCACATTCATCTAACTACTGCCCTCAAGAAAATGGCTAGGCTGAGTCAAGCAATAAAAACCTCATAAAAATAATCAAACGAACAATTGGGGAAAACAAACGAAATTGGGATAGCAAGATTAATTCTGCTTTATGGGCTGACCGAACAACCGTAAAAACATCAATAGGATATAACCCATTTCAATTAGTTTATGGTGTTGAAGCCAAATTACCTATTCAACTCCAATTATCCGCTCTTGAATGCTTAAAAGTCTTCCCCGACCAACAAGATGCCATTCAAACCCGTATTGGCCAGCTTATTGAGGCTGATGAAAATAGAAGGAAATCCCTTGACCAACTTGGTAGCAATCACAAGAAAATGAAAGCTTCTTTTGATAAACACGTTCGAAATAAGGCCTTTAAACCTGGAGACCTAGTGCTCTTGTGGGATAAAAGGAGGGAAAAACTTGGCATGCATAAGAAGTGGGATAACCTGTGGATAGGTACCTTCAAGATATCTAACATAGCTGGTATAAATTGCTACCATTTAGAAACTCTTGGTGGAGAGTTTGTTCCCCTTCCTGTAAATGGAAAACTCCTTAAACATTACTACCTTGAGGGCACTTGAATTTCTATTATATGCATGTTAGGGTAAGATGCATTGCATGTTGATTTTTCATCAGAACTAACATCATATGGTATTATCATGCTAGAGTAACTGCATTTAGATTAAAATTGCATTTAGGGTAAATATTATTTTTTGTTGATTTTATGGCCTAATATTAAGCAAGGGTTATCATAAGACACCACAAAAACATGTTGCCTCGTGTGCTTGGTATTTGATATGTGTAGGTAACAGGTTTGCAGTCCCAAGAGATCGCTGGTGTTCTCATGACCTCCCCGTTCAAATACGTTGCTTCACTCTTTTGAGAGATCATGTCCCAGTAGGACCCAGATGTTACCCATCACTTGTGGGTAATATCCATAGGAGAATTTTTTTCTCTTAGATGGGCTTCAATTGACAGCCAACAACCCCTTGCAGCCACTAGATAGCTTGATGTGCAACTATCTCTGCGACCTGAGCCAACCATATGCTCCCTCACTCGTTTGTTATGATCGTATGTTTGAAGGTGGGCCTTCCAACTCCGAAGGTAAGGCTTTTCATTGTGTAGTTGGGTGATTTTGCTTACTTATCATGGACACTTTTGGGCATGGATTAGTGGGGGGATTCGACGGAAAGAGTGGGCTTCGTTTGTACTCTTGTCTCCTCTGTCCAATTTGGTGGTTAACCTTATATCAGTCTTGTGGGATCTCCTTTATTGACTACCAGCTTTAGGGGTGGTACTACGTGGGAAACCCTGATTTTGTTTGTGTGCTCCCGCTTTATGACATCATACATATCACTCCCCTCTACTCATTGTAACCCCATTAACCATATTTTTGATCCAGATCCACATTTTTCCATTGTGTCCACAAGGAGTTAGCCTCCCCTTCCCCTTGTCCACACTTTGGGTCAGGCCTTGAATGATGCCCCAGAGGTTGATGCAACTAAAAAGAAAAGAAAAAACATAATTTGGCCACTCTCAATAAGAAATGCACCATAAAATGCAAAAGACGACTAGGACATACAAATTTAGCACGTGAGCAAAAGCCAAACATAAGCTCTACCACTATCATCATGGCCATGACCCTAGTTCCGAGGGCCCCTCATATTGGTCCCTTACATCCAATGTTCCACCAAGTCTCCGGGACGGGGAGATGCGGGTGTGAGGAGACGCACAAGGGGGACGTGTGGGAGTACCCTCAAATTCTAGGGAAATTTAGGGGGGACGGGGGGACGTCGGGGTATATAATTTTTTTTCCTTTTTAATATATATATATATATATATATATATATATATATATATATATATATTTCAAATTCATATTCAATAATGAAAGCATAAATAGAATGATACATACATAATTGAATTAAATAATGAAATACATTGATCCATACTCATCATCCTTACTAATACATACATGATTCATCCATAAACCATGAGATTCAATAATGAAATACTCTGATCCATATTCATTTTTCACCATTCTCGAATCTACATTGATTTAAAAATTAAATTCATCATTCATCATTTTAGATTCTAAATTGATTTAAAATTAAAATTCATCATTTATCATTCTAGAATCTAATTAGTACTAAGCAAAATAGACTATAATAGACACTGAAATCTAAAGACTGAAATAGTAAATTGATATAACTAAAACTCAAAAACAATGGAGTGATGAGTCTAAAAGTCACTCTAAAGTACACAGAGGGCTTGGTGCTCTTGATTAAATACTAATTCCATACCCTTGTACATGACAAAATGCAATGGAAACATCGCACTCCATCGAATCTTGAATTCCTAAAAAATTGATCTAAACACTGGAATAGTAAATTGATATAATTAAAACTCAAAAACAATGGAGTGATGAGTCTAAAAGTCACTCTAAAGTACATAGAGGGCTTGTTTCTCTTGATTAAATACCAATTCCATACCCTTGTAAATGAAAAAATGCAATGGAAACATTGCACTCCATCGAATCTTGAATTCCTGAAACATATTAAATCTGTTGGATTTTGAGTGAAATCTTAAATTCTACTTTCTCCATATGAAATCCAATGAGGTCAGAACCACTCTCAAACATCCTGAGTCATTTCATGGTAATGTTAAAAATTTAAGTAAAAGGATGAAAATGAAAGATAAAGGAGAATGTCACTTTTATTTTAAGAATTTAACATTAACATGAATAGCATAGCATTAGTAGGGAAATATGGTCAAATACTACGTTTTCCCTGTCATAAATCATTGTTTACAAGCCAATTTAAAGGGGGACGCATAGCCCATTTTGAGGGGGGACGCCCAGGCGTCCCCCTTTTGGGAAGTCGTGTCTCCCACACTAGGGAAACGTCCCCCCCCTGCGTCTCCCCGCATCTGCCCAAAAGGGGGACGTGCGGAAATGTTTCCCAAACTTCCCCCCGTCCCGGGTGTGTGGGGTGCGAGGGGTGCGTGCACCCGACCCTGGGGGATGCGTTCTCGTGGAACACTGCTTACATCATTGTCCCAACTCTTGGTGGGCGATGAATTGCCCCACCTTAAGGGGGTATTCACTGCAATATATTACATATCATGCTCTCATCCCCTAAATCCCCCAGTAGTTTCAAAAAGAAAAATCAATAAAGACAAAAGGTATATGAAGAAGGGTGGAAAAACAATGGCTGGGTTAACTCATGTACCATGATTTCTCCCTCCTACATTCATATACCCAAGTGTGGGCTTCCCTATTATAGCTACCCTTGTACTATGGCATGTGGCTCAGAGCTTTCCTTTGATGCCATACTCCATTCCATCATTATATCACATGCCACCTACCATTTGATGGATGTACCATGGACATGTTACTCCAGTTAGAGGATGAAACCATCTAATAGGGTCCTTGGATAAATTTCTTCTTGAACTTGGAGAAACTTGTACGTTCTAAAGCCCACTATAAAAGGGCATGCCACTATGAAGTGCTTGCTTGGATCCATGATTTGTAAGCTCATTTACTCAATTGAACTAATGTTTGGTTGTAGTGGAAGGTGAGGGGACACATTGGATCTTATACAGGATTGCAGGTGGGTCTTTATCTTGGGATGGTTTCCCTATATGGGGTCCAAGCCCTCCAGAGGGTCATATTGACATTTGTAAGGTGAGCGTTGAGAGCCACGGGTCTCTACCATAGCAGCAAGCAGATTGCCTCTTCATGGGGTTCTTCAGTTCCAGTTATTGCTTGCTCGTGTTCCACCTATTGGACAATGATGATGCACCTGGAACACCTTGCCCAACCGGCTCCATTCTTGCACCACACACTTGGCAGCTGATTCAGGGACTAGATGAGGATGTGTCTTGCCTTGGGACTCTGGGAGACAGTGGGAGGACTTGAATTGTTCTTCTCGCCCTCACAGATGGGATATAGTCTTGTTCGATCCATTCGGAGACCCATGAGGATGTTTTGTGCCCCATAGCCACTCAGGGGGCACCACAGGTCATTTGCCTAGATATCAAGGTGTCACCCCCTTTATCACTATGTTTGGAGCCCATTCATTCATTTTTGGCACACAATGGACTCCATTAGGCCTCCTCAATGGCCTTTCGACCTATTGTATCTATTATTTCCCCCCCTTGGGAGGCTTATTTTTGTATTATGGAGCTATCTTGGCGGGCTTGTCACCAAGGAATTTTGTTTTTGCACATTATTTTATTAGTTGGGGCATTATTAGCCCTTATTAGGCAAATCAAACCCCTTAAGGAGGATATATGTTGATGTGATGATCATTTCATTTGATCATCACTTGGTTTTCGACTTGTATCTCGAGAATTTTGCTAGCCTTATTGATGGGCGAATTGGAATCTTGATGCATTTCAATATTTGGAAGAGTTTGTCTTTAATCTTGGAACTTTAATTTGTCTATTGATGATTGAAATATTTTTGCTGCACTTGTAAGTGTATTTTCATGGTCTATTTCTCATTTTGTGACTTGTATAATGTATGAAGAAATTTCGCTCATGAAGCTATCTTAATGAAATGTGAATTTGTTGATCTTGTCTTTTTGAGGGATTTTTCATATGTTTTATGCAAAGTATAGTGAATAAATATGCTAGGGGTATATGATTGTTCCTAATCACCTTGATAAGTCATCAATTGCAACATCAAAGAAGTATAAATTTTCCAAGTAACCTAGTTGCTGCCTCTAGGGCATGTAGAGTTGCTGGGGAACTCCTTGATTGGGTATAAGGATTTCTAAACATTGGATCTCATTGATTCCATTCTCCCAATAGTCTAGGCACTGGTCTAGTCCTAGGTGGTCACCCCAACAAATATCTTTCTGACCTCTTTTCTCTTTCTAAGTTGTAACCCTAGTAGGCTTCCTAGGGCATCACACGAAATCAATTGTAGCAATCCAAAATTGATGAAACTTGGTCAAGAGCTGCGCTAGTGTGTCCTTGAGAAGTCCTCCAATTATCAAACCATTACGATGTTGGAATATCAAGTTATCACAAGCCTTAGCTCAAGAATTGTTTCTCCCCAGGTTTCATTCGGTTAGTGGCTTCATTAAGGATCATTGCATTGAAAACCTAAGTCAATCTTTGATCCTTTTCTTCTCCCCTCACTTGGTCAAGTCCATTTGTTTGAAGCTTCAAAGTTCACACCAAACCCTTGACTTCATTTGGGTTCACTAGGGCTTCTATGTGGTCCCACAACCTTATCACTCGAATTTCACAAGGATTGCGTTGAAACACTATCCTTCAAGGATTCTTTGGTCTAGGGCACTTCTTACCAAGAGATACTCCTCAACCCTAGGTCTAGGTCTCCTAACCCTTCTTGGAGAGCCATTCACCTTGCTTCTAAAACAAGCAATCCCTATCATTAGAGTCTTTCCTTTGAATATGCTCTTGGGATCACCGCCCTTACACCATTATTATATTTCTCCTAGTGATTTCCCTAATACCGACACTCCTCCCATCAGTGAAAGTGTGTAAAGAGTAGGGAGCTTTAGTTGAGGTGACAGTGGGCTGTTGCTCCATTGTTGCCACTTGATCTAGTAGTTGCTCCATAGGAACCCCTCCTAGGATCCTTGCTAGTTTGAGCGGTACCAGGGATTACCCCTTGTGAAAAATTTCAACCATTTCAGCAGCTGGAATTTATTATTCTAACTGATTAATTATTAAGGAGTTTATTTTCTACGAGAAACAACAAATAAAAACACAACTGCAATATCACCATGAAAATGCTACGGAAAAATAAAATGTTGGAAATCGAGAAATGCTAGCATAAACAAATTTTTTGACACAATTATTATGGGACAAATGTCCCCAGTAAAACCCAATGTGGGAAAACCGGTGCAACAACTGAGCGTTTTAATTATTAAGCAATAGTGAAATTTTGAGTACAATAAAATGGACACCAAATTGGCGATCTTTACTTAGAGGAATACTCGCAAAAATATCTTAGGGAATTTAGCCGCCTCCAAAAGCAATCTCAGCTCAGTTTAGCCACTCGAATTGGCAAACTCAGACCCCTATTCATCGCCTCTGCGTCACCCCTGCTCAGGTCCTCTAACGCTCAACCTAATCCTGTCTTGAATCTGGCTTTGATTGAATGCTGCTAATTTGGAAAAAATTATCCGGCCCTCTGGAAAATTATTGTGGACTTCGACAATTGAATCCTCCTGGAGAAATAATACACCTGACTCTTTGGAACTGGAAATCTCCTCCGGAATCACTGTCTCTGCCCCTCGGTGTCCCTTCTGGCTCAAACTTTTCTTTGTCTGCTCGACGTCTAAAGCTAGATAGCTTTACCTGCCAAGGAACTCGCTCCACTGGCTCTCACTCTGTGTGTTTCTCCTCAATCCCATCGATCTCCTCTTATAATGTCTAGTTCAGTCTTCAATGACCGTGATTAAATTGTTATCGATGGCTGATATCATTTTTGAGTTGATATGTGAGTTTTTAGAGAATTCTCATTTTCCTCAATTAATTCCCATTAATTAACCAATTTTTCTAGGGGAAAAATTTAAATGATGATCAATTAGTTTTTGTTGAACTCTTCATACATGGAATTTCCAGAAACGTTTTCTGGGTTTTGAAGATCTCACGTGTTTTAGCCTCTCCACAAAGTTTGAGACTAGAACGCCATTCGATGCTACAATAACTAACACTCCTCCTTAGCGAGGAAGGTGTTCTCTCCCATGACATTTCTACGTTGCTGATGTCTGATATTTGTGACAAACTGTCACTGTCCACCAACCACTGTGGAACTCTGATAATGCTGCATCTGAGTTGTTGTTGATACTGCACTCTACAACTGTACCACTGCCAACTCTGCCACTGCATTGCATCTTATCTCATGATGTTGTTGCTGCTGCAACTATTACAACTAAAATCCCTAGTTTGAATCCACTGTGCCCTCATGCTGCAATCGTCTCCAGCGTCTCTGGCTGCTACTAGCCTCTTCACTGCCTACTGAATCTGTCTGCGTTGCAACTGCTCTATGCTCGTCAACACATGACTGCTATTGCTGCTCTTGTATCCTTTAGGGGCATCATTGATTTCTCTAAACATTTCATGCCATCAAGGTGAGTGAAGAACATTGAATGGAATACAACATTGTTAAGTTTAGGTATGTTCTATGCTTAGAGCAATTTATTTCAATTTTTACAGTTAGCTTAATATCTTTTTCAGATGAGCAATCACATCAACATTAAAGTAAACTGCAGATAGAACATAAACATAAATCGCAGAAGACAAGCCAAGACAAGAGGACACAAGATGTGGCACTAGCCAGGGACAAACCCCAATGTGGGGAAACCCTTGATCAATTCTTCTTATATGTTCTTCAATAGTTCAGCAAAGAGAGAGAGAGAGATAGTACATTTACAACAGAAGTCAACACTTTGACTTATCTAGATAAGAGCATAGATCATCTCTAAGAAGATGATACATGAGATCAGTGGAAGACATGCTGCTTCAACTGATTCTCCAAGGTGACTCCTTCACCTATCATTGTGCTGCATCTTGTCATCATGCTGCACCTCATTGTGCTGCAACATGCTGCACCCATCATCACAATGTTGCATCTTATCATGCTTCATCAATCATGACAGTGCCCATCATTGTACTGCATCATGTACCCTCATGTGCCATTGCTGCACCTTGCTTACCATACTGTTGTCCCAATTGCTATTGCAACACCATGTCTTGCTGCTGTCCCAATGCTTACTACTGTCCATGTGCCTTTATTGCCATGTCATACTTGTCCCATGTATCTATACAACACTATGTACCTTGCTGTCCCATATATCTTGACAGCACTATGTACCTTGCTGTCCCATATATCTTGACAACACTATGTACCTTGCTGTCCCATATATCTTGACAACACTATGTACCTTGTTGTCCCATATATCTAACTATCAGTCCACAAACAACCCTCAATTCGCTGCATGCTACTGCTGATTTCTGCCTAGGGTTCTGTGCATGTACTTGACTGGTTAGGGCACACCAACAAGCCTAACGTATAGGGAGAATACCCTTGTTTGCCTCGCTGTCCTTAGAGATGACTGCGGCCTAGTTAGGAGGTCCTTTCTCTCCCAACAACTGCTGTAATAGTCCCTTACTGTGTCCCTATAAACAGAGATATACACCCCAATATCATGCATAAAACAATCATGAAACTCACCACTAGTCTGCGCTCTGATTTGCATGGTAAGACTGCTCCAATGTGTCACCTCAAGCCATCCTTCTTGCCTCATGCAATGACTAAGAGCTGCAACTCTTCTTCTCTAAAATCCGCACCCAAAACAGTCCACAAACTTGGACTTGCCTCAGCCTTCCTTGCTCCAAATTCGCACTATATTTCAGACCTTAGGATTGCATTAGGGCATCCAGCGTTAGGGTTGCTTTAGGTCTGTGTTACGACAACCTTTAGGTCTATGTTAGGGCAACGTTCCATGTGTGTCTAGGGCAACCTTCCATCTGCGTCTAGGGAAGCCTTCCATCTGCGTCTAGGGAAACTGTCCATGTGTGTTTAGGGCAACCTTCCATCTGCGTCTAGGGCAACCTTCCATCTGCGTCTAGGGCAACCTTCCATGTGTGTCTAGGGCAGCCTTCCATCTACGTCTAGGGCAACCTTCCATGTGTGTCTAGGGCAACCTCTCTTCCTCCAACGTCTAGGGCTTCCACTCCTAGATTTCTCTTCCACTAAAACCCAAGACAAGTGGAGAGAAATCAAGATAGAAGTGTGTGTAAAATGACTCTCAAGTCATCTCATTTTATACTTAAACGTTGAGCACATGTGGGGTTTATTTAGTTGTTGGCCAACCTTGACGAATTGTCTTATAACACAAATAAATTCATAACTCCATGAATATTTATAGGAATCGGATGATCTTTAGATCAATCCTACATCTTTCAATGAGAGGGATCCAAGAAAAATATCAGCTGCCATAACTAAGATGAACCACATGGAGTTTGGCCCTAGTTGCCAATTTTAACACTCCCTCTCAACTAGGGAGAACTCCATGCACTGATCCATATGTCCGATTGTACTATCTCTGCCATCAGTGCCTTGCATTGCTCTGCTTTGTTGAACCATGAAGAAGAAGAATTGATCGAGAATGTCCCATACCACTCTCTACTAACCTGAAGTTACTTCCATATGAAGAGAGTGTGTCATATCACTCTTATTGACCTGAAGTCAGTTTTATTGATCTTAGACCAATATCACAAGAGAGTGTCTCAAACCACTCATACTGATCTCAAATCAGTTTCATTGATCCCAGACCAATGGAGGTCATCCTAGCATAGGGAGTATGATAGATACAACAATGCGTCCATCGATACTACTACTATGGTCCCTAACCACATTTCCCTGCTCGTTGATAAGATGAGAGGTACTTCCCACGAGTCCCAGACTGCATGGGTAGGATGCCTCAACAGGGGAACTAATCATCCTGTCCACAAGAGAACGAATCATCCTGCGCCACAGTCGCCACGGGAGAACTAATCATCCCGACCCACAGGAGAACTAATCATCCTGTCTCACAGTTGCCATGGGAGAACTAATCATCCCGACCCACAGGAGAACTAATCATCCTGTTCTACAGTTGCCACGGGAGAACTAATCATCTCGGCCCACAGGAGAACTAATCATCCTGTTCCATAGTCGCCAAGGGGTATCATAGGGGAAGGTTGAACCTATCATCCTGTACATAGCGCACCATCAAGGGAGGGTGAGTCGCCCTGTGGTTGTATGTTTCTCCAGTAAGTACCCCAAGCCCCCCAAAGATCCCAGAGATCAATGCATGCAACATGCAGGACCCTTATAAGGTATCTCAACGACTCCAAGTCGTTCAGGAAAGTCACAGGTTTGACCTTTCGTCGGGGCTTTGACAAGATGTTTGCGACGTGTACATCAGTCTCAATGTGATGGAGCCTCCTCGCTCATCAACTTACCATATCCCAGATAAGGCAGTATCTGATGTCTATCTGCTGGAGCAATCATCGAATACGGGATTCCTCAATAATCAAATCCCCCCTCTGGTTGTCACAGAGAATCACAACGGTATTCATCAAGTGTACAAACAACTCACTTAAGAGCTTCCGCAACTAGGTAGCTTCACACGAGATCATACTCGTAGCTATGTATTCGGTCTTGGCGGTGCTTATAGCATCTGACTTTTGATTCTTGCTCATCCATGATATCGAAGCAGAATCCAAAGAGAACCGGCACTGAGAAGTGCTCTAGTGATCCTCCACACTACCGGCCCAGTCAACATTCGAATAATCATGTAGTTTCATATTTCCGACAGTGTATCTCAATCCATGAGAGATTGTGGCCCGAAGATATCTCTGAAGATTCTTGGCACCAATCCAGTGAGGCCCAACCAAATATGAGCTGACCATGCTACCTACAAACATATATCCGGACAGAAGTTCACCAAGAACATCAATGCAAATGTGTTTATGAAATTCAAAGGCATTTCCCAAATTTGGTTTGTCATCACCACCATATAACTTCTAAAAGTTAAGATCCTTGAGGTAGTCACTGGCTTGTAGTTTACCATTCCACATCTGGAATCCAACTCCCTCTTACTTCTGAAAGTGAGAGGGTCTGCACCTGTTAGAAATAGGTCGTCCTTAGAAGGTGCTCGTATGAGAGGTCTATCATCCACAACCTTCGAGCAATGGTTTGGATCGGTTTCACTCAATCCAAGACGCTGACTCTACGATCCCAAACTTGAAATGAAGGAGGGGGTCAGTGGTCTTGCCCGACGGGTTGAAGCCTTGACGGGGCCTAGTGAATCTCAACTTCATCAGACAATTATCAATCCTCTCATACTATGCCCGAGGTGTTTTGCTTCAAGCCATAGAGGGATAAGAAGAGGATGGAGGAAGCAAAGAAGGAGTTGCATGAGCTAAGGGAGAAACTCTGGAAAGAACAAGAGCTACACCAATAGGAGGAGGAAGCGCAACAACAACAAACATAGTAGGGGGCACATCATGTGCAGACAGACGAAGCAACGCCCATGCAAGTAGTTGATTCATCTGAACAGCTGGTATCAGGGGAACATGGTGAACAATCGCAGGGGCAAGACTTTGCTCATGAGATAGAACAAGCACTTCAACAGTTGGATGCAAACATGGAGCAGCAGGAGTTGGAATAGGACACCAACCTCATGCTTTACCACAAAAAGGTTGACTCACTGGCTTTAGTGCATCCGGATGATGAGCAAGCCTTGAATGACCAAGGAGGCACTGAGATCCTTGGTGGTCAGTCGAAAGGAGAGATACACAACATCTCCTTTGACGAATCTCATCACAAAGTTGTGCAGTCTTACAGAGTACCAACTCCGGTGGATCAAACATCCCCTGCGCAAGTTGAAGAACGAGTGATCGTAACTGATGTGCACAAGCATCCAGCTGCTTTGGCCGATGCAACCAGAGTGTATACCGAAGCCACTAGCTCAAGTGTTTGTCTCCTCATAGCCGAGAATGAGCGAATGGCGAAGGAACTACAGGTGGCCAAGCAGGGAGGAGAATTGGTGACAATGTCCACCCGAGATGAATTGAAGAAGGCAATACTAGATGAAGTATTGTCCCTTGATACAGTTATGCGAGCATTGTACTCCAAGTTTGGTACCGTGCACCAAGCAGTTGTCCATCTCAACGGATGACAACAACGATCTAGGAGAGCACGCATCTTGACGAACATACATGCTGCTGTTGATAACTTGCAAACATGGACGATGAAGTACAAGGGAGCCCCACTTCACTTGCCAAAGATGATGAGGGCCAATTTGGTTGAGTTGCAAGCACGTATCCAGAGTCAGATCTGGAACTATGAAGACCTCTCACAACTCATAACTAGCATACATGCTTCCCATGCACAAGTGTTCAAGAGCATGGATGTTGTGGTGTGCACACATGTGATCCCATCGCTTGGGACTCTCACCTAGGCAAAGACCAAGAAGCAGGTTCGACAGGATCTTGACTCGTACTTCGACGAGTTGATGC
This sequence comes from Pinus tabuliformis, assembly GCA_031772625.1. Classification (NCBI taxonomy): domain Eukaryota; kingdom Viridiplantae; phylum Streptophyta; class Pinopsida; order Pinales; family Pinaceae; genus Pinus; species Pinus tabuliformis. The sequence goes on from CM062818.1 coordinate 1,338,465,366, forward strand.
GCATAACCACCAGCCCCGACTTGCCTATCAGTGCAGATGTCATGCACAAGTATGTTGCTGGTCTGACCACATTGAAGACAATGATGCGCATGCTTTCAGATGAGTTGGACATAGGAGCCTGAGAAGTGTACCCGGATGCTACTATGGAGGCAAAGTTCAGGTTTCAGACAGATGTCACAACGGAACACACGGACACTATCAAGGACTACCAATGTTGGCATCAATATGTTACTGTTGATCATCATGAGGATGTTGAGCAGTTGGAGTTCTATAGTTGTCTAAGTCAGAATGATGTCTAGTTTGGCTTGTTCAAGCCATTGTTCAATTTACTTCAGGATTTTGCTTTAGACTTGATGATACGTATAGTAAGTTCAAGACTTGAAGACAACAGAGTTGAAGGATCTCGAATTGTTCAAAGTATTGAGTAAGGGTTCTTGTTTCAGAGAACTGCAACTTCCACCTTCAGATTCCCAGAAGAAGGTGATCATGAATTCTTATCAATAAACTTCTAAGTGATTGCTCTTTCTCTTGGGCTTGTCCTCACCTGAGCTCTGATACCATGTTAAATTTTGATTAACATGTTCTTTGCTTAGGACAATCACGTGAATTATCTACATCAACCCATGAATTAGTCCATCTTATTTCCATTAACAATCAAATACATAATCTCATTGACAATAACTGAAGAAAGAACATAAACAATAAATGAGGAAGACAAGCCAAGACAATAAAACACAAGGATATGGCTCAAGCCAGGGAAAAACCCTAAGATGGGGAAAACCCTTGATCAAATCTTCTTATCAAATGATCAGTAGAGAGAGAGTACAAGAATTCACAGTTAGAATTGACTTGCTGGTGTAGAGATTCAATAGTACAACACTTAGGTAAATAGATGGCTCAAAATGCAAAGCTGATGACAAACTGTTGTAGAAGCTTGATCAAGTTAGGGTTACATTTAGTGCACCACAGTCTCACACAACATGATCAAAACGCCTCCTTTCGACTGCTTCAATCTCAGTGAAAACACCTGTCACTGTTTGTTGCCCTTCATGTCCTTTCTCAATACTGTTGTAGGCCTTCACAATGACCCTACAACAATTTGATTGCTACAACAAGGAAGATCGATCTTCTAACAAAGAAACTACCTCTAATCACTGTGTAGCTCCTTGGAGTGACTGCGACAAGGGTATGTGAGCCTACCTAGCCTTCTCGGCCCACTCAAGCAATCCCTCCACCTGACTGTTACTTGCAATAAGTACTGCGACCTCCTTTTAATGACAACGAATCAGAAAGGAAGGTCCTAATCGAGGCCTTTCATCCGTCAAACGATATGCCAGCTGCTACAGGTTCAACTCCTATATGCGGCCTTAGGATAGAGGCAAAAGGCCACACAAATATAGATAGAAGATATGTGTAACATGCCTCTAGAATGCCCAGCTGGTGCGACTTCATCTCCACAGTAAACTCGGATGATTTGCTCTCAAAATGATGCCCTATCTCAAGCTCAGACCCATGGCAATGCAATAGTTCTTCTGCGGCCTTCAGTCTTGTGGAAGTTGGGCCACAACTCATCTCAAAATAGCCCAGAACTATACCCATAACCTTGGCCTGTGCATCTGATCGTTTGAGCCCCAAACAATCTTCAAGAGGTGCTCCAACAACCCTCTTTTGCCTTTGCTGAGTTTGCCTCTACTCTGTAGTCAAAACAAAGATTAACCCTTCCAAGTGTGAGCTCCAAAAATACTCAAGAAAATGTGTGTAATGAGGTTGGAATTCTCCTCTATTTATATAAATCGTGGTGGGTGAAGAGACACGTCGCTTGGGCTTCATGAGCCTACATAAGTTTGCTGGGGGACCTTGACAATTTGTCCATAATCAAAATAAATTCATAACGTCATTTGTACATGTGTGGATGGGATGATCTTTAGATCAATCCTACACCTCTCAGAGAGAGGAATCCAAGAAAAATATCAGTTGTCATAAATAAGATGACCCATGTGGAGTTTGGCCCTAGTTGCCAGTTTTAATACTCCCTCTCAACTAGGGAGAACTCCACTTGCTAATCCAGTTGCCAATTTGTACTATCTATGCTATCCATGCATTGCTCTGCACAACTTTGCTCTGCTTTGCTGAACTATGAAGAAGAAGAAGTGATCGAGAATATATCATTCCATTCTCTACTGACCCGAAGTCAGTCCCAATCAAAAGAGAGTGTCTCATACCACTCTTATTTACCGGAAGTCAGTTCCAATCAAAAGAGAGTGTCTCATACCACTCTTACTGACCCAAAGTCAGTTCCCATTGATCCCAGATCAAAATCAATCATCCTAGAATAGGGAGTACGGTAGTACACGATGCATCCATCGGTAATACTATGTTCCCTATCCTCATTTCCCTACTCATTGGCAAGATGAGAGGTACTTCCCATGAGTCCCAGACTGCATGGGTAGGATGTCTTAGCAGGAGAAGGATGAACCACTCATCCTGTCGACATGTCGCCAAGGGGTATCACAGGGGAAGGATGAACGACTCACCCTGTACACAGCGAACCACTAGGGGAAGGCTGAACCACTCACCCTATGGTTGCTCACTGCTCCAAGAAGTACCCCAAGCCCCTGGAGCTCTTAGAGTTCAATGTCTGTCTCATACAGGACCCTCATAAGAGGGTATCTCCACAACTCCAAGTTGTTCTTAGAAGGCCAAGAATTTGACCTTCCCCAGGGGCTTTGTCAGAATATCGGCGCCCTGCTCATCAGTCCCAATGTGATGGAGCCTTATTGCTCCTCGTTATACCATATCCTAGATAAAGTGGTACCTGATATCTATATGCTTGGAGTGATCATAGAACATGGGATTCTCTGATAATTGGATCTCACTCTAGGTGTTGCAAAGGATCACGGTGGTATCCAACACATGTCCAAACAATGCACTGAAGAGCTTCGTCAACCAGACAACTTCACAGGAGGCCATCCTAGTAGTTATGTATTCGGCCTCGACGGTGCTCAAGGCATCCAATTTCTGCTCGTTGCTCATCCAGGATATCGAAGCAGAATCCAAAGGAAAACAACATCCATAAGTGCTTTTGCAATCCACCACACTGTCTGCCCAATCAGCATCAGAATAACCAAGCAGCCTCACATTTCCGGCAGTGTATCTCAGTCTATGAGTGGTTGTGCCTGAAGATATCTCAAAAGATTCTTGGCGGCAATCCAATGTATATGATGAGGCTCAACCATGTACTGGCTCAATGTGTTAAGTGCAAAACATATATCTATTGAGGATTCAACCTCAAAAATGCTTCTAGAGCAACCAAATGAGAAAGGTATAGCACTAGATGTGCTTTTTCGATCCATCACACTGCCAACCGAGCCAGCTTCAGAATATTCAAGGAATCTTAGATTCCAACTGTGTAGCTTAAATAGAATCACATAATTATCTCAACAAGCAACCATTCAGTATATGAGGTTCTTCCATAGATCAACTCAGAGACTTCATAGCGAGGCATATCACTGCTAGTGTATTTACCAAGAACATCAGGGATGCAGACCAACAACTTCTCCATCTCATCAAACTTTTAAGCTAAGGGAGAAATCGACTCCCTCTGAATCATAGCTACCTCTGAATATCTTAAAGAAGATTTCTATTATTGGGCTGGGAAGGGCTGAAAGAGGTCTGACATTAACTACTGCTCAGGTTCAATCATATTAGCATACAGAGAGGACAAGGGTACAACATCCATCTCCTTTTCTTGGTCATGGTTAACTATTGTCATGGAGATAAGAATAATGGTGCTAGCTCAGACATAAGCTGTTGTAGCAAATATCCCTTTATTGATCCATTTTTTTTTTTTTTTTCCTTTGAATTCCTCCAGAGACTTGGATACAGATTCAACCACCAGATGGTGAGGTTCTTCCTTGCTATCATGGATTGAATTATTTCAATCAAGATGCACATCCCCATCTTGACTAGAAATCCTCCCAAGTGTCTTTGCCACCACATCCGCCTCTGTACTTTATGATCAAAGGCCAACAATGGGATGCCAAGATCTTGTAACTGTTCTTTTAAGAATGAAGCTTCCAAATGTACTTCATCCAAAAGGTACTGCAATAGCTTGTGCGCACAGGAACAATGTAACAAAGTTATAGCTGACTGATAGACCACACTGTATCATGGAGATTGATGTACAAAATTCAGTCATTTAGAGATGTCAGGCAATCTTACTCTTGATACTAAGAGAGTACTTGAGAATGTCACTGAGGAGTCAAGCTGGTCTACTTCCAATTATATCTTTCAGGTCAAAGATACTATTATTATCAGGAAATGCCTTGCATTTTACAATTATGATTACATTTTGAATAATTTGAAGTGACAAACTGAAGATTCACTTTGAAACTTGAAATATCTTCAACTGTCATCATAACTGGGAATTTTCATGATGATACCAACAAACCCTCCTTAAGATGATTGATAGGGCAATGCTACAGTCTTGTCCTTTTAGGCATTAATGCACACATCTCTGCTTAACTATAGAAGCATGACATAAGTGCCAAAACCATAACTTAATATATGTTGTCCACCGTCCCGTACTGATCTCTGACCTTGATTTGAAGAGATTCATGCTCAGGATTGTGACATAGGAGAGTTCAAATAAGAGTGGAATAAAATGGTAACTGTAGCTATAAGCAATGTTCCACCAAGTCTCCGGGACGGGGAGACGCGGGTGCGGGGAGACGCACAAAGGGGACGTGTGGGAGAACCCTGAAATTTTAGGGAAATTTAGGGGAGACGGGGAGACGTCGAGGTATATATAATATAATTTTTAATTATATATATTAGAAATTTATATATATGTATATAAGTTTGAAATTTTCATGTTCATATTCATTGTTCAATAATGCTAATTCATCAAGATTCAATACCATAAGATTCAATAATAAAATTCAATATGAAATTCAAATATTCAAATACAATGTACATTGATCCATATCAATTATCATTCATCAATCATCATTCTATAATTTACATTGAAAAGCAAAATAATAACTGAAACTAACATATATTCCAAACAGTGGTTTCTATATGATTAAATCAAAAAGTTATAAATAAATTAACTTCTAATATATTTGACCAACCTCTACTATTTCGCTTTGGTTTTCACTAAAAGAATGACGATAGATGAACCACATACCTGTAATCTTACAATGCTCTTAATGTGTTCACGGTCTAAAGGTTGGAAAACAATATACTCATCAATGCGATTCATGAACTCAGGAAGGAATGTCGTTTGAGCCACTTCCATAACCCTGTTCTTCATTCTCTCATACAGTTCCTCTTTTGAGCCAGGTTCATCATCAAGCCTACTTAGAATGTACTGAGAACCAATGTTTGAAGTCATAATAATGACAGTGTTGGTGAAGCTTACAGTTCGACCCTGAGAATCAGTGACCCTTCCGTCATCTAAAATTTGAAGTAGAATATTGAAGGCATCTGTATGTGCCTTCTCAATTTCATCAAACAGAATAACTGCATAAGGCCTTCTACGTATAGACTCAGTCAACTGTCCCCCTTCTTCATAACCCACATACCCTGGTGTGTATTCACTCATGTCAATCCTCACTAGAGCTTCATCAATATTAAATAAATAGGATGCAAGAGCCTTAGCTAATTCTGTTTTGGCAACACCTGTTGGGCAACGACTGCTAAGTGCTAAGAGCAAGCCGCTGCATGGAGAAGAGTGAGGATGCGTTGAAGCTCTCGTGTGCGCAGTGAGAGCAGATGGAAGAAAAAAATGCATTGAGGTAAGAGAATAATGAATGGCGGCAGAATGAAAACTTGAAAAGTGGAGTTAACCCTAACTTGTTCATGTAAATTTTTATTTGTAATTGTTAATTTAGTTTATTTTTATTTTTTATGTTTTTTTAATAAATTAATTTTCATTTTTTTTTAATTTTTTTTTTGGTTTATAAAGGGTAATTAGACAAAAATGAAGGGGGGACGCCCAGAAGAACCCCATTTTCGGGGGGACGCCCAGAAGAACCCCATTTTCGGGGGGACGCCCAGAAGAACCCCATTTTTGGGGGGGGACGCCCAGAAGTACCCCTTTCGGGGAGTCGAGTCTCCCACATTGGGGAAACGCACCCCCTTGCGTCTCCCCGAGTCTCCCCAAAAGGGGGACGTGGGGAAACGCACCCCCAAGAGTCTCCCCGTCCCGGGTGCGTGGGGTGCGAGGGGTGCGCGCACCCCACCCTGGGGGACGTGTCCCCGTGGAACACTGGCTATAAGAATTTTAGAAATGTGACAAAACTTGAGAAACCAGACTGTCACAAGACTTTGTGTTTATTATGACACTGCCTTCACGTGCCGCCTTAATGTAAGCTCAGTACCGAATGTTTTATTCTTAAACCACAAACTTTAATTTCAAATACATACCTGGTGATGCATGCTTTAGAAATTCAGATGGCAGTTATGGATCAAGATTTGTAGATCAAATAGTGTGTATTCCTTAATCAAGGATTCAAGCCCTGCTGTGACAAGGAGTCCACAGATTCTGACTCATTTACAATAAGGACTGCTTCGGAAGTCTGTCGTAATTAAGGGCTAATCCATACCATAATTCTGAGCCTCAATGTTTCAGCCATTGTCTCACCTAAGTGACATCAATAGGACCGCAGGCATATAAATGTAAGCTATTAAGAAATCTAAAGTTTTCTATTGAGGCAAATTTCCAGAATAATATCAAGCCAAGTGAATAACTCTAATATTGATTTTCATGACTTGCTTCAGAATTTGCTCACAGCTGTAATGGCTTTGCCCTGGTCCAAGGATGATTCAGAGATCTGAAATGGATCCATGCTTGAAATTAGGTTCATAACTAAGGCTGAAAATATATCCCTTGGTCCTTGAAATAATCCAGTATGACAATAGCTAATGAATGCCCTTCAATTTACTTAGGATTCTGCTTTAGACTTGATGATACAAATAGTAAGTTCAGGATTTGAAGACAGCAGAGTTGAAGGATCTCGAATTGTTCAAAGTATTGAGTAAGGGTTCTTGCTTCAGAGAACTGTGTTGGCATTATGATTCAAGTGTTGTCCTTGATGGCAACTCACTCAGAGGTTAGTACAGGTGCTCAGAGGTTGGTACAGGTGATGGAAACTTAATCAGAAGACAGATCCTAGTACAGCATGCCAAGGAAGTTCATATACGCAGGTTAGTTAAGCCCAAGTCGCGTGTACACGCTGGTTGGCTTCATCAAAAGCGTGTGTATGTGGAAAAGTACCTTTGGTCCATGGCGGTTAGTCCTTGGAAGTTGTGACTATGGTTTCGGACCATTGTGTCTCGACGAGCGTGTCGATCCCTAGTTTTGAAGTTGATAGGTATTGTGTTGCTATGGTATTGGCTCGTGGTATTGTGAAGGGCCTAAGGCTATATAAGGAGAAGATCATTAGGCCAAAAGGAAGAGAGTATGGGTGATGAAGATCTGAGGAAGTGTGAGATCCAAGTGCTGGTTATGGGTTGGTGATCTGAACCAAGGTTTCACTCATGTGGAGGATGATGAATGATGGAACGAGATCTCAAGGGTTGGAATGATTATCTTCATATGGTTTGACTCTGGATAGACTAGATCTACTGACGCATGTTTATTATTATGATTTGGGTATGGTTTGATGTCTGATATAGCTGCAGAGTTTTAAGGTTGAATTTATAGATCTGTACGCGGGTTGGTTTTGGTAAAAGTGCGTATACACGCAGTTTGGGTTCATCCAAGTAGCGTATACAATGTGAAGTATGATATTTGAATATGGAGCTGGATCTGGTTATTGCTATGTTGTCTGGTTGTTGTTGACAGGGTTACAGTGATTCAGAATTGGGTGTTTCAGTGATTGATGATGCAGGTTGTACTACAATGATGATTGTCTTATGGATCCAGTATGAAAATGTATGAAACGTGGTCCCGGGTAGATCGTAGGCCGGCACCTACGTACTGGTAAACATATCAGCCAGTACAAGAGCCAGGGGGTTGTAGCTCCCTTCCACTAGCAGCTGGAAAACGAGTAAAGAAGCATTTTGTAGGTAGGCACCTACGTACTAGTAAATGGATCGACTAGTACAAAAGCTAAGAGGGTTGTAGCCCTCTGCAGGTTGTAGCCTGCGTGCTGGTAAAGGACTGCACCAGTACATTGTAAAAGAAGTTTCTCATTAAAGAAGAAAGAGACAAATTGCAGCAGGTGGTTTTCACCCACATTGGGTTTCCACCTTATATCATGGTGTTCATGTGTGTGGCTTTTGTGTGATGATCTGTTCTGTTATACTGCACCTGTTTACTGTTAATATGCTTAATAATATTCTGATGCATTTACTGAAGATAAGATTAACTGAATCATAAGATCTCTGCATATACGCTAGTTGCTTTAGACACAGTCGCGTGTACACGCGGGTTCACTTAATTGAAGTCGCGTATATGTTTCTGAGCATGAAATGAAAAGGTTTTACTGATCTGATAATACTGATTCACCCCCCCCCCCCCCCCCCAGTATTATTTCCAACAATTGGTATCAGAGCAGGTCCTTCAGAGAAGCTTGATCGCTTGAAGGAGATTCGTAGAACAATGGGGAAGAAAGCACGTCAGAAGAAGAAGACAGCTCAAAGGAACAATGACAACCTGTCGTTGAGTGGAAGCAAGTATTCAGATCCTGAAGCACCTCAGATTGAAGATGGACAAGCAAATGAAGCATCAGATCAAATCATAGATCAACAAGATCTACCTAGTAAAAGGGAGAATGCCCTCAAAGAAGAAATCATCAGATTAGAAGATCAGTTGGAATGTGCCTCCAGAATTCGAGAAATGCTGCTAGCACTGAATAAAGAGCAAGAAAACGAGATCCTCAAACTAAGGCATCAGTTGGATGAAGGAAGGAAAGCTGAAGAGACCTTGAAGAAGCAATGTCTTGAAAAAGAAGAACAACATCAAGTTGAGGTAAATATCTTGAAAAGCAAATTAGAAGAAAAGGATAAGCTTTTACGATTTCAAGATAGCTCTAAAGTCTTGGATGATATTCTTAGTAGTCAAAGATCTCCTGCTATCAAGACTGGTCTTGGTTTTCATGAATATATTGAAGGTGAGGCAAGAAACTCTAATGAGAAATCTGAAATGCCCAACAAGGAACAACCAAGGAAAGAAATTCCTCAAGGAAGATTCTCTACTCCTAACTATGGACGTCATAAACGATTATTTCCTCCAATGAATAATGTTGAATGTTATGTATGTCATAATCTTGGACATGTTGCAGCCATATGTAGAAGAAGAAGGTTTCAAGACCATCATGCAGAAAGATCATCACATTCAAGGTACTTTAATGGATATTGCTTTTCTTGCAATATGTTTGGCCACAAAGCTGCTGATTGCTACAGGAGGAATATGAAACATGTAAGATGCTATGCATGTAACAAGTTTGGACATATAGCAAGAGATTGCAGGAACAAAGCTCATGATAAGAAGAAATCATCAACATGCGTGAAGATATGGAAGAAGAAGGAAGTTCAGTCAGAAAGATGTGGCACAGCACAGGGTACTCAGCACAGCACAGACCTAACAGACTCAGGGGGAGCTGAAGGTATAGAACTTCAGTGTTCTAATTCTCATACGCAAGTTTCATGAAGGAAAGCCGCGTATATACGCGAGTTTCACACTGCAAAGTCGCGTATATGTCAGCAGTGGGGACAGACTTAGAAAAGGGGTCTGATATGATCCAGTCCTGTATATGCTCTATTGGTTAACAGTTACAGTCTGCTGAGGATGTCTGGAAATGACTTGATACTTATGGCACAGGCTCAGGGGGAGCATATAATTCAAATAATGCATTGTTGGCATTATGGTTAGAGGTTGTTGATAAAGTCTATGAAGCTAAATGATATATCTTGATGTTTGATCAAAGGAATGGTATTGCAGGCTAATGCTTATGGTACAGATCATGATGCTACTGGTGGCTTTCATAAGTCTTGGTCTAGATATTTCATCACTATGTCATGTATCTCTTTTATGATGTCAAGGTCATGTAACGGCCTATGTTGGTTTCCCCACTATGCCTGGGATGAATGATGAAATGTTCATGTATTATCATGTATCTCCACATGGTTAGGTGGATGAGTCAATATTGGTATATCCCCACTAGGTTGGGTGATGAATGTATGTTGAGTCTTTTGGTGATAGGAAGGTCTTCTATGATGTATAAGTCTTTGTTCTTCTTGAAGAACATCTTTTGCAGATCTTGCCTACAGTCAAGGGGAGCATGAACAGCACAATTCAGCAAGAGCAGGATGGATAGATTGGTACACTTTGGCATACACAAAGGGGGAGCACATTTGGAGATTTTAGCAGGTACTCAGGGGGAGTATGGACAGCAGAAGGTATCCCAAAGAAGAGAATATCTTGGTCCACCCTTTGCCCTTGATGTCAAAGGGGGAGAGTGACTTGGTGTGGTGGTTGCCATCAAGTCCAAAGGGGGAGATTGTTGGCATTATGATTCAAGTGTTGTCCTTGATGGCAACTCACTCAGAGGTTAGTACAGGTGCTCAGAGGTTGGTACAGGTGATGGAAACTTAATCAGAAGACAGATCCTAGTACAACATGCCAAGGAAGTTCATATACGCAGGTTAGTTAAGCCCAAGTCGCGTGTACACGCTGGTTGGCTTCATCAAAAGCGCGTGTATGTGGAAAAGTACCTTTGGTCCATGGCGGTTAGTCCTTGGAAGTTGTGACTATGGTTTCGGACCATTGTGTCTCGACGAGCGTGTCGATCCCTAGTTTTGAAGTTGATAGGTATTGTGTTGCTATGGTATTGGCTCGTGGTATTGTGAAGGGCCTAAGGCTATATAAGGAGAAGATCATTAGGCCAAAAGGAAGAGAGTATGGGTGATGAAGATCTGAGGAAGTGTGAGATCCAAGTGCTGGTTATGGGTTGGTGATCTGAACCAAGGTTTCACTCATGTGGAGGATGATGAATGATGGAACGAGATCTCAAGGGTTGGAATGATTATCTTCATATGGTTTGACTCTGGATAGACTAGATCTACTGACGCATGTTTATTATTATGATCTGGGTATGGTTTGATGTCTGATATAGCTGCAGAGTTTTAAGGTTGAATTTATAGATCTGTACGCGGGTTGGTTTTGGTAAAAGTGCGTATACACGCAGTTTGGGTTCATCCAAGTAGCGTATACAATGTGAAGTATGATATTTGAATATGGAGCTGGATCTGGTTATTGCTATGTTGTCTGGTTGTTGTTGACAGGGTTACAGTGATTCAGAATTGGGTGTTTCAGTGATTGATGATGCAGGTTGTACTACAATGATGATTGTCTTATGGATCCAGTATGAAAATGTATGAAACGTGGTCCCGGGTAGATCGTAGGCCGGCACCTACGTACTGGTAAACATATCAGCCAGTACAAGAGCCAGGGGGTTGTAGCTCCCTTCCACTAGCAGCTGGAAAACGAGTAAAGAAGCATTTTGTAGGTAGGCACCTACGTACTAGTAAATGGATCGACTAGTACAAAAGCTAAGAGGGTTGTAGCCCTCTGCAGGTTGTAGCCTGCGTGCTGGTAAAGGACTGCACCAGTACATTGTAAAAGAAGTTTCTCATTAAAGAAGAAAGAGACAAATTGCAGCAGGTGGTTTTCACCCACATTGGGTTTCCACCTTATATCATGGTGTTCATGTGTGTGGCTTTTGTGTGATGATCTGTTCTGTTATACTGCACCTGTTTACTGTTAATATGCTTAATAATATTCTGATGCATTTACTGAAGATAAGATTAACTGAATCATAAGATCTCTGCATATACGCTAGTTGCTTTAGACACAGTCGCGTGTACACGCGGATTCACTTAACTGAAGTCGCGTATATGTTTCTGAGCATGAAATGAAAAGGTTTTACTGATCTGATAATACTGATTCACCCCCCCCCCCCTCTCAGTATTATTTCCAACAAACTGCAACTTCCACCTTCATATTTCCAGAAGAAGGTGATCATGAATTCTTATCAACAAACTTCTAAGTGATTGTTTTTTCTCTTACTTGGGCTTGTCCTCACCTGAGCTCTGATACCATGTTAAATTTTGATTAACATGTTCTTTGCTCAGGACAGTCACTTCAATGATCTACATCAACCTATGAATTAGGCCATCTTATTTCCATTAACAATCAAATACATCATCTCATTGACAGTAACTGAAGAAAGAACATAAACAATAAATGAGGAAGACAATCCAAGACAATAAAACACAAGGATATGACTCAAGCCAGGGAAAAAACCCCAAGATGGGGAAAACCCCAAATCTTCTTATCAAATGGTCAGCAGAGAGAGAGTACAAGCACAGTCAGAATTGACTTGCTGGTGTAGAGATTCAATAGTACAACATTTAGATAAATAGATGGCTCAAAATGCAAAGCTGATGATGAACTGTTGTAGAAGCTTGATCAAGTTAGGGTTACATTCAGTCCACCAAAGCTGATGACAAACTGTTGTAGAAGCTTGATCAAGTTAGGGTTACATTCAATCCACCACAGTCTCACATAACAGGATCAAAATGCCTCCTTTTGATTGCTTCAATCTCAGTGAAAACACCTGTCACTCTTTGCTGCCCTTCATGTCCTTTCTCAATACTGTTGTAGGCCTTCACAATGACCCTACAACAATCTGATTGCTACAGCAAGGAAGATCGATCTTCTAACCAAAGAAAATACCTCTAATCACTGTGCTGCTCCTTGGAGTGACTGCGGCAAGGGTATGTGAGCCTACCTAGCCTTCTCGGCCCACTCAAACAGTCCCTCCACCTGACTGTTACCTGCAATAAGGACTGCGGCCTCCTTTTAATGACAACGGCTCAGAAAGGAAGGCCCTAACTGAGGCCTTTCATCCATCAAACAATATGCCAGCTGCTACAGGTTCAACTCCTACCTGCGGCCTTAGGATAGAGGCAAAAGCCCACACAAATATGCATAGAAGATATGTGTAACATGCCTCTAGACTGCCCAGCTGGTGCGGCTTCATCTCCACAGTAAACTCGGATAATTTGCTCTCAAAATGATGCCCTATCTCAAGCTCAGACCCATGGCAATACACCAGTCCTTCTGCGGCCTTCAGTCTTGTGGAAGATAAGCCACAACTCATCTCAAAACAGCCCAGAACTATACCCATAACCTCGGCCTGTGCATCTGATCGTTTAAGCCCCAAACAATCTTCAAGAATTGCTCCAATAGCCCTCTTCTGACTTCGCTGAGTTTGCCTCTAATCTGCGGTCAAAACAGAGATTAAACCCTCCAACTGCGAGCTCCAAAAATACTCAAGAAAATGTGTGTTATGAGGTTGGATTCCTCCTCTATTTATATAAATCGTGGTGGGTGAAGAGACACGTCGCTTGGGCTTCATGAGCCTACATAAGTTTGCTGGCCGACCTTGACAATTTTTCCATAATCAAAATAAATTCGTAACTCCATTTGTACATGTCAGAATGGGATGATCTTTAGATCAATCCTACACCTCTCGGAGAGATGAATGCAAAAAATATATCAGCTGTCATAAATAAGATGACCCATATGGAGTTTTGGCCCTAGTTGCCAATTTTAACATCTTGGTACTCCTCTCCAGGGTTTTCAATTCCACCACTACCCACTTCTTCATCCTCTTCATCACTCCTCCTTTTGCTCCCCACACCATCATAAAAAAAAGGAACCAACATCAAGAGAATGCCAAGACATATAGCCATGATGTTTGAAGGTTTGAACTTTGGTGGAGTTATAGTTTCTTGCCTAGAATAAAATGGAGGAATGGAAAAGAGAGAAGAGAACCTCTTTCATTTAACAATGAACATTTAAAAAGCACAAATGCTAGATTAGAGTCTAGACCCTAACTCTTTGGCTTTCCAATGCTGCCTTCAATCCTAAGCTTCAATTTTCCTTGCAAGCTCTTATGCTCCCAACCAACCCTCTCAATCTTCCTCCTCAACTCAAGCTCCAATTCCAAAAGCCCCTCTTTCTCTCTCAATACGCAAATGGTGCATTGTGGGAGGAGAGGAGGCTTTTTATTTGTTTTGGCCCCTCCCCTCCCTCCAGAAATTGGGGACTGGTTTTTTTAAGTAGGGAGAGTTTGGTAGCGATTGCTCCTTGATTGCTCCCAACTTAAAAAAAGTCACTCTAGCAACGCGCTGTAGTAGGCAGGGAGTAATCGCTCCCTGACTGCTCCCAACTTAAAAAAAAGTCACTAGCAGCGAGTTGGAGCAGTCAGGGAGTGATCGTTGCCCGACTACTCCCCCTTTCACTCCCGAAAAGCCATGGAGCATAATTGTTTTAGGTAGTGTGCTCTTGAAGTCGCTCCGGATCCACTCCCTAGTTGAGCACGCTTCGGGAGCAGATTTCAGGGGGGCACTCCCCCGCAACCCTAGGAATTAGGGATTAATTTTGACACTTGGATCAGGTTTTGAGTGCGTCTTTGTGGTTTAGATATGGTGGGGAGTAGAGCTACAAGTTTCAAGTTTCAGTTACATGCTTCTGCAAGGATTGTTGTACATTAGCTTGCTTGCATGGCTTGCGTCATGTTGCACCCATTTTTGTCATAGTTCCAAGGAAGCAGTAGTGTCAATTTTTTCAAAGATCAAAATCATCAAGCCAACCACTTACTATGTCATTGTAAACCCATTCTGTAAATTTATATTGTAAATCATGCTAGTAACGCTGTGTATTTGCGTAACAACCTTGGTAAGCTTATGATTTTGACGACGAATTTCATTCTAGGAGGTTTTTTTACCTCACCGATTAGCCGTGTTTCTAAACACGACTAATTGGAAGAATTTCTTCCTTCTAGCCTAACCCTAAAGCTAGGGTGGAATTTATTGCCGAAGTCTTAGGTGAGTCATAGTGTTCTTAGTTGATTCTTTTGTAAAGGTGATTTGGGAATAATTTAAGTTAATTAGCTAAATTATTTTATTACAAATCACTTGGTCTACTAGATCATATTGTGTCACAAAATTGGGTAAGTATTATGAGCGTGTATACCGAACGGGTATTCCCCCTTTGAGGGTTGAATTTGTAAAATCATATGTAAAAAAATATTTTAGTGCATGGTCCCTCATACTTAGAGACACGATGGCTAAAAAATTTGAGGGTGGAAAAATAATAAATCATCTTATGAGTCAATTAATTAATTTTTTCTGGCGAAAAAAAAAATTAAATTCTAAGCCAAAAATTTAATTGATTTAGAGTCAAAATTAAAATGTTAAAGAAATTAATTTTTCCAAGTGGAAAAATTCGTGGGTTTAAATAAAGTTAATTTTTGGAGGTCCTTGACCAAGGAATATTGGAAATTTTAAGAAAATTTGGACCCTTGGACTGTGATGGTTAATTCAAAGTCAAATTTTTGAGGAAATTAATTCAAAATAATTATTTTTGAACTAATAAAAATGGTTTAAATGAGATTCGAAAATTCCTCAAAAACAAATATTTTCGACGACCAAAACTAAAAGTTCATCAAAGATTTATCGATAGTCAAGATTATTTTGAGAGGGATCAAGTCAACTGTCCGTTATTTTCCACTTGGAGGATTTATCTATAAATTAGAAGCCATTTGCTTCTCAAGTTACAATGATCGTGATTGTCGTCTAACTAAGTCACATGACACGAGGACACGAGACACAGAGGACACGTAAATACGAGTATTCAATACGAAACGCAACGACCTGGAAACAGGACACGGGGGACACGTTTATATATATAGATATATATACCGAAATATAGTTTTTTATCCATATTAATTTGTGAAGTGAAATATTATTTGTTGTTTTCTGATGCAAATTAATATTTCATATCAACCCCAAGGCTGAAAGTTCATAGGAATCAGATCTGGGAAACATCTAGTAAGAGATGAAATTTTGGTTTTGCATTAATTGCCATAGACTGAAATTTCAACGGGATAGAGGTGAATTAACTTTCCCAAGGCCATTTTGTTTCTTCCTGAGAACATTGTTGATGTAATGGGTAATAAGAAAAACCCAGGATAGAGCTAAATCAGCCCAACGCTTGGGTGTCATTTCTGTTACAAGTTAGAATGAAGGTTTTTTGTTTGTTTGTAAATCAGGTTATAGCTATGCTGCACTGTTAAAATAAAAGCTCCCAACTATTGTTGTTGCATTTATTGTGTTGATTTGCATCATGGGTGTTCAATGAGATTCGTTGGATCTAGTTTAAATGGCCAATAAATCTACTTCCTGGAGTTTGCAGTGAAGGGAAAAAGTTTATAGACTGTGTTGCACGGGTACCCCCACCCGGGGGTGGGGTTCTCGAACCCGTCCCGGGTTCCCGCACCCAAGTACCGGATTAGGGTATGGGTTCTTTCCAAACGAACCCAGAAGAATTGGGTTCTTCCATGAAGAACCGGGTTCTTCAAAAAAAAATTTGGGTTCTTTTCCTTTAACGGGTTCTTGGGGTGCTTGGGTTCTTCGGGTTGGGTTCTTCGCGTTCTTCATAAAAAAACTATATTAAAAATATAATTAATAATATATAGTTGGATTGAGGTTAAGAACAAAGTGCATACATTTGTTGTAGGAGATAGATCACTCCCACAGATAGAGGAGATCTATGCAGAATTGCAGTGAATGACAGGGTTGATGAAGGAAGCAGGGGATGTATCTGATGTGCACTTTATGCTGCATGATAAGAAACAGGAGCAGGTGGTAGTGATCATCACATGATGTGCAATAGGAGTGGTGGGAATCTGCATTGTTTTACAAGAGGAAGAAGCTTATATTTTGTTTGTGCTTTTCAGCAAGTTGTAAAGACCACTGAAGTCTCATCAAAAGCGCAAGAAGTGCATATGTCGTAATTGCCACTATTCTGCCAAGTTCATAAATGAGGTCACCATGCAGAAAACCATCCTGAGTGATTAAATCCACTTCATTATTTCCTCAACTTTGTTTTTTTGGGATTTATATTGAGGCTTAAGTAAAATAAGTTAGCTGGAAGTGCTATATTATTCTGTTGGTGTCTCTACAAAGGGAGTGGAGGTTTGAGGACTGTTTACTGTTTTCATGTATCATGCCAAAGGCTATATATCCCTAGGGCATTTCTCAAGGACAAGAGCCCATACAACAAGTTTGAAGTAGCATGGGTATTTTCAAAATTTTTAGGTTGAAGTTACATCAAGATATTCAAGTGAACAAAAGATGTGAGTGGACTGTCGACCTCCTTGGATATATGATTGCAGAGAGCTTGTCTGGGCAGAATAGGGATCGGGCTTCAGTTAGAGACCTTTTTGTTTCCTTGGAGCTTCAGGTAATGACTTATAAATAGCAGTAAAGGCATTTTCAGAGACACTCTTGTTCTATTTTTTCTCATGATGAGAAGTGTTGAAATTCAAATCTCACATAAATACATATAAGATGTAGATGTATGCACACAAATCGATGCATACACATAGACAGACATTAATGGACATAGAGAGAACAAACATTAATGGACATAGAGAGATGCACACAAGAATTATAGTTTATAGCTGTAATGTATTATTCCATATGTTGGCTTGACAAAAGACGCTTGCCAGCAAGCTGTATAATTGACTTTGTACTGATTTCATGTGTTTCATTTTTGGATGAAAAATTAAAATATGGTGCAGCTCTAAATTGAAAAAGTTAATTGCATCAAGCAACAGATGTTATGCTTGTTTGTATAAAACAATAGTTAATATCTTCACTCTTTTTTATGGTAGCTAATACTGGGGACTTGTGTTTGAGGGTCAAACAGGTAACATAACAATTGAGAAAGGTCTGAAATTCTGTTGGATTTGGAAAATAAAATGAAAGATAAGCATAGGAAGAGAAATTGAAAGCATGGAAAAGGATGGACATTATAGCAGTGTGATCAGACGAACAATGATGCCTGCAATGCTAACATGGCAATATAGAGTTAGGGAACAAGTTTGACCTGCAAAACTGTATTTGATAGGATGCTTGCGTGGTATGCGGTTTCGTGGAACTCAATGACAACAGGATATGCTGACCACAATTGTTGCATGGATGCTTTCCAATTTGTGGCAGAATGCTTTGGTTTGGCATAAATCCAAACCAGGTGATCTTCACTATTATTTTGAAGGCATGTGCCAGACTGCCATCAGATGAAAATGGTAAGCAGGTCCATTTATGCATTATCAGAATGGGTTTGGAAAAAATATACAAATTCAAATTTCATATATATTATTAATTATATTTGAACTTTAATATATTTCATATATATAATTAATTATATATATATATGAAATATTAATTAATAATATGAATGTTTAAATGATTATCATTAAAGTTTTCTTGTTTAAAATTTAAAGTTGAAAAATTATACAAATTCAAATTTCATATATATTATTAATTATAAATTTATAATTTATAATTTATAAAATATAATTATTAAAATTTAATATTATTATATTACCCGACGAACCCACGCACCCTGTTTCCAAAAATGCCGTCCCCGTCCCTGCACCCATGTTTCCTGGCAACATAACTGATAAACAATGCTCCCTTTGTGGCAAATCCATTTTCCCTGAGTTGTTTATCATGCAGAATTAAATAATGGTGCTTGTGGTTTAAAATATCACTTCTGTGGCTAAAATCTATTGAATCCCCATGTTGTTTTGGCCTGTTGGTCACTCCCAAGCCTTTTTTAGTTTTTTGAAGCTACCACGATGCATCTTCTTGAACCTGCCTTTGCATTCCAAGATGATATCCGATTCGTTGAGTGTGTAGCCCCGAAGACCTGAGAGCTGGCCTAAATGTCTGAAACAGTGTCGGAGGATTTCCTAAATCCTGACATTTGTCCTTGTTAGAGTAGGAACATCTCAGGGGACAATAGTTGGCATGTGACTTGTTAGTACCTTGAGGCATTCACTGGTGGTGGTTGAGGTATTATGTTTTTTGTGGAAGTTCGGCCTTATTTACCTATGATTCGGGCAGCTAGGCTTTAAATTACATTTTTTTGCGGGGTACGTATTCAACCTGTCGAAAAACGTTAGGGCCACGTTTTCTACCAACGAAATACGCGTTTTCCAAATGCAGAACACAACGAAAACCGACGAATACGTTTTCCATTTTCCAGGACACGATAAAAACCGTATTCGACACGTATTAGGGCCATTTTCGTGTCCAGTACGTAAAATATGGGACACGGGACCCTGGAGGACGTGTCCTGTGACTTAGTCGTCTAAATGTAATTTTGTAACTTTGGTGTGAAGCCAATGCTTTGCTGGGAATGATTGAAATCTGTAATAAATAACTTTGGGGTTCAGTTCATGGTGTTTGTCTCATTGATTTTGTGGTACGTGTTGGGTATGTTCTTTCCTATATTGTGCTTCAATTTTATACAATATTTATTTCATTTGTAGATGATAGGAACATTCTTTTGGTAAGTTTTGGGCTTATCTTAGGTGATTTGAATCATTGTATGATCTATTGATTTTGTTTTAAGAAATATATAGAGTTTGCAGGTTCCACAACCGTTGGGTTCCAAGGTCACAGATTGTGGGCACAGGATGACCTTGTTTGGGCACCAAGAATTTTATGTGGTCTTCTTAGTTTGCTAAGGTTGTGGTTAGCATCTATTTTTCGAAATACATCAAGCTGTTGTCATTATCATAAAAAAATTATTCTTCAAAATTTTTCTCAAGCATTGTATATTTGTATATAATTTGTAAATTATTTTTGTAAATAAATTTTTCTAACCCTTGTTTTGTAGCAAATGGGGTTTGGGGTTTTTATTTTATTGTATATGTTGGGATTTTTTGGGAAAATTTCTTTTTATTTGTACAGGTGAAATCTCTCAAGGGATCAAAGAAAGGAGTAAACTTTTGAAGTTTCCAACACTCAAAAACCCTAGACGTCTAGGGTTTTTGAACCCATTTTTGTAGGTTGCATTGGGAAAAAAACCCATTTTTTGAAGGCCCTATCCTTTACCCAACCTAAAAGGCTAGTGTTTGGGACCTATTTTGCAAGCATTAAGAAGGTTGTAAGTAGTGTTGCGAAAATCGCAATATTATCGTGGTAATATCACGAAATTGCGATTTTTTGAGTTTGGTGATAATATTGGCCAATTTTTACGTTCATATATATATATATATATTGTTTTATCCACAAAAAATCGCGATAAATTGAAATATTCGCGATTTTTTTCGTAGTTATCGTGATTCGAACTGTAGTTATTGTGGGGCTGGCGGACAACGGGTTTTATAACACAAAAAACGATTTTTTTTTATTCATTTGGACAGACAGCGACAACGGCGTGGATTGGGAGTGACCTAGGAGAAAAACCTTGGTGGATTGGGAGCTGAGGAGGAGAAAAACAACTCAAAAAACCTGGTGGATTGAGCGCTAAGAAGGAGAGGATCAAATTTCTCCGGCAAACCAATATGGGCACCAAATTTATGTTTTTTGTTTTGTTTTGTTTTTGTTTTTGCTTGGGGTTGGATAACCCATTGTTTATCAAATATTTTTGAGTTGATTTGATGGTGTTTTTGTTTGTTAAATTGTCAAAAATTCAATGTGTTGTGTCATGTTACTCATGTATGTATTATTTTTAATTTTTGTAACTTGCAATTCTTATTGTGCCATAGGTTCACCGTTCAACTTCAAAGTTCAAACTTCATCTTACTCAAGAGTCAAGAGTTCAACCAAGTTACAAACATGCCAAGGAAATTGGACCCTCTGTGGGAATTTGGTAAACCTGATGGAGGGTTTGATAGAATAAACTTGAGTTGCAAGTTGTGTGGGCATCATATGTCGGGGGGGTTTATAGATTGAAGTATCACCTTGCACAAATCCTTGGATTTGATGTAGGGCCTTGCACAAATACAAATCCGAAAATCATTCGAATAGCCATGAGATCATTGGAAGAATTAGAGCATGAGAGAGAGGCCAAAGCAAAAATGAAGAAACAACTAGCAAAGGGGGTGTTAGGCTTGGTAAACAAGGAAGTGGTACTGGTTTTACTTTAACATCAATATCTACAACCAACCCGGTAGCTGCTTCATCATTTTTTGTTCGTAGAACCACGCCTGGTTCACAACCATCTATCACTTCAATGCTTAAAAAAACTGAGAAAGAACAAGCTGACAAGTTGTTGGCCAAACTTGGAGTGATATTCCTTTCAGCGTTGCAAGGAATAATCCATTTTTCCAGCTCGCTGTTGATGCTATTGCAACCGTTGGCCCAGATTACACAATCCCTTCTTATGATGACTGTAGAGGCTGGATTCTTCAAAATGAAAAGGTTGACTGCACCAAAAGATTGGAGGAGTTTAGGGCATCATGGGCACAAATAAGATCCATTGTGATGTCAGATGGTTGGACAGACCAAAAGGGGAGAACCCTTATAAATTTCTTGGTTAATTGTCCTAAGGGGATGATGTTTATGAAATTTGTTGATGCTTCATCACATATCAAAGATGCAAAAACTTTATGTGATTTGTTGGATGTGTTTATTTTGGAGGTGGGTGCAGAATATGTTGTCCAAGTCATAACAAACAATGCTGCAAATTATGTTGCTGCTGGCGAGATGCTTATGGAGAGGCATCCTATTTTATTTTGGACACCTGGCGCTGCACATTATATTGATTTGATGTTGGAGGACATAGGAAAAATTTCCTTTGTCAAAGATATTGTTGACTTATCAAAAAGCATTACAAAATTTATATATAATCATACATCTGTGCTTAGCTTGATGAGAAAATTCACCAACAAAGAGGAGTTGGTGCGCCTCGCCATTATGCGGTTCGCCACCAGTTTCATATCTCTTCAATCCCTCTTGAATTCTATGTGGGATGTGAAGAGAATGATTTTTTCAGAGGAGTGGCGTGCTTTGACAATGAGCCGCAAACCAGAGGGAGAGGCCATATGCAGATTAGTTTCATACCAGGAAGACTTCTGGGCGGGAGTGCAGGAGGTGTACACCGTTACTAAACCTTTGGTAAAGGTTCTTTGATTAGTTGATGGTGAGAAGCCCGTAATGAGCTATTTGTATGAAGCCATGGATAGGGCCAAAGAATCCATTTGGGCCTATTAAGGGAGATGAGTGGTTTCAGAAACAACAACTCCAATGGGAAGTGATTGATGAACGATGGAACAACACACTCCATCGTCCCATTCATGCTGTAGGGATCTACCTAAACTCCACATTTTCTTACCCATGTGGGTTCGTATTTGATGTTGAGATCATGGATGGATTCTTAACCTGTGTTCAGGGGATGGTGCGATCTCCAGCAGAACGTACATAAATCTCCAAAGAAATGGAGACATACAGGATGGTAGGTGGTGCATTTGGCTTTGAGATGGTTGTGACTCATAGGATGACTAAAATGCCAAGGTTTTTTAGTTTGTTTCAAATTTCATTGTCTCTTCAAGTTCATAACTTCATACTTTGCTTCAACTTTCAAATTTGTTTTTTTTTCTTATGTTTATTTAAAGTTTTATTTGTAATTTTGTTGTAGATGCATGGTGCCAGGGTATCCCATCTGCAAAAGCTTGCCATTCGAATCCTCAGCCAAACATGTAGCTCCTCAGGATGTGAGCACAACTGGAGTGTATTTGAAAAATACACAACAAGAAGCGCAACAGGTTAAACTTAAAACTTAAAATATTGCAAATTTCCAATTAATTTTTTGAATTCATTAAACAATATTTTTTTTATAATTATTATGTCATGATCTTTGTACAGGTTGGAGTCCCAACGACTTAATGACATGGTCTACATCTACTACAATCTTCAATTGTGGGTGAGGCAACTTGAGAGGATACTTGATATGGAGGCCATCTCATTGGATGGGATTGACACCACTGCTGCATGGAGGGTTGAGGCCGAGAGGCCTCTCATGGAGTCTGCCAATGATTGGTTAGAGTAGGAGATAGTGGAAGGCGTAGAGGGGGAGGAGGAGGAGAAGGAGGAGCAACAGGAGGAGGAGGTGACACCACCTACCCGGGCTACCTTTGCCATTAAAGAAACCACCCCTAAAGGAGGACTGAATACCAACCTTGATGATAAACTTAAAAAGCGCCTCACCCCTGATAGTGAAATCACTCCCCGGATTTATGGAGCCCCTAAAGTGCACAAAAAAGATGTACCCTTAAGACCTATAGTCAACACTATAGGCTCTCCTACTTATGAGCTAGCAAAATATGTTGCTGGCATCTTGTCCCCTCTAGTGGGCAAAACCAGCTCTTACATTAAAGACTCCAATCAATTTGTCAATTTCATCAAAAATACCAAATTAGATCCTGAAGACAAGCTGGTTAGCTTTGACGTAGTCCAACTCTTCACCAAAATCCCCCTTGATGAAGCTATTCAAGTAATCAAAGAAGTAGCTGACCCCCAAACTGCAAAGTTAGCTGAAATTTGTCTCCGCTCAACCTTCTTCTCCTTCCATGGTGAAATCTTTGAGCAAACTTCGGGTGTTGCTATGGGATCCCCTCTTTCCCCAATCGTCGCCAATCTCTTCATGGAAAAATTTGAAACCAAGGCGCTTGAGTCATACCCCTTAAAACCCAAGTTCTGGGTCAGGTTTGTGGATGACACCAGTGTCAACTGGCCTCACGGGGAGAAAGAACTCAATAACTTTTTAAAGCATCTCAATAGCATATCTGAAGACATCAAGTTTACAATGGAAGTTGAAGAGAACAACTGCATTCCTTTCCTTGACATCCTTCTCATTAGAAACAAAGACGGTTCCATAGGTCATAAAGTGTTCAGAAAGAAAGCTCACACCGACAACTACCTCCATGCTCACTCACATCACCACCCAGCTCAAAAGATGGGGGTTCTACAGACCCTCTTCACTAGGGCTTGTAGAATTTCAGATGATAACCATACCGATGAAGAAATTACATACCTGAAAAGAACTTTCGCCAACCTAGGATACAACAGTAGAAGCATCCTCAAAGCTATTAATAAGGCAAAGACAAGAAGCAATAAAAATAAAACAATAAACCCTGTAACTTCTAACGCCTACCTTCCATACATTCAAGGTGTCACAGACAAGATAGCCAAAATTCTCAGGAATAAAGACATCAAAACTTCATTCAAACCCCTGTCAACGATTAAACAAAATATGAAATCTGTTAAAGACAGCCAGGATCAGCTTCAGGGGAAAGGTGTTTATGTCATAAAATGCTCATGTGGTAAACAATATATAGGAGAAACCGGCAGGGCTGTAAGGATAAGACTCAAAGAACATAGCGCGGACATCCGCAGGGAAAGAACTCGCTCTTCTGCCTTAGCTGAGCATGTAGGTAAAACCAACCATCACATATGCCTCGAAGAAACCAAAGTCGTTGCTAGGGAAGAACACCATTTCAAGAGGAAAATTCGTGAAGCTATTGAAATCATAAAACATCCTATTAACCTTAATAGGGATGGAGGCTGGGACATTAGCAAAAACTGGAACTCTCTGCTTAAAAAAAGTTATTCCCCCCACCCTCTGCAGTCCCCTTCCCCCTCTCATATTTCCGTATCTTAAACTTGCCCCTCTCTCCTCCTTGTTAATCGTGCTTCCGTTAGAATTGATGTCCTGTAGCCACCAAGGTTTATCTTGAATCACATCATATTTGAAATCTAATTAAATAATAAATCAATTTATATCTAGGTCAGTTAAGCTACATAGTCTAGATTAATTAAAACAATGCAAAACCTAATGTATTAACTGTTAATTGTACATTAGAATCCAAACTAATAAAACAAATTTATAAACCTAGTGCATTAATCAGAGTTAATCTAACAATAAACATCCAAAATAAAACTATTATAATTAAAGCAACATAGATTTATGCAAATTATTCAATATAAAACTTTATTAATAGCAATTATAATAACAATAGAAAACTAAATCAATTAAAACAACATATAACTAAGCTAATTAATACAAATCTAAAATAATTACAAATGCATAGATTAATATACATCTAGGTTTATTGAACAATAGAACCTAAGCTAATCAAACAAACATATAAACAATGAGCTGCTAAAATAAAAAACAAAATAAAAACTATCCTAAGTAAATATACAACATAATTCTTAATTAACATAATACTTAAATATAATACTTAAATATCCAATATAACACTTAATTACACAATACATAGATTAATATCTAGGTTAATTAATCAAATATAACCTAACCTAATACTTAAATATAATACTTAAATACTTAAATAAAACCATAATAATTAAATATAATACTTAATTAACATAATACTTAAATATAATACTTAATTAACATAATGCTTAAATATAATACTTAAATATGCAATATAATAATGAAATATCATATAACTATATTAATTACTCTATACAAATATAAAATAACTACACAATACATAGAATTAAAATAAAAAACAAAATAAAAACTATTCTAAATAAATATACAACATAATTCTTAATTAACATAATACTTAAATATAATACTTAAATATGCAATATAAATTACACAATACATAGATTAATATCTAGGTTAATTAATCAATATAACCTAACCTAATACAACTAATTTATAAAACCTAATGCATTTAATCAAACAACAAAGCATCTAAATTAAAAACAAAATAAAAAACCATACTAATTAAATATACAATATAATAATTAATTTTTCAACATTCAAATCCTTCATATAAAATAGACAATTAAAATTACAAAACCTAACAAATGCACACCGACAAGCTAGAGCATATCCAATTAGAAACTTAAACAAAATTAAAATTTAATAATTTATTAAATAAGCATTGGTCGGCTAATCTCCCAAGCTGTCTCCCTTCACCATATTTATCGCAAATTCCTTTTCCTCTTCTCTGTATATCATGTCCTGATGATGAGTCTTGCTCTAGACTCGAAACGTCGACAGAAAAAGATGAACACTGTGGATGATCCGAATTCAAACTCTCAAAAACCACTCCACAGAAACCTGCAATCCAAAATTGTTGCCCTGTACGGAGGGGATATTTGGAAAGAGATACGTAATCTCGAAAGAACCAGGATCAAGATACAGAAAAAGGAATCAGATCTATACTTCCTCAAGCAGTGTCGCGATTCTAACCTTACTCCCCCCTTTGCCAGCATAAAGCACAGATTACACACCCGCAGAAACCACAAAATATTTGATCGCCTCAGTAAATCCCTAATTCGCCTAGAAATTCGCAGAACCAGAATCTCCTTGTGGAAGTTATCCACGGCAGCCTTCAAATCCCACTTGAAACTAGCATCCACAATCGATGTTGAAATCTGGAGAATCATAGATTCCTCCGCGGCGCTTAAGGCCAGCAAAGAAAGACAATCAACAGAATTAAAACATATAAAAAAGCTCCAGAAGCTGGAACGACAATCGGAACCTGGCATTGATCAACGTGAGCACGGATATAGATTATTCGGCTCTGAGTCTCGCGGCAACACCAGCAGTCCAGAAAATGAAAACGCATCCAGCTCCCAGCATGTCACAGCACACAGCAACGTAAAAGAAACGGGTCCTGAAGTAGCTAACACTGAAATCGAAGAAGCAACAGACGCATTTGAAAACTAGGCAGTGGAATTAAATCATATAAAAAAGCTCCAGAAGCTGGAACGACAATCGGAACCTGGCATTGATCAACGCGAGCACGGATACGGATTATGCAGTTCTGAGTCTCGCAGCAACACCAACAGTCTAGAAAATGAAAACGCATCCAACTTCCAGCATGTCACTGCTCACAACAACGTAAAAGAAGCAGGTCCTGAAGAAGCTAACGCTGAAGCATCAGGCGCATTTGAAAACCAGGCAACAGCTTTACCGCATGAATTGGAAGCTGAAACTAAAGTAGGAAACAGGCCTACTGCGCTGCGCAATCCTTTGATAACATCATTCGCGGAGATGAGCAGCACCGAAACCGAAACTGACGGAGCCTCAATCACAGAAAATGACATGACTGCTCAGAGCGTTCCTCAGACATTAGCTCTCTTTGATAAAGGCAACCCGGACACCGAAACCCCCTGGAGCATCGATTCAACCTCAACAGCGGCGGAGCTCATGAAAACTGTTCACAACAAGAACAATAACTTTGCAGAAATCCATAATACAAAAACCAACAGCAGGTTGGAAAACATTGATAAGAAATCCAGAAACAAAAAAGTGGTTAATATCTCTTCATATGAGCTAAAAAAGGCAGAAGCCGAGGTCCTTAACAAAGGTCTGAATTTCGCCCTAGCCCCCAGTAGAATTCCTAATGAAGAAATTATATGCAGCCTAGAGGATGGAATTAAGACTCTCAGCAATGAAGACAAAGAGCTAATCAGGCAAGAATGCGCAGTCATCCTTAGAAAAGCTAAACCACCCAAGAGAAACCTAAACCCCGAGCAGCTCAAAGCCATAAGGAGTCTAAGAAATAACAAAGACATTGTCATTCTAAAAGCAGACAAGGGTGGCGCCACTGTCATTATGAATCATGAGGATTACGTAAACAAGATGAAAGACCACTTATATAACAGTGGGAGCTACAAAAAACTTGAAGAAAACCCCATCTCTAAAATTACTAGACTAGTGAAGAAAGCCATTAAAGAAACCAACCTTGATGATAAACTTAAAAAGCGCCTCACCCCTGATAGTGAAATCACTCCCCGGATTTATGGAGCCCCTAAAGTGCACAAAAAAGATGTACCCTTAAGACCTATAGTCAACACTATAGGCTCTCCTACTTATGAGCTAGCAAAATATGTTGCTGGCATCTTGTCCCCTCTAGTGGGCAAAACCAGCTCTTACATTAAAGACTCCAATCAATTTGTCAATTTCATCAAAAATACCAAATTAAATCCTGAAGACAAGCTGGTTAGCTTTGACGTAGTCCAACTTTTCACCAAAATCCCCCTTGATGAAGCTATTCAAGTAATCAAAGAAGTAGCTGACCCCCAAACTGCAAAGTTAGCTGAAATTTGTCTCCGCTCAACCTTCTTCTCCTTCCATGGTGAAATCTTTGAGCAAACTTCGGGTGTTGCTATGGGATCCCCTCTTTCCCCAATCGTCGCCAATCTCTTCATGGAAAAATTTGAAACCAAGGCGCTTGAATCATACCCCTTAAAACCCAAGTTCTGGGTCAGGTTTGTGGATGACACCAGTGTCAACTG
This sequence comes from Pinus tabuliformis, assembly GCA_031772625.1. NCBI lineage: Eukaryota > Viridiplantae > Streptophyta > Pinopsida > Pinales > Pinaceae > Pinus > Pinus tabuliformis. Next base: position 1,338,493,527 of record CM062818.1, read on the forward strand.
GCCTCACGGGGAAAAAGAACTCAATAACTTTTTAAAGCATCTCAATAGCATATCTGAAGATATCAAGTTTACAATGGAAGTTGAAGAGAACAACTGCATTCCTTTCCTCGACATCCTTCTCATTAGAAACAAAGACGGTTCCATTGGTCATAAAGTGTTCAGAAAGAAAGCTCACACCGACAACTACCTCCATGCTCACTCTCATCACCACCCAGCTCAAAAGATGGGGGTTCTACAGACCCTCTTCACTAGGGCTTGTAGAATTTCAGATGATAACCATACCGATGAAGAAATTACATACCTGAAAAGAACTTTCGCCAACCTAGGATACAATAGTAGAAGCATCCTCAAAGCTATTAATAAGGCAAAGACAAGAAGCAATAAAAATAAAACAATAAACCCTGTAACTTCTAATGCCTACCTTCCATACATTCAAGGTGTCACAGACAAGATAGCCAAAATTCTCAGGAATAAAGACATCAAAACTTCGTTCAAACCCCTGTCAACGATCAAACAAAATATGAAATCTGTTAAAGACAGCCAGGATCAGCTTCAGGGGAAAGGTGTTTATGTCATAAAATGCTCATGTGGTAAACAATATATAGGAGAAACCGGCAGGTCTGTAAGGATAAGACTCAAAGAACATAGCGCGGACATCCGCAGGGAAAGAACTCGCTCTTCTGCCTTAGCTGAGCATGTAGGTAAAACCAACCATCACATATGCCTCGAAGAAACCAAAGTCGTTGCTAGGGAAGAACACCATTTCAAGAGGAAAATTCGTGAAGCTATTGAAATCATAAAACATCCTATTAACCTTAATAGGGATGGAGGCTGGGACATTAGCAAAAACTGGAACTCTCTGCTTAAAAAAAGTTATTCCCCCCACCCTCTGTAGTCCCCTTCCCCCTCTCATATTTCCGTATCTTAAACTTGCCCCTCTCTCCTCCTTGTTAATCGTGCTTCCGTTAGAATTGATGTCCTGTAGCCACCAAGGTTTATCTTGAATCACATCATATTTGAAATCTAATTAAATAATAAATCAATTTATATCTAGGTCAGTTAAGCTACATAGTCTAGATTAATTAAAACAATGCAAAACCTAATGTATTAACTGTTAATTGTACATTAGAATCCAAACTAATAAAACAAATTTATAAACCTAGTGCATTAATCAGAGTTAATCTAACAATAAACATCCAAAATAAAACTATTATAATTAAAGCAACATAGATTTATGCAAATTATTCAATATAAAACTTTATTAATAGCAATTATAATAACAATAGAAAACTAAATCAATTAAAACAACATATAACTAAGCTAATTAATACAAATCTAAAATAATTACAAATGCATAGATTAATATACATCTAGGTTTATTGAACATTAGAACCTAAGCTAATCAAACAAAACATATAAACAATGAGCTGCTAAAATAAAAAACAAAATAAAAACTATCCTAAGTAAATATACAACATAATTCTTAATTAACATAATACTTAAATATAATACTTAAATATCCAATATAACACTTAATTACACAATACATAGATTAATATCTAGGTTAATTAATCAAATATAACCTAACCTAATACTTAAATATAATACTTAAATACTTAAATAAAACCATAATAATTAAATATAATACTTAATTAACATAATACTTAAATATAATACTTAATTAACATAATGCTTAAATATAATACTTAAATATGCAATATAATAATGAAATATCATATAACTATATTAATTACTCTATACAAATATAAAATAACTACACAATACATAGAATTAAAATAAAAAACAAAATAAAAACTATTCTAAATAAATATACAACATAATTCTTAATTAACATAATACTTAAATATAATACTTAAATATGCAATATAAATTACACAATACATAGATTAATATCTAGGTTAATTAATCAATATAACCTAACCTAATACAACTAATTTATAAAACCTAATGCATTTAATCAAACAACAAAGCATCTAAATTAAAAACAAAATAAAAAACTATACTAATTAAATATACAATATAATAATTAATTTTTCAACATTCAAATCCTTCATATAAAATAGACAATTAAAATTACAAAACCTAACAAATGCACACCGACAAGCTAGAGCATATCCAATTAGAAACTTAAACAAAATTAAAATTTAATAATTTATTAAATAAGCATTGGTCGGCTAATCTCCCAAGCTGTCTCCCTTCACCATATTTATCGCAAATTCCTTTTCCTCTTCTCTGTATATCATGTCCTGATGATGAGTCTTGCTCTAGACTCGAAACGTCGACAGAAAAAGATGAACACTGTGGATGATCCGAATTCAAACTCTCAAAAACCACTCCACAGAAACATGCAATCCAAAAATGTGTATCTTTGTTATGTGTTCTATTGGGAACACATGCTATATATTTGTTTTAGATAATGAGTTAAGTTATCTTCTTGCTTTTTGTAATTTATGGCGGGATGAGGTATGTTCAGAGCTTTCTCCAAAGCTTTTTTACTCACTAAAGATTCTGGGTCTCTAATGCATCTGCATACTCTTTATTTATTTCTATTTTAGTAGTGCTTAGCAAGAAGATATAAGCTCCGTTGTATATGCTCTTCTGCTCTTTTCATTTTGCTGATGTAAATATTTTCCTGTAAATATAGATATATTTTTTGAAATAAAAAAGAAGTGAAAAGTCACTTAAGGAGATTAATGAAAATGTGGAATGTACATATCTAAGGAGGGAAGTGATTCTTATTTATCCAAATGTATCTTTTAGTCCCATTGACCTACTCTTGTGATCAATCGAGGACATTAAGAAAATTATCTTATCTTATTTACCTTATTAAGGTATCCATTTGTTTTGATGGGCACAAAAACTTCTCAATAAATTCATTCTTTTTGCTCATCGCTGAGCTTTTGTTCAATTATGCTTTAAAATAAACCTTTGTTCGTGGCTTGAAATTGTTGGAGAATAATTTATCATCTGTTTCTCTAGAAGTAGTTCTCCAAAAGTTCTAATTGTTCAAACAAATAACCAAGAGGATCCTTGGTGAGAACTTCCATTTTTTTTGCGTGTTTGGTTGTTGGTTTGAGATAAATTTCATAATTGTTTTTGGTTCAACTATGAAAATGAAGGACAGGTGTTGAATGCTCAAAAAAGTATCCAAGAGGATCCTTTGTGAGAACTTCCCTTTCATTTGCATTTTTGGTTGTTGGTTTGAGATAAAATTCATATTTGTTTTTGTATCAACCATGAAAATGAATGATTAAGGTAGGTTTATGGTTCCCATTGTTTCCAAAGAATTTGAAATGAACAAAGCTCATATAGAAGCCTTGTAAGTTGTTACATGTTATGCATATCCATATGTTTTTGTATTATTATATTGATGCATGCTAATGTTCGATAAATGATAACTCCTATGGCTTCTTTTGAGCATTTCTTTGTAGGATAGACAACTTTTAACTAAGTCCCTGTGACCACCACTAGTGGGTGACCCCTATAAGAGAATTTTTCTCCTAGATTTGTCTTCAGCCTACAACCAACAACCCCTGCAGCCACCTGATAGCTCAATGTGCCATCATTCTTCGCCGTCTGAGCCAACCATTGTGTTCCCTTGCTCATCTGTTATGATCGTATTTTGAAGGTGGACCTTCCAACCCCAAAGTTATGACTTTTCATTGTGTAATTGGTTGTTTATACTTGCTTTTCTTGGGCATATTTGGACATGGATTAGTGGGGGGATTCGGCAAAAAGAATGGGTTTTGGTTGTACTTTTGTTCCCTTACCTTGACTTGGTGGTTAATCTTATATTGTAGTCTCGTGGGATCTCCTTTATGGGCTACTAGATTTAGGAGTGGAACTACATGGGAAACCCTAATTTTGGTTGCTTGGTCTTGCTTCCCTATACCCCATATATCTCACTCCCCTTCGCTCATTACAAGCCATTTTCACATTTTCCCCATTCGGGTCCACATATTTCCATTGGGTCCACAAGGTGTTAGCCTCCCCCTCCCTTTGTCCACACTTTGGGTCGGGCTTGGAATGATGCCTAGGAGGTTGATGCAGCTGAAAAGAAAGATAAAAGCATAATTTGGTCACTTACAATAGGAAATGTACCAAAAAATGCAAAAGATGGCCGAGACATAAACATTTAGTGTGTGGGCAAAAGCCAAACATGAGCTCTACCCCCTATCATTATGGCCATCACCTTGGTTCCTAGGGCCCCTGTGAGTGCCCACTACATCATTAAGGAACCCATGATTGTCGCAACCCCTGGTGGGTGACGAAGTGCTGTACCTTAAGTGCGTAATCAGTGCTACATCATACACACCATGCTTTTATCCCTTGGAGCCTTGAGTAGTAAATGAAGAAAAATCAATAAAAGGAAAAAGGCACATGAAGAAGGGTGGAAAAACAAAGGCCAAGGTAACTCATGTACCACGATTGATCCCTCCTACATTCATACACCCAATGTGTAGGCCTACTTCATCATAGCCACCCTTGTACCATGGCATGTGGCTTGGTGCCTTCCCTCTTGCCCTCACTCCATACCATCATTATTTCACATGACACCTGCCATTTGCTGGATGTACTATGGACCTCTCATTCCCTTAGAGGTTGAAATCACCTAATAGGGTCCATTAGCCTCTCTTGTTGAGCAAGGTAACATCCGTACATGTCTAAAGCCCATTTGGAAGGGTATACCACCATGAAATGTCCATTTCTGCCTTTGATTAGCAAGCTTATTTACTCAACTGCACTAATGAATTTTTGTATTGGAAGGTGAGGAGACACATTGGATCTTATACAGGATTTCTAATGCATCTTCATCTTGGACTTGGCCTCCTTATACGAGAACCAAGCTCTCCATAGGGCCGTAATGGCACTTGTAGGGCGAACGTTGAGAGCCATGGACTTCCACTGTTGCAGAGCATTGATTTCCATACAATGGGCTTCTTCAGCACCACACATTGCTTGTTTGTGCCCCAGCCATATAGAGATGATGATGCATTTGGACCACGTTGCCCAACTGGCTACACGTTGCACCCAACACTTGGCAGTGGATCTAGGGCCCAAAGGAGGTTATGTGTTGTCTGGGAAGACATGGGAGGGTATGTGTCATAATCTAGCCCTCATTAATGGAGCATCGACTTCACTTTGATCCATTTGGAGACCCATGAGATGCATTTCGAGTCCACAAAGCCCAAATTGAGGTTTTGGGATGTTTTGCAGCATTTGGAGGGCATCCCCCTCTTATCCATTGATTTTGAGGCCCTTACTCTCATTTTTGGCACATGAGACCTCAATGTTGCCCTTCTAGGCCTCCACGTCTCCCTAGCGTGGACCTAAGAAGGCTAATTCGATTTATTTTATGAGCTATCATGGTAGGCTTGTTACCATGGTTGGGTTTCTACACATTCTAGGCGTAGGAGGGGCTTTTACTTTTTATTTCCGAACTCTTAGATCATGTATAAATAAGAGAGAGCTAGACTCTCTCAAACCATCATACTTGGGATTTTCGCTAACCTCATTAGAGGATTCATACCTGCAATTTTGGAGAGGATTTGGATGTTTTTGGATGCACTTTGATGTATGGATATATTGCTATCTTTTTGGAGCTTCTAAATGCATTATTGATGGATGGATATACTTCATATTGTCTAGTAAGTGCTTTTTTTTGTTGAATATCTTTATGTAAATGTCTAATGCATGGAATTCTTTCTCATAGTGAAGATTTATGCCCTAATTTACTTGATATGGTGCGAAATTGTGATCTTGGGAAGTTTTGCATGTGTTACTCATTGATGGTATGAAATGAATGTTCCTAGTGGAAAATTGTCATAATTTATCCATGAAACTCCATTAACTAATGATAATGAAGGTAATTGTTGAAAGGGGTAGTTAGGGCTTCCTCTTTTAGCCTCCTTGAAGGTCAATTTAGCCTACTATAAGCACCCATGACTCCATACTCCCAATGGTCTAGGCACTAGTCGAGTCCCTTGGTGGTCAAACTTGGATTTAATCCATAAATTTTCCTTCTTTTCTCCTCTTTTCTTTGCCCCTTTAAGGAGGAGGAGGCCATCTAGGGCTTGGTGCGAAATTTTAGGGAGGAGGAAATTTTGAATTCTATTTGGACAAGTTCCTTCCTTAGTGTCTCCCCTAGGCATTCACATGTTTTGAATGAATTCCGACAGTGAAATTTCAATATAATTGATGCCCTAGCTAGCACACCAAGAGGGAGCCCTAGAAGCTAATCCTTCAACTTAGGGATTCCTTGAAGGCTTGGGCTTTAGTACTTGTTAGAGTATGTCTTTCATAACTGTTTCTCTTGTCTACCTTGACCTTGGATGCACCTTTATCTCGTTACATATCTCAACCCTAGGTCTCGAGTAGCCATCTATTTCAAGCGGTTTTTTTTTTTTTTTTTTTGTGGAAAGCCTTACTAGATTCTCACAAAGCTTGCTCTTTTATTGAGCCTTTCCATTGAATGAGCCACCTTGCCTCACTTCAAGCCTATCATAGAGACATCTGTCACAAGTGAGGAATCCTAGGACTCCTCCCACCAGTGAAAATCCGAGAGGAGAAGGGGACTTAGGCTGTGGTGACAGTGGGCCTTTGTCCCGTAGTGTTTTTGTGCCCTCTAGTTTTAGCCTACGAACTAGGCCTGCTAGTTTGTGCAGCAACAAGCCCATTTGAAGAATACCTTTTTGCCTCTATTCATATGGTCTTTACATTTCAAAGCAATCCTATATTTCTGAGCTTATTTGAAAGATATTTTATCTGATGATGATGAGGTAGCACAAGCTCAGGCTGAATGCTAGCTGAAGATGCATTTTTCGCCATGTTGCTCATTGAAAGTTGTGTTCAAGCTAAATAGGGAAGAATCCACTTGAAAGGTAACTTTATATTGATGCTTCCAAAGAAAGCCAGTAGTGAGCAACTGTGTGCCACAAGGACTGTTTTTGGTTGTGATGTTGAGTCTCTTTCTCTTGGCATTTGGGTGCATCAGCTTTCCTTTTTAGCATTTTAGGATGTGATCTCCTCACTACTGCTTTTTTTGGTACGATGTAACTCTCTGACCTCTGGTGGCAATGCTCTTAGAATCTGTTTGTTCATCCCAATCAGAATTAGTATCTGATAATTTCTTGGCTGTAATATGTTGCTCAGGTTACTGTCAAACTCCTTTGACTTACATCTATTTTAACTTTCTTTTTCTTTTATGCACCGACAGAGAATGGACGAGCTGGAAAAGTACAGCAATATTCCTTCTGATAGGGTCATGGAACAGTTGATCGGGACTTTGCATTCCCTAACAGGGCTGAGAGCAATGCTTGTGAAAGGCCTTGAAAGTGGTCTGAGGAATGATGCTCCTGACACTGCTATTGCTACCCGTCAAAAGGTAACGACGTGCATCTATTTTATGATAATTGCAATCTTTATGTGTAGATGAATTATAAGTTATCCGTTGGTTATATTTTATCAGTTTAGAATTTGAGCCTTTATTAATAACTTGTGTACAGTGGCGCCTCTGTGAAATTGGCCTTGAAGATTACTCTTTTGTATTACTGAGCAGGTATTGTTGTCTTTTCAGCTTACTCAAAAGGTTCTATACTGGGTTTTCTTTGTTTTCTGAACATCTTTAGCTTCTTTTTATAAGGTTCTATAGTGGGTTTTCTTTGTTTTCTTGAAGAGGAAAAATGGAGATTTTGTTTTTAAAAATATCAATATTTTACAACTAGTAAGACCAAGTCAAAGGTGGCAGGATTCCATCAGAGCAAGAATAATTATGTATTTAGTACAAAATATCTTACTGAAGATAAGTTGCCTCCAAAGCTCCGCCAAGTTTAGTTTATCCACGTGGTTCTTCTAAGAATTAATAAGCATTACAGGTAGAGAATCGATGGCTGTTATTCTTGTTCTGCCAATTTATTTCAATCTACTTTTCCTGGACATCTTTTGTGCTAATGAATCTTATTTCCTAAATATTTTCTTGGATTGACGATAAATGATAATATTTTCTATGTGATGAAATTCATCCTTTTATCATTTATCCAGGTTGCTCAAAATTAATTATTTTAAGTTTGAAACTAATGTTGAGAGTTCAAAATTAGGGAATATCCATGTTTTTGCATCGATAAAACCATAGTTACCAAATTCGGGCGTATTGGCAAAAAAAATTCGCAAATTCGCTGATTCAGTTCGATACGATTAAAAATTCGGCCAAATCGAATTCGGTACAGTGCATGAAGTATTTTTCCATCGCTTGAGCAATGGCAGGAGGAGGGAAATCAGCTGATGGTAAGAAGCCTGTTCCCAGAGCTCTTCAGTTCTCCATTGGGCATATTGCCAAAATATCTCGCCGCCGAGGTGCTCGTTCGCTGGAAAGGCCGCAGTTAGAAATGATGGAGAGCTGAGCAATGCCATTGGTGGTGTGTAAGGCGGGTAACCCGAGGCTTGACTTTGAAATCCAATCACGCTGGAAAACTAGTATGGTATTTTTAGGGAGTCTGTGATAGGGAAAATTTAATTAAAGAAAAGGAATACTATATTGAAAACTTGCTGTTTTCCAAATTTGAAAAAAATAATAAAAAAATAGTAATTTCTATATTAAAAAAAATTATAAAATAATAAATCATAATATCAAAAAATATAGAGTAATAACTTTTCAATTAACAAAAGTTATAAAATAGAAAATTCTTTGCAAAACAGTAATTTCTATATAAAAATAATAAAAAATTGTAACTTCTATATTGGATAAAATTATAAAATGATAAATTTTAGTTTCAAAAAGATAGCAAAAATTATAAAATAGAAAATTGGTTGTAAATCAGTGATTCTTATGTAAAAATAATAAAAAACTGTAACTTCTATATTAGAAAAAATTATAAAATAAGAAATTTCAGTTTTAAATAGATAACTTTTATTAAAAAAATTAATAAGTTTAAGTATTTGTAACATGTATACTATCGAATTTTTCCCGTATTAAATTTTATTGAGTCGAATTATTTCCGTATCGTATCTAATTCGAATTCGAATTTGGTAACTATGGATAAAACCATGACATTCCATTTATGAAGACTTGTGAGCATTGGCAGCAAGACGTTTTTGTGATTCATCACCTCTAGAGGTGACTTACCCTAAGATAGAAATTACTTTTATGGTTTTCTCCCTCTAATCTTGTATTAGAAACTGTAAGTTTCTTTTATAGATGTTGTTTCATGTGAATATTTTCTGAGTTTTGATTTCTTTGGGGTTGTAATAACTTTTGGTAAAAATGCTTCATATTTCTATTAAAGTAAGGACCCTATACATGCATTTTACAAAAAAGGGTCGTACAATAGTGACGACAAGCTAGTTTGGCAAGGCATGTAACCTATTTAACCAAAGTTGACCATGTTAGATCATAGAAATTAAAGAGTCTCATTGTGCCATTACATCTAAAGCTGAAAACAATCAACACAAAAACAAGGCCATTCACTAGATCGAGTTGATTGATCAAGATGCTGTAGGAATTAAACCTGTGTCAGGAAGAGGGTCTTTGTCCTTGTGAGGAATGTTGATTTTTAAAGAGTTCTCCAAACTGATAATTGATTCTTGTGATTATTTCTTAGATTAATCTTACATTTGTTGATCATCATAAATCAATTACACAGAGAACTTCAACAATAAAAACAATGTGCCAGTAAGATCACAAAGAGACAGCCACACAAGAACACCTTATTTTACCTTGGCAAAACTCACATGGGGAAAAACCCAACCACCTTTTTCAATAGAGAAATATTCAGTTCAACAGAATCTCTTCAATCTTTCCAATCAAGAATCTTCCACAATAGTACTTCTTTCAATCCCAGAATAATGTCTCCAAGCAAAAGTCTCTTCTAATGGCAAGTCGCATCCAAAAGAGATCACATTATGCCCAATTAGCAAAAAAGAGACAAGTCCACACTCTCTTTTGGAGATGCTGAATTACATGTTTGTGACGATGAAAAGAGAAATGAGTGGGGAGGCTCTATTTATATGAGCCTTTGTAAAATTCCCTCTTGGAAATTTCCCCAAAACACCCCTGCTCTTCTTTTATTGAGTTTTCTCAGTGAAAGGTTTTGTCAAGCAGTTTATATGGACACTGCTGCAGGTATATTTTTCTTAATTTCATTGCAAAAACACATATGTAGTGAGTCCCATTCAGCATGATAACACTTCAGATGGTTATAAACTGATTTGTAGTTTACCCAGAAATACAAGTATTGCTGCTACAAGGTACATACAACACACAGCCATATATTAATTCAATTTTAAACAGCATTGGCACAAAAGTAGAGGAACCTGAATCCTGATATGTAGATCAGCAAGGCATTCTACAGCATATTGACCAGCTACTAATTAAGATTTCAGCAGTGTACCTTCCAGGTAGATATTCCCAACAGCACTGTGTAAATCATTCATTGTTACAACTTCCAGATATGCTCTGAATACATGTATAACCAGCAAGGAAAAATCGTAGGGCTCTACTCTAATGCGCAGATATTCTTCACAGTTCACACACATTCTGGTGCTTAACTCGACCTCAGAGACAGAGTTTTCTCCCACTGTATCCACGCTCAATAATATGCCCAACAAGTGGAGAAGGTCCATGGCCCCTATACTGGCCAGGAGATTCTCTTTCATGCCCAGAACTTGCCCACTGCTAGTATACATGCCCAACAACTGCCCTGTCAATGGTTTTGGCCTCCTAATCAAGGCAATTTGGCTCCTTCAATAGCAGAACTCGTCCAGAATGATGATGTGGCTTCACGTCCCTCTCTTCACATGAGAACTCAACTCAAATTCACAGGGAACTCGGCCAACTTCAAGAGCAGAGAGCTGGTTACGTTTACTCTGTTGGAAACACTGAGAGGGGGGGGGGGAGTGAATCAGTATTTCTTTTCAATTGTTATTTTTACCAGTTAGATCACTTATATTTAGAACACAAAATGAACAATAAGAATAAATGCTTTTATTAATTTCTTCTTTACAATAAATCAAGTACAATATATGTAGGGCTCCAACCCTAGATGAAGACACTGATCTTCAATCTCCCAAGCTCCAACTTGTAATATGCCAAGCACCGAATTGGACTTCCAAGGTTCCAACCTTGTCAATTTTGAGGCACCAACCTCAAGGGCTCCAACCCTATATCTGGTTCAGGCTCTGACCTGGTTTTTTGAGGACTGCATTCCTCTAGGGCTCCAACCCTATCTTCCAAGGCACCAACCTTATCTTTTCGAGGCTCCAACCCTTAGCTTTACCTTGTCAAGATATATTTGGTTATACTTCACGGCTCCCAATGTCTTCATCAACGAGCCCTGTCAATCTTCAACTATCCCTTCACTTTAGTCTCCACGTCTCGTCATCAATGACAGCGTTGTTCTTCACATGAAGGTGTCACCACTGCTCTTCATGTTACCCAAACAAAACTTCTTCAAAGTCACCTCATGATGGCTTCAATATATCATGGTCTTCAATGATCTCCACAAATCTTTAGTATGCTGTTCAACTCTGCCCTATTCTGTTCTCAAGAGAAGACTTGTTAAAATTAGCAACTAGGGCCAAACTCCATGTGGGTCTTCTTATTTATGGTAGTTGATATTTTTCTTGGATTCCTCTCGTTGAGAGGTGTAGGATTGATCTAAAGATTATTTGATTCCGACATGTATTCGTGGAGATATGAATTTATTTGTGTTATGTGACAATTCGTCAAGGTCGGCTAGCAAGAAAATTACCCCAACTTATCTTCAACGTTTCATCATAAATAGAAGGGGTCTTCAAGTCATTTTGCACACACACTTCTCCTAAGATCTCTCTCCACTTGTTTGGGTTTGGTGGCTGGAGGGATCAAGAGGGAGAAGCCCTAGATGCAGTGAAGAAAGGGTCTTCTAAGAGAGCCTTAGACGCAGATCTAAAGAGCCCTAGCCGCAATCTTATGAGGAGGTCTTTTTGCGGGTAAGAGGAGATCTATATGTAGCTCAAAGAAGCCTTTATACACTATCAAGGAGTCATATTCGCAGCTCAAGGAGGAAGCCTAACCGCTGTCCAAAGATGGAGATCTAGTCATAGTGAAGGAGGCCTATACACAACTGAAGAAGAAACCCTCATACGTAGTCCTAAGTGCCCTAGCCGCAGTTCAAGAAGGGACCTTAATCCGCTGTAACAAGAGACCCTCAAACGCAGCTAAAGGAGGCCTTGATCCGCTCTCTTGAGAGGCTCCTATTCTCAACCTCGAGAGCCCTAATCTGCTGTCTAGAAGAGTCACCTAATACACTGTCAATAAAGATATCTAGCTGTAGAGAAAGGAGTATCTAGCTGTAGTTTGATCAACTGTCTAAGGGAGTTCAATACGCTACAAAGGAAGCCCTAAAGAGCCCTAGCCGCAGCATAAAGGAGCCATATATTAGCGTGAAGGAATCCCTGTGACAGCATGTTAATTCCTGTTGTTTAAGGGCTTTTTGGGTCACTGTTTGAAGGAAGCAAAGTTACAGTGCACTGCTACGCTAGGCGGCAGGCCATAGCCAACAGTTGGAGGCCTTTAAGTGTTGCGTTTAGAAGGATAACAACCCTATAAGACAACGTGTAGTTGGAGGGACTGTATGAAGGCTAGCCGCAGTCAATAGGTGAATTGTTGGATGTGTTTAGGGTGATGTGGCACTCAGAGCTTGTGCCCTAACCAGTGACTAGGTCTGCCATAAAATGCGCCAGTCCTTGCAGCATATGAAAGGTGCTAGATTAGCAGCCTTGATATGATCAGTGAAACAACAAAGGAAGGAGAGTCTTATGGAAGAAAAACTTCAGTATGTTGGGTAATTGGTTGTGCTGTTCTAGGCCTATCATCTGTTGCATATATTCCATCCTCATTATGTCATCTTCATGGTGAAGATCTCTGATGTTTGATCTCCTATTTTGGCAAGTCAAGTATTGACTTCAAATGTATTTGTACTATCTCTCTCTGCTGAACTATTGAAGAATATAAGAAGATTTGATCAAGGGTTTCCCCACATTGGGGTTTGTCCTTGGTTGGTGCTAGATCTTGTGTCCTCTAGTCTTGGCTTGTCTTCTGTTGTTTATGTTTATGTTCTATTTTCACTTTACTATCATGCTGATGTGATTGCTAATCTGAATATTGTCATTGGGCTATATGAAAAATTGAAGTAAATTGCTCTAAGCATAGAACATACCAAAAATTAACAAGACTTCAACAAGCTCTATTTGTCCAATCCCAATAAATCAACACTTCGACCACGACAACTATGACAACTTCGACCACGACAACTATGCCAACTTCGAACATGATAGGCTCAACCACGACAGCTTCAACTGCAGCAACTGCTACAAGTTCGACCACGACAACTACGACAACTTCGACCACGACAGCTTCAACCACAACAACTACAACAGCTTCAACTACGTCAATTGTGACCACGGCAATTTCGACCACGACAACTACGGCAATTTCGACCACGACAACTACGACAACTTCGACCACCGCAACTACGACAACTTCGACCACGACTTCCTTAAAAAGTTGCCCAAATAGTAAACTTCAATGTCCTCCTTGGCCTCTTATTTTCTCCTGTAATTCTTGTCTGAATTCTGTGCTCAATCTCAGAAAAGATCACCGAAATCTGATGGCTAGAATGAGGAGACAAACTTATATTTATACTAGTTTTGTGTTAAGGTGAGGAGACACGTCACTTGAATGAGAGGCCAAGTTGCATGAGTCGGCTCATGTCGGCTTGCATTAAAATATATATTTCTCAACTTAAAAATTCATTTTCTCAGCAACCACTGGGAGTTTCGGGGTAAGTAAGGGCTCATTAGAAAGAGAAAAAATCCTCTTTAAGATGGTCTAGGTCCCATTGAGAAAAGATGCCTCTAAGGTGGCAAAAATAATTTTTCTTTGTGACTGTCCTTAAATTTTATGCATAAAAAGTTTGGGACAACATGAGGAATGTTTGGGACAGTATGGCTTCTCCATTGTTTGGCTTCTTCATCATCATAAGATCATGTAGGACATCCATGTCATCATGATAGTATCCATCAATGAGTGTATCATCCTATGTCATCATATAATGGTGCAGTGATATGTCATAGGTAATCTCACATGGTCCAGGTTCGAGTTTGGGTTTTACAATGGTTAGGTTCGGTTTGAGTTTGAATGTTTTGATGAGGTTTGCTGTTAGGTTTGTCTATATATATATATATATATATAATGAATTATAGGATAAAATAGTAAGAAATCAACATCACTAAACATCAAAAATGCTATCACGGACATGGAAACTGCAAGGATAAATTACAAGCTTGAGTTGTGACATGAAGTTATGAATTTTGATCTCTGGACTTGGTCAATGGCTATGAGGTTCGCCGAACCTCAAAATTTTTTTAAGGTTCGCCAAAATTCGAACCTCAAGGTTAAAGTTCGACGAACTTTGTGACATAGGGACTCATAGGCAACATCGTTAGAAAAGTTCCAAGGTAGTCTTCCAACCATCAAATGAGATCTTCAACGTCATCATCTAGTCTTCCAACCATGTTATCAAGACCTCATCAAGTGCCATCATCAAGTGTGGTCATTCATCAAGTGTAGTCGTCCATATGTCATCAAGGGTTAAGGTCTAGATCATCAAATAAGGCACGCGATTGGAATTTGGCACTTGGTACTTCTCAAGACTTTTTCATTAGCGGCTCGACATATTAATTGATGGCATTCTTCTCAAACAAGAGTCATGACATCATCATCTGGAACCAGGCATCTCAAGAATATTTTCCATGTCGACCAATGCCATATTGACATCAATGACAACCTTGATTAACAATATTCCTCTTTGTCATTGATGGCAATATTCTTGCCCTTCCAACATTCTCTCCCCCTTTGACATCAATGGAAAATGGGGTGCCCAAGTACTCCCCTTGTCAAGCTGCTTCTTTTCATCATATTTTCTTCATCAATAGTAGTTCTTCATAGGTATGTTACTCCCCTTGTCATGGTGCTCTTTCATCTGGCAATATGGTCCAAGTTGCATTTCTTCATGGATGAACCAACTCCCCCTATCTGCATAAACTCCTCTACCTCAAGAAAGATTACTTGCTTAGTGATAAAAAAGAAGAGATCCTCAACAATAGTCCACCGGATGAGAAAGGGATCATATTCTTCAATGGAGTTGCTCCCGAGAGAAGATCTATCAAAGGATGATTGTCCATGTATGACTCATCAAGGATTTCATAGGGCCCATTTATGGATAGCTTCTCCAAGAATGCTCAAGAATCACAAACTCCCCCTAACTGTATGCATGGTCTCCTTTTTGGCAGAGTCTCACCATCAAATATTTGGAATATCAAGGATGACTTCATCAAATCAACAACATGTATTGTTGGCTGGAGTGATCAAGAGACTTCTGGATCCAATTTGCTTCCTTCTCCATACTTGTGTAACTTTCTTCTCTGGCTTGGTTGACATAGTTTTAGCTTGTTGAGGGACCCAAGTCAAGTTACAATCATGTGCCATATGTCCAATGTTATGGCAATTGAAGCACTCCATCTTGTTCATGAATAAGAAATCATGACTTCTTCTTATAAAATTACTTCTTGGAGATTTACTGGGACCATTATATTTGTCTTTGTGATATGCCCTACAATCTTTTTCAATCCGCCCAAAGTTTGTACAAGAATAGCAATAACCAAGAAATACACTTTGATACTTGGGAGATGAATATTTCCTTGATGTAATTCTGAAGTCTTTTTGCCTTGGGATTATTTGATGATATTCATTACCTTTTGTATTCTTGACACCATCTGCAAGTCTCCTTGGAATAGGATTTCTTCCATTGTTGTCTTGACTCTTCTCCTTGCCTTTGTTGGAACTGGGAGCATCAACATTTCTTCCTGGCTTCCTCACATCCTTGTGTTGGAATTTCTAAGTTTAATCCATTAAGAATTCTTCCTATACTATCTGATTTATTTCTTCCTACTTGTTCAATTACTTAACAAGTTATTTACCATGTAAATACTAAAAATAAATACAAGTACAGTATCAACATCTACAGATCATCAACTAAAAGTAAACAAGCACACAAGTGACACCGTTATTTTTGGACTAATGTCCCTGGAAAAACCCAATGCGGGAAAACTGATGCAACTATTCAGAGGGTTTTATTATTATGCAGTTTTCAAAATACAACTAGGGTGCCAGAAATGGCTCACCCAACAGAGAATGCCCTCGACAGTAGTACCTCTCACTCGGAGACAAATATTCTAGCTGATAAATCACCGGATGAACAATCCCATAGCAACAATTGCAGCTTTCGCTGCACTGCGTCACTTTGATAGGGACTGCGTCACCCTATCTGGCTCACCAGCTCCTAGTCTGTCCCACGAAATCCTCCCAGCGTTGCCTCTAGTCCTGCTAGCCTCTGCGTTAACTTCTAGAACCTCTGCGTCAGCCCCTAGACCCTTTGCGTCTCACATGCTGGCCTCTTTGGCTTTGCGCAACACTTGGATGCCTTTGCGTAGCCTCTAGCTGCCTCTGCGTCAACCTCTTTGGGATCTGTGCAGCTCTTGGATGCCTCTGCGTCAACCTCTCTGGGATCTGTGCTGCGTATCTGGTACCAACTTTGCCTCTCTGCTATGTATTCATTGCCCCTTAGCTGCAACTCAAATCACTTGTTCAATTTTCTCAGCGAACCTCGCCCTAGAAAAATCGAACTAACTGATTAATTTGGTGTGTTCTCTAACTAACCCTCAAGCCTCCTCTTATACTTTTCTTGTTGGTCCATTAACGATCGATATTAAATCTCTAATAAATGACTAAGATTAGATTTGACTTGATCCATGACTTTTGGACCCTTCTAACCCAGTTTTATATTAATACCCATTAATATTTTATTTTTCCTAAGTTTAGACTTAGGAACTCCATTAAAAATATTAATTATTTTAATATCTCCCAAATCAGTTAGAATCTGCCCAAACCATTTCTGGGTCTTGGAGATCTCATGTGCTTCAGCCTCTCCACCAATTTTCATGGCTAGAGCATATCCGATGCTACCCCAAATCAACACTCCCTCTTAGCGAGGACTGTGCTCTAGTAATACTCCACTGAGTATCTCCCTGATCATCCAGCATCGGTCCCTGTGCTGATGGTAGGCTTCCCTGCCCAACATCCTCTGCACTGCTGCATCATGTACTGCTACCCATGGCCCCGACACTGCCACTGTTGCATCCTTATGGTAGCTCCCTCTGCATCCGTGTTGCTGCTGGTCCATATACCCAACACTGCATCTGCATTGCATCCCCTTCTCCTCACTTTGCATTGTGCTGTCCATAGCACTGCCATTGCTAACTGCTGCACTACAAGCTAGTTACTGAGAAGGAAGTAACTGATCCACCCAACTCTGACATCCTTGTCAGGCTAGAGACACTCCCGATGCTGGAGCTCCCTCTGATGCTAACAAGTGCTCCCCTATTGACCTCTGCGGTACTGCAACAACTCCATGCATCTCACACCATTGCAAACCTCTCTGTGCCATCTTGCACTGGTGCAACACTCTCTTGCTTCTCGCACTGTTGCATCCTGCTAGCCTCGGTGTTGTCTGGGGACTCCTGCACTGTAGCACTCTCAGCCGCTCCATCTGCATTCATCTCTACCAACATCCGCCAGTCCTACTACTCCTCTTCGAGGCTCTCGTAGCAAGGTATAATCCAAGAGTTTGGGTACCTCGAGGATCCTGCCCCTCATCACCTGTAGTCCATCTGACTACAGCTTGATGTCTCCCCACTTCCTCTCAAGTGGCACATGAGCACTCATGGTGCGATCGTCATCTGCCTCGACTTATTTCTCCGCCTTTGCTGGCGTTGCCTTGGTCTCGGAAGCCTCTCCCTTGCTCTTCTTCCTTGGACATTGGTTTGCAAAATGACCCAGCTCCCCACAATGGAAGCACTTGACCTTGGAGAGGTCCTTCTTTTTCGTCTTTTCCTACTTTCCCGCAGATGCTAGAGTCACATCCTGTTCTTCCTCCTTGATTTTGACCCCTTTACCGCTACTCCCCGCCTTGGTCAACCGTCTAATCTCTTCTTGATGAAGAGTCGCCCATAGTTCCTCCCAATCCGGAAGGCTCATTCTGCCCAGTATGCTCTGGACAAATGCCTCTCAATCCTCTCAGACTGTGTTCAATGCGGTCATCACCAACATCTCATCCGATGTGGCCCCTATCGAAGTCAACTGGTCACGGATCTCCTTCAATCGACCGAGGAAGACATCTATCTGCTCTATCTGCTTTCCCTTCTGCACTTGGTATGACCACAACTGATTCTCAAGTAACATCTTCCTTTGGATGGAAGTATGTTGGTATAGTTTCTTTAGGGCCTCCCACATCTCATTTTCCGTATTCTTCTCGCCAATATGCGTACCACATGATCGTTGCCCCCATCAAGGATGATGCACTTTGCCCTGACCATTGCTTCCTCATACTTCTCATTTTTAGCTGGGTCAACTAGGATCGCTATAATTTTCAAGGTGAAGTCCTTGATGCGATATCTGTCCAGAATGGACAAGATCATGGCCTTCCAAACCACCAAGTTGGACGCTCCGTCCAGTCTATCCTGATCTCTCAGCCCATTCACTGCCATCTCGCTGCTCTTCTTTCGACTTCTCCGAGAGTCTCTACTTTCCTCCTGGAAGTCCTCTATTTGATACCTGCTGAGTCTCTCCACTTCCCATCTGGAAGTTCTCGATTCGACTCCCTCTGAGTCTCGATTTCCCTTCTGGAAATCCTTTTGCCAACGTCGAGTTGCCCCACCCTGATCGTCTGTGCAATTTCACCACTGATCTAGGTGGATATTGGTAGTCCCCCACCAATTCCACTTGGACCCCCACCATTGTTTCTTTCAGTTTTTTAGTTTCCTCAATTGTAGCACAATTTACTATTTTTAGCAGTTTTTCGGGTGCCGTTTTGAGGCCTTAAATGATGTTTTTTTGGAAATCTACCACCAGCAATTTTTGACAAAATTGTATTTTCCGTTGTAGTCCTCGAAGAGATCTTTCCAACAGGGTATCATGCGCATAAAATGGAGATAATATGACCAAGTCACAACCTCGGGAAGTTGGCTATCCAACTAACCCCAACGGGGCCCATAAACACTTGGTGTTACACCTCCTCGAGTTAGGGTTTTTGTTGTTTAGGGTTTTCTCTTATTGTTCAATAATAAAAAAGGCCCTTGAGCCTCATTGTAATGTAGTTTAGAGGCATGTAGCCGCCACATCTCTTCTCAGGGATAAGCTACCATCGCCTAAGCTAGTTTATATCCACTTCTGTTTGTAAGCATATTTCAGTATTTTACATTAATGAAATGAAGTATTATTTCTGCTGCACTTTTGTATTTATGGTTATGTCTATAATTTGTTGCATCCCTGTTTAAATTGAAGGAGTTTTGGTGCCTTCTTATTTTACAAGAGCATCAATTGAAGGAGTTCACTACAACACATTACTGTACCAACAGATCCTATCATGTTGCATGAGTACCGGAAATATGATGCCAAGGTCAGGGGTATTATCCTAGTTGTGGTCAAGGACCAGATAGTTCCACATTTAGTGAAAGAAAATACAACCAAGAAGATGTGGGATTCCATCAACAAACTTTTTTAGGATAAAAATATGAATTGGAAAATGATCCTTCTTGTCGCATAGAATGTCTAAGCAATGCGACAACGACTCAGATCGAGTGCTGTCACCCTAATCCCCATTCTCTCCGTTTAAGCTAGCTCCCAACAACAGACTAAGGGGGGTGGACCCTACGGAAATGGATGGAAGAAGGATTAGTTAGGAACCAACCAATTCGAGAGACACAGTGAAGCGACCAAATACTCGTTTTAGATTAAGAAAGATTTTGAAGGATTAGATTAGATTTAGACGATTGATGCCAGTGCCTTATGGAGTCAACTAGCTGAGTAAATTTAGGACAAGTACTCATTGGATAACCGCTGCTTGGATATATAACTATCTTATATGAAATGTAGATCCTAAAATTGATGTGAGAAGCAAGAATCTTGGTTCATTTTAATTAAATGCCTATCTAAGTTTTAACTCTTCGATCCTTTCTATATTGAGCCTGATTTTGTAGTAAGTGGCAGAGAGAAGATAAGGTGAAACACACTAAGGTGTGATTGACGATACATCTCTTGAAAATATAACATACCCAGTGCCTTCGGCGCTGCAGAGACTATGATTCTGGCAATTGCAAGGTCACTGTTTTAAGTACGAAGAGAAATAGACTTCTCAAGCAAAGATGGATGGGCACCTATCTTTTTATCGACCAAGCTTATGCCTGGGAGTAAATTTTAATTATGCAAGACTAAGTTAATATGCAAGTGCATGAGATGATTAGAAGATGTTTTAGTGAGACAAAAAGTTAAATACTCAAAGCACTTAGATTAAGATTTATTTTGAGTTAAACACTAAGTACTTTAATGAAAAATCCCAATTAAACAGATGCTCAAAATACTAAATTTTAAGAACCGAAAGATATACAATTTTCCACAAGTCAACGATAGAGTATTCAATAAAAATGCTGATCACAATTGAAAATTCTCAAAACTAATTATTCAAAAAATATCCAATAATTCAAGTAAATGGCTCTAAACTTAGAATTAATATTGTTCTTAGATAGTGAAAATGTATGAGCAATCAGGCATTAGAATTTAAAACCCAATATCAATGATCATAAAACTTAGTTGAAGCACAAAAATAATGAAGGCCTAAGCTCTTAAATTTCACTAATTAATTACCAAGAAAAAACCATGAAATTTAGATGCTATTCGAATAAACACTTCAAATAATTCTGAAGTTAAATGATTTTCTAAATGACTTAAATCCAAAAAATATTTCGTTTCCCTAGAAATATTTTAAAGTTTTAAGGCCCCAAAACCCTTATCACATTAAAAAAAGGAACTTAAATTAAAATTTGTGTCTCACTTAAAAATCCTTTAAAGTTACATGTGATAATGTTTGTGAATGAAAATTAAATTTTTTAAAGGGGGCAATGAATCAAATGATTTCATTGTGGAAAATAAAAAATTTAATTCTTTGAAGGGCCAAAGGCCACTTAAAAAATTAATTAAATTTAAGAATTGTTTATGAAAAAGTAAAATTTAATTTTTTTAATGGGCCAAAAGCCACATAAAAAATTAAATCTAAATGTGAAGGTGTTAAGGTAAGTGTTTTATGAAATTTTAAGATTAATTCTTTTTTTAAAAAGCCACTAATTTTTTTTTTCATCTAATGATATGTCAGGAGGCCTTTTTTTTCATCTAATGATATGTTAGGAGGCCTTACACCAACGTGAGAAAAAGCGAAGAGGAGCTAGGGCAACGAGGGATAGAAGCTCATGTGGGCTGATGAAAAGGATGAAAGAAGTGAGGTGCTTGAGGGACGCGGAGGGACAGGGCTACATGATGCCTGAGGTAGAAGGGTAAAACACAGGTAGAGAGGAAGCGTTATATAGGCAGGAGATGGGAGTTGGGGATGTGTAGGAAAGGGACGCGAGATAGGAGGGACCATACAAAAATAAAGGCATCGGATTGAGGTAGCTCACGTAGAGGATGAGGGGATGTGTAGGAGCTGAGGGCAACGAGTTAGGGAGAGCGAGGAGCTAGGTCGATGGGAGAAAGAAAAATTATAAGGGAAACGCAGATGCAACAGAAGGTGTAGTGAGGGATTAACAATTGAGGAAGAAAACATAGAGGGTATGGAGCTGTGAAGGGGCAAAGGAAAATTGCAGAGATTGGAAGAGGGTTTTTGCAAAGGGGGTTTCAACCTCAGAAAAATTTGAAAAAAAGCTAAAAAACCCTTGGAATTTATTTATTTATTTTTTGTTTCTTCACTCCAATTATTTTATGAGAAAAACCCAAATCTGAAAAATTTTAATTTGATGATTTTGATTGAAATTTTCCTCGCAAAAAATAATTTTTGAGAGAAGATTTTGAAAAATCTCCTTGTGGAACTTTAGA
The DNA here is from genome assembly GCA_031772625.1 of Pinus tabuliformis. Lineage (NCBI taxonomy): Eukaryota > Viridiplantae > Streptophyta > Pinopsida > Pinales > Pinaceae > Pinus > Pinus tabuliformis. The sequence continues at coordinate 1,338,515,563 of CM062818.1, forward strand.
TCTCCTTCTGCACAAGCGAAAAATAAAAACCTAAGACCCAATACATATACAAAAACTTGAAATCAAAAACCCAATCCCAGGTTAGAAATCGAAATAAAAATTTAATTTTTCAGATCTATACACTTAAATTACAGATCTATCAGATTTGAAGAGTATGAGTCCAACTCCGCTCCCAAATTTGTAGATTTAAGACTCTTTCTAGTTAGATTTAATAATTTAGCACAATATTTTGAAGATAAATAATTTTTTAAGTTTTAGGTATTAGCTTAAGACACCTCTGCAAGATATAATTCATTAGATAATCTAGGAATTTTAATTCGGAAGACTCTCTAGACCTTAAGTTTCAGGAGTCGACTGATTCAATCGAGAGCTTCCCCAAACGCCCAATATTTCTGAATCAAATGATTTCTGCACACTTATAAAATAAGCCGTTAAATCAATAGAGGTATAAAATAACTATTAAACCTTTAAAGATTAGAGATACTTGCTAATCAATTAAAAATCTTAGTGCTATCTTAAAACCCAACAACCTTAAGCAAGATACCTGATCAATAGATTGATCTACAAGAGCTATTAACAAGCAGTTTACAAATAAGATTAACAAAACTTTAAATACAAGTTACGATAAAATACCGGAGATGAACACTACCATCAAGTAAAACCCCAAAGACTTTGCATTTTATTATTCCAAAACAATTTACAAGAGCTTAAAGAGCTAGTACACGATTCAAAGATCGGATTCTTTTAAAAGAAAAATGACCTCTAATTTATAGATTAATTCTCCAACTGCTAATTGGTTTGATTTCCGTCAAGGTAATCTCAATCGTTGAAAAAGATTTAATTATTTTTTAATCTTCTTTGTCAAAATTATTTTATTTTTGAGGAAAATTCGAATTTTTCATTTAATTCATTTTTAATTAACTCAAAATTAATTATTTTGAGCTGATTTCGTTAAAAAACTGACTTCGACTTAACTACCAAGGCCCAGGGGTCCAAAAGATCTTGAAATTTTCAATATTCCCTTGGCCGGGTCACGAACTTTTAATTTGGAGAATTAATTTTTCTTAGGACTTAAAATTAATTAAATTTTTGGATTATAGTTTTAATTTGTTTTTGTCAGAAAATTTAATTAATTGACTCATGAGGGGATTAATGATTTGTCCGACCCTCAAATAATTTAGCCATGGTGTCTAAATATGAGGAACCATGCACTAAAATGTTTTTATATCAATATATTACAATTTAATACATGAAGGGGGAACACCCATTTGTTATAGACTCTCAATCATTTACCCAATTTTGCGACTCAAATATGATCTAGTAGACCAAGTAATTTGTAATAAAACAATTTAGCCAGTTAAATTAAATTACTCCCAAATTACTTTATTGAAGACTTGACTATAATGCTAGGATTTACTTAAAATCATGACGACAAAATGCACTCTAGGTTTTGGGTCAGGTTGGAGGGAAAAACTCTGTTGATCATCCGTGTTTAAAAAAACACATGAATCGGTGAGACAAAAAACCTCTTAGGATAGAAATCATTATAAAAAAGGTAGGATTACCTAGGTTGTTACATACATAGATGGTCTTTACTATGATCGTTTACATTATAAACTTGCAGAATTGGTTGACAACTTTTACAGAAAGATCACTGAAGATGATGATGAAATCCGAGTAATCTTCATTGCCCGAGCATGATGGAATCTACTTGTGAAAATGTACACTGATATAGGGTATTTGAAGTGGAGTGGTCAATAATCCTAAGAGGGAAACTCAGAAGAACTAGACAAAATAAGGGAGCATTGTCACCCACAAACACATCGACAATTGCTCAGGGCGGGGGTTTTCACTCTGATCCCTGTCGACTTCGTTCTATGAGGGGTTAGTCCTTATGGAAATGAGGTGAGAGACAAGTTGGAAACCAACCTATCTGGGAGACACAGTTGAGTGGCCTAACCACTAGGTTAATTTAAGCAAGATATAAGATTGGATTCGCTATTGAGACCTGTTGTCACACAAAGTGTCTAGACACCGTGACAACGCTCAGAGTAAGGGCTGTCACTCTAATCCTTACTCTGTTTAGACTCTCTCCTAGACAAGTCAAGGGGGGTAGTCCCTAGGGTGAATGAATGAGGGTAGCTTGTGGAACACAGACTCTAAGAGACTTAATGATGAACAACTTGATGACTATAAAACAAGTCCTAGTTAACCAAGATGGATAGATCAAACAATTAAAACAAGTAAGACGCAACCACAAGATAGAAATGATTTTAGACCAGTGCCTTAATATTCAGTTAACAATAAACCAAATGAAAACAAGTTATCCATAGCAATTTATAAATGTGATGAAAGTGACGATCATGAACGACTAAATGCAAATGCTCAAAACTTTATTATAGACGAGTGCCTTAATATTCAGTTAACAATAAACCAAATGAAAACAAGTTATCCATAGCAATTTATAAATGTGATGAAAGTGACGATCATGAACGATTAAATGCAAATGCTCAAAACTTTATTATGCAAGATATTCTAGCAATTAAATACCATGAAGAGCTATGAAATTTAACTACTAAGCAATCTATGATTTTATATTTAAAATGATTTTCTTCAGTAACCTAGATCTAGAATTTATCTTTCTCCTATAGTCAATCTTTAGATATGATTCTAAAACATCAATCACGCTTGACAATAAATAAATCAATTCCACAAAATTCTCCCTTTAAAATTTTACACTACACAAAAGACACCAAGGAACTTTATATTATAATTTAATTATCCCTTAGGTAAATTTTTAATGTGCTAAGCTTATGAAGCAAATTTGATGTGGCAAATGTTTAATTAATTTTTTTTTTAATGTGATCAAAGGTAAAAATCAAAAGACAAAATTTTTAATGGGCTAGGCCACATAAAAATTTAATTTTTTAAATGTGAAAGCATAGGTCCTCTTATGGTTTAATTTATTCGAAATTTCAAAGTCACAAAAAATGAAAATTTTTAATTTTTTTAGTTTCTATTTTAAACAAAAAACAAAATATCATGAAAATCAAAACAAAAGAAAAAATAATAATAAAAAAATGAAATGAAATTAAAAAGAATCTTTAAATTTTGAGATTTTTTAATTTAAATAAAACAAAACAAAAATAAAAAGTCAGAAATTAAAGGCCACAAACAAAAGAAAGAAATTAAAATGATGTCAAAAACTAGCCCTAAAAGGAAATACAAAAAAAGGTAAAGGGAAATCGAAATGTTTTGTTGTGTGTATAGAGGTAGGACTGACAGCGACAAAGAGGAGCTCGAGCGATGGCAGCACGCATGTCGATGGAGGGATGGATATGGCAGTGAGGGAGATGGAGAAGAGGATGAGGAAGCCGCGGAGAAGGGTTTGCAGAATTGCGAGTTTGATTGGAGGTGTAGAGGGAATAGATGGCCACAATACTGATCGAGAGGGAAAGGATGGAGCTTTGAGTGACGACGGGTAGAAATGAGGGTCGAATGAGGGCAGTGAGGAACACAACAGTGAGGAGCCCGACTATAGGTTGAGGGAGATAGCAAGGGAAGGCCGCAGATAGGTAGCGAGTAGGAAGTGAGGACGCAGAGAGATGGCAACGATGAGGAAGGGACTGAGGTTCTCACGCAGAGGAAAAGGAACAGAAGGGATGTGAAGGAGAAATGAAGGTATAGATGTTGGAAAGGAGGACGCAACAAACAACTGAGAAAGGATGGACAGAAGAGAGGGAAAGGGCCACGACTTAGATGGAGTTTCGAGGGCAGCGAAGAAATTCAAAATTTGCAGCAGACAATTGGAAAACCCCAGGCAACAGAGAAAAGAGAGGCTTCCAGGCTGCAAATGGTAGCCTCAAAAACCCCAGAATAAACCCAGAAAAATCGAAATTTGACACCAATATATCGTTTGCTTCAGATTTCTCTTCGAAACACTCATAAATCTCTAGATTTAAATTTTAAAACCCTGTAGCTGTAAAATTTTATGAAAAAATGTCCTTGCAAAATGATAGTGAGGCCAGATCTTACCCTCCAAGGCCTAGATCTGGCCTCAAATATAGATTTCCCTTTCAGATCCGTACCTGCAATGACAAAAACAAAACACCCCAGAAATCAAATATACAAATAAAATTGAAAAACCTCAAAAACCCAGTTAAATAATTACAATAATTACAAGATGAAGGCTCTAAGCAGCCAGATGTATCATTATTCCGCACATAAATTAATTTTTTTTATTTTTAAAAGGAGGTGCTAACTCAAAACCCTCATGCATCACAAAACAAAAATCTTATGATAACCTGTAGCTAATTTCATATACAAATAAAATTGAAAAACCTCAAAAACCCAGTTAAATAATTACAATAATTACAAGATGAAGGCTCTAAGCAGCCAGATGTATCATTATTCCGCACATAATTTTTTTTTTTTTTTTTTAAAAGGAGGTGCTAACTCAAAACCCTCATGCATCACAAAACAAAAATGTTATGATAACCTGTAGCTAATTTCGCTGGGCTCTTCAGAAAATACGAATCAGGAGTTGGCTGGTCCAACTAAAAGCTTCCCACAACGCTCGATGATCTAAATCAAGATCTCCCTGCAAAACTCGATCCAACCATTAAAATAGGGTGATAAAATAATAATAAAACTTAGACAAATAGAGATACCTTCTATTACGTTCAAAATATAAATTATTATTCATACCCCAGCGACTGAGCAAGATACCTGTACTCAAATCACTCTTCAGAAGCTATCATCAATGGCTTTAGAAAAAAATATGCATGAAAATAAAACATCTTACAGTATTCCCATGAAAAGTAATACCAACAGAATTTAACCCTAAAGTCTTTCTTTATTATCCAGGAAAAAGATTACACTAGATCTTCTTGTTAAGCACACGACTCAAAGATTGGATGGATCGACTGACAAATGACCTCCTACTTAAAGATAAATCCTCCAACGGCTAGTTCGAGTGATCCTCGTCAAAATAATCTCGACCGTTGATGAAGATCAAAATTTCTTTTAATCTCATTTGTTGAAATATTTAAGTTTTGCAGAAATTTAAAATTTTCATTTAAATGTATTTTAATTAACTCAAAATAGAAATTTTGAGTTAATTTCCCCAAAAAACTGACTTTCACTTAACCCCCAGGGATCAAAGGTTTAAAATTTATCAAATTTACTTTAGTCTCAGGATCTCTTAAAATTTAATTTTTTAGGACTGACGAATTTTGCCTTTTGGAGAATTTAAATTTACTTAGGACTTAGAATTAATTAAATTTCTGGCTTAGAATTTTAATTAATTTTGGGCCAAAAAATTTGATTAATTAATCCATGAGGGGATAAATTATTTTTCCAACCCTCAAGATACTTTTTATCATGATTTACATATTTTTTACATCATAAGGAGGAAAATTCATTTGTAATAGACCCTCATAGACTACCCATTTATGCGACACAAGTATAATCCAACAAACTAAGTAATTTGTAATAAAATAATCTAACCAAATAGTTAGGATTATTCCCAAATTCCTTTTACATAGATTTGATCTAGAACACTAAGACTCGCCTAAGATCCTAGCGACAAAATCTATTCCAACTTTCGGATAAGACTGGAGGGAAAAACTCTGCTGATCATCCGAAAATGAATCAGTGAGACGAAAAACCTCCTATAATGGAGATCGTCACTAGAAAGGTAGGTTTACCTAGGTCGTTACAGACATGATATGCATCTGTTGAGATCATTTATATTATACACATGCATAATGGGTTTACATAACATCTTGGAAGTCAGACTGATGATGATAGTTTGGACGACACGAACACATCGATTAGGGGTTATCTCTTTTGTAGAAAAAGGGAGTGTACTATTATGGGTCGTTGACATGTAGTGGTCAACAAGACCAATGCCTTGTGGAGTCAAAATATTGGTCATTTACAGATTAGATGCCAAGTAATTTGGATGGACAACTGACGCTTAGGTGCCTGTGAAAATGACGTGAGTGATTTCTTGAAAATAAGTACTTAATAAAATTAAGGGGCAATCCTTAAACAAAAGATGACTTGCCAAGATAAGAAATACTAAAATGAACAGGAAAATACCAATGATATAATGAGTAACCAAAAGATGAACGTATGATTTTCACAAAAGGCAAGTACCTAGAGGCTAGGACATAAATAATATACCATGAATAATTCGAGCCAAAGCTCACTTAGATATAATGTCAATTTGGTGAAATTTCTCAAGATTGATAACGATATTCCTTAGATAATCAAGTTTAGACACAATTAGCAAGCTAGATCCCAAAGTGACAAGATGCTAGCGAAATAAAGATCATTCAACAATATGTGATTAATGCCGATGTGTACTTGGACACAAGAAACACCCGAGGTACTAAATGCTTTCAGATAGTGTTTTCAATGCAGAACATGAAGCTTTGGGTCACCTTGCAACACGTGTTAGGATGTCAAACCAGTAGGAACTTAGTCCAATATAACCATGACAAATGACATCAATGTAGAACAACAATAATGAACCTTTTGTGTGCCGCTTGAGTCTTAATGACTTTGAATGATTATTTCTAGGACAACAACAAATAAATTAATGTTAAAATTTAGTACCTCATATAAAGGCAAACAGTGAGCACTTATGGATGCAAGGATGTAATTGATGAGTTGCAAGAGGCAGCAGAAGAAAATGATCATAACAGTCCTCTAAATTGATGAGATGCCAAACAATAAGATACCTAACAATTGTTAGGTTTTGTAGCATCAGATGTGTTTTAGCCACAAAATTTGGTGGAGAGGTTAGAATACATGTATTCTCCAAAACCCAGAAATCGTTTCTGGAAATTCCACAAAGAGACGACTTATTTAAAAGAATTAGTCAGTTTTTAATGTTTCCTAAGTCTAAACTTAGGGAATATGATTAAGTAAAGGGTATTAATCAAGTCATGGTGAGAATCTTCCAGAAACAGACATGGATCGAGTTCTAGTTAATCCTAACCATCGATTAAGTTTTAATCATGACTGTTGATGTCTCAACGAGAGATTATAAGAAGAAACTCGATGGGGCTTGGAGAACACATACACACAAGAAGTTCGTTTTCATTGGCAGATCGATTACCAAAGTAGCAGTGCTAGTGAGCTCGTTGTAGTGAGAGAGGGGCAGGGTTAGTAAGGCCAGAGGAAGTTTTCCTAGTTCTGGTGAGTGCACTAAAGAGGGGAAGTGAGCGCCACACAGAGGCAACGTAGTGCTTTAAAGGGGATTCCATATATTGCTAGGGAGAAGCAGTGATTCAGTGCCAGAAGCCAGAGAGAGTATGGAGGCCAGGAGGATCCATCTTCCAGACAACAACTGATCAGATAGCGAGAGGGAAGTAGTTCTGAGTTGTGGGAAGCAGTACTGCGTAGGCTGATGCATTGACTGTGCAAAGGCAGCAAAGAGCAGCTTAACTTGAGCCAAGGTCAGTGTCGGATCGCCAGTGGGAGTGGGATTTTTGAAAGGGAGTGCGTAGAGCCAGTCAACAACTGTGCAGAGGAGAAGAGGAGGAGTTTGAATTTTTGCAGAGATGGCATCAACATGTCTGAGAGATCAGGATCGGTTAGACGGAGCCTCCAACTAAGTGATCTGGAAGGCAAGAATTTCCTGTCTTCTAGATGAATACAATCTCAAAGCCTACATCGATAGTGTGGTAGCCATACCCACATATGCAGATTAGATGAAGACTTACAAGAAGGAGATGCGAAAGCAAATATTATGATTCTCGATGGGGTTCAAGATCACATGGTGTCTCACATAGCAGGCAAAGATATTGCCAGGCAGATGCAGGAAGCTTTTGCTATGCTATACCAGGGATTGTCTGAGCAACGAAAGATGTATCTTGAGGAGAAGCTGAGATGTACAAGGATGCAGAAAGGGAAGTGCACAGATCCCTTCCTCACTAGGATTCAGGATGTCTGATACCCACTGTTTGCAGTAGGGTTAGCGCCCCAGCTTACAAAATTGGTACGATTAGCTCTAAACAACGTTTTTGAAGACTGGCAGGTCTTCATCTAGAGCATTCAGGGCAGAGAAAAGTTGCCAGATTGGGATTGAATGTGGGCCGATTTGCAGGAGGAATTGAGACAATCTCTTCTAAAGAGCTCCATCAGTGGCATCAAAGGGTCCTAGTCAGGGACAGGGGGAGTAGAGAAAGAAGAAGAAGGCCCTGTCAAAGTTCAAGTGCTTCAGATGTGGCGAGCTTAGCCACTACAATATCGAGTGTCCTCTCATAAAGAAGGGCAGGGAGGAGAAGTAGGACCAACAGGCAGCTTCAATAGAGATCAATAGGCTTTCCTCTAGTTTGGAGGAAGACTTTTCCATGATCACCAATATACTTGCAGGAGTGAGGTGGGGTGATTTGGAGTTGTATCCCCAGAGAGTTACAGATGGGTAGGATTCTTGAGGAGGTCCACCTCATGAATCAATACCTTGCTACGGGAGTCCACAGTATTTTAGTAGCAGGATGGATCATTGGTAGATGGTGCAGTCAGATGCGAGAGTGACAGATGCAGTGGCTAGTAGCAGCCAGATACTGGGCAACGCAGTGTAGAGTTGGCAACAGTGCAGTTGGCACAAAGCAGAGTCAACGACACAAAGGACTCAAGGACAACGCAAAGACTAGCAATAGCTAGAGACTCGGGAGACAGATGCATCATATTGTTCATTGTTGATTCAGTATTTTGGATGCTTTTCAATTGCAGTTGTTGCAGTTGCAGCAACAACAGATGGAGAGGGAGTTGTAGTGTAGATGCAGTGGTGGCAGTAGTTTAGTAGGGCCAACCGCAACAAAAATGCAGCATATATTAGAGTTGCTCAGTAGTTGGTGGGCAGCAATAGCCAGACATTAGTAGTGTGACAGGAGGTGGTGCAGAGACAGGGTGTTGCTTCAGTGTGTTGCAATGCTAGAACATATTCCATGCTAAGAGGGAGTGTTAGTTTTTGTAGCATTGGATGTGTTCTAGCCACGAAATTTGGTGGAGAGGCTAGAATACATGTATTTTCCAAAACCCACAAATCGTTTCTGGAAATTCCACCTAGAGACGACTTAATTAAAATAATTAACCAGTTTTAATGTTTCCTAAGTCTAAACTTAGGGAATATAATTAATTAAAGGGTATTAATTAATTCATGGTGAGAATCTTCTAGAAAAAGACATGGATCGAGTTCTAGTTAATCTTAGCGATCAATTAAGTTTTAATCATGGCCGTTGATGTCTTAACGAGATATTATAAGAAGAAACTCGATAGGGCTTGGAGAACACATACACACCAAAAGTTTGATTTCACTGGCAAATCGATTTCTAGAGTAGCAGTGTTGAGTTGCCAGAGAAAGAGCTACTGAGCTCGAAGCAGTGAGAGGGGCAGGGATAGTAAGGATGGAGGAAGTTTTTCCAGTTTTGGTGACTGCACTGAAGAGAGGCAGTGAGTGCCACAGAGAGGCAACACACTGTTTCAAAGGAGATTTTGTATTTTGTTGGGGAGAACCAGTGATTCAGTGCTAGAAGTCGGAGAGAGAGCCTGGAGGCTAAAAGGATCCATCTTTTAGACAACAATTGATCAGCTAGCAAGAGGGAAGCAGTTCTTAGTTTTGGGACGCAACACTGCTTAGGCTGACGCAATGACTGCGTAGAGGCAACAAAGAGCAGCTCAACTTGAGCCAAGGTCAGTATCAGATCACCAGTGGGAGTGAGATTTTTCTCACTAGATTTATTGTCAGTGATTTCTCTGTATGGATTGCTAGATTTGAGCATCCATAGTCTTGTACTCAGATTTACCACTGCATAATTTTAAAACCCTCAACTACAGCACCTGTTTTCCCGAGTTGGGTTTTTCTGGGTACTTAGTCCAAAAATAATTGTGTATTTGTGCATCTATTTTTCCAACATTTTTTCTTATGCAATGTTTATTTTGTGAAGGGTGCAATGTATTTAATTCGATATTTGACGTAGCACACAAGAAGTAAATTTCTTAATCGAATTAACAATTAGAAGAATTAACATCAGTTGCGGCAATAAGATTTGGGGTTTGCCGAGTTATCACAATAATCTCATGCAATAGTGCAGTGGTGCTTATTACGAATTTGCCAAAATATTATCATGCCTTAGCCATTGTAATTCACATAAGTGGATTTTCAAGAGAGTAATTTTAGTTCACAGACTTTCAGAGTTTAGCATATTAGATCTCCAAATAACTAGATGCTTATGATAGTCAACCCTTTTGTGAAACAAGTTAACCAAATGAAAAATCAGTGTAAGAGCATGTGTGATTCAAATGTTTTCTAGGATGCCATTACTTAGAAGCGGGAGCGACAACGATTCCTAAATTGGCAGGGAGCAATTTTTTTTTATTCGGGACCGCGCTCCCGAGCCGCTCCCGCCCGGAGTGCGGATTGGGAGCGGGTTCGAGGGGGGGGGGGCGCTCCCCCGCAACATAGTTCTCAACCATCCTCTTATGGAGATTTCATTCATGCTTCTTCTTAACTTGGGGAGTTCTACTTCTTCTTTACAACATTGAAGAATCTTTCATGGCTTCCATCCTTCTTATCAGAGTCATTCGTATACATGCTTATCACATCAACTTTACGTACGATCATCTTCACCAACTTAAAGATGATGTACTTGTACAACTTAGATAGTAAGTACAACCAAAACTATAGAAGCATGAAGTTAGCCATATCAAAATCTTATAACAACAGAAACATTTAGACTTTATAAACATAATCAGCAAGCGACTATATTTCAAGACTTCAACTTGCCCAGTTTAAGTTACATACCTTAACTCACATTCATAGCTTATCAATCAAACTCATTATATCTAGGGTTTCAATATTCTTTCAACGACATCTTCCTTCATATAGCAAACCCAAATCAAAGCAATGAATCTAACAACTTTCATAATTCATATGTTAGACTCCTCACTAATATTTTCATACATATCCTAGATTTCATATATGCTTCAACAATCAAAACTAATCACATCTTAATCGACATCATGACTTGCATGTATTAGAGTTTGATGTAAACCCTATATTTCCCATTCTACAAATTCTCAACTATCACTATATAGATTCATAGATTTCAGATTGTCATATCACACATACTAGATAAATTAGCTACTACTAGGGTTTATATGCAAAACTCTAGATTTACCAAACAACATCATTCTAGAACATCAAACCTTGACTAGGGCTTGTTTCCAAACCCTAGGATTCATGACCATCAATAATTAGGTCACCACACACATATGGGAATTCATCATAATTCATAAGCATATGTCAGACAACATTAATACATTAGATATATACCAACCTAGAACAAGCTAGGGTTTCAACCAAAAGGACACATACCTAGGGTTTCATTCCTAGGACTTTAAATACCTAACAAGGGATTTTCTTATAGGCCCAACCAAACCCTAAAGATCTAGGGTTTTATAACATAGCAAAGCAAACCCTACTATTCCAAAATTTCAAAGGTTTGAGATCTCAGGAAAATATCATTCAACCCTAACAAATTAGGTTTTCATGATCATACCGAAATCCCAAACATGACATCATCAACAAAAAACTTCAAATAACATTTCCCAATAACCCTAAGCAGTTTTAGGGTTTCAAACATTGACATTAGCATACCCTTAGGTTAGGGTTTTCCAGAGAACTTGTCTAGGGTTCTATAAAATCAAAGAAGAATATGAGGAGGGGTAGATTTATCAAGTGATGAATTACCCAAAACAAGAATCATTATGATTCAAGGCGAGACATAACGATGTTAGTCATGTAATGCAAAAAATCAAATAAGATAAAGAGAATTTTATAGTCTAAGACATACTTGGAGATGTTTCTTGGCAAACCTTGTAGGAAGTGTAAGCCATGATCTTCCATACCTGTAATGCATACTTTCAAGCAGAGCATGTGATACCAAGAACATGATTTCATTCCTTAAGTGAGATTTCCTACATAGCTATGGAGGATGGAATTCTATGAAAAGTTATTCTTTATTTCAATTAAGGACTTTGCTTGGAATCCTATATTTCTTGTAAATCCTAGAGGGAGAGGATTAAGGTTCTAAATATGTTATCTAGAGAGGTACACTCTTAATCCTAGACTAGATATAAGCAAGGATCATTAACATTAATAGAAATCCAAAAGCTCATAAATGTACCTTATGATTACGTACCTTATTTGGTTTGTTGCGAATGCATCTTATTAAATACTTGATTTTTCTTGAGCTGGTACCTTGTGCTTGAGCTTGATAGATCTCCACAAGAAACTGTACCAAGTTCCATCCCTTCTCACTGTAGTGACACCGAACCATTGTGGTGGCACCGAATTCCTTTTCTCTGTAGTTATATTGAGACAGTGATTGCACCAAGACTGTGTTATTATAGTAACACCGAAACCTACTCACTGTGGAAGCACCAAATCCTTCACTGTGATGTGTCATTGAGATCTTCTTTCTGTAGGATCACCGAACTAATATCACTGTGATATTGAAGTCATTGTGACAACTCCGAATTGAGGTCACTGTAGTGGCATCAAACTAAAATGGCACCCACACTATGAGATGAACTGTGTTCGCATAACCCTGAACTGTGTAAGTATAACACCAAACTGTGGAAGCATAAAGAACCTATTCGAGTTACTTGTAATAACACCGAAATATCTGCCTTATCTGAACTTGCTATCTTTGTTATTCTTCTTAGCAAGATCATATCACTTCAATGGCACCAAGTCTGAGTTCTTTGTCACTGTGGAGGCATCAAGACCTTTTCTTTATGTGGTTGTACAGAATTGAAGAGATCATCAATCAATCCGAACTCCTCCACTATAACAATACTGAAATGTATTCATTGAAATTGTACTGAATATGGTTACTCATTTTTTGAATGTCTCATTATGCCTTTCAGGATGCTTTTGAATTCCTTTAGACTGGATCTTTAATACAAATGCACCCAAGTGATTTTCAAACTGCCTTTTGACCATAACTCCGATACCATGTTGGAAAATCCATAGAGGTGGCAATTAAATGATTTTCCTTATTAATAACATTACCTTGTGATGTTTTTATTATTATTAATTCTTTCAATTTATCTTTTCTTATCATCAAGACTAATGCCAAGCAACAAATAAAAAAGTACACAAGATGGAGACACGCCGTGATCCGAATGGAAAATGGCATGCACCATGGTATTCATCCACCCATAGTATTCATCCTCCCATGGAGTTTACCCATGGTATTGTAAGTGGCATCTACCCATGGTATTTTTCCACCCCTGGTATTTTTCCACCCATGGTATTTTTCCACCCATGGAATTTACCCGTGATATTGTAAGTGGCTTCCACCCATGGTATTCATTCACCCATGGTGTTGTAAGTGTCATCGAACCTTGGTATTCGTTTTCCCATGGTATTTATCCACTCGTGGAATTTATCCATGGTTTTGTAAGTGACATCAACCCATGGTATTCATTCACCCATGGTATTTACCCATCCATGGAATTTACCTGTGGTATTGTAACCAAAAAATGCTATAAGTAACAAGCTGCATTTTGTAAAAGGATAGATTGTCCACCACATTGTAGCATTTACAGTTATTATCTGTTTTAATAAAAAAAAGTTTCTTTGTGGTTTTGTTATTGTGTGTTCTCCTCTTTTTTTATCTGGAATTCCAAATTTTCAAATCTTAGGGGCATCTCCTCCAAGATCCATTTCAATTTTTTAGACCTTGGGTTCTAACCCCAAGATTCAGATTAGTGGTATCAGATTCAGGTTATGACTCCATGGGAATGAGGGTTTGATGCATATTTTAGTTTCAAAGTTTTGCAACAATATTCAAAAAAGTTCATGCACATGCTACGACTTCCACATAGCACTTTCTTAGGCAAAGAAAGAAGAATTTTCTTTTTCATTTTTATGCAGAATTTTTTTGGGCGGCGAGTTTGCAGATTGGACCCGAAACCTTTGGTGCAAAATTTACAAAAAAATTACAGATCTGGATTCCTTGCGAAAATACCCAAATTCAAAAAAACAATCGGCCAAATCGGAGTCTTGATGAGGGAGATATTGCTGATTCAAAATTAGCTGTGTTGCAGAAATTTTTTTGACGACAATTCGTGGACCATGGATCTCCTATCATTTTTTATAGTTTTTGTGCAAAATTTCAGAAAAAAGATTGCAGATATGAGCTCCTCTTGAAAAATAACCCAATTTCAAAAAAAAATTGGTTGAATCGGAGTTCAGACGAGGGAGATATCGCTGATTTAAAATTGGCTATTTTTTCAAAACTTTTGTGACGGCGGGACAGTTACAGCGCGAATCTAAGTTTCCAGAGTGTCCAGATAGGGATTTCAATCACATGAGAAGATGCAAAATGATCATTCTATTTCCAAAAAGAAGTTATAATAGAGACTCCGAGTTATATTGACCGAGTTATGCCCATTAAGAAAGCGTCACGTAAATAGAGACAAGGCAAGACAATATGGTCATGAAAACGTGTGTTGGATATCTTTACCAGAGCAATTCCAATAGTGAGCATCATCACTACTACGAATGCAATTATTTGTATCACCACCATAAGAATAATCATAATGATAAGCAAGAGCAGAAGCATAACATCTTCGTCTGATGGTTGCACAAAAATTGCAAACTTGGGTAAAAACCATGTCATTTGGAATCCTATTTGCTTGAGTTGTTCAAAATTTGTATCATCACTGATGCTGTAGTTCTTTGGAACTATTATAGGATACAAAGTGCAACTGTACAATCCATTCTTTGGGAAAAAGAAGCATTGGCTCTGGTTTCCTCCACAATCAAACAACAAGATGTTATCCACATGGTATTTCCCAAGTAGATAACATTGTTGTATACAATTAACAATTATTCTTGCTATATATTCTCGTGAAAGATTCAAGAATGGGGCGTTTTCATTTATCCAGTCGAGGGTGGTAGATAAATCACCTATATTATGTTGGGCAATTTGAAGGGATCGATTAGAGTAAGACGAGCTAGTGATATCTCCCTTGACTTCCCCAATGAAGTGGCCTCCCAAGTTTAGAAGCCGATCGTCTTTGAACCACATAGGTATAGAGCCACATGTCCGAAAGGATATTTGATCGTGGAAGTGGCTAGAGTGTAGGGAGCACGGTCTTCATTAGATGGAAAACCAGGTGTAGTAATAAAAGAGGTAAGAAGAAGCAACATCGAGCTCATTTTCCCACGTTCAAGCCAGAACGCAGACATACAACCAACCATGTGAAAATGAACGAACAAGTGAGCTTTCCAGCGAAACTAAAGTCCAACTACAAAGAGAGTTAAAGAGTGATCTACGTATTGTAAGAGAATGCGAAAGGGAAAGGAAAAAGGATGGACAAAAATGAAAAGATGGATTTCCAAATTCCAAAATGAGTAGATGGATTGACTTGACTGAAGGAGTTATTTGTATCCCCATCACTGCTTGTGTAAGACTTTTTTCAGAAATTGAAATCTCTCGATTTGACTTGGTTGTTTGCGTTTTTCAACACGTTCATCAAAACATATGAGTGGAACCCGCAACTTCCGAGTTTCTTGGTCGATTCAGAGTTTGTGAGAGAGACGGTTGAGAAGCAGGCTGCTCGGAGGAGAGTGGTGAATTTGGCAATCAGTGCTAGAATCATCATAATGAATGCAAGTCTTGCCTATTTTGACACTTACCGCTGTGCCCGGTTGCTTGCCAGCCTTGCACAGGCACAATGAGACCTATTCGGTGCACACACTTATGAGCGGATCGATCGCCATGGTTCTTCCCTGATAGAATGGACAAAGATTGCTAAGCAGAACAAGGCATAGAAGTGAATTTGCTATCCAGGTTCAAATTATGCTTATGTTAACCAAATTCAAATTCATAAGCAGGCATGCTTGAGTTCTTCTCGTCAGTTTTGAATTTTGTTTGACATATAGAGACAAAGTTGACGATAGCAAGATCATTGCTCATAAACACATAATAAGCAGAGAGAAGATATATAAGTAGAGAGAAGATATAAGCAGGTGGAAAGCGGAGTAGTATATCGAAGAATCAGAAGCATCAAAGGTTTATACATGTAATCGTTTAAAAGTTACGATATTATGCTACGGACCCAATATCATTTATAAACCATAATTAAGTTGCATAGCGCATTCGAGCTATTAGGGATTTATAAACAAGAACCATCGCAAAAATATTGAGGTCAGGTGCGGACTCTATGTCTTAATACATGGTAGTTAAATTTCTTATCAGATCCACTTGTTAAATGGATATTAGAGCTTTTTGGAATTGTCGTCGTAGAAATACCGATAAATGGCAATGGACCCGATCATATTATAAATCACAATTAAATTCCAAATCGGGTCCAACTTTATAGTCGAAGTGTATTAAATGTGCTTTAGTTTGAGGAAATTTGCAATTTCAAAAATAGATTTGAATTTGATGTTTAATCTATGTAAGTTTAACTTGACGTAAATTTTTTTGAGACATGTGTTGATTTGGGGTAGCATCGGATGTGCTCTAGCCACGAAATTTGGCGAAGATGTTGGGGCACATGAGATCTCCAATACCCAGAAAGGGTTTGGGCAGATTCTAAACAGTTCAAGAGATATTAAAATAATTAATATTTTTAATGGAGTTCCTAAGTCTAAACATAAGGAAAATGAAACTGTGTTAGAATGGTCCAAAAGACATGGATCAAACCAGATCTAATCTTAGCAGTTGATTAGGGACTTAATCTCGGTCGTTGATATGTCAACAGGAAAAGTATAAGAAGAGGCTTGAGGGTCACTTGGAGAATACACCACAATGATTAGTCATTCTATTCTCTAGAGCGGGGTTTGCTAAGATAGATAAAATTAGTGATTGGGAGGTGCAGCTCAGAGGCATTTGAATACAAAGAGACAGAGAGGCAGAGATAGTGCTGGGAGAGCAGTGCAGTAGCCGGGGAGAGTGACGCAGAGCCAACCAGGGCTCACGGAAGGCCACGCAGAGGCAGCCGGGAGCTGCGCAGAGCCTCAAAGAGGCCAGCGTTGCTGACGTAGAGGGCGAGAGGGCTGATGCAGGGCCTCCTAAGGCTGACGCAGACCCATCGGGGTGACGCAGGGCCAACGTGAGGCAGAGAGGGGCTGACACAGTATAGAGAGAGGCTGACACTAGGGTTTCTGGGGCAGATTGGTGCTGAGTAGCTGTCAGAAGGATTATCCGGGGTTTCAACCAGGAGATTTGTCAGAAACTGAGAGGTATTACTGCCAAGGAAATTCGTTGTTGGGTAGGCCAGTTACGACACCCAGATTGTACTTTGATATTGCTTAATAAGAAAACCCTTAGATAGTTGCATTGGTTTTCCCACATTGGGTTTTTCGGGGACATTGGTCCAAAAATAATGGTGTCATATGGTGTGATTGTTTCTGTTTTCTTTAGTTGCTGATCTGTAATATGTTGAGCATGCACTTTATTTTCACTGTTTACATTGTAAATAGCTTGTTAATTAAAATAACATGTAGGTAGGAATAAATTAAATAAAGTGCATGGAGGGTTTCTAACTAAGTAAACTTAGAAACTTCAAGATGGTATCAGAGCGTGATTTGAGATCACAGGAGGACTAAGGACATCAACCGAGCGGAGCAATAACAATAGAAAACAATTGTTTCGAGGTGATAGAAGCTGTTTCTAGCATAGTAGCAACAAGGGAAGGGTGACGCAATGCCTGCGTCATTAAGGGTGAGCCGAGAAGAGGCAGCGCAAAAGCTAAGGAGGCAAAGGGAGCCTCAAGTAGAGCCACACAGTAGCTAGGAAGGTTGACGTAGTTGGCTGAGGAGGCCAGGTTGCTAGTGTCGGGATTGCGTAGAGCTTAGGAGCTCTCACCTTCAGGTTGCTGGGGTTTAGAAGGTTGTGGGAATATTGCAGAGTGGAGCTAGTGAGGTACTGTAGTCAGAACATTACCTGACAGAGCAAGGCCAGAGGAGCTACTATCGAGTGTTTCTAGCCAAGGAACCCGGATCAGTGGTGTGATTGCACAAGATGATCACAGTAGGGGGCATCTCGACAGTGGCAGAAGGATTTCCAGGAGGGAAATCAGGACTCAGAGGGAGTCCAGAAGAGAAGTTCCAGACGGGAAGTAGAGACTCAGAGGAGTCAAACAGAGAACTTCCAGGAGGGAAGTAGAGGAGCATCATGGCACTACACGGAGTAAGAGACCAGGATAGACTGGACGGAGCATTGAACTTCGCAGTCTAGAAGGCCAAAATCTTATCCGTACTTGACAAAAATCATGTCAAGAACTTTGCCTTGAAGATATTAGCTATCCCAGTTTACCCCAATGATAACGACAAGTACAAGGAGGCAATGGCGAGGGCCGAGAGCATCACCCTTGACAGGGTCAAGGATTATGTAGTACCACACATAGCCGAGAAGGAAACAACATTTGAGATGTGGGAGGCTCTCAAAAAGTTGTACCGGCGTACTTCTGTGCAGAGAAGAATGTTGCTTGAGAATCAGTGGAAGTCGTATCAGATGAAGAAGGGAGAATTGATTGACACCATCCTCGGAGGATTGAATGAGATCCAAGATCAGTTGACTGCTATAGAGGCGACACCGAATCAGGAGTTGATGGTGAGGACAACCCTGAATGTTGTCTCAGAACACTGGGAGGTATTTGTCTAGAGTATACTCGGCAGAGGGACTCTCCCACCTTGGGACAAGATGTGGGAAACTCTTCGCCTGGAAGAGATTAAACGGCAGTCGAAGATGAGTAGCAGCAGCAAGGGGATCAAAGTCAAGCAGGAGGAGGAAGATGTGGCCCTAGCATTTGAGGGAAAGTAGGAGAAGTGTTTTCTTAAAAATAATCTAGATAGTACATTCAAAATGTTGTCGTTTTTGGTCTGTGCTCCTAAGGAAATCTCTCATGAAATTTGTTTCACTACCTGTGGGCTTGAAAGCTCTATTAATTGGGAATGTGTTTTCATCATCAGTGGCTTTGAACATGTCATTAATCTTCAAAAAATGCACAAAATTAATTGGACATTTGAGAAAATATAAGGGGGAAATGTTTATTGTTTTCAATAGGCTTGAAATTTTTATTTTGTTGATAATATTACTGATTTTTAGGCTATTTCTTCAGTTTTTGTGTGAAAACCTTCGATGGAGTTTGGTGTTGCTTTTCACCTTGTAATTCCATACAATTCCATGGATTGTCCAAAACACTTGGTTTCTTCTCTTGTGCTCCAAATTGACATGGTATACTATCTGAAAAGATGGACACCCCAACATGCAAGCGCCTTTTGGGAAGTTTTTGAGTCCCATGTCTCACATTAAGAGGCATATAATGTTAAGCTTTGAATTAGGTTTTTTATAAATTATTGATATTAACAGTGTTCACTCAATTTAAAGAGTGCCACTGCAACAAGTTTATTCAAATTAACAAGTGCCACTGCAGTGGTGTTCTCTCTGCCCTTGGTTTCATTGTAAATAAGAAATGGTGATACATGTTGTCATTTCCATGGAATTAAAAGTGTATATGGGGATGATTGCAATCCTCCTCTTGATGTTGACAGTGTTATTTCAGACCTTTCTCATTGCCATCCTCCTCTTGATGCTGGTAGTGTTATTTCAGACTTTTCTGATTGCAATCCTCTTCTTGATGTTAGGCAGTTTTATTTCAGAACTTTCTGGATGTTTGCAGTGTTTTTACAGACCTTTATGTTGTGGGAGTGGGATTACAAATTTCATAATTGTTTTTCTGATAATCATACCCACAGACCATAAACAGGTCTGTACAGTTTATCCATTTGTCCACATGATTCATTATAGTTCTTAATAGTTGAAACTTTGAAGAAGGGTAATGTATCAAGCAAAATAAAATTTTATGCGATGCAGTGTGTTGTAATAAAAGATAGATTTGAGTCTGACATGGGGTGCTGCAACATTTTTGTTGGGATGATATGGAATGGTGTGGAACAATGCAAGCAAAGGCATTATGAGTGTGGAACACTGCAAACAAAAAAACATTCCAGTGAAGTATGTCTTCAAAAAAGAAGAAACGAATTCACTTTAGCAATTTCCCTTTATTGTGATGAATGGAAGTTTACCGTGATGTGATCTATCACAACTAAAAATAGTTGATGTGTGATATACACCATGTTGCAAAGAAGAAAATGCTTCACTTGGAAGTTTCCCTTTATCTTCATGAATGAAAATGTACAATGATGTGTTGTGACTACAACAAGTTCTGACACATTGTGTCATAAAATAAAGGACAAATTGAATGCAACACATTGTGTCATGACAAAAGACAAATCAAATGTGATATGCACCATGTCACGATGAAAAACAAATTTTGGGTGATACGACATAGGAAAATCAAGTTTCTATTTGATGCAAAAAAATAATTTTGGACAATTTTTTAAAACATTTCGAATGACAAAATTGCCTCTCAAGCACAAGGGGAAAGCTCAATGCACATCTTCAAGAGCCTAGTGAGTTCTAAGAGAGAATCAAAACAAATTTCATCAGAGGGTTCAAAGTAGAGAAAATCAATATTCAACAAAGTTCATGTGATATTATTTCTATGCCAATTTTCATTCTTGGAAGAACTTATGTTGAATGGAGATGGAGTTCAAAATGTATAGAATTAGGAGAATTTTGAGGCCTAAAATGAGTCTCCTAAGGAAAATAATAAAATAATAGTTATGAATTTTTAAAGAAAAAAGAACAAAAATACTTTTAAATATAAGCCCAGAAAATCACCTAAACTTGCCAAAAACCACCATTCGGACAAAACTTTTTGATTAACAACAATTATGCATATTAAATACACAACAACGTACAAATTTGATATCTCATAAATCCATAACTTAGTTGAAGGTGCCAACATTTCAAAACATTTTGACGATATGTCTATCAATCAAATATCATATCTCTTTAACCTTGTCATTTTAAGTCATATGTCCCAAAACGCTTGAATATCAGTGAATACCTCAAGATCAACCATGCATCGACATCTTAGAGTCATAGAATTTACTTATTAATTGATTTTGCTATTACCTTCTGTTGTGGTAAAACACAAACCCCCCATTTTCACTTAAATTCCATTATCGGGACCCTTTTAATTGATTGCTTAGTATTATTACTTTTAGATTTTGATAATATGGATTGCTTAAATGAGTTCGATGTGTTCTTATCTACCTATCATAGCTCGTTTCATCTCATTTGGACATTTGGTTTGTAAATGCCATCTAATTGTCGATTGGAAGTTCTCATCTTCTTTGGCCTTATAGATTGTACATTATCCTCTTATTTTATTAATTTTATTTCTATTTTGTAGATAGTCATTTGTATTTGTATATAATATTTTTATGTTGTACAATATGTATTACTTACATAGCCCCCGAGACAAAGAACCATATCTATGCCCTAGGCCTAAATCATATTACAAAGTGGTCATGGCCAAAGGTTTGGGCCCAATCTAATATATCATAACAAAAAACCCATCCAAGCGCACTTATATATCGAAAATATTACACCAGGGGTTTTGGTTATCATGCATACTTTCAAAAATCCAATATCACTCTAATCCATAACCTCTGATATGGCTCACGTCTTTGCCATGTTTAACCTCCATTCCCGCTATTCCTCTTGCATCGGAAATGCCCTATTGGAACTTTTGCGGTTTAGTCACTTGATTCCTGGCCCTAATTTGATAATCAACTACACTATATATATATATATATATATATATATATATATATATATTGCGTTTGGCTGGATCAAACTCTTCAAAGGCATACCACTCCAAACCTCCGATATGCGATATCGCAAAACCTCCGGTTGCCGATATAGTATCACCTCCAATCTCCGATTTTCTTTGATTGGCCATGTTCGGTATCGCAAAAGCGGTCTGTTTGCTCAAAGCTTCGATACACGGACCCGATTTAATTTAAATTTTGATTAATTGAAATATCGCATCTGTTCTCATATCGACGCTTGTGTTTTGTGTCACAACTTAAAATCACTGATCATCGATTTGGTGACGAACTCGATATCGTTATTAAAATGAATTCATCGTGATGTCACATTCACCCATATTGCAACTTTCATATAGTCTCACCTCTAATAATCGCCGATTGCCGATATCATATGCGGATGCGATTAGTTTTTTATACTGTTTTAATGTGAGTTCACATTCGTTGTGTCAGAACTTTGCAATATCATAACTTTGTGAAGTGTGTCATGTTAAAACCTCTGATATCAAAACCTCCGATACCTAGCTACACTTGCCACTTGTGACACTATGGGTTGATCGCTATTATAAAGTATGTACGGATATTGATATTGTCTAATGGTTTGGGGCTGTTGTTATGGTTTTCTCTATGATTTGTTAAGCTTTGTGTGAATTATAATAAAACACTCACTGCTCTGTTTTATTTTGATTACAGGGATAATCCAGGGGGCCGATTCTGGAAGATCTTGTACTTCCGATAAACTACAACCACTTTAAATTTTCCGGACTTTGGTTATATAATACGTTTATTATTATAAAGGGCCAATGTTATATGTATCGGAGTTTTGGTATTGCAAAATTCTCCGATCAATAAACTACAACCACTTTATGAAAAGACACATCTGCTTTATAACCTAAAAGTCACTGTTTGGACCTGTTGAATATCACAAGTATTTCTTGTCGTCTCATTTTAAAAGCTCTGATATCCATGCCTTCGATACCACTCCTCCTTTGCCACTTGTCACTTCCTAATAAGCTATGTTTGACTCAAACAGGGATGAAATTGGGTTTCGCATGTCTTATCGGTGTTGGTTTGCGTCTCTCGGTGCAAATGCTAGTTTTAACATCAGGCCAATGTGGGTTCCACTAAACCCAAAAATAGTAAATGCTATGGTGATGTTATAACTTTGAATCTAATCTTAAGATCTTATTGCAACCTGAAGTCACATCATATGTTTTTTCAACTCCATGGTTTGATCCAATTCATTACACTTCCCATTTTAGAAGACATTGATATGCCAATTCTAAATTTCCATTCTTGTTAGGCTCCAACTTACTAAATTACTACCTCTATTGTTTTGATTCGTATCACATTCTCTGAATGCAAACTGGACTTTTTGGTTTCTCATTTATTTGGAAATGTCACATTGATATCTAGTTCTTCCTTAGGTATCAACCTTTCTTAAGAACTCTTTGATTTCTCTACAGGTTTGGATTGCCCTAGTTTTCATGTCCTATCAAACTCTCATGTCTGCTATGAATTTTAATTTTTAAACTTTTCCAAGGTCATAATATCCTTGATATTTAATAGATAATTTTTTGAGTTAACATCGAGGCAACCTTTTGACAACCCTATTTTCTTCCTCTCTAGGGTGGTCTCATAGTTATTTATCACCACAATCATATATATAAGGCCTTTGAAACTCCTCTAAAGATGCTACATATTAGGCAATCTTACCTCTTTGTATTGAACTGTTTTTTCATTTTGTACACAATCATTTGCAGTTCTCATAGTTTTTTCTTAGCTGCCTCCAATCAGTGAAATGGATATCCAGTTGGGTTATATTATGATGGTAGCCACATTTTGCTGCTGATTTTGTATCACTAGTTCTTTTCTTCCGTGTCCAATATTGTCATTGCTGCTTTACGTGGTGATTTTTGCAGAGACATTTTACATCTGTTTCTGAAATGGAAAATTGTGAGGTCATTGCTAATTCTTGAAATGCTTGGAATATCATTGGTCAGTGATAGTTAGAGGTCTTATAATGACAATTTTAGCCTTTAGGAGTGTTATTAGTTCTATTTGATGGGGAATCTTCAGTATGCTTTTCTTTTGACTATGCTGTCTATTGTTGCTCAGATTGTACAAGCATTGCCACAACAACTCAGGGCAGGGGCCGTCACTCTGATCCTTGACCTCTCCGTTCTAACTGTCTCCCAATAGTAGGCTATGGGGCATAGTCCCAATGGAAATGTGAAGATGGAGGACAAGTTGGCAACTAACACGTCTGAGAGACACGATTGAGTGGCCTAGCTACTTGGTTAATTTAAGCAAGATTTAAGGATTAGATTAAATTCAAATTTAACACCAGTGCCTTATGGAGTCAACTTATAGCTTATTATTAATTAGAGACCAAGTAATCGGATGGACAATCGCTGCTTAGATGCTTCACTAACCTATATGCTATGCAAATCCTAAGACCTATGCAAGAATCTTGGTTACTTTTAGTTATATGCCTATTCTAAGTATGATCTTCCTCTTGACTGTTTTGGAACCAGTCTTTAGAGTAGGTTGTGTGTTGGAAGTCAACAAGAAACAAGTAAAGACTTGATTAACAATACCTCCCCTTGTGTTCCAACCACTCGATGCTTCTGGCGCTGCAGAGACTGTGACTCTAACGACTGCAAGGTCACTGTGTTGGTGTTGAATCCCTCAAGCGAAATTGAGAAAGGGTGGCCCTGAAGTCTATTAACCAAGCTTATGCTTGGAGGTAAATTATTAGTGCAACTAGACTTAGACTGCTTATGCAAGGTGGATGAATGATTCTTAGGTTAAGATTGCTTATGCGATTCAAGTACTTTAGTTACGATTAATCTTAAATGACAAGAGTACTTGACAACAAATGGAAAGACAATCTTATTACCAAGAATGTGTCAATTATCAAGTGCTAATATTAAACAATCCAAAGATAAACTTATCTTCCACAAGATGCTCAATCAACAATAACAATTTAATAATGACAATTGCTTTGAGACAATTTAGAAAGCAAATGGCAATGAAAAGGTTCTTACATAGAATGATTCAACCCCATACAACCAATAATTCTTAAATATGCCAATGCTTAAGATAAGCAATAAAATTATCAACGCTTCTTAAGATGTGGTGGCAAAACAAAATTATGTGTTTACTTTAGAGCAATTATCCAATGATTCCTTAGCAATGTTCAATTAGATGCTTAACACAACAATGCCAATTAGATGCCAAAATACTTTTAACCCACCATTTTGTGGGTAATATCCCTAGGAGATTTTTTTTTTTACTCCAAGATGGTCCTCAACTGATAGTCGATAGCCCCTTGTAGCGACCATCTAGTTCATTGTGCCATTCTCTCCGCCACCTGAGCCAGCCATGTGGTCCCTCGCCCATCTGCCATGATCGTATGTTTGAAGGTGGGCCTCCCGAATCTAAAGGTATGCCTTGTCATTTGGAAATTGAGTATTGTAGTTTGCTTATCATGGACACTTTTGGGCATGGATTAATGGGCAGAAAGAATGGGCTACGTCTATGCTTTTGTACCCTAGACCACTTTTAGGAATTAACCTTGGATTCTAGTCCCATGGGATCTCTTTTATTGACCATTTGGTTCCAGGGATGGTATTTCACAGGAAACCCCGATTTTGGTTGTGTGGTCCCGCTCCCTTATCCGCTTATATTACCCTCTTTCCATTCATTATTACCCCATTCATCATTTCTCCCGCCTGGGTCCGCATTCCTCCATTGGGTCAACATAGGGTGAGCTTTCCCCTTCCCCTTGCCCACACCTTGGGTCATGGCCTGGAATGAAATCCGGAGGTTGATGCAGCTGAAAAGAAAGATAAAAACATATATGGCTACATTCAACAAGGTTCTATGAGCCTTCTTCATCATATAGGAACCCATGATTGTTCCAACCCCTGGTGGGCGATGAACTGCGCCACCTTAAAGGTGGGAATTCATTGCTGTATCTTATACATCATGCTCTAACCCTTTGAGCCTCGAGCAGTTAATCAAAGAAAATCATAAAAAGGCAAAAGGCATAAAAAGGAGGATGGAAAAATCAAGCCCAGAGCACCTCATGTACCACGATTTCTCCCTCCTATACATTATAAACCCAAGTGTTGGCTTCCCTCTTATTAGCTACCCTTGTACCCCAACATGTGACCCAAGACTGCCCCTTCTCATTCCCTACTTCATTCACTTATCTGTCACATGCCACCACTTGAAGGATGTACCTTTTCTATATTATCCCCTTTAGAAGTAGAAACCACCTAGTAGGATTATTGGTTAACCCCATTTGGAGTTTAGAAGACATTGGCACATCCCAAAGCTTGTTATGGAAGGGAAGGCTATTATGAAGTCCCCACCTGTGGTCCATGATTAGGTAAGCTCATTTACTCGATTTCTCTAATGACTTGTTGTATTGGAAGGCTAGGGGACGTATTCAATCTTATACAAGATTGTAGATGGTTTCCATCTTGGGTTTGGTCTCCCTATACGGGGTCCTAATCCCCAGAAGGCTACATTGGCACATGTGGGGTGAGCGTTGAGAGCCATGGGCCTCCACAACAACAAATTGCACTCCGTGGATCCCCACTGCCATTCAGAGATTGCTCGTGGTTCACTTATTGGACAAGGAGGATGCACCTGATCCATCATGCTTAGCTGACCCCAGATCTATACCATACACTTGGTAGATGATCCAAGACTTGCACGATGATGTGGCATCACCTACACCATCATCCTAGCCGTTGCGGGCGATCTACAAGCATCTTCGATTTGTTGGGAGACCCATGAGGACACTTGTGTGCCCCCATATGTCACACCACATGTTATTACAAGGGGCCAACCCCTCGTCCACTGCTTTTGAGGGTCCTCATTAGGTTTTTTAAAGGGCCCTACGACATGCATAGATTATTATTTGACCTCTTGAGAGGCTTACATTTTCATTTATGAGCTAGTTTGTTGGGCTTGTCAGCAAAAGTTGACATATTAGAACATTATTTTATTTTTGGGGCTTATGTAGACCAAGGAGGCTAATTCGAACTCCTAAGTTGTGTATAAATACAAGTGAGATGAGCTCATTTGCTCAGCATCACTTTGCTTTTGGATCTTTTATCTCTCATGAGATTTTCACACTTTTTGTAGAGGATGAATTGGAGCTTCTCTCTTGTCAATTGTGAATGGTTGGTTATATTCTGTTACATGTAAATATATGCTTTTTATTGTTATTCTTGTTTACTTTTGTCATATGCGTTGGACTGGGATTTTCATTGTTCTAGGGCTAATTGCCACAAGCATTTACTACTTAAAATTGTGGAATTTGTCTCTATTATAACATCTCTCGATGTATGGGCCATGTAATACGAGCGAAATCTCCTAGGGTAATTCTATCAAAGAATTTGACCTTGATAAGCCATTCCTTTTGCGCAATCGAAGTATAAAAGATGCAAGGTTGCTTCTCCCTGACCTAGAAGGCTAGCGAAGTGATCTTGTGGAGTTGGAGAAAAGCCAAGCCCTAACTCCGAGATCAAAACTTGCCCTACCATCCCCAAGGCCAGTACCTCATAGGGTCAAAGCAACATCTTCAACTGAAAATACTTTCTTTGATCCTTTCCCCACCATGTCTAGGGTAAGTATATCATTGGTTGCTATACACATTCCCCCTATCCTGATCCTTTCCCCACCATGTCTAGGGTAAGTATATCATTGGTTGCTATACACATTCCCCCTATCCTGGACTGGTTCCACTTGGCCCCGTGTGGTCCCCCTCCTTTCCCTCCTTTGGAAAGACATTTCTTCAAGAACCATCTGGGATACTAATCACAATAAGGATTTTAGGGATTGAGAAGTTCCTTCAGAAGTCATATCCCATAAACCTGACCCTTGAATCCTCCTTTCTCTTCCCTAGAAGACATTGTACGTTGCTTAGAAAGCAAGCAAGCCTTATCCTTCTATCTCTTTCGGGAAAGGGATTGTTTGGGTCACTCCACATCATTTCATTGACTTTTCCTTCTTCAGTGACTCCATAATATCAATTTCACATGGTTTGGGTTCTTGTTTGGGTTCGACAATGATTAGGTTCGGTTTGAGTTCGAATGTTTTGATGAGGTTCGTTGTTAGGTTCGTCTATATATATAAAATGAATTATAGGATAAAATAGTAAGAAATCAACATCAGTAAACATAAAAAATGCTATCACGGACATGGAAACTACAAGGATAAATTACAAGCTTGAGTTGTGACATGAAGTTATGAGTTTTGATCTATGGACTTGGTCAATGG
This sequence comes from Pinus tabuliformis, assembly GCA_031772625.1. Classification (NCBI taxonomy): domain Eukaryota; kingdom Viridiplantae; phylum Streptophyta; class Pinopsida; order Pinales; family Pinaceae; genus Pinus; species Pinus tabuliformis. Next base: position 1,338,543,644 of record CM062818.1, read on the forward strand.
CTATGAGGTTCGATGAGGTTCACCGAACCTCAAATTTTTTTTAAGGTTCACCAAAATTCGAACCTCAAGGTTAAAGTTCGATGAACCTTGTGACATAGCATAATATACTGAGCCTCCTTCCAATGGTGAAAGTTTGTAAATAGAAGGGAGCCTTAGCTAAGGTGACAGTGGGCTAACTGTCCATTTGTGCCCTTGGCCTAGCATTAGTCTTTTAGGTCCCCTGCTAGTTTGAGCGGTAAAAATACCCAAGAGAGAGAGAGATACTTGAATGGAAATTAAATTTCAATTCCCAAAGTAATTTGAACCATCCAACAAGATTAGAGCTTAGATGTGTAAGTGCTTATTGAGTGATTTAAGTGCTGAGTTAATGATCTTAGAGATAACACAAGACAAGTAAATGTTAGATTCTAATAGCATACATCTTCTACACAATGAACTAATGAAAATCACTTATGTAACATATAGTTCACTACTAAGATAGATTTAGGACAACAACAAGTAAGCCACTCTAGATCCAAGAAATGACAAGCATGTAAGAACCAAATATGAGCAATGAAACACCTAATGACTTGCCAAGTGAAAATATGAGATGACCAACCCTCTTATGATGTATTATTCAGTGTTATATCAGATCTAAAAACACTTATGACAACAGTAAGAAAAGTATGAAAATAGTGAGCTATCAATGCAATAATTTGTGCCCCAAAATACCAAACAATTTCTAGATGCCAAAACAAGTTTGCCAAATTGAAATTTTGAGTTAACAAGCACCCTTTGTGATGTAGCTTCAGATTATATCAGATCTGATCAGACTTTTATGCAGAGATATCAGTCATGAAATCAGTAAATGCCCAATTCACCAAATGACTAGTAAATTTTTACCATGAATTTCTTAGTGCATTTAGGCAATTTATATGTGATTTTTAGGGCATTTAAATTTAAATTTATTCACTATTATGAATATGTATTCAAAGAGCTGTAGCAAATAGTGAGAGAAAATGAGGGTTTAGAGATCAAACCCTAGACCCAAGGCTTGAAGATTGCTTGCCCAAGTTCCCAAATTTTTTCCAATGGATGGGCCACCTGAAAACACAAGTTTCTTGCCAATTTTTCTACGAAACTCACCAATGAATTAGTTTCAAAAAATTTCAGAGATGAATGAGAGCAAATGAGGGCTAGAAGGCTAAGAAAGAGGCAACAACTCACAAGAGAGGCCAAATAGGCCTAGCAGCTAAGGGAAAGAGGTCTAGTAGGCCTGCCGTGAGGGTTAAAGAGGAGGTTGAGAGGCCTAAGGAGCCAACAAAGGGCTCAAGGAGGCAACGGAGGGCTCAAGGAGGCAACGGAGGGCTCAAGGAGGAGGTCGAGAGGGAGAGTGAGGGGCCAGGAGGAGGAAGAGGAGGGCCAAAGGGAGGAGGAGGCCCTAAAAAGGCTACAACCAAGCCTTAGAGACCTTAATGGCCCACGACAAGCCATAAGGGGATGCCGTCTAGGGTCAAGGATGGAGGCTGAAGCCCTTAAGGCTTGCGGCCAGGCCCTACAAGGGCTTGAAAGCCCACGATCAAGGGCAAGGAGAAGAGGGTGAGAGGCATGGAAGAGGAAGTGATAGGTTGGATGGAGGATGTTGGGCCTAGGAGCCCTAAAAAATTTAAATCCATGCTCCAAAAAAATATTTTGCTTTAGATCTTCAATTTCTGCCTTGCAAAATTTTTTGAGGCTAGATTTTACCCTCAAGGGCCTAGATTGAACTCTTTTCCTTTGATATCACCTGCTCAAATAATTTTTCAATAACCCAAAACTCCAATATATACAAAAAATTCAAAAAATCTCAAAACCCTAGCTGCAAAACAAGGTTTAGAAAAATAAAAATAATTTACAAAATAATTATACAAACTAAATTTACAAAATATACAAGTGTACACCGCTTAGAGAAATTTTGAGAAATATTTGTTTTGTTAATTTTGACGATGGCTAGATGTATTTCGAAAGATAAATGCCAAACCACAACCTTAGCAAAGTAAGAAAACCATAAAAAATATTCAGGATCCAAACATAGTCAGTGTGTGCCCACAGTTTGTGAACTTGGAGCCCAAGGGCTAGGGAACTTGCAAACACTATATAATTTCTCAAGGATAAACCGTTAGAACAACAATGAATCAGATCACCTAAGATAAACTCAAAACTTATCAATAGAATGTTCTTATCATCTACAATAAAATAACGATTCAATAAAAATTTAAAGCACAACATAGAAATGCCTGTACCCAATACATACCACAAATTAAAAGATCAAAGACACAATGCACTGCACCCCAAAGTCTTTTATTATGATTATTCAAAACGTTCCCAGTGTGACAATGGCTTTACATAAGCTTTATAGAGTTTTATTAGCCAAACATCATATATCTTGAGACACAAATGACCTCTAATTTATATATAAATCCTCCAAGTGGAAAATAACGGTTAGTTGGCTTGATCCTTGTCAAAATAATTTTGGCCGTTGACAAATCTTTGATGATCTTTTAATCTCTGCCATTGAAATAATTATTTTTTCGAATTTTTCGAATTTCTCATTAATCCCATTTTTATTTAGCTCAAAAATAATTAATTTGAGTTAATGTCCTCAAAAATTTGACTTTGACTTGACCACCAAAGCCCAAGGGTCCAATTTTTCTTGGAATTCCAATATTCCCTTGGTGGAGAGCCTCCAAAAAGTAATTTCTTTAAGATTCACGATTTTTTCCACTTGAAGAATTTAACTTTTTGGCTCTAATTAATTAATTTTCTGGCTTAGGATTAATTATATTTTGGCCAAAAAAATTAATTAATTGACACTTGAGGGGATTAATTATTTTTCCACCCTCAAATATTTTGGCCATGGTGTCTAAGTATGAGGGACCATGCGCTAAAATATTTTTTACATAAGATTTTACATAATTCAACCCTCAAAAGGGGAATGCCTGTTTGTTACAGACCCTCAAATAATTTACCCAATTTTGCGACCCAATATGATCTAGTAGACTAAGTGACTTGTAATAAAATAATTTAGCCAATTAGCTTAAGTTATTCTCAAATCACTTTTACAAAAGACTTTATTAAAACACTAGGATTCACCTAAGACTTTGACGATAAATTCTACCCTAGCTTTGGGGTGAGGTTGGAGGGAAAAGATTTGACGGTCGTCCGTGTTTAGAAACACAGATGAATTAGTGAGGCGAAAAACCTTGTAAGATGAAATTCGTCACCAAAATAATAGGCTTACCTAGGTTGTTACATATGTACACAGTCTTACTAGCGTCATTTACATTACAAATTTTGCAGAATGAGTTTACAATGACTCAAGAACTAATGGTTGATGATCTTGATCCTTTGAAAAATATGGTACAACTGCTTCCTTGGAACTTTGATAAAATGTGAGCGACTGTCTTTATCAGGTTCACTTTGGCATGCAGAACTTAGTCAATTGCTTGAGTCTGCTTTGTGGTGTTCATCTGGCCTCCAGTATTTGGGACTTGTTTGTTCTTATTTTGCTAATTCTCCTTGATAATTATTCTCTTGAGCAAGGAGGCTTATAGATGGTTCAATCCTGTTATAAAAGGCAGCATTGACAACTTTTAAAGATTAGTTGAATAAAATGATTTAAAAAGGATGGTTCTTCTTTGCAATGATTGTCTGGATAAACACATTGTGGATTTCTCATTTAGTATGCATTGTTGATGGAACAGGTTTGTGAATGCTGTTGAGGCTGGAGGAGGCCCATCATGGCTGGTTCGGGAGGCAAGCTTCAGAAATGCAACTAGCTGGGATCATCCTTTAGGAGCACTTGTGACTGGGATTCGTCAACTTGGGCTGTCTGGCTGGCAGCAAAATGAGTGTATAGCGATTGAGAATGAGCTGCAGTGCTGGCAGAAAGAGGGTATTCCTGAGATAGAAGGTTAGTGACATGAGGGTGTGTTGTTCCATATGCAATATTGGATGTATCTAACCACTTCATTGAATGAAGATTTGGTCAGTTTACTATTTCCGATATATTGTGTTTTCGATCTAGTTTTCTTTTATGTACACAAACGGTCTATATGTCCCATTCTTTTACTTTCTAAGATAAAATAATTCTGGATGAAGGTTCCTTTCATCCAATGATTAAATTCTTTAATCTTATTAATTCTTCTCAGGAAATGAGAATGGTATCATTATCTGGGCCTTGAGAGTGAAGGCTACACTGGACAGAGCACACCGACTTGCTGAAGCATATTCAGATTCTCTCTTGCAAGTGTTCCCTACTAGAGTTCAGGTTTTTGTACAGTTTTGATTTCCTGTGATCCCTACCATGATGCTGATGATTATAAATTTATAACCCAATAGTTTGATATATTTAGACATAATATTGATGCTTTCCATGATCCCTGCAGAAACTAGGAAATGCATTTGGAATTCCAGAGAACACTGTGAGAACCTACACAGAAGCTGAAATCCGTGCAAGGTAAAATTATTAGCTTATTTTCTGTGGATTTGCTTTATATTTGATACTTTCCTACTTTTACCTACATAAACTTAAGTTAGATTATGTTTTCAGTTTTGAGATCATTGTGCTAACAGCCGCAAATTAAATCCACTAATCAGGCAGAAATTACTACTCGTGAACTGCATGCCCTCACAATGCCTTCTTACAGGTGTCCTAGGTGAAATTATTATATACAGTGTGCATATCTTATTGTACATCCACCCAACAAGCAGTACTAACAATACAATTTTTTTTTGGTTGATTAGTTACTTTCCAGTTAAGAGAACAGTCTTGGTTGAACATAATGAACTTCAAGTTGTTAGCAGAGTCAGAGAGCAGTATTTATTTCAGCTTTTAAGCAAGCTAGTTTTCTTCACCAGCTTTGATTTCTTGATGTACCTATGCAAGTCGTACCATTGCAATGGCTTTGATCTTACTTTCTTTCTTCATGGTATGTTTAGTGTTGTTTTTCAGGTTTCCAAACTTTGCACTCTTCTATTAAAGGCAGTGCGATCATTATCAGGAGGCCAAGGTTGGGATACTCTGGTTCCTGGAAAGGCTATTGGCACTCTGGTCGAGGTAATGGAGTTGAATATTAAATGGATTTTCACCCTATTTTTGGGTACTTGTTAAAATACGGTGTACCTGGAATGCTGAAACTGCTTAGAAGGATATGTACCCTACAGCTACTGATAATGTTTTTATATCAAAATAGTTTTAATGTTATGTAAATTGACCCTCTATTTATTGTCCCTTATTTTCCCTGGAATGCTAATTCCTTCTCTTTCAGGTAGAGAAAATTGTTCCAGGTTCCTTGCCTGCAGCTGTTTCAGGATCGGTTATTCTACTTGTCAACAAAGCTGATGGTGATGAAGAGGTCCTCTTCATATTATTTGCAACAACATTTAGTTATATATTTTAATTAATTCTATGGGAGTTTCTGGGCGAGCTTTCATTCTTTTTGTTTGCTTCAACTGCCATTTTTTACAGTGTTGGCAGGTGTAATGATTATATTTCAGGTTAAGGCAGCTGGAGAAAATATTGTTGGAGTCATCCTCTTGCAAGAACTACCTCATTTATCACATCTTGGTGTGAGAGCACGCCAAGTAAGAATCTTTCGTGCTGCAAAAGGAAGGAATTGATTGTATAACACAAATATAAGGCAAATTCAGTTTTGAATTAAATGGAGAAATTGCAAGTTTCCTTATATTATCTATTCTGTTGTTGCTCTGATTCTTTAAAGCTTATAACATAGGTTACTTAAATTATGTATTTTGTTTCTGCGCTAAATCTGTAAAGCTTATGACATGCTGTTTTTCCTCCATACCAATGTCATGAAGGTATTTGGTTCATAATTGATCTTGCACAGAGAACGTAGAGATTAAGACACACACAACACACAGTAATATGTATTGAAATATATATCATATCGAATAAGACAAATGATTGATTACATTGAAACAGTGGCTTCGGTTTATATAACCCTGAAGAGGTGAGTCACACTGAAAGAACATGACCTTTAGGAGACCCAACTAATAATAGCTATTTCTGAATTAGGTTCATTACATGTCCTTCCTCCTCAAGATGCTTCATATTCAAAGCAGGATCAAGGACGGATGCCAAAGATCAACTTCTATGATGAGTCAACAACAGATTGTATTCTTTGTCTGGTATGCAAGGGCTTCTATTTCTGATGATGATAGGCAATTTTTTGTTTCTTGGGTGAGAACATTGTACATGCTACAAGGATTCGAGAAATAACAAGTAGAGGATGATGGTGTAGAATTATTTCTACATTATCTTGGGATTCAGTGTGAAAAATATTACAATGATATTTTTGTCATGAATAAAGTCGATGCAGAAAATAGAAAAGGCTTCCAGGTGAAATTCAGGGTCTTTCCCAATGATGACATTCGATTTAGCTGACCTCACATAGGTTTGGAGGAAGCCACATCGCTACAATGTAAAGGGGCAAAAGATTGTCTAAATGTTTGAGCATAGGAAGGCCTAGATGAGGCACACCTTTTGTCATTGCTAGGGCATGGGTTTTGACTAGGGTAACCACCAAAGAGAGGCATGTTGTTTTTAGGGGGTGGTGACCCACCACCACCTCCAATCCTTGGTTGAGGATATAGACATGCATTATAAGAGGGAGGGAAATAGAACATGCTCATACTTGATTCCATCTACCTTGAAAGTGAATGCTTTGAGTCTATGTAATATTCCCAATTTCAGTTTCCCTTATGGTTCAGTCAGGATGGACTTCTAGGTTGGTGGCAGCTATTTTACAAGAGTGAGATTACGTCATTATAGGGACTGGAGAGTTTTGGAGGAGTTTTATGGGGTCTGATGGAGTTCACTTGTATTTCACTATCAGGGGGCAGTTTTGCATAGTTCATTCTTGGTTATGTTGCATTTAGATGTATCCCGTAAAATAGGGTTATTATCAACATAATTTAATTAAAAACATTGAATGTGTCATTTTGGGAAGAATATTTGATGAAGCACCTTAGTCTAATAGCTCATTGGAATTGGAATGAAGAGATCTATAGGATGGGATGGTGAAAAGTGACTTTTAGTGGCTTGAGAGATCGTAGAGGAAGATTTTCCGTTTTCCTAGATTAAAATCGACTTTAATTAGTCAATTATATAAAAAGGGGAAATGCTTAATTGAGGAAAAAGGCAAAGTGACTAAAATAAAATAAAATAAAAGTCACTTAAAAGGAGAAGCTTCTAGAGTGGGAAATAAAATAATTAAAAAAAAAGTGCTTCTAGAAAGTGAAGAAAGATCCATCAAGCCTTTAAAAGGAAGAGAAGCAAGACATTTGGGGATATCTTGGAGTTGTGATATTTTCTTGTTGGAGAGGTTTTAGGAACGTGGTTTTCAATTTCAGTAACCCCCGGGAGGAAAACCCTTGGGTTTCATATTGTGAGTTGGTCAAAAACTCAACCCACTGTTGAGGAAATTTCACCCAGAGATCTCACAAAGCTTCAACGGTATTCTTGGAGATCAGATCTGCAACAGATATGGAGATTGGAGTGAGGATCATTCAGATTCTCAATTTGGGCGTTAGCTTTAGTTGCAATCTATTGTGATGGCTAGCCTCAACATTACGATAGGTATGTTGGAGGCCACATTTATTTCTCATCTATTTTCCAGTTTCTATATGTTGATTTTATATAGGTATTCTATATTGGTAAGTACTTTTAATGATTTGATTCCTTATAGTTAAGACATTTTATCCATGATTTCATCATTAAGTAAATACATAGTAGACATCAATAGTATAACATTTATGACATTAGGATCATGAAGAGTTAGCCAAAAACAAAGAACACGAGAGTTACCTAGGATAACCCACACGGGGGAGAAACCCAACAACCTTTTCAATAGAGAAATTCTTCAGTTCAACAGAGATACATCTTAGTCAAACACTGGGTCAAATCTAGTCGATTCTCCTAGTCAAGTCATCTTCCCACATAATTTTTTGTTTGATTAGGTCTGCCTTCTGTCATCCACAGAGCTTGACTCTTCCACATAGATTCGTTCATCATAGAGATAGAAATTCGACAATAATAGAGGGACAAAAATTCGCTCTTCAACAAAGGGTTTCCACAATGATTTGTCCTTCATCACAAAGAGAGAAAACAAAGGTTCATTCTTGTCATAGGGCACAAAGAATTTCGGTCCCTCAACAGAAGTACTAACACATAATTCAATCCTTCAAAGTTGTCCTTCAAACCTTAGATTCATCACGTTATTCTAGCCTCATATCATGCAAATTGTCTTCAACATAGAGAGATGTGAATTGCCATTGGAGGAGGTCAATTCACTCTTATATATATCTTTCTTGCTGGCCAAATGGGTGCCATTTAGAGGTTGGATCGACTTGACTAGGAGGAGGCTAACTTGTCTCATTTGGATCCAAAAATTGAATTCTTAAAAATTCAATTTTTCTCTTTTTCCTAAGGACATGAAGAACATGCGTTCTAATATTTTTCTTTTGTCACAAGCATGAAGAACATGCATTCTAATATTTTCTTTTGTCACAAGCATGAAGAACATGCTTTACACAATAATAATACATCAAAATATTAATTATGAAGACTAACCATAGTTACAAAATTCAACACTTTATCTTAGATTCATCCATCATAGAGATAGAAATTCAACAATAACAAAGAGACAAATTCGCTCTTCAACAAAGGATTTGCATAGTGATTTGTCCTTCATCACAAAGAGAGAAAACAAAGGTTTGATCTTGTCATAGAGTACAGAGAATTTCGGTCCCTCAACAAAAGTACTAACACACGAATTCAATTCTTCAAATCTTAGATTCGTCACGTTTTTCTAGCCTCAAATCATGCAAATTGTCTTCAACATAGAGAGATTTGAATTGCCATAAGATGAGGTCAATTCACTCTTATATATATCTTTCTTGCTGGCCAAATGGGTGCCTTTTAGAGGTTGGGTCGACTTGATTAGGAGGAGGCTGATTTGGCCCATTTGGAGCCAAAAATTCAATTCTTAAAAATTCAATTTTTCTCTTTTTGCTAAGGACATGAATAGCATGCGTTCCAATATTTTTCTTTCGTCACAAGCATGAATAGCATGCTTTACGCAATAGAAATACATCAAAATATTAATCATGAAGGTTGGCCATAGTTACAAAATTCAACGCTCCCTCTTAACTAGTGTGGTATTCATAATGACTATCTAGATGTTCTCATGTTGACAAATTTCTCTATGAAAATGTTATAACAATTCACATCATTGTTAGCATCATCAACATCATCATCATCTAATAACCATAACTTAGTTAGCACCTCTGACATATGGTAAATCATCAACATCAACTAGTGGCTACAACTGATCGATACTCTTGATCCCTAATACTAGTCAGTATTCCTGACACATGGAAAAACATTTAGCATCAACTAATCATCACAACTTCGGTTGGTACCACTGACGCATAATTTTGGTTGGTACTCCTGACCTAGACTAGTCTTGGTTCACCATCTTGGTCAATCTCTTTGACTCCCAGTGAAACTCCAAAGGCCACACTCTATATGAGCAACTGGGCTTGATGCTAAATGAGCTACTCATCCTATTTGAAGAGACTGAGCCTAATGTTGAATGAGCTCCTCATCCTATCTGGAGAGGCCATGCCTGATTCTGAATGCTATGCACTGGTTAACATCTTTGACATAGGGAGAACCACTGTCCTTTGTTGGACCATTCTCCCCAATTGGTCAATATCTTTAACATAGGGAGAATGAACGACTATCCATGATGCTATCATATCAACACCCTCTCTCACTGAGAGATATAGGACCATTCTTCATAAGAATGACTGTCCTCTGATGTTGTTGAGAGACATGCTTAATCACTCCAAGCTTGTCTTGGGACAATTTGCTTGGTGATAGTGGACCGGTCATTATATCATCTGCACCTGATCAAAAAATCTTGCAATCAGCTTCCAAAGCCACATTGCTTCAGTACAAGCTTCACGGGCTGCAATGTACTCTGCTTTTGCAGTGCTCAGTGCGACAAATTTCTACTTCCTACTTGTACAAGAAATCATAGTAGAGCTCAAATTGAAGCATCGTCCTGAAGTACTCTTCCTATCATATGCACTCCTTGCTTAGTAAGCATATGGAGTTGTACATCACTGTTTGAGTCATATCTCAAACCATCACTGAATGTGCCATGATCAACTGTACCGTGATGGTACTTCAACACAGTTGAGCTATATGCCTTGGCTCAACCATATATTGATCTACTTCCTTCTCTTGATCCATCATCGTGGCTACTTTTAGGTTACCCTAATTGGGTATTTTCTCTGAAGCAGATCTTGCCATGGCAATCTTGATTTGATTTTCTCCCTTTGCTACTAATGTTGTTGGAGCAAATCAACTATCTAGTAAAAAATCTTTCATTTCGAATCCATAGATCAACTACCTCTGAAGCTAAAACAAGGGTTTTCGAGGAAGGCTTGATTGTTCCCTCTAAAGAAAATCTTCCAATCAATGTAACTCTTGCTGACACATGGTTTCTTCTGCTTTCATCAGAAAAAAAATCATATAGGATCAACCTTGATCCTATACAAAGCCTTCTTTCTGCTTTCAAGTATAAGACTTCTTCATGTACCTCACAAACTTTAGGTAGCTCTTATGTGCACTTCTTTCATCAAGAGAGACGATTTTTACGTCCATCTGATGTAATTTGCAATAGAAATAAGAAGGATAATAAACTTTTATCAGAAGTGTAACTTACAAGATGCCCCTTCATAGCCTTCTCCCTCTTATTGAGGTAATCCTTCACTTTGTACTTTTCTCAAGTTGCCATTTACTGCATAATTCATTTGGGAAGTCACCGTTGACTTCTTTTCAGCATAGATCAAGACATACTTCAATTTTGCTGATTTGTCTGCTCTCTCTGAGCTCATATCCCAATTAGGATAAATCTTTCACAAATCCTTATTTCTGGGAGAGTCCTTTTGTCACAACTTTGCTCTGTTCTACCATTTGCTACCAAAGTTATGGTAGCGTTCATTATGTACTTGCAATCCTCATGAGGAGGCCATGGAAGAACAATTACAACCAAGCAAAGGATTCAAAGACAAGAGACTAACTAATAGTAAAACAACAATAATAGTAATAATCAAGGAAGAGAGATATAAAATACTTATCTTTGAGAAGAATGTCAACTCCCTCTTGATCTTTGGTCTTCTTGCATCCATCTACAACTTTATTAGCTTCATCCACATCATCATTATGATGTCATTCCTTCCTTGCAAGATCTAGGGTTTCTACTTTCAGCAGAAACTTCCAATCCTAGGGTTTGTTCATAAAGCCTAGGGTTTTATTATTCAAGCCGTATTTTGTTTGCTAGGGTTTACAAACTCTAGATATTTCAATGTCCAAAACCCTAGAATCTTTATGTCTTGTAGATGAATCCTTCATGGTCATCAATTAATCGATCATTCTTGGCTCTATCAACATAAGTAGCTCAGCTTCTTCAAAACATTGTAGTAGTAGTGACAATACTTTGTCTTAGTCTTTAATGGACTTAATGATTATGGACCGAACATCTGATCTTAACACCCAAATGTCTATAGTAATAGGTGCAAGTAGTGTATATGCCATCAATACTTTAGAACCAAATTCATTCAATAATTTTTAATTTAACATATCTTTATGTCCTTGACCCGCTGTGAAAGAGATAATGAAGTACAAGGTTTGTAAAATGTCTTGACTTTATCAAGAGAGTTTTGGTTTATGCTTCAATTCCTTTCATTGAATATTCATTTTATCAAGGATTCCTCCAAGCTCCTCAAGTGTAAATGAAGAGACAATCCTATAATATTGCATGCCAGCTTAAACACTCTTTTTACTCCCTTTGGCTAAAAGAGGAGTATCAATCAGTGATAACCAAATGTCTTATAATTCAATACTAGAGGTTATTTCTCGGTCATAACATTGAATCTCAATGTAAGATGCATACTTTTGTTTCAGTCATAAGATGCAGTCAATATGCCACTATCCAATAGCCCTAACATTATCCTTATCAATCAACATTTCTTGCCATGGTTTTTCAATGCAATTTCTCGAAAAAATAGCCTCAACCTTTCAGAAAATGTCACATGTTCTCCGACTTGCTTTCAACCAAAATGTGTTATTGCGATTGGTGATTTTCATAGAGTCTTTTAATCTTATAATTGCTTGTAACGAGATTAATTCTTTTACACATTTTATCCATGATTCCATCATTAAGTGTTGTTTTTCTAGAGCAGACAAGGGTAGACCAATTTTTCAAATCTAGTAACTACTCCCAATGATGCAACATATTTCTTTAAAGCATTCAATTTGACTTTTAGATTATTCCAATTATCATCAAGTAGTTACACATGAGAAAATAAAACCACTAACAATATAAAGCAATAGAGATCGCAGTAAATCAATGAGACAAAATACAACATAAATTAGGGCAATGGCCAGGGAAAAACCCAAAAGGGGAAAACCCAATCAATCATTCCTTATGAGAGAGAGTTCAATTCATCAATTTATACATCAGTGATAATAGCACACCATTCACAAGATTCTTCAACAAAAAAAAATAGGCAAAACTGACCATCATGATAGCCTCCCATGTTAATTTTTCAATGTTCTATGCTGCAATAATCACTTAGACAATTTCTTCTTCCAATATCAATCACTTTATCCAATTATCTTCAATCTTCCAATAATAATAAGAAATTGTAGATAGAACAATAAATGCACAATAGAAGGCAACCATCAGAGACATAGAGATTTGGTCAAAGACCTGGGAAAAATTCCTCAAGGGGGAAAACCCTTTCCAAATTTTTCTTCTATTAGAATTTCATCGAATGTTTAATAAAGAGATACATAGTCCAAGTACATCAACGACTAGTCAAAGGTCAAATACTTGATCAACCAAGTCAACCAACCAATATCCAATCAAATATGAGTGTTGTCGTCGCCAAAATTATACAGGTGAATGCGACAACGACTCAGGGTAGGGGCTATCACTCTGATCCCTGCCCTCTTCGTTCTAGTTTTCTCCTACAATAGGCTATGGGGAGTAGTCCCTATGAAATATGAGGTTGAAAGACCTATCAACTACCGACATATCCAGTAGACACAACTGAATGGCCTAGCAACTTGGTTAATTATGATTAGCAAGTTCAGTTATTAGATTAAATTAATTGAGAGACCAGTGCCTTAATGGAGTCAAAATTACTTGCTTAATTAGTTACCAAGTCACCGGATGAATAGTTTTTTGCTTAGGATGCACACTATCCTATATGACATGCAACCCTAGAAACTAAGTGAAATGCAAGAACTTGATAAATTTTAAGTTAGATGCCTATCTAAATGAATCCTTCCTCTCTACTGTTTTGAAACTAGTCTCTAGTGTAGGTTGTGGAGAGAAACCCAGGGAAAGATAACAAAGGATATATTAATGATACCTTCTCTGGAGTTCTAACCACCCGATGCCTCCGACGCTGAGAGATTGGGCTCTAATGACTGCAAGGTCATTGTGTTAACTGCAAGAGATGTTCTAGACTTCACAAGTTGGGTGAGAAAGGTGGTCCTAGAGTCTTTCAACCAAGCTTATGCTTCGAGGTAAGTTAATTAATGCAAGGCTAATCCTAGAATGTGGATGCAGAATATGAGTGATTATCTTTAAGGTGAAGTTGTTAAATGTTTTAAGTAAATTCAATTTGGAGCAATGAAGAGAAATACTTAACAATTCACAATGACAATCTTCACCCAAAGAAAGTGCTCAATGAACTGAATATATGGCGCCAAGAGATGTTATCAAGATTAACAATATCACAATAGACAATTTCTCTTGAAATAACAATAGATATGCTAGTCCAATGTTTCTTAGCGATATTAGACAATGATAATATTTCAACATAATTAGCAACTTGTTGGGATTGCTTATATTATCCAAGATTAGGATGGTGATCAATTTCTCGTGAAATGACAATGCCAATGTTCTAATTAGAGACAAAAGTGGAAACTTCAATTCTTGATGAACACAATTAGCAATTCTTAGATATTCACGAGATTACTCTCATCACAACTATGATGATCAATAAAGTGCTTTAAGAGTGACTTGATCAGCAGGATTATAAACTTAGATGTGAAGCATTGCTTTCAAGAAACAACATGTTAGTACACCAAAGTAAGTAGCAATATGATAGCAATGACAAGTGAGAATTTTCTTCAAAGACAAATGTCACAATAATGGTAGCTATCAATTAGACAAAGAGAGCATATTCACCAAACTCACAATCAGAACTACTCAACAATGATACTCTTTAGCTTATGATACTTTGAGAGAACAAGAGTAGCGAAATTATCTTAGTCAATTATCCTTAGAGTACTTATGTTCTTAAGAGAGATTGCTAATAGTGAATGCTTGAGTGCAGGAATGCAAATGCATGTAAGAGAAGAACTAGAGAGGAAGCTCAATCAAGCTACTTTGCCAACAACAAGATCATAAACAAATATGCAAGGGATGTCAAGGATGCAAGCTTAAGGGAATTAGATGAATGTCTGCTACATTTCACACCACTGTCACGCTTATGATCAGACCTTATGATGCATATATCAGACCCTAGATTAATATGACAGTCCTCCAAAATGACAAGATATGCCAAGAAAATGCAAGCCCAATCAATGCAAATGATCTGCCAATGGTAAGAGATCACAAGAAGTTAATTATTATGCCATGGTCATGACATGCTTCAGAATTATATATGAAAACAGTGATGAGAATGAGGGATAGAGAGGCAAACCAAGTGGCCAAATGGCCATGTAGATGAGTGACTAGGCTTCCAATGAGAATGTCTTCCTGCAAACATAAAGTTAGCTCCCCAAAAATACTTGAAACACTTGCAAAACTTCATTAGAGACAAACACTAGTGCCAATAAAGAGATGACAGATATGAGGGCTAGAGAAGGGCTAATAAGGCCAGTGAAGAGGCTTGAAGCCTAGGAAAGGTGAATGCTAAGGCTAGAAAAGCAAGCAATGAAGTGAAAGAGGCCAAGGAAAGGCAACAATGAGGGGTTCAAGGTCTAGATAGGTTAAGGATGAGGAAGAAAAGGCCTATAGGCCTACTGCTATGACAAAGAAGCCCTCTAAGGGCTGCAACAGGGACAAAGGAGGCCCAATAAGGGCACGACAAGGCCTAGAGGGGCTGTCGAGAGGGTTAGAGGCCCTAAGGAGCCTATGGTTCAAGGATTAGGGCCTAGAAAGGCTTGCGACAAGGAGAATTAAGGGCAGTGCCGGAGGTGGAAGGCCCTATCAGGCTGCAACTCATTGAGTGAGGGCTAGAAGGCCCATGACAAGGTTGGAAAAGGAAACAATTATGCCTGGGAGGCCCCAAATTTTTTTGAAACCCTTGAAATCACTAAGAAGTTAGCAAAAACATAAAATTTGCAACAAAATCACCGAGAAATTTACCTTGTACGGCCAGTGTCTTCCTTTTTTGGTTGAACATTGAGCTTGGATGAGGGCTAGAGGTTAGATCTTGGCTTACTAGGCCCAGATCTGCCTCAAAACCCCAACAAATTTGCTCAATAAGGCTTGATGTCACACCTGGATGAGATAAATGTTGATTTGGGGTAGCATCGGATGTGCTTTAGCCATGAAAATTGGTGGAGAGGCTAAGGTATATGAGATCTCCAAGACCTAGAAATTGTTTGGATAGATTGTACCCGGTTTGGGAGGTATTAAAATAATTAATATTTTTAATGGAGTTCCTAAGTCTAAACTTAGGAAAAATAAAATATTAATGGGTATTAATGTAAAACTAGTTTAGAAGGGTCCAAAAGTCATGGATCAAGCCAAATCTAATCTTAGCCGTTGATTAGAGATTTAATCTTGGCCATTGATGGACCAACGAGAAAAGTATAAGAATAGGCTTGAGGGTCAGTTGGAGAACATACCAGAGTGATCAGTCATTTTATTCTCTAGAGCGGGGTTTGATAAGAGAGATAGAATCAATGATCAACAACGACGGGCAGTGAATACATAGCAAAGAGGCAGAGTTGGTACTCGAGAGACAACGCAGAGCCTAGAGAGGTTGATGCAGAGGCAGCTAGAGGCTACGTAGAGGCAACCAAGAGCTGCACAGAGACAGGAGAGGCCTGCTTGTGAGCTGCAGAGGGTCTAGGGGTTGACGAAGAAGCTCCATAAGCTGACGCAGAGGCAACATAGCTGAGGCAGGGCCAAGAAGCAGTGCCAAGAGGATTTCGTGGGACAGACTGGGAGCTGGTGAGCCAGATAGGGTGACACAGTGCCTATCAGAGTGACATAGAGTAGTGGGAATTGGAATTGTTGCTGTGGGATCGTTCATCTGGTGATTTATCAGCTGGAATATCTGTCTCCAAGGAGAGGTACTACTGCTGATGGCATTCTCTGTTGGGTGAGCCATTTCTGGCATCTTGGTTGTATTCTGAAAACTGCATAATAATAAAACCCTCTGAATATTTGCACCGGTTTTCCCGCATTGGGTTTTTCCAGGGATATTGGTCCAAAAATAATGGTGTCACTTGTCTGCTTGTTTTCCTTCAGTTGATGATCTGTAGATGTTGATACTGTACTTGTGTTTACTTTTAGTATTTTCATGGTAAATAACTTATTTAGTAATTAAAGAAGTAGGAAGAAATAAACCAGATAGTACAAGAAGACTTTCTAACTGGTTAAACTTAGAAATTCCTAATAAACCCTTCAAACCCTTCAAACCCTAGCCTTGGGGCTGTATCCTCCACAAAAAGAATTCAATTTCTTTGGGGGCTTGCTTATTTTTCCACCCTTAAATATTTTAGCCACGGTGTCTGATTGTGAGGACCATGCAATAAAATACTTTACATCGAAATCTTACAATTAATTCAACCCTTAGAAGGGGAAATACACATTTATACTAGACTGTCAAGACATTACTGAATTCTATGACACAATATGATTTAATATGAAACCAAGTGTGCTTATAATAAAATAATTTAGTCACGATGTTCTGATTATTAGGGACCATGCACTAAAAATGTTACTAAAAACACTTTTACAATAGATTTGATAAACACTAGGACATACCTAAGACCTTGTTAATGAATTCCACCCTAGCTTTGGGGTTATAGATGGAAAAAAAACTCTGCTCATTATGCGTGTTTACAAACACACATAATTCGGGGAGGTTAAAAAAATTCCTAGGATGAAATCCTTTGCCAAAATCATAGGCTTACCTAGGTGTTCTTATATAATTAAATGACCATACTAGCATCACTTCCAATAGACCTTGTAGAAATTGGGTTTACAATGAGGAATTCATGTTGACTGATGACTTTGATCTTTGAAAAATTTTCTCCACTTCCTTGTACAATGCTTTCTCAGACTATTGACAAAGTGTGGTAAACATCTCGCTTCACATGGGGACACGTTTCTTCACTGAAGGAATGTGAAAATCCAGAATCGTGTATCCAAGAAAACAAAAGTACATCAAATAGATATCTACTCAAAATCAAAATCATCATGTATACATCATAAAACATATAGAACATCTGCTGGAATAGAAAAACTATTCTAACATGTGAAATATAAAACTTCAACGCATGAAAAAGAAACTAACTAATGACGAAAATGAAATCCTATCTAAGAGTGTAGTGTTAGAAATACAACACAGAGGATGCCCTATGGCAGTGGATGTCATCAACGTAGTGCATACTGAGAATATGCTGACTTTCAAGCAAGTTGGTTGGCTGCTTCTCTGATGTGCCATGCTGAATTTTGAAGATCCTAGGACATCGACTTATCCGAATATCGAGCTATTCCCGACCATCAAATGCATCAAGATTCAAACCTCTTTCTTCTTTTTTTATTTTTACTTTTGCTTCTGGTAGGTTGTGACGTTGAAAATGCAACCATTGTAGATTTTCTGTCTTGATCTTGAAAAAAATCGGATGAAATATTTGAAGAGTTTGAGATATGCCCAATCTTATTTTGAATATATTATGTCAAAGGTGACACATAAGTCCGACAAGTACTGTGATTGACCTCAATAGCTTGATTTTTCTCAGTCTCTTTTCCAACTATGCCACTGCCAACTAACCCGCTTTCAATGGGACAAGTGACCTCCTCGCAATGAGATGGAATTTGCTTTAGTGGACTGGGAGGCTTATGATTTGTTGAAAGCAAGGTTACTTGGAAGCGGGAGTAGGGAGCGACATTTTCAAAAGCTCCTGGTTTGGGAGCGAATCGGGAGCGAATTTTTATATAATATATATTTTTATATATTTTGATGCATATATGTTAACAAAAGCATGTAGAATGATGAATTAGATATAAAAAGCATAAAAACATGTATTACACCATATAACATCAATTGTCTAGAAGTTATAATCTTCATCAACCACGTCCACAAGTTCTCATTTATATAGCTGTAAGGGTGCACATAACTAGAATAACATCGAGTGTAATCCATCTCTGAACTGAAAATACATCAACAAGTAGGCTCTAGATGGCCTCTAACATCCAAAAAAATCAAGCTATAAAAAATAGCTACATGTCATCAAAATAATTGCCTATCTTGGGATCTTTTTCATTAATATCACCCTCTAAACAAATAACATAAGATAGTAAAAGTGTAGCATGTCAAGTCAAGATTTTGTTTGAGCGATGGGTACATTTTTAGTAGGGTCATGATAGAAGAGTTCAACAACCAATGTCACTAACTTGAAGGAAAATAGAGGGCTTGGTGCTCTTGATTAAATACGAGTCCCATACCCTAGTAGTTGACAAAATCCAATGGAAACATTGCAATTCCCCCAATCTTGAAAAATTGATAAGTCTGTTGGATTTTGAGTGAGATCTAAAATTCTACTTTCTCCATATGAAATCCAATGAGGTTGGAACCACTCTCAAACATCTTGAGTCATTTCATTGTAATGTTAAAATTTAAGTAAAAGGATGAAAATAAAAGATATAGGAGAATGTCACTTTTACTTTAAGAATTTAACATTACCATGAATTGTATAACAATGCTACGACCATAAGCTTGATATTAGGCTGCCCTGCTAAAAAAATCTTGTTTCTTTGAAAAGAATTGCGTTTGGAACATTTTTGTGACGAAATTTTTGTGAAAAAAAACAAGGAGATTTTTATTTTTTTATTTTTATTTTTTTAATTCGTTTCGGGAGTGCGATGGTAGCGAACTTCGGGAGTGCACTCTCGGGTCGCTCCCGCGCGAAGCGCTCTCCAAAAGCAATTTGAAGGGGGGGAGGAGTCGCTCCCCTGCAACCCTGGTTGAAAGTTCTTTATGCTTGTCCCCTAGATCTTCTAGTTTGAGCAGGAATTCAAGAACCTGTTATTTTTCCATCATTTGCAGTTTACTTTGTAGAATGATCTGTTTTGTCTTCATGGTAGTGATATCTTCGGCGTGCTTTGTTCCATGGTCTTTATTAATTGTGCTTGGTTTTGTTCCATGGACAACAACCTATTCTGAAGAGAGATTTGACTGGCTTCCATATCCTTTATTACTTTGTCATGATTTTGTTAGATGGAACTCACCTCTTTCTCATGAGTTGCTTCCATGGCTTTCGGCACCTTAACATGATTTTCTTCTATAGCTAATAATCTATCCTAAAGACCGACTTCCATGTCGTGCACAATGCTCATTTCTTTCTTATGATTTGCTTTTATGGTGTTCAGCTCTTCAACATGCCTTTCTTCTATAGCTATCAACTTGGTGTGCATGGATCTCATTTCCTTAGAGTGATTCTCTTGGTTGAGTTCCATGGTTTTCATCAACTGAGCTTGATTGAATTGCATGTCTCTAAGCATTTGAGTTAATTCCTTGATAAGATGCTTATCATCAACACCCCTTTGATCATTTGTTCCTGCCTTTCCACTATCGAGGATTCTTCTTGCAATGACACAAGTGGATTCATCATTAAAATTATCACACGGTTTGCAATATGGTCGAGATTGATGTGGTGCATTCTCTTGAAACCTTTCTATTATGGCCGAGTCTTTTATAATATCTCTTTCATCTTTCTTTACATTGTAATTGGCACAAAGTGAATCCCTTTGATCTTCATATCTACTTTTAAAAGCATTTATGATGGTGTGCAGAGAATCATAAAATTGTCAAGAAAACCATAAAACCATTTCATAGCATCACCTTCCAAGGAAAGGACAAAGCTACATAACCTTATCATACAATTAGTAAACTTTATGAGATGATCTCTGGCAGAAATTGCATTATTATCCCTAAAAGAGGGCAAATTATCAATGGCCAAATTTGGAATATCATGAGGATAGGCTAAAACAACAAAGGGCAAACAAGTCATTCATGATGACTTGCTTAAGGGGAAAAGGAGCTAATGGATATCAGAGAGAGGTCCCTATTCAAGAAAGACAAGAAGTCTACAAGAAGGGAGCTTCTAGCAAAAATTCTTGCAAACAATGAAAGAAGTGGAGTCGCCACTTGAACATGAATCTAACTTTAAAATCCACAAGGCAAAACCAAAAAGTTAGTTGAGAACCAGGAAGAGAAAAAAACTCTTCGGGCTAGGGAAAAGCAAGTGGATATCAAGGAGGGTTTCGTGTCTGAGAAAAAATGAATGATTACTAGAATGTAATTTGTTTAACTGAGCTCCAAGAGCGGGGTTAACCAAGCTACCAAGATTTCTTCTAGAATAAGCTCTTGTGAATGGATGAATCAGTGGAGTCGCCACCCAAAGAGGGAACTAACCCAAACGTCCATGTGTTAAAGGTGCGGATAGAAACCATAAAATATTAGTAATGGTGAACAAGGTGATAAATAGATTGAGAAGATTGATAAGGTGTCAAAGCGCCATAATATGTGCTGCTTGATGGGTGAAGAAGATGATGAGATATAAAGATGGAGGAGATGTCGTTAAAGTGAGAACAAGATAAACTTATCTCTGGCAATGACGCTAGAAAATGTGGCGTTGTTGGAACAAGGAATGATGATGAAAAGAAAAGATGATGATAAGGTGTCGAGACTCGAAACAACAAGGACCAAGAAATGGATCCCTGACAATGGCACCAGAAAATATTGTCACCCAAATTCTACAGGTGAATATGACGGCTTAGGGCATGGGTTATCACTCTGATCCCTTCCCTCTCTGTGTGAAAAATTGCTGTAGTAATTGATTTATTTCTCCTACTTATTTACAATAAGTTATTCACCAATGCTTCAATAAATATCAAAATAAATTCAGCTGCAAACTTCACAAATTAAGAACTGAAAATTAGAAGGCAAGAGAAACATTAGCATATGAACAATCACATTGACACACTTGTTTTTGGACAATCATCCTTGGAAAAACCCAATGTGGGAAAGCTAGTGCAGCAGATCTGAGGGTTTCTATTATTGGCAGTAAATATCTGAATACAATTTGGATGCCCTAGAGAAAATGGAAATCCACTCAGAGAAGATAACTGAGAATTCTCTCACACTGATTCTAGAGATTTTATCCTATCCCCAACTCCTAGATGACCCACTGCGCAGTCTCTTCGTGAGCCTACGCAGACTCTGCATGACTTCTACGTGGAGAGTCCCTTTGACGATGTCAACCTGGGCTGTTGCTGAGAAAGTGAGATTCCTCTTGCTAATCACTCACAGTGATTCCCGAAACTGATCTTTGTTTATCCCCTAGGACTTCGCATCAACCTCCTCCAGTTTCTGCGCTGACCCTCTACATCAATCTCCTCCAGCGGCTGCGCTATCCCTTCTGAATTATATTCATTGGAACTAGAAATCACTTCCTTCTAGTACTGCCTCTGTTCCTCACTGCTTGATCATTGGTTTGAATTCCTTAGCAAACCCCGCCCTAGGAAAATCAAACTGACTGATCAACTCTTTGTGTGTTTGTAACTAAACCCCAAGCCTCCTCCTTATACTATTATCATTGAGACTTCAATGGTCGAGATTAAGTCTCTAATCAACAGCTAAGATTAAAACATGACTTGGTCCGCCTTCTAGATCATTCTCACCCATATTTTGATTAATACCCATTACTATTTTAATTTTCCTAAGTTTCGACTTACGTTACGAACCCCATTAAAAATATTAATTATTTTAATAAAATACAATCCGAATGGAATTTCACCAAACAGTTCTAGGTTCTTTAGAACTCATGTGCCTTAACCTCTCCACCAATTTTCAAGGCTAGAGCACTTTTGATGCTACCAAAAACTAACACTCCCTCTTAGCGAGGAAAGTGCTCTAGCAACAATGTCCAACTGCATGTTGCTGTCTCTGAAGCACCTCCTTTCCGCACTGTTGCTGCCACCAACACTGTGTTGTTGCTGCTATTGTACATGACACTGCCATTGGCACTGCTGCATGTGTGCTATAGCTCCCTCTCAAATGTTGCATCACACTATTGAAAGGGATTTTCCAACATACCCATTTGTTCCTGAAATTGAACAAACTTTGTTCTTCCTAGAGCCTTGGTGAGGACATCTGCTACTTGATTTCTTGTGGGAGTGTACAACTGTACTGCCCCACGCTGAACACAGTTTTTGATAAAGTGACACTGAATATTGATGTGTATGGAGCGATCATGAATACTGGATTTTCAGAGAGCTTGATACAACTCTGATTATCACAGAAGATCTTTGTTGCTTCCATCCTTTTCCTGAATAGATTTACAAGCAGTTTCTTGAGCCATATAGCTTCACATGTTGCTTTGCTAGCTGACATATACTTAGCTTTAGCAGAGCTCAGTGCTATAGACTTTTGCGTCTTACTGCACCAGGAGGTCATCCCAGATCTAATACCGAAGCGATACCCAGTGGTACTTTTTTTGTCTACTGAACTTTCTTCCCAATTCGCGTTAGTGAATCCACTCAATTCGATACCATCACCCTTGGTGTATCTTAATCCAAAATTGACTGTTCCCCGCACATACCTGAGAATGTGTTTTGTTGTTGCCCAGTGCGCCCTTTTTTGTTTTACCATGAAATGACTAAGGGTGTTGACAGCATAACATATGTTTGGCCTGGTGTTGACCAGATACATAAGCGACCCAGTGAGCTGTTTGTATAAGGTGGGGTCCACTTCCTTGTCTCTAGAAGCATCCATTTTTTTTCCAATTGGTAATCATAGGCGTAGCCGTAGTTCGACAATCCTGCATTCTGAATCTTTTCAGAATTTCTGATGCATATCTATCTTGGCCAAGGAAGTTCTCACCATCCTATTGCCAAACTTCCAATCTCACAAAATAGTGCATTAGCGCCAAATCCTTCATTTCAAACTCTGTTTCCAGGTTCTTGCAATCTTCTATGAGTCTGGATGATCCTGTCAAAAATAGATCATCCACATACAATACTAAAATTAACGACTCAACTTCTACCAACATATAATAAAGATTGGGATTGGAATCATTCTTGATGAATCCCAATTGTTGTAAGTAGCTGTCAATTCGACCATACCAAGATCTGGGTGCTTGTTTCCGCCCATACAAGGATTTCTTCAACCTACACACATGCATTCACTTTTTATGTGTTTCGAAACCTTCTGGCTGTTCGATATATACCTCTTCTTCTATCACCCCATTCAAGAACGCTGTCTTGACATCCATTTGGTGAATCTCCCATCCCATCTGTGCTACAAGGGATATAATGGATCTGATAGAGGCATACTGAGCTACTGGGGCAAAGGTTTCCTCATAGTATATTCCTTCCTTTTGAGCATATCCTTTTGCTACGAACCTAGCCTTGTACTTGTCTATGTTGCCATCTGCAACATACTTGATCTTGTAGATCCATCTCGAACCCACAACTGATTTGTTCTCTGGTCTTGGTACAATTTCCTAGACATCATTTGTCATGATGGAACTGTAATCTTCTACCATGGCATCCACCCATACCTGGTGCTGTACAGCTTCTTGAAAACTAGAAGGTTCTTCGACTTGAGCTACCAATGCGTGGTACCTATCAGGTTGTCTACGCTGCCTTTTCTCGGCTCTAGGAGCTCCAACGAATTCTTCTGCGTCCCTTAGAGTCTGTCGTACTTCTTAGCCAGTTCTTCCACTGGTGGTGGGAGGTTCCATCTGTTCCTCTTCCTGTTGTTGTACCCACTGTGACAATCCTGGCTCCACTTTCCTTGAGGAGATGCTAGTACTAGTTACCGTGCTTGAACCAGATACTTGTCTTCCTGCCAGATTTGATCCCTGTTGTTGGACTAGAGGAGCATCCTCAACCTGTTCTTCAAACGACATCTCTCAAGATTTCCTGAAAGCTCTATCTTCCATGAACTTTGCATCCTGCCTTACTACAATCTTCCTACTGCTCGGAATGTAGATTCGATACGCCTTTGAAGTCTCACTGTAACCCACGAGATACCCAACTTCGACAGTCTTCTCTAACTTGCTCTGCTTCTCTTCTGGAATATGGTAATAAGCCACACTTCTGAATATCCTGAGGTGACTTACTTATGGCTTCTTTCCCGTGAAAACACCCTCTGGAGTCTTCTTTTTTAAAGTCATGGGAGGCGTCCCAGTCTAAATGTGTACAACCATGCTGCATGTTTCTGCCCATAAAAACTTGGGTAGTTTCTAATCATATAACATCGCTTTTGCTGCTCCAACAATAGTTCTGTTCTTCCTTTCTATGACTCCATTTTGCTATGGATTATAAGGTGCTATCCATTCTCTTCGGATCCCTTCTCTTGCGCAGAAACCTATGAAGTCTTTATCCATGTATTCTCTGCCATTGTCTTAGCGCAATATCTTGATATTCGTTCTTGTTAGGTTTTCCACTAGAGCCTTAAACTCCTTAAACCAATCAAATACCCCATCCTTGGTTCTCAAAAAATAAATCCAATTTTTCCTGGAATGGTCATCTATGAAGGTGACAAAATATGAAGCACCACTAATGGCTCTTGTAGACATTGGACTGCAAATGTCTGACTGTATTAAGCCCAATACACTCTTAGCTCTATTGTTGCTTCTGGAGTAAGTTGATTTGGCGTACTTGCTTAGCACGCAACCTTTGCATGTATCATCATGCTTGGTAGTAAGCACTGGAACCCCCGTAACGGTTTCCTTGAGCATTTGTAATTCCCCATGATGTAAGTGTCCCATCCTTCTATGTCACAACTCATTTAATTCTTTTTCTCCACTGACATTATTGCTTATCAGTGCCATAGGAGACTCGAGTTGCAACTTGTATAATCTTTTGCTTCGAGTTCCAATCTAGGCCCTCTTTTTCCACTTAGGATGCTTGACATATACTCTATTACCAATGAAGTATACATCATATCCCTTATATTGTAATTGAGATACAGAAATCAAATTCATTCACATTCCTAGCACATGCAGTGCGTTCGTGGCCCAAAGACCATCTCCTGCTGTTGTCTGGCATGTAACGGTTCCCTTTCGTATTGTGGTGCATTTCGTCTTGTTACCCATTGTGATCTAGAAGTTCATCTGTTCCTCCCGATAGCTTGAGAAATATTCTCGTTATCTAGTCATATGAGCTGAAGCCTCGCTATCAATGTACCAATCCTCCGTTGATGCAAAACTCGATAAGTGTTAAAATTGGCAACTAGGGCCAAACTCCACATGGGTCATCTTATTTATGACAACTGATATTTTTCTTGGATTCCTCTCTCCGAGAGGTGTAGGATTGATCTAAAGATCATCCGATTTTGACATGTACAAATGAAGTTATGAATTTATTTTGATTATGGTCAAATTGTCAAGGTCGGCCAACAAACTTATGTAGGCTCAGAAGCCCAACAATCACGTCTATTCATCCTCAACGTTGCATATAAATAGAAGGTAACTTAGCCTCATTTGGACTCACACATCTTCACACTTCTCTCTCTCTCCTCATTGATTGGTTACGGATTTTTGAGCCTCTCTCTCTCTCCACACGTCCAAAGTTTTAGGAGAGCGACATTTTAGGAGGCCGAAATTTGAGGAGACCAAATTTTTGGACAATTTGACCAAGCATTGACCAACATGCATTGACCTCCTTTGATTGTGTTTTTGTGAGGGCTATGTCTGTTTGATTAGGCTACATTTTTGGGCACAGAAATCGAGGCTAAATGTTTAGTGTTGACCAACGTTGATTGGTTAACTGCAGTCTGCAGTTAGGGCTGACCGCAGCTGGGTTGTTTGACCAAACTTTGACTGGATTGAATTTCACTGTTTTGAGGGTTGTTTTATCTTGTTGTTTGGAGGCTGAAGTTGATCGATTTGCTGAGGGTCAAATCTACCCTGTTGACTAGCGTTGACTTTTCTGGTTAGGGCTATTTTTCTACTGTTATAAGTTATCAGATTTGTAAATTGTACTATCTCTCTCTGCTGAACTATTGAAGACTAAAAGAAGATTTGATCAAGGGTTTCCCCACATTGGGGTTTGTCCTTGGTTGGTGCCACATCTTGTGTCCTCTTGTCTTGGTTTGTCTTCTACTGTTTATGTTTATGTTCTATCTGCATTTTACTATCATGTTTATGTGATTGCTAATCTGAATATTGATACTGGGCTAATAAATAAATTGACGTAAGATTGCTCTAAAACATAGAACATACCATTGTTGCCTCAAATTAACACGGTATCAGAGGTGAGGTGAAGACAAAGCCCAAGCAAGAGTGAAAGAGCAATCACCAAAGACAGTTGAACAAGGACAAAAGGTTCAATGGGTTCCTCATTCTACTTCTTGGTTGAAGACAAGCTCCAAGATAAATCTGACTATCATGTATGGAAGATGTCTCTTGATTTGGCCTTGGAAGAAAAAGAAGTGATGGACTATGTGCAGGGTAAAATCCAAAACCTCTTTCAAATGCACTGGTTGCTGCAAAGACCAAGTACAATAGGGTTGAAGTCAAAGCAAAGAAGTTTATCAAGGATTCCATTGACAAGAATCTTGTAGCCTACATCTCCGAATTCAAGACCTCCAAGGAGATCTACGACAGGTTGGTCAGCATGTTCAAGGTTAGTAATGCTAATCAAATTCATTTCTCAAGAATAAGTTGAAGGATATTAAGAAGGGCAAGGACGAGGATATTCAATTCTATTTCTTGAGGATTACTGGGATCAAGAATGATCTACTCTCGATTGGAGAAGTCATTCCTGACAGGGAACTTACTCTCTCCACCCTTGGAGGACTCCAACCTAAGTGGTATGTATTTAGAACCATCGTCCTCAACAATGATCGAATTCCAGGGTTTGAAGAATTGATGTCGAGATGCATTCAAGAAGAAACAAGAATGGTGGAGCAAGAAATGCCTTTTAATAGAAGCAACCTGACTTCATTCTTTGCTCATGCCAAAAGGAGAAATAATGCAGGGTCTAAAGGTCATTTCCATGGAAAGCCTGGATCTAAGGGAGGAAGGAAGGGCAGGTGCTTCGTTTGCAATAAGTTTGGCCACTATGCAAGGGAGTGTCCAAAAAGAAGGGACACATCAGATGATGATGATCACAATCATTCCAGGGGCAACTTCAACAAGAATGATCAAAGGAATGGCAGGTCCAATGGAAAAGGAAAAAGGAATGCGGGACATCAAGGAAATGGTCGACCCTCCAAGAAATCAAGTAACTCTTGATATGAAGAATCAAATGTTGTTAACAATAAGCAAAAATGGTACTATCTTATATTGGCCCTCTCCACTGCCTCTCCTCCAGACACTTTGGGAAATTGGCTGATTGATAGTGGTGCCTCAAGGCACTTCACTGGATATAAGGAAGCCATCTCTAATCTGATAGAAAAGGAGACAAACTTGGAGATCATCCTTGGAGACGATGCCGCCTATCTCGTGAAGGGAGTAGGGAATGTTACCCTTCAATTAAATCAAGGTAACACTATTCATTTGCAAGAAGTACTATATGTACCTGATCTCAAGAGGAATTTGGTGCCCATTCTAGCCATGGAGGACAAAGGATTCAAGGTGGCATTCATTGATGGAAAAGAAATTTTAAAGCTGCTTTTACTCATGGGTTCAGGGTTGACACCTTGTATCAAGTTGAAGGAAGTCCATTGGGAGCCTTGTCTTGCGACACATCTCTACAATCTGAACTATGGCACCAGAGGTTTGCCCATCTTCATTATAAGGCCCTACTCGATGTGAGACAGATGGTGACAGGTATACCCGAGTTCAATGTATAGCATGAAGGTGTACGTCTGGGATGTGCTGAAGGAAAACTTACAAGGGGACCATTCCCTTCAAGTAATAGCAAGACCACAGATATATCGCAATTGATCCACTCCGACATATTTGGTATGATGCCCATAAACTCTTTGGGAGGATACTTATACTATCTCACCTTTACAAATGATTATTCTCGTAAGACTTGGAACTACTTCTTGAAGAAGAAGGATGAAGTGTTCACCTGGTTCTGACACTTCAAAGCCTTGATCGAAAACCAATCCGAGAAGAAAATCAACATATTGAGGATGGGAAGTTGACATTAAGAGGAAGTCTACAACGCTATACACTCCTAAGCAGAATGGTATGGCTAAAAGGAAGAATCACTCTATTGTAGAAGCAGTTCGTGCCATGCTTCATGATCAAGGCCTTCCGAAGTTCCTATGGGTTGAAGCTGCAAATACCACCGTGTATGTTCAAAACCGATGCCCTCATCAAGCATTGGACTCCAAGACTCTCGAAGAAATGTTCACTAGTAAGAAACCCGATGTCTCTCATTTTAGAATTTTTGGAAGTCTCGTATATTTTCATGTGCCGAAAGAGAAAAGAAGCAAATTGGGTGCATCTGGGAAGAAAGGAATCTTTGTGGGCTATAGTGAAAATTATAAGGGATATAGAATTTATGTCACTAATCAAAAGGAAGTTGAGATAAGTCACGATGTCACCTTCGACGAAGATATGGCTCTCAGGAAGATCAACAACCTTCCTATGCTAAGTAAGGACAAAGAAGCTGACACCGGAAATTAGGGTGTGAAAGAAGACGAAACGATGCGTGATGTTGATAAACCTATGGATCCTATTCATCCTCCTCCTCATGAGCCCACCTCCTCCAAAAGGAGACCCTCATGGCTTAGGGAGACCCTCGAAGATGCCTAGAGACACATTGCACCAAGGGGGACTTTCCGTGAAAGCAAGAAGCCGAACAAGTATCAAGGATATTTGACCGGCATGAGCACTATCATTCAAAATGAGCCTTCATCATTCGAAGAAGCCGTGAAGCATAAAGTATGGAAGGATGTTATCAATGAAGAATACGTGTGAATTATGAAGAATGATGTCTGGGATGTGGTCCCTAGACCCCAGGACGAATTGGTTGTCACCTCTAAGTGTCTCTACAAAATCAAGCATGGAGCTAATGGAAGTGCAGACCCTCTCATTCACAAATGTAAGAGGGAGTTGGCTTCTGAATTTGAGATGGAGGACTTGGGACCGATGCACTATTTCCTAGGGTTGGAGGTCTGGCAAAACCTAGGTAAAATTTTCGTCCCTCAAGGAAAATATGTCGTGAAGTTATTAGAAAGATTTGGGATGGTGGATTGCAAGCTTGTGACTACTCCGATGGAACTAACTTTAAGAAGTTATGTGGTAGTGCTATTGAACCTGAATTGGGAAATGCTTATGAGTATCGTCAACTGATAGGAGCACTGATGTTCTTGGTGAACTCCCGTCCGGACATATGTTTTGCAGTTAACACATTGAGGCAATATATGGTTGAGCCTCATCATATACATTGGATTGGTGCCAAGAAATTAAGAGTCTTCTGAGATAACTTCGAGGCACAATCACTCATGGACTGAGATACACTGTTGGAGATGTGAGGCTGCATCGTTATTCTGATGCTGATTGGGCTGGCAGTGTGGTGGATCGCAAGAGCACTTCTGGATGCTGTTTTTCTTTGGGTTCTGCTTTGATATCCTGGATGAGCAGGGAGTAGAAATCAGTTGCCTTGAGCATCGCCAAGGCTGAATACATAACTGCTAGTATGGCCTCCTGTGAACTTGTCTGATTGAGGAAACTCTTCAGTGAGTTGTTTGGACATGTGCTGGGTACCATTGTGATCCTCTGCGGCAACCAAAGTGGGATGCGATTATTAGAGAATCCTGTGTTTCATGATCGCTCCAAGCATATAGATATCAAGTACGACTTTATCTGGGATATGGTAAATCGAGGAGCAATAAGGCTCCATCACATTGGGACTCATGAGCAGGTCTTCGATATTCTAACAAAGCCCTTGGGGAAGGTCAAGTTCTTGGCCTTCCAAGAATGACTTGGTGTCGTGGAGAGACCCTCTTATGAGGGTCCTGTATGAGATGGATATTGAGCTCTGGTGGGCTTGGGGTACTTCTTGGAGCAATGATCAACCATAGGGTGAGTGGTTCAACCTTCCCCTAGTGGTTTGCTATGTACAGGGTGAGTGGTTCAATGTTCCCCTGTGATACCCCTTGGCAACATGTAGGCAGGATGAGTGGTTCATCCTTCTCCTGCTGAGACATCCTACCCATGCAGTTTGGGACACATGGGAAGTACCTTTCATCTGGCCGATGAGTAGGGAAATGAGGATAGGGACCATAGTACTATCGATCGACGCATCATGTACTACCGTACGCTCTATGCTAGGATGACTAATATTGATTTGGGATCAATTGGAACTAACTTCAGGTTAGTAAGAGTGGTATGAACTGATATTGATTTGGGATCAATTGGAACTAACTTCGGGTTAGTAAGAGTGGTATGAAACACTCTTTTGATTGGAACTGACTTTGGGTCAGTAAGAGTGGTATGAAACACTCTCTTTTGATTGGCACTGACTTTGGGTTAGTAAGAGTGGTATGAGACACTCTCTTTTGATTGGAACTAACTTTGGGTCAGTAAGAGTGGTATGACACTTTCTCCTTTGATTGGGACTGACTTCGGGTCATTAGAGAATGGTATGCTACATTCTCAATCACTTCTTCTTCTTCATAGTTCAGCAGAGCAGTCCATGATGCCAGAGATAGTACAGATTGACAGATGGATTAGCAGATGGAGTTCTCCCTAGTTGGGAGGGAGTATTAAAATTGGAAACTAGGGCCAAAATCCACATGGTTCATCTTATTTATGACAACTGAATTTTTTTTTTGGATTCCTCTCTCCGAGAGGTGTAGGATTGATTTAAAGATCATCCGATTCTGACATGTACAAATGAAGTTATGATTTTATTTTGATTATGGTCAAATTATTAAGGTCGGCCAACAAATTGATGTAGGCTCAGAAGCCCAACAATCACGTTTATTCATCCTCAACGTTGCATATAAATAGAAGGTGACTTAGCCTTATTTGGACACACTCATCTTCACACTTCTCTCTCTCTCTCCCCTCATTGATTGGGTATGGATTTTTGGGGCTCTCTCTCTCCACACGTCCGAAATTTCAGGGGACCGAATTTCTGGATAGTTTGACCCAGTGTTGATAATATCGGTATCGGGAAAATATCGGCGAGGGTCCGGAAAATATCTTATCGGAAATATCGGCGAAAATATCGGCAAATATCGGCAAGCATAAAAAATGCATAATATATTCATTTTTTTTCAGATTTCTAAACATATAAAGCAATAACAACATGAAATAAACACATTGGCACATAAATATGAAGAAAACACTGATATATATGATGTCAAATAGAAATGATACGTCAAACTTCAAAGGCGATACCAAATCCTGCTAATCCCTGATAGTGATAAATTGATAATTGTCCAATCAAGGACTCAAACAAAAATTAAAATAACATCACATATCCTGCTGATCCCTGATAGTGATAATTGTCCAATCAAGGACTCAAACAAAACAACATCACATATATAAAAGTTTAAAAGTATTTCATCATCATCAGTTATAAACTTATATGTAGCAAAAGTTGCAAAACAAATAAAACTAGCAGCTATCTATCTGAGACCATTGGCCTCTCCCTAGCAGCTTTCTTTCTGTCTTGTTCAGCAATTGCTTCACGAGCTTTTTGTATAACCTCTGCACTAGAAACCATACAAGGCATCACATCTGCTGCATCATATGCAGAGAGTTTAGCCAGATGGTATTTCAATCGTGTAATCCCTCCTGACATCTTGGTCCCACACAAGTTGCATGATATATATGCCTGATTTGCCCCACCAACAGCCTCCCCATACTCCCAAAATGGGTCCAAGGCTTTTGGCATATTTGACATTTGTAGTGAACTAATTCAAACCTAGGGCACAAAAAAAACAAAAAATTGGCATTAAATGAGTATAACTATACAGTGCCCAGCAAACACTCAAGAAACTATTTTAATTTTTAAAGCAACATCTTCATGTTCAAAATTTAAACAACAAAAGCAAGCATAAAAAATGCATAATATATTCATTTTTTTTCAGATTTTTAAACATATAAAGCAATAACAACATGAAATAAAGTTTAAAGTTTAAAGTTAAACACATTGGCACATAAATATGAAGAAAACACTGATATATATGATGTCAAATAGAAATGATATATCAAAGGCGATACCAAATCGTGCTAATCCCTGATAATTGTCCATTCAAGGACTCAAATGTGGAGAACCAATACAAAATAACATCACATATAATAATAAAAGTATCTCATCATCATGAGTTACATGTAGCATAACAAATAAAACTAGCAGCTATCTATCTACTGCCCTCTCCCCCTTTTACGGGAAAACATGATGGGCTGTTTGTCAGGCCTGCCCCTAGTAGTAGAAGGCCCTGACACTGCCTCTACACCTAATGTCAAATAATGAGTGATAGGCATGGAGCTATGCTCTCCTATATCTATAGCAGATGGTGTTGATGCTGATGCTCCCGCAGTGTCCTCCTCCAGCTCCTCCTGCTCCTCTAAGTGCTGCTGCTCCTCTGACTCCGAGTCCTCCTCTTGCTGCCCCTGCTCTAATGGATCATCTGCCACTGGCTCCTCCAACCATGAAGGTGACTCCTCCAATATGGGCTCCTGAGACTCCACCCTCCACGGAGACAATACATCAATATTGTCTAAGGAAATGGCATCTTGATCCACTGGTGATTCTATTTGCCTCACTCGAAGTCGGATGTTGTAATGCACATACACCAAATCGTTGAGGTGTGCGAACTCCAACCTGTAAGAGTGTCAAAAAAAGTAATGAGTCTTGACTCTTGACTCTTGACACTTGAAGGTCATAAATTAAAAATTAAAAATTACAATAAGTGTAATTGCTCAACTGAAGGCTTGAGTTCAAAGTTATACCTGTTGCGCTTTTTGGCGTGTATTTTCTCAAATACACTCCAATTGTGCTCACACCCTGAAGAGCTACATGTTTGACTCAAGATTCGTATAGCCAAATTTTGCAAATTTGGTGCCCGTGCACCATAGCTTCGCCACCAAAGATCTACAACAAAATAATGAAATAAAAAATTCAAAAACTTAAAAGTTAAAAGTTAAAAGTTAAAACATAATTAAATTCAAATTTCTAATTTCTAATGAGTGATGACTTGTTACTTATGTGGCATGAAGAGGGCCCTTTCCTTAATGGCATCATCAAAGCCAAATAGGCCAACACAATCCTGATAACTCTGTACCTCGCGCTTGATTTTGCTACGAAGCTCAGAATCAGGTACCATCCTCTGAATACAGGTATGGAGCCCTTCCATCACCTCGCCATCGAAACGAAACTTGCATTTGTATGCAAATGCAGGGTTGAGGAAGAGTGCTGCTGCATGAATGGGTCGATGAAGCATCCCTGTCCACCGACTATCGATCACATCCCATAACATCATCTGCCTATTAAGGCCAGCAGAACCCTTGTCTGCATAATAGGAACGAATGGCCTCCTTGGCCCTATCCATGCCCTCATACAAATAAGGCATTGCAGGCTTCTCTCCATCCACCAATCTAAGAACCTTTACTATAGGTTCGCTAACTGCACATGCTTCTTGTACTCCACGCCAAAATGTCTCAGAGTACACCATTTTTTCAATGGCTCTCCCATCAGGTCTCCTGCTGTATCTACAACCACGCCAATCATCAGACACAAACATTTGCTTCAACTCGAACTAACATCGAAGCAAAGACTGGAGAGTAATAAAGGTTGTGGCAAAACGTGTGATGGCAGGACGCCGCAACTCCTTGTTTTTAGTGTACCTCCTCATAAGGCTAAGAACAAAAGCATGGTTATAAATAAACTTGGGGATGCTCCTAGCCATATCAACTGCCTCCTTGATGAAGGAGAGTTTCCCCATATCCTCAAGCAACAAATCAAGACAATGCGCTGCACATGGAGTCCAGAACAATGTGGGATGCCTCTCCATAAGCATTCTGCCGGGAGACACATAATTAGCTGCATTGTCTGTTACGACTTGCACCACATTCTGCACACCAATCTCCTGAATGAACCCATCTAACAACTCACATATCGTTGCTGCATCTTTGATATGTTCTGATGCATCCAACGATTTAATAAACATGGTACCTTTAGGACAATGTACCAAGAAATTAAGAAGGGTCCTACCCTTCCTATCTGTCCAACCATCAGACATCACTGTGCATCCAGTGACTTCCCATGTCTGTTTCAACTCCGCCAATCTAGAGTTGATGTCCTGTTTTTCTGCTTGAAGAATTGGCCCCCGCAACTCCTCATATTTGTACCCTGGGCCCACAACAGCAATAGCATCACACATTGGTTGCCAAAATGGATTGGTTTTTGTGATGCTGAGAGGTAAGTCGCTCCAATAAATACACCTCCACATGACTCTATCTGCTTCTTCCTTCTCCTTTTTTTTATAAAGCGATTTTATGCCAGGTTGTGCTCCAGCTCCTGTTCGTGGAACAAAAAATGATGACCTCGCATTCACACTAGCAGTAGCACTAGCATGTGATGGTGTGCCAGTTGTGGAGCCCCTCCCACTAGGGCCAGTAGGGCCACTACCCTGAACATCAAAATCAGGAGAAGATATCCCAAAAGATCTACCTGCACGTTCAGCTTTGTTTCTTTCCGCCTCTTCCTTCTTTCTGTCCTTTTCTTCAATTGCCTCAAGAGCTTTTCGTATAAGCTCCGGACTAGAAACTTTACAAATGCCAACATCATGTCCAGGGAGTCTAGCAAGATGGTATTTCAGTCGTGTAACCCCACCTGTCATCTTGTCCCCACACAATTTGCATGAAAGATATGCACGATTTGTCCCACCATCAGGGATCCCATACTCCCAAAATGGGTCCAAGTTTTTTGGCATATTTGTGTTTTGTAGTGGGCTAACTCAAAAGGAAACCTACAGCACCAAAAAAATTTTGGAATTAGTAACTTAATAACTTAATAAGTAATACGAATTTACGAAATTCCATGGGTGCAGGTCTCAATATCAAATCCTCATTCTTCAAAGACAAATGGACTAAACTTTAACAAAGTTCTACAATCTGCAATCTTCACACAAAGGACCCTAGTCAAGCTATGTAGAAAAGAGTCAAAAGACATTAAAATCATAAAATATAAATGTATTCAATAACAGCGTTAGAGGACTGCGATTTGGCTGCTACAGGCAGTGTAAAGTTATAGTCATATACAGAATTCTATACTCTATAAATCAATGACATGGCAGTATATTACTATATAACACAAGAGGGAGACAATATCTACTCCAGTACAACGTAGAAGAAACAAACGTATTGTTCAGGCATTAAAGCTGTGTGAACAAACTTTTAACTCGTGCATATCTGTCACGGATCATTGGCAATATAGGAGAATGTCAAAGCCTGGGTCTGGCATTATAAATTGTGAGTTAACGTGACCAACGAAACACTCTGACTAACGGCAGCAGACAATCATTAATTATAAATTATAATACTGTTTGTTTAAGCTTCTTCTACTGTAAACACAAAGATACAATCTTCTATACAAGATCAAGAGAACCATGCGCAGCAGACAACACAAATTTATCATAATGCCAAGTTGCCAACCATTATAAGAAATTAGAATTTAGAATACATAAACAGATATTTGACTGTAAGGTCATTAGCCAAATGCCAACAAATTTTTCTTATTAGCAATCAACAAACCAGTGTAACAAATGTGCTCTGCCTGTTAGTGAAATAAGGGCTGCTAATAATTAAAGACAGCCCATCTAAACCAGAATTCTATGCCCATCATTAGGAATCAGGATTATGCATGAACAACACGGACCATCATGAAATAACAACAGATTAAACTGAGACAGCGCTTGAGATTACATATCATCAGTGTGTGGCAATTCATTGTCATAAATAATAAGTGCCAATTACCCAAATGTCACGGTGAGATGGCACATGGTTTTAAGTTTTTATTATTTAACATTCACACATAAGTTATACATTTTGTCTATGTATCATTAAGGAGTGACATTACCATTGGAGGCTACAAAGACTGCATACTGTCGCAATTTACTCTTACTATCTAAGTAAGAAAGTCGTAATTTATTTGTTGTCACTGATTAGTATGAGCTTCTTTCTTCCCACAATTGCACAGTAGTTAGAGAGGGCATAATTCACTAGGATGCAGTAAGAAAATTACCAGAGACAGAGCTATGCCAAAAGTTAAAACCCACTGTAATATCATGTGTCAATGGGCTAAAGCAAGGAAAAAGGCCTGGAACAGAGTCATGGTAAATCAAAACCAATTTACTAGATCTGTACATAGACAGGCAGTGTCATTCTAGCTAGACATTCCTGCTGTCAAACT
Organism: Pinus tabuliformis; assembly: GCA_031772625.1. Lineage (NCBI taxonomy): Eukaryota > Viridiplantae > Streptophyta > Pinopsida > Pinales > Pinaceae > Pinus > Pinus tabuliformis. The sequence goes on from CM062818.1 coordinate 1,338,580,354, forward strand.
CATGGGTTGCATTGAAGCAATAAGGGAACTTCCTCCCTGATATCATGATGTCTTTTACATGAGACAATGTTATATGTCATCTAGCAGACAGAACTTAGAAGTACTTTTGAGTCTTGACGTATAGTTTTTAACAGGAATTGAATGAATTATTTCATTCTTGACTCACAAAATCCTTTAAAGTTTAGATCACCCCCTAAGTTCAGACTTCTGTGAGAAAGTCTCGGTGTTATAAAGAAGACACAGTTCAATAATGGAAAGTTTCGGTGCTATACCACAGTGATTCGGTGCTATATCTATCCATTGGAAACCACAGATTCGGTGCTATACCACAGTGATTCGGTGCTATATCTATCCGGCCAGTATATAGTAGACTGAGCTCTAAACTTTAAAGTATTAAACCCTCCGCAGCCAAAGTATTAACGCTGGGGCATACGCATACCTGGAAAGTTGTAAACCGGAACCCTCCGCAGCCAAAACCCTCCGCAGCCACCGTTCGAACTTCGTAGCGTCTCCAGGCTCCAGCTCTCACGAAAGTTCGAAACAGAAATGGCTCATTTAGGGCCAAACCCCAATTTATAAAGGCTGCCGGCGATTTTTATGGTCGTCGCGCGATATTTGTAAAAAAATCGCCGAAATTTCGTATATATCGCGATAAATTCAAAACGAGAAAAAATCGCGCGAAATTACAGCCGAAATTTCGTTTTCGTGAAAATCTCGCGATATTTACGATTTTCGCCGAAATATCGGCGATATTATCAACACTGGTTTGACCAAGCATTGACCAGCATGCGTTGACCTCCTTTGACCGTGTTTTTGTGAGGGCTATCTCTGTGTGGGTAGGCTGCATTTCTAGGCAAATAAATCGAGGCTAAACATTGACTGTTGACCAGTGTTGATTGTAGTTAGGCCTGATCGTAGGTGGGCTGTTTAACCAGACTTGACTGGGCTGAATTTCATTTTTTTGAGGGTTGTTTTATCTTGCTGTTTGGAGGCCAAAGTTGACTAAAGTTCATTGATTGGCTGAGGGTCAAATCTTGCTTGTTGACCAGTGTTGACTTTTTTGGTTAGGGCTCTTTCGCTGCTTTTATAAATTATCGGGTTTGTAAATTTTACTATGTCTCTCTATTGAACTATTGAAGACTAAAAGAAGATTTTGATCAAGGGTTCCCCACATTGGGGTTTGTCCCTGGCTGGTGCCACATCTTGTGTCCTCTTGTCTTGACTTATCTTCTACTGTTTATGTTTATGTTCTATCTGCATTTTACTATCATGTTGGTTTGATTGCTAATCTGAATATTGATACTGGGCTAATAAAGAAATTGAAGTAAAATTGCTCTAAAGCATAGAACATACCATTGTTGCCTCAAATTAACAATAAGCAAACAAATTCCTCTTCCAACGTGGAAGATAATTCGGAAATATTATGATCCCTACTGGTCTCCATGCTCTTTTTCTTTGTTTCCATCTTGCTTGGACCTTGCTCTGATACCATGTGAATATTTGTTGCAGTAATTGATTTATTTCTCCTGCTTATTTACAATAAGTTATTCACCAATGCTTCAGTAAATATCAAAATAAATTCAGTTGCAGACTTCACAAATTAAGAACTGAAAATTAAAAGGCAAGAGAAACATCAACATATGAATAATCACATTGACACTTGTTTTTGGACAATCGTCCTCGGAAAAACCCAATGTGGGAACACAGGTGCAGCAGATCTAGGGGTTTCTATTATTGGCAGTAAATATTTGAATACAATCTGGATGCCCTCGAGAAAATGGCAATCCGCTCAGAGAAGATAACTGCCAATTCTCTCACATTGATTCGGGAGATTTTATCCTATCCGCAACTTCTCCATTGCACAGTCTTTATGTGAGCTTATGGAGCCTCTGCGTGACTTTTGCATGGAGACTCCCTCTGGCTGCATCAACCCGGGCTGCTGCTGAGAAATCGAGATTCCTCTTGCCAATCACTCATAGTGATTCCCGACACTAATCTCTGCTTATCCCCCAACACTTCTGCATCAACCTCTTCCCATTTCTGCGTTGTCCCTCTGGGTCAATCTCCTCCAGTTGTTGCGCTGCCCCTTCTTGACCCAACGTTGGCTCTATTATCCTTCCCTGTCTAGTCTGACATATATTCACTGGAACTGGAAATCACTTCCTTCGAGTACTGCCTCTGATCCTCATTGCTTGATCACTGGTTTGAATTCCTTAGCAAACCCTGCCCTAGGAAAATCGAATTAATTGATCAACTCTGTGTGCGTTTGTAGCTAAACCATAAGCCTCCTTGTTATACTTTTCTCGTTGAGACTTCAACAGCTAAGATTAAGTCTCTCATCAACGGCTAAGATTAAAACATGACTTGGTCTGCCTTCTAGATCATTCTTACCCATATTTTGATTAATACACATTAATATTTTAATTTTCCTAAGTTTAGACTTACGAACCCCATTAAAAATATTAATTATTTTAATAAAATACAATCTGAGTGGAATTTCACCAAACGGTTTCTGGGTTCTTTAGAACTCATGTAAGCTAAGTGTAACCATTACAACAAATAATATCTAACATGAAATGAACTGTTTAAAAATGAAATGAAATGAAACAACTTTCAACTTTCATGAAGCATCATATTCATAATTCATTACTAATGAGTTATTATTGCCAACCTCAAACTTAAATTGTCATATATTGTTTAAAAAAGTATCATAATAAATATGAAAAAAAAATATCATAATAAATATGAAAGAGTCAATAGTTATAAAAGCTACTAAGAAACTAGAAAAGAGAAGTAAATCTATTATCTATTTCTTATGTTTGGGCCTCTTGCCACCATGAGAAATGTCTAATTTTTTAGTCTTGTTGGAAAATCAGGATCTTTGCCATTAATATCACCCTCTAAGCATTAATATCCAGAGGTATCTTTTTCATTATCTCTGTATCTGTATAGGGATCTTTGCCATTAATATCACCCTCTAAGCATTAACATAAGATAGGAAAAGCATAGCATGTCAAGTCAAGATTTTGTTTGAGTGATGCGTACATTTTTAGGATGGTCACAATAGAGGAGTTTGACAACCAATGTCACTAACATCAAGGTACTTAGAGGGATTGGTGCTCTTGATTAAATACGAGTTCCATAACCTAATACATGACAAAATTCAATGGAAACATTGCAATCCCTCAATCCTAAAATCCTGAAAAACGGATACTGGATTTTGAATGAAATCTAAAATTCTACTTTCTCCATATGAAATCCAGTGAGGCCGGAACAAATCTCAAACATCTTGAGTCATTTCATGGTAATGTTAAAAATTTAAGTAAAAGGATGAAAATGAAGATTAAGGAGAATGTCAATAATAGGGCCTAGACTTGATCATTAAGTTGCCCCACTCAAAAATTATTTGTTTCTTTAAAAAGAATTGCATTTTGAACATTACTAAAAAAAATAAATTGCAAAAACGGCAAAACGCTCCTGAAAAGGTAGGGAGAGAATTTTTTTTTAGGGAGCGCGCTCCCAACCCGCTCCCGAGTCGCTCCCACCCAGAGCGCAGATTGGGAGCGGGATCCCGGGGGAGGGGGGCTCTCCCGCAACACTGGGCTCTGATGACTGCAAGGTCATCGTGTTAGCCACAAGAGAGGTTCTAGACTTCACAAGCTGGGTTAGAAAGGTGGTCCTAGAGTCTTTCAACCAAGCTTATGCTTGGAGATAAGTTAATTAATGCAAGACTAATCCTAGAATGTGGATGCAAATATGAGCGATTGTCTTTAAGATGAAGTTGTTAAATGTTTTAAGTAAATTCAATTTGGGGTAATGAAGAGAGATACTTAACAATTCACAATGACAATCTTCACCCAAAGAAAGTGCTCAATGAACAGAATATATGGCGCCCAAAAATGTTATCAAGATTACCAATATCACAATAGACAATTGCTCATGAAACAACAATAGATATGCAAGTCCAATGTTTTCTAACGATATTAAACAGTGATAATCTTTCAACACAATTAACAACTTGTTGAGATGACTTAGATTGTCCAAGATTATGATGGTGATCAATTTCTGTTAATTTTAGATAACAATGGTATGTTCTATGCTTAAGCACAATTTACTTCAATGTTCCTTTAGTAGCCCAATGACAATTTCCAATTATATCGAGTAGCAATCACATTAACTTATAAACATCGACAGTAAATGCAGATAGAACATAAAATCATATGCGTAAGACAAGCCAAGACAGGAGGACACAATAAGCAAACAAATCCCTCTTCCAATCTGGAAGATAATTCGGAAATATTCTGATCCCTACCAGTCTCCATGCTCTTTTTCTTTGCTTCCATCTTGCCTAGACCTTGCTATGATACCATGTGAAAATTTGCTGTAGTAATTGATTTATTTCTCCTACTTATTTACAATAAGTTAGTTATTCACCAATGCTTTAGTAAATATCAAAATAAATTCAGCGGCAGACTTCACAAATTAAGAACTGAAAATTAAAAGGAAAGAGAAACATCGACATATGAACAATCACATTGACACTTGTTTTTGGACAATTGTCCCTGGAAAAACCCAATGTGGGAACACCGGTGTAGCAGATCTGAGGGTTTCTATTATTGGTAGTAAATATGTGGATACAATCTGGATGCCCTCGAGAAAATGGCAATTCGCTCAGAGAAGATAACTGATAATTCTCTCACACTGATTCTGGAGATTTTATCCTGTCCCCAGCTTCTGGATGACCCATTGCGTAGTCTCTGTGTGAGCCTACTGAGCCTCTGTGTGACTTTTGCATGGAGACTCCCTCTGGCTGCGTCAACTCGGGCTGCTGCTGAGAAATCGAGATTCCTCTTGCCAATCACCCACAGTGATTCTCGACACTGATCTCTGCTTATCCCCCAATACTTTTGCGTCAACCTCTTCCAGTTTCTGCGCTGTCCCTCTACGTCAATTTCCTCTAGTTGCTGCGCTGCCCCTTCTTGGCCCAACGCTGGCTCTATTATCCTTCCTTGTCTTCTCTGATGTATATTCACTGGAACTAGAAATCACTTCCTTCCAGTACTACCTCTGATCCTTATTGCTTGATCACTAGTTCGAATTCCTTAGCAAACCCTGCCCTAGGAAAATTGAATTGACTGATCAACTCTGTGTGTTTGTAGTTGAACCCCAAGCCTCCTTGTTATACTTTTCTCATTGAGACTTCAACGACCGAGATTAAGTCTCTAATCAACGACTAAGATTAAAACATGACTTGGTCCACCTTCTAGATCATTCTTACCCATATTTTGATTAATACCCATTAATATTTTAATTTTCCTATGTTTAGATTTATGAACTCCATTAAAAATATTAATTATTTTAATAAAATACAATTTGAGTGGAATTTCACCAAATGGTTTTTGGGTTCTTTAGAACTCATGTGCCTTTGCCTCTCCACCAATTTTCAAGGCTAGAGCACTTTCGATGCTAGCAAAAACTAACACTCTATTCTAGCTGTCTCCCTACAACAAGATATGGGCAGTAGTCCCTATGAAATGTGTGAAAGACCCATTGACTACCGAAAAGTCTGGGAAACAAAACTGAATGGCCTAACAACTTGGTTAATTATGATTAGTAAGTTCAATTATTAGATTAAATTATTTGAGAGACCAATGCCTTTATGGAGTCAAAATTACTTGCTTAATTGGTTACCAAGTCACCAGATGAACAATTGCTGCTTAGGATGCACACTATCCCCATATGAAATACGACACCTAGAAACTAAATGAAATGCAGGACCTTGATAAATTTTAAGTTAGATGCCTATCTAAATGAATCTTTCCTCTTAGCTGTTTTGAAACTAGTCTCTAGTGTAGATTGTGTAGAGAAACCTAGGGAAAGACAACAAAGGCTATATTAACGACACCTTCCCTGGAGTTCTAAGCACCCGATGCCTTCGACGCTGTAGAGATTATGGCTTTGATGATTGCAAGGTCATCGTGTTAACCACAAGAGAGGTTCTAGACTTCACAGGCTGGGTGAGAAAGGTGGTCCTAGAGTCTTTCAACCAAGCTTATGCTTGGAGATAAGTTAATTAATGCAAGACTAATCCTAGAATGTGGATGCAAAATATGAGAGATTGTCTTTAAGATGAAGTTGTTAAATGTTTTAAGTAAATTCAATTTGGAGTAATGAAGAGAGATACTTAACAATTCACAATGACAATCTTCACCCAAAGAAAGTGCTCAATGAACCGAATATATGGCGCCCAAAAATGTTATCAAGATTACCAAAATCACAATAAACAATTGCTCATGAAACAACAATAGATATGCAAGTCCAATGTTTTCTAACAATATTAGACAGTGATAATCTTTCAACACAATTAACAACTTGTTGAGATGACTTAGATTGGCCAAGATTACGATGGTGATCAATTTCTGTTAATTTTAGATAACAATGGTATGTTCTATGCTTAAGCACAATTTACTTCAATGTTACTTTAGTAGCCCAATGACAGTTTCCAATTATATCGAGTAGCAATCACATTAACTTATAAACATTGACAGTAAATGCAGATAGAACATAAAATCATATGCGTAAGACAAGCCAAGACAAGAGGACACAAGATGTGGTGGATGCCAATGACAAACCCCAATGTGGGGAAACCCTTTGATCAAATCTTCTTATTATTCTTCAATAGTTCAGCAGAGAGAGAGAGTACAAATATCATAAGTACAAGCCAAAAACAGATTTGCCAAATCAGTAGTCAATGCAGCTCTAACCAGAAAGTCAACGGTGGTCAAAGCTGCCCCAAATCAACCTGAAATCAGCTCGGTCAACAACAGAATAGTATGACCTCAAGAGAGGGTCAAAGTCAATCCAAAAAAGCTCAGTCAACCTAAACAATGCTTGCTGTAATTTCTGCAGTCAACCAGAAAGTCAACGCTGTAGTTAATGTGGTAAAACTGTCCCCAAATTCCTTGATTTGCATGCCAAAGAATATGGCCTAAAAAGATCGAAGTTCTGCCCCAAAACCTAAGTCAATGCTTTGGTCAAAGTACCCAAGTCAATGCTGGTCAACGCTTCCCTAATCACAGAAAATTTCGGCCTCCAAAAACAGTGTTCCTTCCACACGTGCGAAGAGAAAAGAGCCTCCAAGTTGTACGAACCAATCAAGAGAGGAGAGAGAAGATGATGTGATGAGATGAGTGAGTGTCCAAATGAGAGAAGGGTCACTCCTATTTATACAATTCGTTGAGGGTGAGGAGACCCATCCATTGGGCTTCATGAGCCTACATTTGACTAAGGTTGACCTTGACAATTTATCCATGAGAGAATAAATTTAAAATTCCATTTCTGCCTATCAGAATGAGATGATCTTTATATCAAAATTGTACCTCTTCAAAAGAGGAATCCAATGCAACATTCATCTCCATCATATGAGCTGTCCTAAGGTGGAAGGTTGCCCTAGTTTCCAAACTTTAACACTGTCTCAACTAGGGAGAATTCTACCTGCCAATCCATCATCATGTCAACCTGTGATCCTAAACCATCATGCCATGACTGGCCTGCTTCGCTATGCTCTGCTAAACCATGAAGTAATAATGAAGAAGAAGTGATCAAGAGTGTATAATACCACTCTCCACTAACTAAATTCAGTCCTTGATCCCATATCAAGTTGTTGAACACCAAGCATCCTAGTCATAGGGAGTACGGCAATACATGATGCATCCATCTGTATTGCTATGGTCCCTAACCAGCTTTTCCCAACCCATTGACCAGATGAGATGTACTTCCCATGAGTCCCAGACTCTATGGGTAGGATGTGTGTCAGGTAATCAGCAGGTTAAGGTGAACCACTCATCCTGCTCATATGCCATAGCAGAAGGTGAACCACTCATCCTATGAATATGTCAGTCGTAGGGGAAGGTGAACCACTCACCCTACACACATGTCAACCATAATGGGGTATCACAAGGGAAGGTGAACCACTCACCCTTCATACATGTGTCCAGGTAGGGGAAGGTGAACCACTCACCCTACACACATGTTAACCATAATGGGGTATCACAGGGGAAGGTGAACCACTCACCCTTCATACATGTGTCTGGGTAGGGGATGGTGAACCACTCACTGTACACACATGTCAACCATAATGGGGTATCACAAGGGAAGGTGAACTACCACTCACCCTGTATTCAATGCACCTTTAGTGGAAGGTGAAACACTCACCCTATGGTCGCTCATAGCTAGCTCCAAGAAGTACCACACGCCCCCAGGAGCTTCTAGAGCTCTGTGTCCAGCTCATACGGGACCCTCATAAGAGGGTCGTTTGACGACTCCAAGTCTCTTTGAGAAGGTTAAGAATTTGACCTTCTCGAGAGGCTTTGTGAGAATGTCTGCAACCTGCTCATCTGTCCTGATGTGTTGGAGCCTAACTGCTCCTTGTTGTACCATATCCCAGATAAAGTGGTGTCTGATATCAATGTGCTTGGAACGGTTGTGGAACATAGGATTTTCTGATAGAGGAATCCCACTCTGGTTGTCGCAAAAATCACGTTGTTATCTACCATGTGCTCAAATAGCTCACTAAAGAGCTTCCTCAACCAAACTGCTTCACAACAGGCCATACTCCCAACAATGTATTCGGCCTCAACGATGTTTAGTGCAACTGACTTCTGCTTCCTGCTCATCCAAGATATAAAAGTAGACCCCAAAGAGAAGAAGCACCCAGACGTACTATGATGATCTACCATACTGCCAACCCAGTCAGCATCTATATATCCATCTAGCCTCAAATTTTTGGTAGTGTATCTTATTCCATAGTGGATTGTGCCCCAGAGATATCTCAAGCGATTCTTGGCAGCTATCCAATGAATGTGATGAGGCTTGACCATATATTTGTTGAAATACTGAGAGGGGGGTGAAGAAGTTTTTCTTAGCAATTAACACTTTTTAATCTTTTTTCAGAGCATTAGTTGATCTTTAGTTATTATTATTATTCTTCTTTAGATGATCATAAACAATAATCAACAGTAGACAACACCATACAACAATGCAGACAGATAAAACCGAGGACACAAAATTTTTTAGGTGGAAAACCCCCTTCGGGTCAAAAACCACTAAATCTTCTTTAGTAATTGTCTTTTTTGTGTTAAAAGGAAATTGATTACATCAAGATTTCAACTACAACTGAGGGAGGCGTCAATCCTCTAATTCACAGGTGACAACCTGTTGGACTCTACTCGACCTTGATATCCTGTTGTAACTAGAAGGACACCCCAACGCCCTGTAGATTAGGGTACAACTTGATGATTGCCCCATGTTGATTCGGGGTAGCATCGGATGTGCTCTAGCCACGAAATTTGGTGGAGAGGCTGGGGCACATGAGATCTCCAATACCCATAAAGGGTTTGGGTAGATTCTAAATAGATCAGGAGATATTAAAATAATTATATTTTTAATGGAGTCCCTAAGTCTAAACTTGGGGAAAATAAAATATTAATGTGTATTAATATGAGTCTGTGTTAGAATGGTCTAAAAGACATGGATCAAGCCAGATCTAATCTTAGCCATTGATTAGGGACTTAATCTCTGCCGTTGAGATGTCAACAGGAAAAGTATAAGAGGAGGCTTGAGGGTCACTTGGAGAGGCACACCAGATGATCAATCATTCTATTCTCTAGAGCGGGGTTTGCTAAGAGAGATAGAATCAGTGATTGGGAGAGCAACTAAGGGGCATTGAGTACAGAGAAACATAGAAGGCAGAGATTGTGTCGGGAGAGTAGCGCAGCAGCCACAGAGAGTGACGCAGAGCCATCAAGGGCTCACGCAGGGCCACACAGAGGCAGCCAAGTGCTGCGCAGAGCACCAGAGGGGCCAGCGTAGCTGACACAAAGGCTCCCAGAGTTGACACAGGGCCTCCTGGGGCTGACGCGGGCCAAGGAAGGCTGACACAGGGCCAACGCTGGGCTAGGAGAGGTTGGCACAATCCAAATTGGGCAGACACTAGGGTTGTAGAGTAGTTTTGTGCTGAGGATCTTCCAGAAGGATTTTCCGGGATTTCAGCCAAGAGATTTCTCTCAAACTGTGAGGTATAGCTGCTAAGGAAATTCTCTGTTGGGTAGGCCAGTTTCGGCACCCAAATTGTACTCTGATATTGCTTATTAAGAAAACCCTCAGATAACTGCACTGGTTTTCCCGCATTGGGTTTTTCCGGGGACATTGGTCCAAAAATAATGGTGTCACCATGTCATGTGGTGTGGTTGTTCTTGTTTCTTTCAGTTGCTGATCTGTAATATGTTGAGCATGCACTGGTGTTTATTTTTAGTATTTACTTTGTAAATAGCTTGTTAAAGAAAAATAACAAGTAGGTAGGAATAAATCAGAAAAAGTGCATGAAGGGTTTCTAAACTAAGTAAACTTAGAAACTTCAACACCCCAAAACTCTATTTACTCGCTGCTGCCAGAGAGGATGCTTTGCTGCCCTGTTAGTATATCAGCCACAATTGAATGGACACCACAACGCCCTGTGCAAGCCACAACTTGCCCTAGCATCACCCTGCCACCCTGAAGTGTTCTCAGGCCACAACCTAAAGGTGACTCCAATCACCCAGAAGAGTCGGTAGATAATGTTTCACAATTTTCACACTGGATCCCCTGTTCTCTGAATCAGTGTAGAATAGCTATAAGAAAGATGTAGAATAAATGTTGAATCTTGGTAGTTGCTGATCACTATTCACACAAAATAATCACTGCACAATGTACGTATCATGCTATTACTATTCAACTGCACATCATTGTCATTGCACACTGTATATCACTGTCACTACAAATCACTGCACAACTGTTGGCTATCACTGTACGTCACTACACTGAGCTACTCATGAATGAATAAGCATCAAGACCCAATATATCATGCTGCCACACTGCATCAAGTTGCATACAATGCTGTAACCATCTGGCGCTGTTGTCAAATGATGGCACAAACCAAGGTGCCTCAGGTCATCCCTATGACCTGCCTCTAATTCTCTCAAATTCTGCCCTCGGAGAGCTACCAACATACGTGTAAACACTGTTGTTTAGCTGATCAAACCCTGTTGTCCATCTTTACGTCAGTTTGTACAACTGGATGATATTGCCTTCAACACTTGTTGCCCTGCAAGATTACAATTATGTCATCATACACAAATCCCTAGGTTATACAAGAGAAACCCTAGGTCAATATAGTCATAAGCCCATGAGTCAAGTCAATTTGGTCAAGTGAAAGGTATTGACTCAATCATTGTCATCCAATGCTTAGGTGTCAAATCAAAAGTTAATGTCATCAATAGGACTACAACATTGTCATACCAAGGTTAACTCAATGTCAAATCTAGATAACATTATGATGTCATAATAAAGTCAAGGTCAAGGTATTAATATACTTAATCTAGTATGTCAAGTCCATTCTGAAAGTCAAGGCACCAACATACTTATGTCACCTTATGGTCAAGTCAGGTCAAAATGATAATGTCAACTCAAGTATTTATCATATCAAAGTTAACTCTTATCGATAATAACAAAGTATACTTGTAGAGACATTAAGTGTACAACTACTCTTGAATGCTAAAATCAAGTTGATGAGTTACGTGTGTTATGTTTAAATTCAAATAACATCATTCAGATCAAATCCATTCTTAAATCATCGTTAGAGAGTAGTGAGATGTCAATATTATTCAAAGTCGAGGCAAACTGTTATGTTTACAAATCTGCTATGAAAGAGTTAAGTTACCATCAAATCATGTCAACACAAAAATCAACATATTGTTTGTGTCCAGATATTAAGTCAACTCACAATCAACAGTCATGAGTCAATTCGATGTTGAATGGTTTGTCAAATATGTAAAGTCATTTCATTGTTACAAGACAAGATCAAAGCGTCAGATCAGGGTCAATACTTGTTAAAATTGGCAATTGGTGCAATGTGTTTCTTGGCATCTTCACGAGTATCTTTGAGCCATAATGGCCTTTTTCTTGAGGTAGTAGGCTCACTAGGAGGTGGATCAATGGGATCCATCGGACCTTCAACATCAGGCATCGGTTCATTGGACGAAGGTTCATCTTGCTTTTCTTCATTAGCATCATCATTGGCCTTCCTATGAATAGGAAGATCTCAGATCTTTCTAAGAGCATAATCTTCATCGAAAGTGACATCATGACTTAATTCCACTTCCCTTTGACTAGGCACATAGATTCGATATGCCTTCGAAGTTTCACTGTAGCCCACAAATGTTCCATTCTTCCCAGATGCATCTAGTTTGTTTCGTTTCTCTTTCAGTACATGAAAATATACGAGACATCCAAAAATTCTAAAATGAGAAACATGAGGTTTCTTATCAGTGAAAACTTCTTCGGGTGTCTTGATGTCCAAAGCTTGATGTGGACATCGGTTTTGGACATACACAATGGCGTTGGTAGCTTCTCCCCATAAGGACTTCGGAATACCTGGAACATGAAGCATAGCACGGGTGGGGCTTCTATGATAGTATGATTCTTCTTCTCGGCAAAACCATTTTGTTTAGGAGTATATGCAGTAGTGGTCTCCCTCTTAATTCCAACTTCTCTACAATAGTCTTTGAATTCATTTGACTCATATTCGATCCCATTATTGGTCCTCAATATTATGATCATTTTCCCTGTTTTGATTCTTGACCAAGACTTTGAAAGAGCGGAACCATTTGAACACCTCGTCGTTCTGATAGATCATAATGGACCAATTGAAGAATATCAGTGGTTTGATTCTCATTTGAGGGGAATGGTCCCCTTGTATGTTTTACAGCTTCACATCCCCGACAAACACCTTCATGATTTAAGTTGAATTCAGGCATCCCTGTGACCATCTTCCTTGTGTCGGGCAAGGATTTGAAATGAAGGTGAGAAAATCTTCGGCACCATAATTCAGATTGAAGGGAAGTATCACAAGTCATAGCTGCCAATGGACTTTATCCAACTTGATAGAGACCTTCAACCCTGGATCTAAGAGTGAATGCATCTTTTGGGTTCCTTTGCCAAAGACAAATCCTCCCATTAATGAATGTCACCTTAAAACCTTTGTCTTCCATTGCAGAAATAGAAACCAAGTTCTTATTCAAGTTAGGTACATATAGCTCTTCTTGTAGGTGAAGGGTTTGATCTTGATTTAAGTAGAGAGTAACGGTCCCAATTCCCTTCACGGGATAAGTGGCATTATGCCCAAGTATAAACTCCATACTTGTTTTCTTTTCAACCAAGTTTGAGAGGGCTTCCTTGTACCTAATGAAGTGCCTTAAGGCATCATTATCAATCAACCAATGGTCCAATGTATTCGGAGGAGAGGCAGTGGAGAGGGCGGAAATAAGATAATTTTTTTTTTGCTTTACAACATTAACTTCATCGTACCTGGAGTTTCTCGACTTCTTGGGAGGACGGCCACCTCAATTTCCAGCAGTAGGAGCATTCCTCTTAGTTATTGAACTTAATGTTCCTTTGATTGCCATTTCCCTTGAAGTTGTTGTTATTATTCTTATCATCTCTTGGAGTATCCTTCTTGCGAGGACACTCTGTAGTGAAGTGGCCAAACCTGTTACAATAGAAGCACCTTCCTTTTCTTCCTTCTTTGAATCCCAACTTGAATCCTTGTCCTTGATTACTTGGACCAACATTGTTCCTTCTCTTAGAATGATTGGAGAAGGAAGTGGGGTTGCTTCCATTTGAGAGCTTGTTTCTTTCCATCATCCTTATTTCTTCTTGAGTGTATCTGGCCAATAGTTCATCAAATCCAGGAATCCTATCATTATTGAGAATGGTAGTGTTGAACACATCCCAATCTCTTGTAAGGCCTCCAAGAGCAACAAGAGAGAGTTCTCGGTCAGCAGTGACTTCACCAATAGATAGGAGATCATTCTTGATCTAGGTAATCCTCATGAAGTAGGATTGGATAGATTATCCTCTATCCATCTTGATATCTTTCAACTTGTTTTTGAGAAAGAGAATTTGATTTGCATTGTTTACCTTGAACATCCCAAGCAGCTTTTCATACACCTCCTTAGATATTTCCAAATTAGAAATATAGGCAACCAAAGGTTTATGAATGGAATCAACAATAATCTTCTTAGCTTTTACCTCACCTTTCTTGTACTTGGTTTGTGCAGCAACGGATGCATTTGAAGGAGGCTCTGCTATTCTTCCTTTGACATAGTCCATGGCATCATTCTCTTCCAAAGTCAAATCCAAAGTCATCTTCCATGCATGATAGTCAGACTTGTCCTTAAGCTTGTCCTCGGATTTGAAGAAAGATGTAGTCATCATTGGGACTAGTTCCAAGTCCTTGTCCAACAACTTCTCTTAGTGATTGCTTTGCTTCACTCTTGCTTGGGCTTTGTCTTCACTTGAGCTCTGATACCATGTTAATTTTAGATAAAAATGGTATGTTCTATGCTTAAGCACAATTTACTTCAATGTTCCTTTAGTAGCCCAATGACAATTTCCAATTATATCTAGTAGCAATCACATTAACTAATAAACAATGACAATAAATGCAGATAGAACATAAAATCTTATGCATAAGACAATCCCAGACAAGAAGACACAAGATGTGGCAGATGCTAGGGACAAACCCCAATGTGAGGAAACCCTTTGATCAAATCTTCTTATTATTCTTCAATAGTTCAGCAGAGAGAGAGAGAGAGAGAGAGTACAAATATCATAAGTACAAGCTTAAAACAGACCTGCCAAATCAGCAGTCAATGCAGCCATAACCAAAAAGTCAATGGTGGTCAAAGCTGCCCCAAATCAACTTGAAATCAGCTCGGTCAGCAGCAGAATAGTATGGCCTCAAGAGAGGATCAAACTCAACCCAAAACAGCTCAGTCAACCCAAACAATGCTTGCTGTAATTTCTGCTGTCAAACAGAAAGTCAACACTGCAGTCAATGTGGTCAAACTGTCACCAAATGCCTTGATTTGTGTGCCAAAGAATGTGGCCTAAAAAGATCGTGGTTCTGGCCCAAAACAGAAGTCAATGCTGCAGTCGAAGTAGCCAAGTCAATGCTGGTCAACGCTGCCTTAATAACAGAAAATTTCAGCCTTAAAAAACAGTCTTCCTTCCACACGTGCAAAGAGAAAAGAGCCTCCAAGTTGTACGAACCAATCAAGAGAGGAGAGAGAAAGATGATGTGATGAGATGAGTGTCCAAATGAGAGAAGGGTCACTCCTATTTATACAATTCATTGAGGGTTAGGAGACCCATCCATTCGGCTTCATGAGCCTACATTTGACTGAGGCTGACCTTGACAATTTGTTCGTGAGAAGAATAAATTTAAAATTCCATGTCTGCTTGTCAGAATGAGATGATTTTTATATCAAAATTGTACCTCTCCGAAAGAGGGATCCAATGCAATAATTATCTCCATCATATGAGCTGTCCTAAGGTGGAAGTTGGCCCTAGTTGCCAGTTTTAACAATTTCTCGTGAAATGACAATTTCAATGTGCTAATTAGAGAAAAAAGAGGGAACTTTAGCAATTCTTTAGATAATCACAAGATTACTCTTATCACAACTATGATGATCAATAAAGTTGTTTAAGAGTGACTTGATCAGCAGGATTATAAACTTAGATGCGAAGCATCACTTTCAAGAAACAAGAAGTTAGTACATCAAAGTAAGTAGCAATATGATAGCAATGACAAGTGAGAATTTTCTTCAAAGACAAATGTTACAATATTGGTAGCTATCAATTAGACAAAGAGAGCATATTGACCAAACTCACAATCAGAACTACTCAACAATGATACTCTTTAGCTTATGATACTTTAAGAGAACAAGAGGAACAAAATTATCTTAGTCAATTATCCTTAGAGCATTTGTGTTCTTATCTTAAGAGATTGCTAGCAGTGAATGCTTGAGTACAAGAATGCAAATGCATGTAAGAGAAGAACTAGAGAGGAAGCTCAATCAAGCTACTTTTCCAACAACAAGATCATAAACAAATATGCAAGGGATGTCAAGGATGCATGCCTAATGGAATTAGATGACTGTCTGCTACTTTCACACCACTGCCACGCTTATGACCAGACCTTATGATGCATATATCAGACCCTAGATTAATATGACAGTCCTCCAAAATGACAAGATATGCCAAGCAAATGCAAGCCCAATCAATGCAAATGATATGCCAATGGTAAGTGATCACAAGAATTTAATTATTATGCCACGGTCATGACATGCTTCAGAATTATATATGAAAACAGTGATGAGAATGAGGGGTAGAGTGTTAAAATTGGCAACTAGGGCCAAACTCCATGTGGATCATCTTATTTGTGGCAGCTGATATTTCTCTTGGTTTCCTCTCATCAAGAGGTGTAGGATTGATCTAAAGATCATCTGATTTCGATAAATATTCATGGAGATATGAATTTATTTGTGTTATGGGACAATTCGTCAAGGTTGGCTGGCAACCAAATAACCCCCATTTGTGCTCAACTTTTTAGTATAAAAGGAGGTGGCTTGATAGTCATTTGGACACACACTTCACTCTTGATTTCTCTCCACTTGTTTTGGTTTTAGTGGCAAGAGAAATCTAAGAGGAGGAAGCCCTAGATGCAGGGGGAAAGGAGATGTTTTTGGCCGCAGTCAAGGAGGGGTATCTACGCTGCCCTAATGTAAAGAAGCTCTATGCTAAAGGAGATACCCTAATGTTGTCATGGTAAAGAAGGCCTAAAATGGAGCTATGGAGAAGAAAGCCTAGACGCAGCTATGATGAGGATGCCCTAGCTAAACGTAGTCATGAATGATGAGGATGCCCTACCTAAACGCAGTCTTAAAGGAAGGGTTATAGCCCAGCTTTGGAGGAGCCATCGCTGATGTAAAATGCGCCCTAGCTGCAATCTATACGCAGCTGAACGCAGACAAGATAGAGACCTAAATGTACTCACCTTAACGCTGTTCTAGGCCGCATTTTGTGGAGGGTTTCATGTGCCCTAAACTGCCATGAGAAGGGATCTGAATGGTTCCTTATATGCAGTCTCATGACTGCCCTAGCCGCAGGAAAAGAGAAGGTTATAGGTGCCCTTGACACAGTCCATTACGAAGACTGTTTAGAAGGACTGTTTAGGAGGTCTGCTATATCAAGGAGGGTTGTTATGATGCAGCGTGGAGGGCAGCATCTCATTGGAGGACAACTGCAGTCGTTAGGAGCAATTCTGGGCCAATTTTGATGGGCTGCTAGGGACCGTGGTTAGTACCCTAACCAGTCCCAAAATTGGAGCATTGCAGCATGTTCAAGAGTTGACATTTCTATAGGCTAAATGTTGCCGCGTTAATAATGAGTGGACACTATCTGCGATACGTTTCCTACAAGGGTTTCCATGTGCTAGGCTGCATGCCATAACGCCATAGCAAGGGCTGCTAAGGGCAGTCAAGGGTGTGCAACACAAGTGTATCAAAGTGCAGCACTGTGATAATGAATGTTGCAATGAGATGCAGAATGATGGACACAGTAAGGTATAGTTTGATGATGCAACAGTATGATGTGTGCAGCATGATGATATGGTGCAGCAGTATGATCCGTGGAGCATGATGATATGGTGCAACAATATGATGTGTGGAGCATGATGATATGGTGCAACAGTATGATGTGTGAAGCATGGTAATGAGGTCCAGCATGATGATTGGGTGTAGCACATGGAGGTGCAACACAATGAGGAGCAACATGGTGATGGACTCACCTTGGATTAGTGGAAGCAATATGCCTTCTACTCAGCTCAGATCAGCCACCTCATATGCTATCTTCTTAGAGAAGATCTCTGCTCTTATCTAGATAAGTTAAAAGGTTGACTTTTGATGTATATGTACTATCTCTCTCTACTAAACTATTGAAGAACATATAAGAATAATTGGTCAAGGGTTTCCCCACATTGGGGTTTGTCCCTAGCTAGCACCACATCTTGTGTCCTCTTGTCTTGGCTTGTCTTCTGCGATTTATGTTTATGTTCTGTTTGCATTTTACTATCATGCTAAATGTGATTGCTAATCTGGAATTGATATTGAGCTAATATGGAAAATTGAAGTAAATTTTCTATCAGTATAGAACATCCCTAAAATTAAAATAGAGAAGCAAACCAAGTGGCCTAATGGCCTTGTAGACGAGTGACTAGGCTTCCAATGAGAATGGTATCCTCCAAACACAAAGTTAGCTCCCAAAAATACTTGAAATACTTGCAAAACCAATTATTTGAGACAAATACCAATGGCAACAAAGAGATGACATATATGAGGGCTAGAGAAACGCTAATAAGGCCAATGATGAGGCTTGAAGACTAGGAAAGAGGAATGCTAAGGCTAGAAAAGCAAATGATGAAGAGAAAGAGGCTAAGGAAGGGCAACAATGTGGGGTTCAAGGCTTAGATAGGCTAAGGATGAGGGAAAAATTGCCCATAGGCCTACGATTAGCGCAGAGAAGCCCTCGAAGGGCTGTGACAAGGGTAATGGAGGCCCAATAAGTGCATGACAAGGCCTAGAGGGGCTGCCGAGAGGGTTAGTGTTAAAATTGGCAACTAGGGCCAAACTCCATGTGGGTCATCTTATTTATGGTAGCTGATATTTTTCTTGGATTCCTCTCGTCGAGAGGTGTAGGATTGATCTAACGATCATTCGATTTTGACATGTATTCATGGAGATATGGATTTATTTGTATTTCTTGACAATTTGTCAAGGTCGGCCAACAAGTAAAATAGTGTTGCACACCCCCAGCGAAACCTCAACGTGGCATATAAATAGAAGAGACCTTAAGGCATTAGCTCACTCATCTCATCCTTACATCTATTCTCTCTCCTTGTCTCTTAGGTATATGAGGGAGAAAGGAGACTTTCTCTCATGTGGGAAAGAGGATGTAGTTAGGGCAGCGTTGTAGGAGGCCGCAGGAGGGTGAAACAACCTTGTTTAGGTGAGTAAGCACTGTGTTGACCAGTGTATAGCCTCCATTGACTGCAAATTTGTGTGGGCAACCTCTCTTAGGCTAGCCACATTGCTGGACAACCTGCGTTGACTTGTTGGAGGAAACATTTGGGACAACGTTGACTAGTTAGGGCTGGTTGCAGTACACTGTAGCATTGACTGCTATTTTGACCTTCTTATATGACTGTTTTGGGCTGCTATTACTGCTGTTGGAGACCGAGTTCTCCTAGGTTATTTTGAGGTCATTTGGGAGTTGATCGATCGCCCTTGCTATTGTTGTTCAAGGCAATGTTGATAATATCGGTATCGACAAGGGTGGAAAAAACATCTTATCGGCAATATCGACAAAAATATCGGCAAGCATAAAAAATCATTATTTTCTTCAGACTTTTAAACATAGTCGATATTTTGCCGATATTTTCAAAACAAAAAATATCATGATATTTACTCGGCGATATATTATTTTGCCAAAAATATCGCGATATTTTCGAATATTGCCGATATTATCAACACTGGTTCAAGGGTTTCATTACTGCTGTTGTAAATCACAGATTTGTGATATTGTACTATCTCTCTCTCTGATAGAATATAGAAGAATTGATCAAAGGGTTTACCTGCATTGGGGTTTGTCCTTGGCTAGCGCCACATCTTATGTCTCTTGTCTTGGCTTGTCTTCTTTTGCTTTCATTTATTTTCTATCAATATTTTACTATCATGTTAATGTGATTGCTATACTAGAAATTGACATTGGGTTAATAAGAAGATTTGAAGTAAATTGCCCTTAAGCATAGAACATACCATAATTTAACATGGTATCAGAGGTGAGGTGAAGACAAAGCCTAAGCAAGAGCAAGATCAAGAGAAATCACCAAAGACAGTTGGAAAAAGTCAAAAGGCTTCATGGGTTCCTCATCACACTTCCCCGCCGAAGACAAGCTCCTTGAGAAGTTTGACTATCATGAATGGAAGATATCTCTTGATATGACATTGGAAGAGCATGAAGTGTTGGACTATTTAAGGGGTAGAATTACAGAGCCTCCATCAAATGCACAATTGCTACAAGGAACAAGTACACTAAGGGTGAAGTCAAAGCAAAGAAGATCATCCGAGACTCCATTGATAAGTGTCTGGTGGCCTGCATTTCCGAGTTGAACCCCTCCAAGGAGATCTACGATAGACTGGTAAGCTTGTTTAAAGTTAGTGATGCAAATCAAGTTTTGTTCCTCAAAAATAAGTCTAAGGATATTAAGAAGGGCAAGGATTAAGATATTCAATCCTACTTCTTAAGGATCACTGAGATCAAGAATGATCTCCTATCAATTGGAGAAGTCATTTCTGACAGGGAACTAACCATCACTACCCTTGGAGGGCTCCCATCCAAATGGTATGTGTTTAGAACCACTCTTCTTAACAATGATCGAATTCTAGGATTTGAAGAACAGATGGCGGGATGCATTCAAGAAGAGACAAGGATGGTGGAGCAAGAAATGCCTGCAAGCAGAGGCAACCCCACTGCTTTCTCCTCTCAAGCCGAAAGGAGAAATAATTCTGGGTCTAAAGGTCATTTCAAAGGAAAGCTCGCACCAAAGGTTGGAAGGAATTTGTTTGCAATAAATTTGGCCACTATGCGAGGGAGTGTCCAAATATAAAGGACACATCACGTGACGATGATCAAAATCACTCCCCGGGCTACTCCAACCACAATCAAAGGAATGGTAGGTTCAATGGCAAAGGAAAGAGGAATGTGGGAAATCAAGGAAGTGGTCAACCCTTCAAGAAAGCAAGTAATTTCAGGGATGAATCAAATGTTGTTAACAATAAGCAAGATGAGTATTATCTGATATCGACCCTCTCCACTACTCCTCCAGACTACTTGGGAAATTGGCTTATTGATAGTGGTGCCTCAAGGCACTTCACTGGTTACAAGGAAGCTCTCTCTAATTTGATAGAGAAGGAGACAAACTTGGAGATTATTCTTGGAGACAATTCCACGTATCCTGTAAAGGGTGCAGGGAATATTACTCTTCAATTAAATCAGGGAAACACAATTCATTTGCAAGAAGTCCTATATGTCCCCGATCTCAAGAAGAACCTGGTGTCCGTTTCGGCAAAATGGAATACAAAGGCTACAAGGTGGCCTTCATCGATGGCAAGTTACGTGTGTGGAAAAGAATTTTAAAGATGATTTCACTCTTGGGTTTCGGGTTGACTCTTTATATCAAGTTGGAGGAAGTTGGTTGTGCGACACAACTCTACAGTTTGAACTATGGAACCAGAGGTTTGCCCACCTTCATTATAAGGCTCTACCCGATGTAAGATAGGTGGTGACGGGGATGCCTGAGTTTAAAGTAGAGCAAGGTGGTGTATGTCCGGGGTGTGCCAAAGGGAAGCTTAAAAGGGGACCATTCCCCTGAAGTCATAGCAAGACCTCCGACATTTTGTAGTTGGTTCACTCCAACATATCTAGTATGATGCCCGTGAACGCTTTGGGAGGATATTTATATTATCTCAATTTTACAGATGATTATTCTCACAAGACTTGGATATACTTCTTGAAAAAGAAGGATGAAGTGTTCTCTTGGTTTCATCACTTCAAAGCCTTGATCGAGAATCAAATCGAGAAGAGGATCAAGATCTTAAGGACTAATAATGGGACTGAGTATGAATCCAATGAGTTCCATGACTTTTGCAAGGAAGCTGGCATTAAGAGGGAGACCACAACACCATACACTCCTGAGCAGAATGGTGTGGCGGAAAGGAAGAATCGTACGATTATGGAAGTTGTTCGTTCCATGCTCCATGATCAAAGGCTTCTGAAGTTTCTATGGTCCAAAGCTGCAAATACCGCCGTAATGTTCAAATCTGACGCCCTCTTCAAGCATTGGATTCCAAGACCCCCAAAGAGATGTTCACTGGTAAGAAACCTAATGTCTCTTATTTTAGAATTTTTGGAAGTCCCGTATATTTTCATGTGCCGAAAGAGAAAAGAAACAAATTGGGTGCATCTGGAAAGAAGGGAATCTTCGTGGGCTATAGCGAAAATTCTAAGGGCTATAGAATCTATGTGGCTGGTCAAAGGGAAGTCGAGATAAGTGATGATGTCACCTTTGATGAAGATATGGCTCTTAGCAAGGTTGACAATCTTCTTATTCTAAGAAGAGATAAAGAAGTTGACTCCAGGAAGCCGAATGAGAAGGAAGATGAGACGGTGCCCGATGTGGAAGAATCTATGGATCCCATTGATCCCCCTCCGCAAGAGCCTTCCACTTCTAGGAAGAGGCTCTCATGGCTTAGGGGGACACTTGATGATGCCGAAGGACATATTGCTCTCAGAGGGATTTTCCGTGAAAGTAAGAAGCCGACCAAGAATCAGGGATACTTGACCATTATGAGCACCATCATTCAAAATGAGCCTTCATCATTTGAAAAAGCCACGAAGCATCAAGTATGGAAGGATGCTATGAATGAGGAATATGAGTCCATCATGAAGAATGATGTTTGGGATGTGGTCCCCAAACCCCAGGACAAAACAATTGTCACCTCGAAGTGGCTTTACAAAATCAAGCATGGCGCTGATTGGAGTGCTGAAAAGTATAACGCTTGTTTTGTTGCTCGAGGCTTCTCTCAAAAGGAAGGTGTAGATTATGATGAGATATTTGCACGTGGTTCCGGATACACCACTATCCGCTCGATCATAGCCCTTGCCACTTCCCAAGGATGGAACCTACATCAGATGGATGTCAAGACCACATTCTTGCATGATTTGATTAAAGAGGAAGTCTATGTGGAACACCCCGAGGGGTTTGAGATTCATGATTGGGAATCTCACGTATGCAGGTTGAAGAAAGTTCTCTATGGGTTGAAGCAAGCACCCCGAGCTTGGTATGAGAGGATCGATAGCTACTTGATGAATCTGGGATTCACTAGGAGTGAAGCTGGTCCAAACCATTACTTTAAGGTTGAGGATGATAAGCCTCTCATACTAGTGCTGTATGTTGACGACCTCTTTCTGATAGGTGCAGACCCTCTCATTCACAAATGTAAGAGGGAGTTGACTTCCGAATTTGAGATGAAGGACCTAGGACTAATGTACTATTTCCTAGGGCTAGAGGTCTGGAAAAAGCCAGGAGAAATTTTCCTATCTCAAGGAAAATACGTGGTGAAGATATTGGAGAGATTTGATATGGTGGACTGCAAGCCTGTGACTACCTCGATGGAGCGTAACTTCAAGAAGTTATGTGGTAGTGCTCTCGGACTTGTTTTGGGAAATGCTTCCAAGTATCGTCAACTCATAGGAGCATTGATGTTCTTGGTGAACTCTCGTTTGGATATATGTTTTGCAGTCAACACGTTGAGCCAATATATGGTTGAGCCTCATCACTCACATTGGATTGGTGCTAAGAATCTTCTAAGATATCTTTAGGGCATAATCACTCATGGGTTGAGATACACTGCCAGAGATGTGAGGCTACATGGATATTCTGATATTGATTGGGCAGGTAGTGTGGTGGACTGAAAGAGCACTTTCGGGTGCTGTTTCTCTTTGGGCTTTGCCTTGATCTCCTGAATGAGCAGGAAATAGAAGTCGGTGGCTTTGAGCATTGCTGAGGCAGAGTATATTACTACGATTATGGCCTCCTGTGAGGCTGTTTGGTTGAGGAAGCTCTTTAGTGAGCTATTTGGACATACACTGGATATTACTGTGACCCTCTACGACAACCAAAGTGGGATTCGTTTATTAGAGAATTCCATATTTCATGATTGCTCCAAGCACATCGATACCAGGGGCCACTTTATCCGGGATATGGTACAACGAGGAGCAATAAGGCTCCATCATATTGGGACAGAAAAATAGGTCATCGACAATTTGACGAAGCCCCTGGGATAGGTCAAATTCTTTACTTTTCGAGAACGACTAGGAGTCGTGGAGAGACCCTCTTATGAGGGTCCTGTATGATGCATACATTGAGCTTTGGGAGCTCCGGGGGGCTTGGGGTACTTCTTGGAGCGACGAGCAATGATAGGGTGACTCACCCTCCTTTAGTGGCGCGCTGTTTACAGGGTGAATGGTTTAGCCTTCGCCTGTGATACCCTGTGGCGACATGTAGGAAGGAAGAATGGTTCATACTTCTCGTGTTGAGACATCCTACCCTTGTAGTCTGGGATGGACGGAAGTACCTCTCATCTGGCCAATGAGTAGGGAAATGAGGATAGGGATAGGGACAATAGTATTACTGATGAATGCATTGTGTATCTACCGTACTCCCTATGCTAGGATGACATTGATTTGGGATCAATTGGAACTGCCTTCGGGTCAGTAAGAGTGATACAATTCACTCTCTTTTGGAACTGACTTCGGGTCAGTAAGAGTGCTATTGGGCACTCTCTTGACTTTGAGTTAGCAGAGGATGGTATGATACATTCTCGATCATTTCTTCTTCTTCATAGTTCAACAGAGCAAAGCAGTGCAGGGCAATGCATTTGATGGTAGAGATAGTACCAACAGACAGATGGATTAGCAGATGGAGTTCTCCCTAGTTGAGAGGGAGTGTTAAAATTGGCAACTAGGGCCAAACTCCATGTGGGTCATCTTATTTATGGTAGCTGATATTTTTCTTGGATTCCTCTCATCGAGAGGTGTAGGATTGATCTAACGATCATTCGATTTCGACATGTATTCATGGAGATATGAATTTATTTGTATTTCTTGACAATTTGTCAAGGTCGGCTAGCGAGTAAAATAGTGTTGCACGCCCCCAGCTAAACCTCAATGTGGCATATAAATAGAAGAGACCTTGAGGCATTAGCTCACTCATCTCATCCTCACATCTCTTCTCCCTCCTCTCTTGGGTATACGAAGGAGAAAGAAGACTCTCTCTCATGTGGGAAAGAGGACGTAGTTAGGGCAACATTGTAGGAGGATGTAGGAAGGCGTAACAACCTTGTTTGGGTGAGTAAGGACTGCGTTGACCAACATATAGCCTCCATTGACTGCAAATTTGTGTGGGTAGCTTCTCTTAGGCTAGCCAAATTGCTGGACAACCTGCATTGACTTGTTGGAGCACACATTTGGGACAACGTTGACTGGTTAGAGCTGGCTACAATATGCGGTAGTATTGACTGTTGTTTTGACCTTCTTACATTTACTGTTTTTGTAATATCCCTGTTTCAGGGATATTCCCCAAACCCCAGTAAACCCCAACCAAATACGTACAAATGATATAGTAACCGGGAAGCTCAAAGTGATAAAAATAACAGTGGTGCAATAGATAATAATGTAAACATGAAATATAAGTAGATACTCATGAAATGCAGAGAGAAATGCTAAGCCATTTTATTATACTGAGTAATGGAATGAGTACAGGAGGTGATCAGAAAGATGGCACCTCGACTTGCACAAGGCAAGTGAAGAAATACACTCAGAATAGTAAAGGAATGGCCTCTCTCTGAACTGCGTCCAAGCTGCTAGAGAACTGCTGTGCTGCTGCTACTGTTGGAAATCAAATGAGGATTTGGGGTTGTTCCCCTCCTCAGAAAATGTTGAAATTTTGGAACCAGACTCTACTCAAGAAACCTAGAAAAACCCAGAAAGCCTTTCTGAAATAGCCGACCCTTGAAAATCATCCCCTTGGGGATCTATGCTGTCCCTCAAGGCTCTGCGCTGCCGCTGAGTAGAATCCTCCAAAACTCTGCCCGAAACTTTGCCAAAATCCTCCAATATGCAAGGGCTGATCCCTTGCTCAATCTCCTAGCTCAAATCCTCCACAAACCCCCAATCCAGAAATACCTCCAGAAGAACTGCATCCCTCTCTCTCAAGACTACGCAGTCCTCAAATGCTCAGCTCCCCCTCAATGCCAAATATCAATCCTACTGCAAAAGACTGCTGAAAACTACCTTGCCTGAGTAGGCACTCGAAATTCCCCGGGGCTAAGGGCGAGATCTCCGAACGGAGACACTCAATGCATTAAACAGTGCTGCAGACAGGCTAAACAGCCAGCGTGCTCCAAGTCGAAGTGACTAGCTCAAATGCACATAATCGAATGACAAAATGAGGAGGCTCCTCTCCCCTTTATAGCGTTGGCCTCTCTCAACCCCAAGGCCCACCTCCTCCAACGTAGCCCCTTCTCTTGCCATGTGCTCCTCTCCATTTGCGCAGTCCCTTCAAGTGTCTGCGTGGGCCCCTCCTCTATGTGGTCCTTTGGCCCCCCTTGGCTCCCCTTTAAGTTACAACGTTGTGCTACTAGGGAGTGACTTTTTTCTAAAAGTGAGCTATGTCCCCCATTTCCTCACCATTTTATTTATAAATAACTATAGAAGGCAGAATTGAGCAAAATCGAATATTCCAATTTGCCATGGCTAATTAGGAATATTACAGTCTCCCCCAGCAAAATGTTGCTTGTCCTCAAGTAACTGAAGTGATGGATGCTGCAAAATTTTCTCTCTCTCCCAAGTGGCATCCTCATCCAGTAAATTCTTCCACCTCACCAAGAATTCCCGGATTGTCCTGTTCCGTAGCTGCCTCTCCCTGGTATCAATAATAGCCTCTGGCTGCAACACCAAATGCCCCTCATCATCTGTGGGTGGTAGTTCATCTGTCAGTGTCACATGCTGCCCCAATGCCTTCTTCAGGTATGATACATGAAAGACGTTATGAATCTTGCTGCCTTGGGGCAGCTCCAACTCATACGCAACATGTCCAATCCTGCTATCACCCTGTATGGCCCATAAAAGCGGGGCTTGAGATTCTCAGCCCCCTTCTGCTTCAGTGATGATTGTTGGTATGGTTGTAACCGTAGGTAGACCAAGTCCCCTATCTCAAACTGTCTCTCCACCCGACCCCTGTTAGCATACAGCTTCTGCTGGTTTTGCATTGTAGCCATATTATCCTTGAGAGCTCGGAGAATATCCTAACTCTCTTGGATCCAAATCTTGGCTCTCGGAGCCTTGCTAGCACCAAACATCACGTCAGCGAAAGATAAAGGATGATATCCATAGAAAGCATAGAATGGTGACATACCAATGGACATGTGATGAGTAGTGTTGTAGCAGTATTCCCCCAAATGCAGCCACTTCAGCCATGCTCGCTGCTGCCCACTGACATAGTTACGCAAGTAGCCCTCTAGCCACTTGTTAACTATCTCTGTCTGCCCGTCCGTCTGTGGGTGATAACTGGTACTCGGTGTCAACTCCGTCCCCACCAACCGGAAAAGCTCCTGCCAAAATCCGCCTATGAAACGACTGTCCTTGTCACTGGTGATGGTCTTGGGAAGACGATGTAACCTGAAGATCTCTCTCAAGAACAGCTCGGCCACCTGTGTTGCTGTATAGTGTGTGGATATGGCAAAAAAGTGTGAGTACTTTGTTAGTCGATCAACGACGACAAAGATGCAATCCTTGCCCTATGATGAAGTTCATCGAAATACACTCCCATTTCCCCTCCGGAATGGGAAGAGGCTACAATAATCCTGCAGGATGGTTCATCTCCCCCTTGTTCCTCTGGCAAACATCGAACTCCCGGACATGCTGGAGTACGTCCTCCTTGAGGCCCTTCCATGAGAACCTCTCTCTAATGGCCTTGTAGGTTTTGGTAAACCCCTGATGGCCGACTAATGGTGAATCATGTGATACCTGAAGTATCTTCTTCTTGAGCTGAGACCCCTCAGTCAAGAAGATCCGGTCCTTGTAGTAGATGATCTCATTGACCACCCTGTACTTGTCATCCGCCACCTGCCCATCCAGAACCTCACATGCAAATTTGTCCTTGGAGTACTCAACTAATAGTCGAGCTCTCCAGTTTGTGTCCAAGCTCATAAGAGACAACGTGGCTGGTCTACGTGAAAGGGCATCTGTTACCACGTTCTTCTTACCCTTGACATACTCAATGTCAAAGTCATATGCTTGGATCTTACTGATCCACTTCTACTGCTTCTCCTGCAGCTGCTTCTGCTCGAAAAAGAACCTAAGGCTGTTGTGATCAGTCCTCACCCTAAACCTGTTACCCATTAAATACTGTCGGAACTTGGCCAATGCATGCATGATGGCCAGCATCTCCTCATTGTATATAGAATACAACCTCTCGTGCAGAAGGAGCTTCCGACTCTCAAAGGCTATAGGGTGACCTCCTTGCATCAATACTGCGCCGATCCCCTCTCCCGACGCATCACACTCCAAAACAAATGCCTGCGAAAAATCCGGTAATGCAAGCATTGGGCAGCTGCTCATAACCTCCTTGAGCCTATCAAAGGCTCGTTGCGCTGTATCCGACCAACTGAATGCCCCCTTCCTCGTCAAATCCGTCAGGGGTGCAGGAAGCTGTGAGAAACTCTTGACGAACTTCCGGTAGTAGGTGCAAATGCCAATGAATCCCCGAAGTTCTGTCACGTTCCTCGGCTTCGGCCAATCTTTGATGGCCCTGATCTTCTCGTCGTGGGTCCTCACTCCGTCCACTGCTATGATGTGTCCCAAGTATAACATCTCCGTGAACCCATACTCACACTTGGAGAGCTTGGCATAGAACTGCTGCTCCAAGATGCACAATACTATCTCAATGTGCTAGAGATGCTCCTCCCAAGTCCTGCTGTAAATGAGGATATCATCAAAGAACACCAACACAAACTTCCTTAAGTGACTGCGGAAAATGTGATTCATGCAAGACTGGAACGTAGCTGGAGCGTTAGTTAGCTCGAAGGGCATCACCAAAAACTCAGTGCCCATAGTGACACCTGAAGGCGGTCTTGGGAATGTCCTGTTCCCTCACACGAATCTGATGGTACCTAGATCTCAAATCAATCTTTGAGAAGAATTGTGCTCCTCTCAACTCATCCATCAACTCATCGATCTTGGGTATGGGGTGCCTGTGCTTCAGTGTCTTCTTGTTCAGGGCCCTGTAGTCAATTCACATCCTTAATGTTCCGTCCTTCTTCTTCACCAACACCATGGAAGAAGCAAAAGGGCTCGTGCTCGGCCGAATGTGCCCAAGAGCTAGCAACTCCTGAATGGCTCGCTCAATCCCATCCTGACAGGTCTTGGGATGCCTATAAGGGGTAGTAATCACTGCCTGTATGCCCTGCTCAAGCTTGGTGGTATGTTCAAACCCCCAGTCTGGTCACTGTCCTGGCGGAATCTCCCCAAATACTGTGGCATACCGGTCAAGGATGGACTGTATCTCTAGGTGCACTGTCTTCCCTGTAGTCCCTGCCTCTGATGCACATAGCTCCACTGCCCACTCTACGTCTCCCTTCCGGAAGACTGCCTCCATCCGATGAGCTGAAATAGTCTGAGGCAGGTATGTGTGTTGTCTCCGTATCTTCTCATCATCCCACTCCATCTTTAGGGCCTTCCAATCTGTCGTGACCTTCCTAAGAGTGATAAGCCATTGGACACCCAGTACTATGTTGGTGTTCGGAATATTCACCACGAAGAAGTGGTCAGTCAGTGTGTAGGTGCCCATCGTCACTGATGACTCTGGAACATACCGAGCACACACCATGGTTTGATCTCCTGGGACCAAAACTGAAAATCCATTGAAGCTCTCTGTCGGTATACCTCTTCGCTCGACTATCTGTGTATCGATGAAGTTGTGGGTGGCCCCACTGTCAACCAAAACTGATACTTGCTGGCCACGTACTGCCCCCCGTATGCACAACGTCAATACTTGGGAACTCCTCGCAATGATGCAAGGGCTCCTTTGATAGGTGCAAAAGCTGCACCGCCTGCTGGTGGTGGTGGAGGTGGCAAGGGACCCTGCTCAGCATGGCTATCTCCTGCCTCCACATCATCCTCCTCATCCTCTTCCCCACTGCTCTCGGAGAAGACCTCAATAAAATGTGCTTTGCCAGCAACACATCTATGTCCTGGTGCCCTCGGCTCTTGACAGGTAAAGCACAACAACTTCTTCTTCAACTCCCTCTTGGCATCATCATCAATCTATGCTCGTCCTGGATTCCCCTCTGGAGGTGGAATCCTCACATCCTTCCCCTTAGGCTGGAAACCCTGTCTCTGTGGGTAAGGCGTCCGGGTCCTGGGTAAGGCATCCTGTAAGTCCCGGGTTCTGCTGATAGCATCCTGGAGTGTGGCTGGTCTAGTGGACCTGACTAGACCCCGAAGTGGCTCTGCTAACCCTTCAACAAACATGTAGATCCTCTGTGCCGTGGATAGATCTGGCACCATCACTGAAATCCTCAGGAAGTCTGCAATGTAGGTCTCTAGGCTCCCTGTTTGTTTGAGCCTTGTCAGCTCAACAAAGTGTTGTTCCGGATCCCTCTGGTCAAACCTCTCCATCAATCTCTTGGTGAACTTGGCATATGTCGTCACTGAGGAGTGTCCGAGTGTAACCATCCCATGGAACCACCAATCCTGGGCCTCACCATCCAAATGTAATGTAGCCACCTTGATGGTCTCTGCCTTCAACTTCTAGTTAAGCTGGAAATAGATGTCCAGCTTCTCCACCCAAGACCTTGCTGAACTGTTTGATGAACCATCAAACGTAGGAAAGTGGAATCTACTAGTTGTGCGATGGGTGTCTCCATCGTGATAATGCTGGTGTCCTCTGTGATGGTCGCGGGGTCTACTATCCCGTTGGAGCTGAACGAAGTCTCTGAATGAGAGAGCATCCCTGAACTCCTGCCCATAGGCCTGGTACTCTGCAAAATAATTGCCCATATGACCGGGCTTTGCTTCCTGCTGGGCTCCGGCCCCCATATTCGCTCCTAGGAAAGTGGGCATGGTAGAGTGTGTAGGGGCACGTGAGGCCATCTGTGGAGTAATATCCAGCTGGGTGGCACCCTGCTCTAGAAAATGGTGGGATGTACCCGATCCCTCACCAACTTGGAAAACCCGTGGGTTGTCATGCTGTCTAGCCTCTATTGTCGTGAATTTCTGCCCCATCACCTCGATCCGCCTCGACATATCTTGCACTGATTTGAGGAGCATGTCCACAAACCTCTTCCCGTCCTCATCTGCCATCGGATCCTCCTATTCTGCATCCACCACAGGTTCCTCCTATTTTGCGTTCACCACAGGCTCCTCCTATTCTGTGTCCACCACCTGAACACAGTCTCCCTCTCCGTAGGTGTTCTCCAACCTACGCCCAGTGTCTCTGTATCTCCTACCTCTGTAACAGATGTAGGGCTTTTCCCCCGGTGTCATAGATTGCTAGCTCCACAGGCTGAGCCAGATCTATGCTCTGATACCACTGTAATATCCCGTTTCAGGGATATTCCCCAAACCCCAGTAAACCCCAACCAAATACGTACAAATGATATAGTAACCGGGAAGCTCAAAGTGATAAAAATAACAGTGGTGCAACATATAATAATGTAAACATGAAATATAAGCAGATACTCAAGAAATGCAGAGAGAAATGCTAAGCCATTTTATTATACTGAGTAATGGAATGAGTACAGGAGGTGATCGGAAAGATGGCACCTCGACTTGCACAAGGCAAGTGAAGAAATACACTCAGAATAGTAAAGGAATGGCCTCTCTCTGAACTGCGTCCAAGCTGCTGGAGAACTGCCGTGCTGCTGCTATTGCTGGAAATCAAATGAGGATTTGGGGTTGTTCCCCCCCTCAGAAAATGTTGAAATTCTGGAACCAGACTCTACTCAAGAAACCCAGAAAACCCAGAAAGCTTTTATAAAATAGCCGACCTTCGAAAATCACCCCCTTGGGGATGTACGTTGTCCCTCAAGGCTTTGCGCTGCTGTTGAGCACTAAACAATGCTGCAGACAAACTAAACAGCCAACGTGCTCCAAGTCGAAGTGACTAGCTCAAATGCACATAATCGAATGACAAAATGAGGAGGCTCCTCTCCCCTTTATAGCGTTGGCCTCTCTCAACCCCAAGGCCCACCTCCTCCAATGTAGCCCCTTCTCTTGCCACGCGCTCCTCTCCATCTGCGTTGTTCCTCCAAGTGTCTGCATGGGCCCCTCCTCTACCTGGTCCTTTAGCTCCCCTTGGCTCCCCTTTAAGTTACAACGTTGTGCTACTAGGGAGTGACTTTATTCTAAAAGTGAGTTATGTCCCCCCTTTCCTCACCTTTTTATTTATAAATAACTATAGAAGGCAGAATTGAGCAAAATCGAATATTCCAATGAGCTATGGCTAATTTGGAATATTACAGTTTTGGGCTGCTATTACTGTTGTTGGAGACTGAGTTCTCCTAGGTTGTTTTTAGGTCATTTGGGAGCTGATTGATCACCCTTGCTATTGCTGTTCAAGGGTTTCATTACTGCTGTTGTAAATCACAGATTTGTGATATTATACTATCTCTCTCTCTCTTTGCTGAATTATTGAAGAATATAGAAGAATTGATCAAAGTGTTCCCCCGCATTGGGGTTTGTCTCTAGCTAGCGCCACATCTTGTGTCTCTTGTCTTGGCTTGTCTTCTGTTGTTTTCATTTATTTTCTATCAACATTTTACTATCATGTTAATGTGATTGCTATACTGGAAATTGACATTGGGCTAATAAGAAGTTTTTATATAAATTGCTCTTAAGCATAAAACATATCATAATTTAACAGTTAGAGGCCCTAAGGGGCTTGCAACTCAAGGATTAGGGCCTAGAAAGGCTCGAAACAAGGGGAATTAAGGGCAATGACAGAGGTGGAAGGCCCTAAAATGTCCGTGGCTCATTGAGAGAGGGCTGGAAGGCCCATGACAAGGCTGGAAAAGTCAACCATTAGGCCCTGAAGGCCCTCAAAAATTGTGAAAACCTTGCAATCACCAAGAATTTATAGCCAAAACATAAATTCTTCCACAAAATCGCCAAAATATTTATCTTGTAGGGCCATTGTCTTCCTTTCTTGGCTGAACGTTGAGCTTGGATGAGGGCTAGACATTAGATCTTGCCTTCCTAGTTTTAGAGTTTCCTTAAAACCCCAACAAATTTTCTCAATAGAGCTAGACATATTAAATATTTGTAGCCTTGGATCAAATGCAATTTTTGAGTTTTTTTTAAAAATAAATTTCAAGGATGAATAATTTTGAAAAATATAACTGTCCAAAACCCTCCCGCAAAACAATTTGATGCAATGAAAGCCTAAAGCCCAAACAAGGTCGAACCTTCCCCATAGTCTGTGAACTTGGAGCGCAAGGGCTATTGTACCTGTAATTCTCTATTCAATCGTAAAATAAACTGTTAGATCATATAGTGAATTAGATCATCTAAGATAGCTTGTACCAATAGAATGTTCTTATCACCGACAAATGAAATAATAGTTTGTAATATTCAACACAATATGGAGTATAAACACATACCACAAATCAATAGATAGAACACCATGAATTGAAACCCCAAAGTCTTTCTATTATGAGAAAAATAATTCCAGCAGAGCAGAAGCTCAGTACATCAATAGAAAATTACTCCACCCAAAGATGGGAAATAGAAGCTCAATAGCTTCTTTATATAGAGAAAACCCCTCCAAGTGGAAAATAATGGCTAGTTGGCTTGATCCTCGTCAAATTAATCTCAACCGTTGAAAATAACTTGATCTTCTTTTAATCTCCACCGTCAAATTTTTATTTTTGAGGAAAAATTCGAATTTATCTTAAAAACCATTTTTTATTAATCCAAAAATTAATATTTTGGATTAATTTCCTCAAAAAATTGACTTTGACTTAACCACCAAGGTCCAAGGGCTCAAATTTTCTTAAAATATCCATTTTTCGCTTGGTGGAGAACCTCCAAAAATTGACTTCCTTTTGACCAATGAATTTTTGATTATTTTCCACTTGGAGAGAAATTAATTTCTCTATAATTATTTTTTGACTCAAATTAATTAATTTTTTGGCTTGGGATTTTTATTTATTTTTGCAAGAAATATTAATTAATTGACTCTAGAGGGGATTTAATTATTTTTCCACGCTCAAATATTTTAGCCATGGTGTCTGGTTGCGAGGGACCATGCACTAAAATATTTTACATCAAAATATTTCAATTAATTCAACCCTTAGAAGAGGAAATACACATTTAGACCAGACCCTCAAGACATTACCCAATTCCTTGACATAATATGTGTTGAATTTTGTGCAATTAAGGGAGAAATTTCCCTAGAAAAACACTCTATGAGTCTATGAGTTAACCCTTTCACCCTTGAAGCGAATTATTTCTCAAGTACAATTTATTTTTATAAGTGCAAAAGCTATTTCAAAATTGTTTTATAAAGGTATTTTGACATGTGCAAAATAAAATCACTTAAGTTATCTAATTCGACATGTGCAAAAATGGATCACTCTAGGAACTTCCAAAAACCTATTTCGAGCTAGTGATAAAGATTCCTATATATTGAAGAGAAGCCTTCATTTGCAACACATCAAGTTCTCTCTCTTTTGCTTTGGTGATCTAGCTCTCCATTGGTGATCAAGCTTTCACACCAGTTATTTATCTCTGTTATTGATAGCAGATCTATTGTAGATTTGCAGATCTCTGATTATCAGTGGCAGATCTCTTATCATCATTGGTAGATCTCTGATTATTAGTGGCATATCTCTTATCATCATTGGCATATCTCTTATTATCAGTGGCATATCTCTGATTATCAGTGGAAAATCTCTTTTCATCACTGATGATCTCTTTCACATTGGTGATAAAGCCCTTGCATCAGTATTTTATCTCTCTCACTCTTAGCATATTTATTGGAAGCTTGTTATTTCATTTCATCATTGGCAAATCTAGTGGACATTTCTCTCTCGCATTTTTGGAGATTTTTTCTTGCATTATTGTTTGGCATATTTCGTATTATTGACAAGATCTCTATCTTGTATTATCATTTGTGGCAGATCTTCGTTGTATCAGTTTTTGCATATCTCGTATTACAAGTCTCATCCTCTCGCACTTGGAGGATATTTACTTATTATTTGTGGCCAGATCATCTTATTGTGAAGGTGTATTGTCTTGGATTTCTAGCATGCATTTGAAGACTTGTCTATCTCATTCGTGAAAGCTAATCATCTTCTCACACTTGCAATTCTGAAGCTGATTTTCAATTTATTAACACTCATCTTGAAGCACGATCTTTGGAAGATATTTTTCTCATATCTGTGGCTAGATCACTTCGCACTAAAGGCTTGTTTTTTTCAACTTGCATTGAGGCTTATTTGTCATTTGCTAGCAGACCTATTATAGATCTCCTATTCGCACTTGTAATCTTTGCTGAAGGATTGAAGCTTCTGTTATTCTACATTTTTGATCAGATCTCACACTTCAAAAGATTTGTCCCAGTTTGAAAAGGGGTAAGGTTGTTGTCATTGAGAAAATGGTTTTGTACTCTGCTTATGTATATTTGCTAAACATTTGATGAAGAACTAATAGAAGAATATTCTTAAAGGGTTTTCCCCCATAGTGGGATTTTTCCTTGGTCTTGGACCAAATCTGTTTTCTTATTATTCATTGACTGTCTTC
This sequence comes from Pinus tabuliformis, assembly GCA_031772625.1. NCBI lineage: Eukaryota > Viridiplantae > Streptophyta > Pinopsida > Pinales > Pinaceae > Pinus > Pinus tabuliformis. The sequence continues at coordinate 1,338,615,712 of CM062818.1, forward strand.
TATATGGCTATTGGTTACTCTCTGCACTTAAAGGTTGGAGATCTAAGATAATTAATTGCAAATTTGCAAAATTTAACATGGTATCAGAGTCGTGGTGAAGATAAGTTCAAGAACGGTAAGCTGAAGGCAATTATCTACTGAAAGACCTTATTTTCTGCTCAAAATACAACAATAGATTAGTTCATATAGCTACATCCTTCTTCAAGGACAATGAGAAATTGATAGGGGCTTCAAATTACGCTGCTTGGAAACTCAAGCTGGACACCAACTTGGATGGAGAAGATGTTCTAGAGTATGTCCAAGAAGGTGTACCCTAGCCTCCTGAAAATGCCCCTGTTGCTGCTAAAGCAAGATATAAGAAAGGTGAGATCGAAACCCACAAAATTATTATTGATTCTTTGAAAGATCATCTTCTTACCTGTATCTCCAAATTGAAGACGTCTAAGGAAGTGTATGACAAGATTGTTGGCATGTTTGAAGTCCAAAATCTAAATCACGTCCTTGACCTGAAGAAACAACTCAAAGATATCAGAGAATCTATTCAGTGTTATTTTATAAGGATTACTGAACTCAAGGACCAAATTTTGTCTGTTGGCGGGCCCTTGTCTGATAGGGAATTGGTACACACAACCCTTCATGGACTTCTTGTAGCTTGGGGAGTATTCATTATGACTATCAACAACAATAATGTTCTGCCAAATTTTGATGAATTGATTGGAAGATGCAAGCAGAAAGAATCAAGGATGATTTCAAGGGGCAGAATTCAGAGACACAAAGAAGGAGAACCATCCGCTTTCACTGCACAAGAAAAGAAGAGGAAAGCAAAGGGAAAATCATCTAAGTCCAAAGCCAAGTTTTTCAAGAAGAGCATGAGGAATGTTGAATGCTTTAACTATCACAAGCATTGGCACTATGCTCGAGATTGTCTAGAAAGAAGATCCTCTTATAATCAAAGGAGTAGCAACAACTACAATAATCAAAGTCTTGATAAAAAAAGGGGAATTATGGAGGAAGAAGATATGAAGGAAGAAGCAATGCTCGCAATGATCGTGATCAAGAGCCTCGTCCTCAAAAGAGATACAAAAATACAAGGTATGAAAATAATGTTGTCGCTTCTCAATTTGAGTACTTTTTGATTTAAGCTTTGTCTAGTGCTTCTCCTTCAGATTCTTTAGACAGTTGGTTAGTGGATAGTGGTGCCTCTAGGCACTTCTCTGGTTATAAAGAATTCCTCTCTAATTTGGTTGAGGGAGACATGATCCTTGGAGATAACACTACATACCCTGTAAAAGGGTTTGGTTCGGTTTCTTTTCTTTTGGATGTTGGAGAAACTATTCGTCTTCAAGATTTTTTATATGTACTTGATCTAAAGAAAAATCTTGTATCTATACTTGCTCTAGAAGATAAAGGAATGAAGGTGCCTTTTATAAAAGGAAAGGTGTTAACTTGGTCAGAGAAAATAAACATGAAAAATGCTTTTACTCTTGGATCGAGAGTCGAATGGCTTTACAAGTTCAATCGGAGACCTATTAAAGCTATGGCTCAAGAATGCAATTTCAAACAGATTGAGTTATGGCACCGCAAATTTTCTCATCTTCATTATAAGGCACACTATCCAAAATAAAAAAGAGGGTTTTTAGAATGGAAAAAATCCAATCAAAACATGATGGTGTTTGCCCTGGTTGTGAAAGTGGAAAGAAAACGAGAGGGCCTTTCCCCTCTAGCGGTACCAAAACTCATGACATCCTGCACCTAATTCATTCATATTTGTGTGGATCTATGCTAGTGACATCAAATATGCTCTTGTTTCTCGCTATACCACCAGTGGCTCTATTATTGCTTTCTCTGCTAGTCAAGGGTGGAGTCTCCATCCGATGGATATGAAGACAATTTTTCTCCATGGTGCTCTTCAGGAGGAAGTATATGTTGAATAACCTCAAGGCTTTGAGGTGCATGACAGAAGAACCCATGTATGCAGATTGAAGAAAGAACTCTATGGCTTAAAGCAAGCCCCCAAGGCTTGGTATTCTTGAACAACTACTTGATAAAATTGGGATTCACAAGGAGCAATGTTGATCCAAACCTCTACTTCAAAGTTGTGCAAGGTATGCCTTTGATTTTGGTATTATATGGTGACGATCGTTTTTGATAGGTAATGAACCTTTGATGATTCCGTGTAAGAGGGAGCTTGCCTCTGAATTTGAAATGAAAAACCTTGGGATGATGCACTTCTTTTTGGGCTTGGAGGTCTCGCAGAGACTTGGCGAAATTATTCTCTCCCAAGGGAAGTATGTTGTAAAGCTCTTGTAAAGGTTTGGAATGTTAGAGTGCAAATTGATGAGCACTCCCATGGAGATGAACTTCAAGAAATTTTATGGTGATGAAGCTGGACTTGATTTATCTGATCCATCTCAGTATCGTTAGTTGATTGGGGCATTGATGTTCTTAGTGAACACTCGTCCTGATATTTTCTATGTTGTAAACACCTTAAGTCAATTCAATTCTCCTGACCAGGACACCCTTCTAAATAATCACTGACGTGGTTGCTTGAGAGGGACAGTCCACGGTGTAAGAGACATGTGTTTCCTCCTAAGAGGTCCATGCGTTCATAGAACTAGAGGGTGTCAAGAATCGTGCGCGTGAGAGTGGGTCACTCATATCGTGCGCGGAGGTGGGGGTCTCATACCACCAATTTGTCCTGGCTTGGCTCTTGACCTTAAAAAAATGCTAAACACGTGCTTAGATATCTACATGGGACAATTAACTTTGGTCTTCGATATACTGTTGGCAATATAAAGTTGCATGGTTACAGATGTTGACTGGGCGGGCAACATTATTGACAGAAAAAGCTCTTTAGGGTGTTGTTTAAGTTTTTGTTAAAGTTGAGTATATTGCTGCTATCTTAGCTAGTTGTGAAGCTGTTTGGTTAAGTAAACTCTTTGGAGAGTTATTTGAGCAAGTCCTGGATACTATAGTGATATTCCATGATAATATGAGTGGGATCCGATTGTCTGAGAATCCCGTATTTCATTATAGATCCAAGCACACTGAAATCATATATCATTTCATTCGAGGCATGATACAGAGAGGAGCAATGAGACTCCACCGTATTTAGATTGATGAGCACATCGCTGATATACTTAAAGCGGCGTTGAAGAAGAAATTTCTAGTCTTTAGAGATATGCTCGGACTAAAGGATGTACCCCTGATCAAGAGCACTGATATGTATGCTCTTCCCCCTTGGTTGAGCTCCCGGGGGATGAGGTACCTCCAATCAGGATGCATCTTGTTTTCCACCCATCTAGCCAATGGGTGTTGGCTACTTGAGTTCGGATTGTGATCCTTACTAGTCATGGTAAGTAGTATCTCACTCAAGTTTGAAGATGCTGGTTTTCTTGAATTATTATGGATTCTTAGTCTAAGTGCTAAGTTATTATGGATTTTTAGCCTCATTGGCTGAGCAGTGGTTTCTTAGTCTTCATGACTGAGCCATATTCATTCTGGGTGGTAGCATGAGTCTCCCTGATGGTATTTGTTCCAGGTTGTAGCATGTGGGTACCTGATGTCGGGTGGAAGCATCTGGCTCCTTGATGATATTTAGGCTTGGTCGGAGCTTGAAACTCCCTGGTAATGGTTTCTTAGCCTTATTTCGCTGACTTGGATTCAAGGTGATAGTTGAGGCTCCCTTGCCATAGGTATTCTTCTTTAGATTCGAGAATGTTCAACATGAGCCATGATGATTTGACAAGTACATCAATTTTGACACTATTGATGGAAATTCCTCCCTAGTTGAGAGGGAGTGTTGAATTTGGTGCAACTAAGGGAGAAATTTCCCTAGAAAAATACTCTATGAGTTAACCCCTTTCACCCTTGAAGCAAATTATTTCTCAAGTGCAAATTATTTTTACAAGTGCAAAAGTTATTTCAAAATTGTTTTATAAAGGTATTTTGACATGTGCAAAATAAAATCACTTAAGTGATCTAATTCGACATGTGCAAAAATGGATCACTCTAGGAGCTTCCAAAAACCTAATTCGAGTTAGGGATTTTGTCTCAAAGATTCCTATATATTGAAGAGAAGCCTTCATTTGCAACACATCGAGTTCTCTCTCTCTTGCTTTGGTGATCTAGCTCTTGCATTGGTGATCAAGCGCTCGCATCAGTGATTTATCTCTCTTATTGTTAGCAGATGTATTGTAGATTTGCAGATCTCTAATTATTAGTGGCAAGCCTCTTATCATCATTGGCATATCTCTTACTATTAGTGGCAGTTCTCTGATTATTAGTGGTAGATCTCTTATCATCATTGGCAGATCTCTTATTATCAGTGGTAGATCTCTCATTATCAGTGGCAGATCTCTTGTCATCACTGGTGATCTCTTTCGCATTGGTGATAAAGCCCTTGCGTCATTGTTTTATCTCTCTCACTGTTAGCAAATTTATTGGAAGTTTATTATTTTGTTTCATCATTGGCAGATCTAGTGGAGATTTCTCTCTCGCATTTATGGAGATTTTTTTCTTGCATTATTGTTCGGCAAATTTATATTATTAACAAGATCTCTATCTTGTATTATCATTGGTGGTAGGTCTCCCTTGTATCAGTTTTTGCAGATCTCGTATTACAAGTCTCATCCTCTCGCACCTGGAGGATATTTACTTATTATTTGTGACCAATATCTTATTATCAAGGCATATTGTCTTGGATTTCTAGCATGCATCTGGAGACTTGTCTATCTCATTCATGAAAGCTAATATTCTTCTCGCACTTACAATTTTGAAGCTGATTTTCAATTCATTAAGACTCATTTTGAAGCACGATCTTTGGAAGATATTTTTCTCATATCTATGGCTAGATCACTTCGCACTAAAGGCTTGTTTTTTTCAACTCGTGTTGAGGTTTATTTTTCATTTGCTGGCATACCTATAATAGATCTCCTAGTCACACTTGTAACCTTTGTTGAAGGGTTGAAGGATTTGTTATTCTACATTTCTTATCAGAGCTCACACTTCAGAAGTTCTATCCTAGTTTGAAAATGGGTAATGTTGTTGTCACTGAGAAAAGGGTTGTGTACTCTACTTATGTATATCCGCTAAACATTCGATGAAGATCTAATAGAAGAATATATTCTTAAATGGTTTACCCCCATAGTGGGGTTTTTCCCTGGTCTTGGACCAAATATGTTTTCTTGTTGTTCATTCACTATCTTCTATATGGCTATTGGTCACTGTCTGCACTTAAAGGTTGAAGATCTAAGATAATTAATTTTAAAATTGCAAAATATAACAATATGATCTAGTATGAAACCAACTGTGCTTATAATAAAATATTTTAGCCATGGTGTTCTGATTACGAGGGAAAATGCACTAAAATTATTCCTAAACACACTTTTACAATAAACTCAATAAACAGTAAGACTCAGTTAAAACTTTGTCAACGAATTCCACCCAACTTTGAGGTTATAACTGGAAGAAAAACTTTGTTGATTATGCATGTTTACAAGCACACATAATTCAAGGAGGTTAAAAAAACTTCCTAGGATGAAATCCTTTGCCAAAATCATGTTAAAATTTGGCAGTTTAGAGATGAATTTCTTCTAGAAAAAATCATATCTTTCAGTTTTGTTTGAACCACCTATAATAAAATTTCATTTCTGAAAATTTTAATATGACCTTCGAAAAATAGTAAGTCACATCTCAATTTGGAAGTGACTTTCTAAAGATATAAAGTCATGTCTAAATGATCAAGGATGATCTCAACATATGAAATTCACTTTAAAATCAAATCAATCATGATTATACAAGTCAAGAATTAATATTTTTATCCTTACTAGTATTATTATTATTTTGATACTTTTATTTATAAAATAGCCTAAAGTCATTCACCTTTAATGGATTAATAAAAACGAATTCTCTCATGGAATAAGTAAATTAAATTGGGAATCTCTTACTTGGGAAATTGAACCTTTCTCCTGGAATAAAATAGTAACTCCACACTCAAAAGAATGTAACTCTCCCTCACTATTTCATTGTATGGCAACATAGTAACTCATTAAATGCACTTGTAACTCCCTCATTCAATTCAATTTGTAATGCTAACCAAATATTCTCCCATGTCTAAGTGTAACTCTTTCTCTCCCTAATTCAAAGTGTAACTCCTCAAGACAAATGTACCTCTCTCTCTCTATTCCTGGGATGGGACACTTCTCCTCAAGTAACTCCCCCCTCACAGAATTTGATTCCCCTGTTATTGACTTAAGGAATGAATTCATTTTGTAACTCCTCTCTTTTTTCATCTATTTAAGCAAGAGAAAGTGAGACGCTAGAGTAGTATGCTTATTGTGAAGAAGGAGAGCTAGTGTTGAGTGTGTGCAAGAGATGTGTGAGAGCAAGTGAAGAGTAAGAGCAAGGGAAGAGCTGGAACAAGTGTGAAGGACAAGATCTGATGAAGAGAAGGAGGAGATCTTCAAGCAAAGAGCAAGAGCACTTCGACTGCAAGTTGATTAGTCATTGGTGAGCTTATTCATTCTCATGCTCTCTCTTTCTTTTTACTCTGCTGAACAATTTAGATTTCTAATAGAAGAAGAATCATTTGGGTTTTCCCCTTGTGGGCTTTTCTCTGGTCATTGGACCTAACTCTTAGTGTTTCATATTTGTGCTTGAACATCTTCATATGATCCTTATGTTTATGTTCTATTTACTATCGTTGATTCTGTAAAGTTGTGAAGAAGAAATCTGCATTCTAAGTAATTGTAATAGCATAGAACTTTCAATTTTTTGCAAAGTACATTCAGTTTTCTGCAAAGTACATTCAACTTTCTGCAAAGTACATTCAATTTTATGCAAAATACATTCAACTTTCTATAGAGTACATTCAGTTTCATTCAATTTTCTGTAAAGTACATTCAATTTTTTGCAAGTACATTCAACTTTGTGCATAGAACTTTCAAGTTTATGCAAAGAATTTTTAAATTTTTAAATAGAACTTTCATATCTTAACATGGTATCAGAGCCTTAGTGAAGACAAGTCCAAGGAGACCATAGATCACCTGAAGGGACCCCACTTGCTGCCACAGTTTTATGATTAAGATGACTTCATCTTACTTCGAGATAAAGGAGAAACTGAATGATGTTTCAAACTTTAGTCCATGGAAAGCAAGACTAGATATCACTCTTGAAGAACACGAAGTTCTGGAGTATGTTGAAGACACAATAGTTGATCCACCAAAGAATTCAAGTGTTGCGGTCAAATCCAAACATAAAAAGGGTGAAATAAAAACTACAAAAATTGTCCGTGATTCTCTTAATGATCATCTCATTACTTATGTTTCCAGTTTGAAGAAAGCTAAAGAAATGTATGACACACTAATTGGCATGTTTGCAATTAGTAACTTGAATCAAATTATTGCCTTGAAGAATCAACTGGAGGGCATTAAGATGAACAAAGGAGAGATGGTTCAAGCATACTTCCTGAGAATGACCAAAATCAAGAATAAACTATAAACAATTGGTGAAGTTATACTTCACAAAGAAATGGTGTTGATTTCGCTTGGAGACCTTTCTCCTGTTTGGGAGACTTTTATCACAACTATTAGCAATAACAACACTATTCCCACATTTGATGAGCTCCGGGGAATGTGTATGCAAGAGGAGGCAAAATAATCTCTAGAGGGAAAATTTCGCATCACGAAGAAAGAACCTATTATATTTTGCAACCTCTGAAAAGGGAAAGGTAATAAAAATAAATCTGTTTTCAAATCAAATAAAGGGAATCTAAACATGTCAAAAGTTAGATGTTTTAACTGTCAAAAGCATGGTCATTTTGCTCGTGACTGTAAAGAAAGAAGAACACTTAGATTCAAAAACAAATTTGATTATAGAAAAGACATCTTTGGAAATCAAAGAAAAGACCATCCTAAGAAAACAAGAAATCCAAGATATAGAAATAATGCATTGGAAACTCAATAAAAATATTTTCTTGTTTCTACTCTTTTCAGTTCTTCTGCAGATTGATTTGATCGCTGTTTAGTTGATAGTGGTGCTTCCAAACACTTTACTAGTTACAAAGAAGCACTCTCTAATCTAGTTGAGAGGGAGACTAATTTAAATGCTATCCTTGGAGATAATTCTACTCACCAAGTTAAAGGTTACGGTTCAATGTCATTTCAGTTAGATGATAGCAACTCTGTTTTTGTACAAGAATTTTTGTATGTACTTGGTCAAAGAACTATAGAGTTTAACAGAGATGTAACATTTGATGAAGATGCTGTTAGAAAATAAAGAGACTCTCCTCCTCCTACCATTGCTGAAAGACAAGTTGCTAATGAAAAATAGCCTGCATCTGAGTCTAACTGGAACTTGAGAATGAGCTTGTTGATAATCCAATGGGTTCCATGGATCCTCTAGATCCACCACCACATGATCTTCCTACCGATAAGAGACCACTATGGCTGCAAAATACCTTGCAAGATGTTGAACAACATAATGCCCTGAGATGTTCAGAGAAAGTAAGAAGCCAAGTCGATTTCAAGGGTATGTTGCTGCCACGAGGAACATCAATAAGGCAAAACCATGCACCTTTGAAGAAGCTGCAAAAGAATAAGTCTGGAAAGATGCCATGACTGAAGAATACAAGTCCATCATTTAGAGTGTTGTCTAGGAAGTGGTTCCGAGAGCTCAAGGTAAATCTGTTGTCACTTCCAAATGGTTGTTTGAGATTAAACATGGCGCAGATGGTAGTATTGAAAAATATAAGGCTATATTTGTAGCTAGAGGTTTCTCTCAAAAAGAGGGAATATATTACAATGAGATTTTTGCATCTGTAGCTCGATATACTACTATTTGATTTGTTGTTGCCTTAACTGCTAGCCAAGGATGGACTCCTCACCAAATGGACGTGAAAATTGCTTTCTTGCATGGCTTATTGAAGGAAGAGGTATTTGTGGAAGAGTTGCAAGGGTTTGAAGAGCATGACAAAGAAACTCATGTATGTAGACTGAAGAAAGCCTTATATGGGTTGAAGCAAGCTCCAAGAACTTGGTATGCTCACATTGATGGCTACTTGATAAATCTTGGTTTCACATGAAGCATTGCAGACCTGTACCTCTACTTCAAGACAATCCAAGGTATACCTTTGATTTTGGTATTGTATGTTTATGATTTATTCTTGACAGGAAGAGAACCTCTTATCCTCCAGTGTAAGAGAGAGTTAGCTTCTAAATTTCAAATGAAAGACCTTGGTTTGATGCATTATTTTTCGGCTTTAGAGATCTATCAAAGACCTGGTGAAATTTATCTTTCTCAAGGAAAATATGTTGTTAAGCTTCTTTCAATATTTGCTTGCATACTCCTATTGAAATGAACTTTAAGAAATTATGTGGCAAAATTGCATTATGTAGTTTGGAAAATCCCACAGAGTATAGACTAGGCTTTGATGTTTTTGGTAAACACTAGGCTTGACATATGCTTTGTTGTAAACACTTTAAGTCAATATATGATTGATCCCTTTCATGCCTACTGGATTGCTGCATAACATGTATTCAAATACTTGCGTGGAACTATCAATCTAAAATTGAAATACATCGGTAAAAATGTAAGACTTCATGGACATACTGATGTTTTTTGGGATGGTAACTCTGCTGATAGAAAGAGCACTTCTGAGTATTGCTTTAGCTTGGGATTATCCATGATCTCTTGGATGAGTAGAAAGTAGAAGTTTGTTGCACTGAGTATAATTGAAGCTGAGTACATTGCTGTTAGCGTGGTTCGTTGTGAGACAGTATGGTTGAGGAAGCTTTTTAGCGAAGTATTTGAGAAAGTTACAGACACAACAGTTATATATTGTGAGTCGTGACAATAAGAGTGAGATTCATCTTGCAGAAAATCCTGTGTTTCATGTCAAGTCTAAGCGAATTGAGATCAAGTATCACTATTTCCGGGATATGGTGGAGAGAGGAGCAGTGAGGTTCCATCACATCTCCACTGATGATCAAATAGTTGACATTCTTACCAAGCCTTTACTGAAAGGATAGTTGTTTTTTAGAGAGCAACTTGGACATATGGACGCGACTGTTCAGGGAAGTGGTCACAACTGATTGAGAACAGTGCGCTGCCTTCCCCCCTGTCAAAGCTCACAAGATTAGGGAATAATGTCAGAAGGCTCTCGAGGATGAGGGACCTCTTGTGTAGTGTGTGCCACAAGAGTAGGCCTCAGTATGCATCTGACCCATAGTTTGGGACATGGGAAGAGTCACCTTTCTGGCCAATAGGTGTAGTGAAATTTGTCTGTGTGACTTGCCTACGATGTAGGTGTTCCACTGCTTTGATTCTTGTCTGTGTGACTTGTTTGAGTCTTGTTTATGTGATGCCTATGTTCTGTCACTTAATTTTTGAAATGAAAATTGGTTGAGTGTAATTCTTGTTTATGTCAAATGTGATGATCCTTTCCTCTCCAAATTTGTGTCAAGTGGATGATTCTTTTTTAGATTGCGACTTTATTGTTACAAATGTTACAACGCAGAGTTGAACTGAGATGAATGAAAGAGATTAGAGGAAGCAATGATTTTTGATGTAGAAAGAAATTCCTCCCTAATGGAGAGGGAGTGTTAAAATTTGGCAGCTCAGGGATGAATTTCTCCTAGAAGAAATTATATCTTTCAGTTCTGTTTGAACCACCTATAATAAAATTCCATTTCCAACAATTCTAATGGATCTTGACATATGAAGGATCTTGACAATTCTAATTTCCAAGAAGGATCTTGACATATGAAATCTGCGTTAAAATCAAAGCAATCGTGATTATTCAAGTCAAGAATGAATATTTTTATCTTTACTGGAGTTATTGTTCTTATGATACTATTATTTATAAAATAGTTTAAAGTCATTCACCTTTCATGGATTAATAAAAAAGAATTCTCTCATGGAATAAGTAAATTAAATTGAGAATTTCTTACTTGGCAAATCAAACTTCAATCTTGGAATAAAATAGTAACTCTGCAGTTAAGAGAATGTAACTCTCTCTCTCTAATTCAATGTATGACAAAAATGTAACTCCTCATTAAATGCACTTGTAACTCCCATATTCAATTCGATTTGTAACTCTCACCAAATATTCTCTCATGTCTAGTTGTAACTCTCTCTCTCCATAATTTGAATTGTAACTCCTCAAGACAAGTGCACCTCTCTCTCTATTCTTGGGATGAGTTACATTTCTTTTCAAGTAACTCTTGCCTCATGGAATTCAATTCTCCTATTATTGGCCCAAGAAATGAGTTCATTTTGTAACTCTTCTTCTTTCTCAAGTGAGAGTTGAGAGTAACATGTTCATTGTGAAGGAGAGCTAGTGTTGAGCGTGTGTAAGAGAAGTGTGAGAGAAAGTGAAGAGTAAGAGCAAGTGTGAACGACAAGATTTGATCAAGAGGATGAGGAGATCTTCAAGCAAAGAGCATTAACAATTCAACTGTAAGTTGATCAAACATTGGTGACTTTATTCATTCTCATTTTTTGTCTCTCTCTCTATACTCCGCTGAACAATTGAAGAAATCTAATATAAGAAGAATCATTTGGGTTTTTCCCTTGTGGGTTTTGCCCTAGTGATTGGACCTACCTCTCAGTGTCTCATATTTGTGCTTGGATGTTTTCATATGATTCTTAAGTTTATGTTCTATTTACAATTGTTGATATGAAAAGTTGTGAAGAAGAAATATGCATTCTAAGTAATTGTAACAACATATTGATATAACATTCAATTTTCTATAAAGTACAATCAATTTTATGCAAAGTACATTCAACTTTTGGTAAAGTACATTCAGTTCTCTGCAAAGTACATTCACCTTTCTGCAAAGTACATTAAGTTCCATTAAGTTTTCTGCAAAGTACACTCAATTTTCTACATAGAACTTTCAAGTTCCTGTAAAGAATTTTTAAAACTCTGTATAGAACTTTCAACTTTTAACAAATCACAAGCTCACCTAGGTGTTGTTACATAATTAAATGGTTATACTACCATCATTTACAATAGACCTTGGAGAAATTGGGTTTACAATGATGAATTCATGCTGACTGATGACTTTGATCTTTGAAAAAATTTCTCCACTTCATTATACACGGCAGCGTCCCTGTTCGACAATTTTGTTTGTTACCTTAGCTTTAAGCCATGTTGACTGTTCTCAGCTGAACAATGAATTGTGATAATAGATTTATCTGAATTTGAACTTTGCCCTTCTTTTCGTGTAAGTTATGATGCTTATTTGTGTAGTCCCATTTTGAAAAAAGCATGGCCTTTAAAAAGGTTTATTAAAATGATTTACAAATTGTAATATTTGATCTTTGCAATGCTATATGCAGGAAAAGGTGGTCTTTGTGACATGTGAAGATGAGGAGAAAATTATTGAACTTCGCAAAAATAATAGACAATCGATCAAGTAATCACTTTATAATAGTGGACTAACTAATTGCATCATTTGATTAAAAATAGATCCTATCTGTCATGAGATTTTAACTGAAGACAGTTCAGTTATTTAACTTCTGTTGCAATGTCTCTTAGGTTGGAAGCATCAGCTGAGACTGTAAATGTGTCGGCATCTTCATCTGATGGGAAGAAAGAGTTAGTAACTGCAGGTAGGGAGCTGACATTAGCTGAAAGCACGGTTGGTAATAAATCAGCTGAAATGCAGTCTTTTATGAAATCAGCCAAAATAAGTTCAGTCTCTCGAAGCCAGGTATGTATTATGTATCATTTCAAACATTAACAGTCCTACTGATGGTTGTAAAATTTTCTACTAGAGTTTGACAGCTTTGTCCAATCTTTCGAGTTTCGACATTCACAAACTACCTTTTCTGAATTTCTATGCATTTTATTTGACACATTTCAAAACTCTTCAAGCTGAAAAATCTGAAGATGCCACTAATACTACATAAATTGTTAGGTATTTTTGTGTGGAAGCTGGCCTATTCATGTGTATCTTTGTTTTAGCAATTGGAAAGATTGATCATTAACCTGTTCAAGGTAGGACTGCAATATCCACTAATGTACTGGATTATGAGACAGGTAGTTACAAGTCCTGGAGGAGTCATGCTGGAACTTTCAAAAGCTGATATTGGCAGTTCTGGTGCAAAGGCTGCTTCATGTGCACGGCTTGCCACATTAGCTCAATTGAGCACAAAGGGTAAAACAAGTTATATATCTCCCTTGCAATCTAGTCTTTTATGGTGACTACCCTATAAGTATCATACATAAAATTGAATGTGAAATAACTTTGTTGAGGCATTCAAAAGTGTTCCTTTGTTTCCTCTGGCAGTTTATAATGAGCAGGGTGTTCCTGCATCATTCTGCGTTCCAGAAGGGAGAGTTATACCCTTTGGAGCCATGGAATCAGCCCTTGAAGCTAGTGGATCTTTGAAACAGTTTCAGTCAATGCTTGAAAAGATTGAGAAGGCAAGGGTAGAGGGGGGTGAACTGGATATCATATGCTCTGAATTGCAAGCATTGGTTGCAGCTCAAAGACTACCCAAGGCCAATATTGAAAGCATTGCTAAATGTTTTCCATTAGATGCAAGGCTGATTGTACGATCAAGTGCAAATGTTGAGGATTTAGCTGGCATGTCTGGAGCCGGTCTTTATGATTCTATACCAAATGTAAGGGCTTCTGACCCTGAGAGGTTTGGAAGTGCAGTTGCACAGGTCTGGGCATCATTATACACCCGGAGAGCTGTCCTTAGTCGAAGAATTGCGGGGGTACCACAAAAAGAAGCAGCTATGGCTGTCTTGATCCAAGAAATGCTTTCTCCTCAACTTTCCTTTGTATTGCACACGGTTAGTCCTATTGATCAGAATGATAAAGTAGTGCAAGCAGAAATTGCTGCTGGATTAGGTGAAACTCTCGCATCTGGTACCAGGGGAACGCCTTGGCGTTTAGCAGTCAATAAATTTGATGGTACTGCAAAAACATTAGCGTTTGCTAATTTCAGTGAGGAACTAGTGGTTATAACTGGTGGCCCTGCTGATGGAAAAGTTATGGCGTTGACAGTGGATTATAGTAAAAAGACTCTTTCTCTGGATCCAATCTATCGATATCAGCTGGGGCAACGGCTAGCTACGACAGGATTCTTCCTAGAACAGAAGTTTGGTTGCCCTCAGGATGTGGAAGGATGTTTAGTGGGTAATGATATTTATATTGTACAAACACGGCCTCAACCTTGAGGAATTTCATATTCTTGTGCCTGTTTCTTCTTGCATTGACAATTGCTGGAATTGGATACTACACTATTGATGTATCAATCTAATTGCACAAACTGCATTTTGTGAGCCAGCCTAGATGAAGCAGTAACGAGGCAGAATAAAAAGTATGGTAGATAATAACTTAGAAGGGTCATTCATGATTCAGTATTAGATATATTACAAACCTCTAAAGAGATTTTTATGACTGATTATAAATAATCCCATAGAAGGCACAAAGCAGCGTTTTTGTATTTCCAGTTCTCAAAACATATTTTGCAAATTTGTTGAAGAGAAGATAAGCCGCTCAGATGTCATCTTCAATTGGTAATTTAGCAATTTATATTTTTAATGCATCTTTTCCTTATCAGTATTTATAACAGAAAACACAGGAAAAAAGTTGCATGCTTGTATGACAAGTCATTGGATGTACTGTAATGAAAACAAGCACATAAAGATGTGTAATGGTATGACATATTGTGCCCCTGACCTTTGTGCTTAGTAAAATTATTTTAATTATTTCTTTAAATGGGGTACACCCCCATTTAGCACCATATATATCTATTTTCCATTATTATTTTAATTATTTCTTTAGATGGGGTACACCCCCATTTAGCACCATAGCACCATAGATATCTATTTTCCATTATTGTACTTATTTTTTTAAGGGGGCATATACTATATTTAGCTCCCTAGATACCTATTTTACCGGTCTAGATCCATTTTAACCCCGGATTTATCAAGCACTGAGAGGGATCAAATCTCTTGAGGTGCAAACCTATTTTTTGAGTGCAAAACTTAAGGAAAAATTTGCAGCTTGAGAGATTTGGTTCTTCTCGACATTTGATGGATCTTGGTTTAAGATGGATCTAGGCTGATTATATAATATTATATAATATCTATGCGTCTCTTTCTTACTCCTCTCTATTTCACCCCACAACATACACTCTCTCTCCATATCTATCTATCTCTCTCTCCCTCTCTCTCTTCCCCTTCTCTCCCTCTCTCTCTCCCCTCTTTCTCTTCAGTTCCACTCTCCTCTCTCCCTTTCTCTCTCTCCCCCATCCTCCTCCCCCCCCTTCCTCCCTTTCTCTCTCTCCAACACTATCACTATCTCCCTCCCTCTCTTCTTCTCTCTCCCATACATCTTTGTGTCTTTGTCTCTCTTTCTTCCACTTCTCTCCCTATCTCTCCCCACTCCTTTTCTCTCTCTTCCCTCCTCTCTCTCCCTCTCTCCCTTGTCACTCGCGCTCTCTCCAACTCTAGCTCTTTGTCTTTGTTCATTCCTCCCTCTCTCTCCCTCTAAATCTCTCTCTCTCTCTCTCTCTCCCCTCCTCGGTCTATTCCTTTCTCTCTCTCCCTCTCTCACCCCCATCACACACACACACACTCTCTCTCTCTCCCACCTCCAACGTTGTCACTATCTCCTTCCCTCTCTCTCAACCCTCCTCTCTTAAATTTGATCTCATTGTAGCATGTTTAAGAAAGTGTCTAAATTAAAAAATCAATTGGTTGTAAAATATTAAACTTTTATTTTGAATCAATCATTTCAAAGAAAATACAATAATGAAAAACTTGAAAGAATCATGCAATATGTTTCCTCTATTATTGTTAGCCACTTTGCTTGCTCTCATCACTTGGATCTTTAGTTAAGGTAAATCTATGTTGGTTTTTAATAATATTATTTATATTATATAAATTTAACATCTTTATCTATAAAAGTATTCTCATTTTAATTTTATTAAAACTTTGATTTAATTTTTATGAGAATTATTTTAATAGTCACGAGGATAAAGGGTTTAGATATATCTCAAAAGCAATTATAATTTTTTATGTTGTAAATTTAATTAAAAATGGTATAAAATTAAATTAAAATACCATTAAAATTTAATTAATTTTTTTCCTTGTAAAATTTGATTGTGAAATAAGTTATGGTTTTTTGTCATGTTGTATTGATAAGCCATGATTGGCCCATGGTATTGTAATAAATCCTATTCCTAAGTTATGGTATCTTAATTTTTTGTTATTAATTGATTCAACATTTAAATGTTTACACTCATATTTGATATCACTTTTAACATGTTTTTTAATTGAGCCGACATTTAAATTTGTTTACATACTTACATACACCTACACATCTACCCTATACTGGGTTGTAGAGCATCTCGGCGCAATTACCTAGAATTATAATTACCAACAATATTCCCTTTCTCGATGATCAATTAATTGCACCAAATGTTATACTCTAAAATGTGGTGCCTAGCTCTCTCAATTAATCTCAAGTTAAACAATTTAGATTAACATGGATTAATATGTGGAAAATGCAAAGTGATTGTAATACATATGCAAGTCTAACTTAAAGAATTCATACGTAGATCATAAAAACATGTTCAAAGGTTTGTCCATGTATGGAAGCAGTGATGAAAATGAGCAACCTCTATTTTTTCTACATTTTTCTTATATTGAATAATTGAAAATGTTTACAAAGTTGGACATAAGTAGTTGTCAATATAACTTTCTGTATTGCCAATAGTTTTGTAAGTATGTGTCATGAAGACATTGCTTGATACATAAAGTTATTGTTCATAATTTTTTTAATTCAAAAAATAGATTTATGTACCAAATTATTAGTGCAACCTCTTTTTTTTTTTTTTTTTTTTTTTAATAATAACGCTTTGTATTAAGTGAAGAAACACTTACATAATGATTACATCCATATACACATTGTCCTCAAAACAAAGGCGTGAGGCAGAGCACTTGAGAAAAACTTTAGTCCACAAGACACCCATTTATAGACAAAATCCATGTACCAAGAAACATGAAAACATTACATTAGAGCACATGACAATTTTAAATCAACTTCATGCAATTGCAATACCAAGAGCACTATAGGAAATATTCTATCAAAGTCTTAGCTGTATGCCATGAAACAAAACCAAGGTGAGGTCTACAAAAGTGTCATCGATAAGAGACCAAAACAAAATCTCTCAAGTAATGGCAACCACAAGTGTTATCCCTTGCCAAAGCAAAATCAACCACCACTAAACAACGCTGAATTAAAGGTTCAACCAACATTTATGCGATAATGAGAGTTTGTGACCCAACCCCTGAAACAACAAATACCAATTGCAAGGAACAAAACGAGTGAACTAGCAAATCTGAAAAGAAAGTGTCACTGTAATAGAGAGCGTCACCCATACCAATACTTTTGAGAAGATATGAATGCTTAGAGCCACTGACAAGGTCTTCATAAACCATGTAACAACCATGCCAAAAATTGTGAAAAAAACAAAAACATTTAGGGCTTAATCCAAATTAGAAGATATAATAGTCAGGTGTGGAGCACTATCCACTGGTGGGTCAATGAAATCACTTGGATCCACAAGAGGGTCAGTAAGGTCACCAAAACTTGAACCAGACATAAGGAATCTCTTCACCCAAGCCAATTTAGAATCAACATTGTCAAGATAGAATCAATGATTTTGCAACATGCACTTAACATTTTCCAAGCCAGAGAAATCATTATAAGTATCTGCGTCTTTATCTTTGACGATTAAACGAAGCATAATGCCCATTTTTTTTATACAAGTATAGAGAGTACGAAAAATGCAACCTCTTCTTACGAAATCTACCTGGGTCCAAGACACTTCTTAGATCTAGGATTGAGCTCTATAGATCAGAATCAGAATGATATTGCCTCTCCTCATTTTCTTTTGCCTCCAAAAGAAGCATTTCTCGCCTTACATCAAGAGGGACTACATCAAACAAGGTTTCCATAGAGTCAAAACAAAATGGCCAGGTGCGTTTAATGCCTACATTACATTTATCACCATGTCGACTCATTGTTCTCTTACGAGGAGTCATACTCCTTGAAACAGTTCTACAAACTAAACAAGAAAAAGACCCTTTCTTAACAAAACTAGTATGTGAATGCAAGACTGACCCTTGAACCCCAAAACATAGAACAACTATGTCACCCCCCAACGGCAACATAGAGGGCCAAAATGCAACAACTCAATTATGGACAAATAAGAGACATAAGACACTAACAGTCCTAGGACCAACCTATACTCTAGAAACAATTGAAGAATGATATACTTAGAACTAGGTCCGCAAAACAGAGAAACAACAAATGTGGAGGAAACAATACCTTAAATCTCCAAAGCACCCTAATGCAACGATTATCCAATGTAGAAGCTCTCGAAAGAGTGAGTCAAATTCCCTGTGTAAAACTAGACTTTCCTAGTAAAGACACCACCCAAACCAAGGTGGAGTAGGGCGAGCATGTAGACTCGTCGTCATTCCCACAAGTTATGTACCTTCGCCACCCAAAAAAAATTACT
Organism: Pinus tabuliformis; assembly: GCA_031772625.1. Taxonomy (NCBI): domain Eukaryota; kingdom Viridiplantae; phylum Streptophyta; class Pinopsida; order Pinales; family Pinaceae; genus Pinus; species Pinus tabuliformis. The sequence continues at coordinate 1,338,634,267 of CM062818.1, forward strand.
CCGCATTTAAAATGATAAGACTTATGGACCAACTCCTAAGGCTCTCCTCCGTCGAATTGCCACGCCATACTAAGGTTAAGCCAAGTGTGAAGTAGGCGCACCTCCTAACGAAACATTGTTACATTGCAAACTCTGAGCCCCATCGAGAATTGTCTAATCCAATTGTAGCAATACTTGAAGAGAGGCAAAATCTCCTTCCAAATGAGGAGGGGCCATTTTTCATCCAACATCGTCTGTTTGTGTTGACAACCCTAATTTACTAGAAAGTTGACCACTTTATTGCCATTTCACTGAACATGTTGAATTATGACCTACTCTAGTTTACCAAGTAGATTGCTTATGCTCTCTCCAATTGCTTCCAACCTTAAACTTTTGACCGTTCTCTATGACAGTTGTCCATTTAAAGGTTTTTCTATACATTGAATAACAATCTGCAAATCACCTTCTATCTGTAATAATTTGAAGCCTTCCCTAATGGCAATTTGGATTACCTTGCTCCACTACCATGAACTCTGCTAGATTATTGCTAGTAACCCCACAACTCTGAACAAATACCCAAACAAAAGAAAAACTACAATATCTTAAAACACCTCCAAATCTTGCAACACTAAGATTTCCTTTAGAAGCATTGTCAAAATTTAATTTGGTGAAATCACTTGACGCCGGGGAGTAATAATCCTTTGAGGCTAAAGGTGTATCTTGAACTGGGTTCATTGTTAGCATAACCATTCTCTGATCCAAGTCCAACTTTTGCATAATATCAACCTCTATACCTTCAACTTGCCAATCATCCACAAACCAAGGCATGACAAGGTGAGATTCCCTGATGTTCGTTAACACAATTTTCTTTATCATTGCATAATTATGCCTCTTGTCTCTAAATATTATATTATTTATTTCCTTCCAAAGGTTCCACAAAATGAAGCCATATGCTAGCATCTAGGCTTGATTCAAAATCAAATTCTTACACAAAGCGTGATTCCATTGAGCCAGTAACTCAGAAACATTCTCCTTTTAATAAATACCTCTTCCAAAAATAGAATGAAGGATAGACCATACCTCTTGAGCCTGCAAGCAAGAAAGAAGAAAATGATCGTGATTTTCCTCGTGCTTTTAGCATAGAGAAAAAATATATGGTCTTGCATATCCTTTCCTACAAAGGCAATCGCAAGTTAACCACTGACACCTACTAATCAACCAAAGAAAAAGAGTGACTTTTGTCCAATGAACTCTTGACCAAATTTTATGCTAGATTTCTTCCCTAATCATCCTGTCATGACCTACAAGGAATTCATTAGCATTGTTCAGAGTAAAAGACCCAATCTACCTCACACCCCTTCGAAGAATGTCTCTCTTGGGAATATCAAATCCTCATCCCATATATGATTCATTGAAACATCTCCCAGGTTATGTCTAGTAATGCACAAAGCCAATCCTCTAGACCATTCCATATCCATAGATTTTATTCTGGCTGCATTTTCCAAAAATCTCGCACTCAGAAAAAACCCGTAGAGTTTGTAAAGGTTTATAGAGCTTGAAGGTGCTCATTCTCAATTAAGCGCGAAAATTGTTTCCAAGATTCCTCCCATAAAAGAGAAGAGGCTCCATCCTTTATTTCCTAAACAACGTAATGAAAAACAACTTCTTTATTGGCTTGAGCCCACTGCCATAAACTATAACTTGTGACAAACATATGAAACCTAAAATTCTCTTCTTGTGATTGCAATTGATCATACTCTCACATCCATATCCTCTTCCATAATTCATTCCCACCTAACACCCATCTCCATAATAACTTTGCCTCAAATGTTGCACTAATCGATTCTAGATCTCACAATCCTAAGATACTAGATAATTTTGGCTTCACCAGTGTATCCCAAGCCACTAATGACCATTGTTTTTCCTTGTTTGCACCTCTCGGAACAAAGCCTCTCCATATAGATTTGAGAGTTGCATACAACCTTAGGAATTGACATAGTTTCCATATGATATATCAGAATTTCTTGAAGAACAGATTTGGTCAGAATTAGTATACGAGCAAAATTTAAAGCTAAAAAAGTCCAATTACTAATCTTCTTTGACAACCTCTGAATCAATTTTTTCTAGCAAGAAATCCTATTAGGGTTCAAAACCAAAGGGATCCCCAAATATCTATATGGGAGAATGGTGTGTCTAAACTCCATAACACGAGCTAGATGTGACTGGATTGACTCTTATAGTTAAAGAAAAAAATATTAGACTTCTATTGTTAATTAAGGTACCAGAATTAGCCATAAAATGTGATAACAAGGAATGAATAGATTTAGCTTCACTAAGAGTGGGAATACTGAAAATACATACATCGTCAACAAATTGTTGATGAGTAATACGGAGATCCTCCCCAAATAGCCTCAAACCTATTTGAAGATTCCATTTTAGAATAAATCCTAGGTATATTGCATGAGTAGATGAAGATATTTGGAAATTATGGGCTATCAATATTAACATCAAAATTAAATACAAGTGAATGTGCATTCCATGTCACAACTGGTTCAAAGCAAGATGAAAAACATAGAGTTTGTGTAGATTATAGACAATTGAGAGTTATTATATTGAAGGTTTTTTCTATGTTCAATTTTTATGGGACTATTTTCAAGTCATTGTATAACCAAGGAATTGGATCTCAATATGTCATAAACTAGCATTGACCCATCTTAAACCCGGGTCTATCAAGTGCCGTGAGGGATCAAACATCTCTAGATGCAAACCTTTCCTCATGTTTTGGGCTAAAAAAGGGTTTTCACCTCGAGATATTTGATCCCCCTCAGCGTTGATAGATCCAGGGTTAAGATGGATCTAGGATGGTATAGTACTATATAACATATATATTTGTCTCAGTGTGTCTTTTTCTTCTTTCCTCTTTCTGTGCCCTCTATTGTGTCTATCCTGCGCCCTCTCTCCTTCTCTCTCTCCGCCTTCCTCTCTTTCCCCTCTCTCTCTCTTTCTACCTCTCCCTCCCTCTCTTTGTTTCTCTCTACTTGTCTCTCTATGCCCTTTCCATCTATATTTATATCTCCCTCCATCTCTCTATCTCACACCCCAAAACACACATGCTCTCTCTCTCTCTCTCTCTCTCTCTCTCTCTATATATATATATATATATATATAGCCCTCCCACTCTCTCTCTGTCTCTTTATCTCTCTCTTCTTCCCTTTCTCCCCCCAACATCTATATCTCTATCTCACTTTGTATCTCCTTTGTCTCTCTATATCATCCCCCAAACATACTCACTCTCTCTCCATGTATATCCATCTCTCCCTCCCTCCCTCTTCCTCTCCTTCTCTCTCTCTCTTCCCTCCCACTCTCCTCTCTCCCTCACTCTCTCTCCATCTCTCCCTTGTCACCCTCCCTCTCTCTCTCCACCTTTCTCTTTTTGTGTTTTTCTTCTTCCCTTCGTATCTCGTTCTCTCTCTCAAGTCCTCTCTCTTTTCCTTTAACTCTCCCCCTTTCTCTCCCACCTCCCTCTGTCTCTTCCACCCATCACTCTCACTCACGCACAACCTCTCTCTCTCTCTCTCTCTCTTTTGCCTCCAACTCTCACTGTATCCCTCCCTATCTCCTTCTCTCTCCCCTCCATTTCTATTTATCGACCCTCTCTCTCTTTCCCTTCGATCCCTCTCTCTCTCTTCTCTCCTTCTCTCTCTTCCCTCCTCTCGTCACTCACTCTCTCTCCATATCTCCCTTGTAAGTTCCTCTCTCTCTCTCCACCTCTACCTCTCTATGCATTTTTCTTCTCTCTCTCCACCTCTACCTCTCTATGCATTTTTCTTCTCTCTCTCTTTCCCTCCAATTCCATCTATCTCTCCCTCCCTCTTTCCTCCTCTTTGTTAAGTCATCTTTCTCTTCCTTCCTTTCCCGCCCCCATCTCCCCCCCCCCTCTCTTTCTCTCTCTCTACCCTCCAACACTATCACTATCTCCCTCCTTCTCTCCTTCTCTATCCCCCCTTTTTTCCTCCCTCCATCTCTATGTTTCCCTCACTCTCACCCATTCTCTCCCACTCTCTATCTCTTCTCCTCCTCTCCTCTCTCCCTCACTCTCTCTATCTCTCCCTTGTCACTTCCTCTCTTTCTACCTCTATCTCTCTATACCTTTGTTCTTCCCTCCTCCCTCTATCTACTCCTTATTTCTCTTCTTCCCTCCTTCTCTCCTTCCACTCCTCTCTCTCTCTCTTCCCTCCAACTCTGTCACTATCTCGCTCCCTTTTTCCTTCTCCCACCTGCCCCCACCCCCCCTCGCTCTATCCATATGATGGACAATTGTCATTCTCTATAACCAATGATCAATGTAAGGTCTAATATATTGTATAGTTTAGTTTTTTTATTGTGAAATGAGTTATGGTTTTTGGGCATCTAGTAGTGATATGCCATGATATAGACCTGTGGTATTGTAACAAAACATATTTACAAGTTAATAATATCCATGGTAAAGTGGGAGTGAATATCCATGGTAAATTTCTTGTAATTATTAAGTTTTTATGTGCTTAGTAATTAAATTTAAATACGGTTATGGAATCATTATTGATCCTTGCCAAGACAAGTCTCTAACAATCAATTTGTATATTGATCACTATTAGTTTAATAACATTGAACAAACAAATTATAATTTTTAACTTTGAAAATTAAATATTTATTTTTCAATATTAATAAAAAAATATTTTTCAAACATTTGAGTAGACCATAGCTTGAAGGTTTTATTGCAACCTTTGCACAATATAATGTCTTGTGGATAATTTCCATACATATTTTATGTCATAATTTATGGATATGGGTGCAATATTCATGCATGATTTTTGGATATTTGTGTAGTGATTTTTTATTCTTAGGCTTTGGAGGAAGACCATCCAAAAATAAAATCCTTAAAAATAACTTATAATAAAGTAATCGATTTACCATCAATTACTTCCCACCATAATTTAAGCATGCCTTTGCACAAAAGTTGAATAGAAATACGACGTAAATAAATATTCTTACCAAGAATTACTTCCCACCATTATTTATGTTTTCCTCAATACTTATGTAGGAGTACAATTGTAAATGTGTAGACTTACTAGTAATTACCACCCACCAAAATTTATGCAAGTTCTTCTACCTGGGCAATCAATTTAATTATCTACTTCACATCTCAATTTATTAGTTCCTACAGAAGAAAGACTATAAGATGTTTCATCAATCGACCACAATTAATTTAGCACTAACCAACGTAAGTTATAATTATTTATGCAATTTTTCCCAATGAATAATTTCTAACTTGGGTTGGAGATACTAAGTTTTCTTGCCAAACAAAATTACAATATAACAAATTCAATTTTATTATTTTTATTAATTTAAAATTTATATTATTAATTGAGCCTAGATATTTACACTCATTTACCGAGGCTACAATAACTCCCCCATAATGGGCTCTATATTGCTTTTAACCTTTTATTATTTTTTAATTGAGCCAACATATAAATGTTAAATGTTAAATTTTACAAACATTTATGCCTAAACATCTCCCCCTCTATACTGAGTTGTAGAGAACCTAATGCAATAAATTAGTGATATGCACTAGTAATAATGGTTTCTAATTATTCCTTGTACAATATTATGTTAGGTCCCTATACTACTAGTGCAACCCTTATTGTTATTAGTGAAATCCCCTTATTCTATTATTGTGCCATATAGTCCCCATGTTGTTATTATTATGCCCCATAGAAGCCCACTATTGTTATTGTTGTGCCCTTACATTATTATTTTTATGTAGGCTCTAATTGTATTGAGACCCTTTAGACTCCTATATATCTAAAGGTGGCCTTGTCATTTGTATCATCCAAGAATTGTTCATTTGTGTAATGTAAAGGAGGTTGCCCCCTTGAAGAGACTTATTTTGAAGTCGTTGATCTATTTATTCTATCTTTTTGTAAGCTAGTTTCATAACATTTGGTATCAGAGTTGGTTTCATAACATTTGGTATGCAACATGATATATCAAAATCACGAGACCAAGTGCAAAAAATTTCACTCTCACAAAAGGTAATAGAAGCTAAGATGAATGGCGTGGAAGTTAGGATGGATGGAAAAGAAGCTAAGATGGATGGTATGAAAGAAATAATTGAAGATTGGAAGAAAGACATGGAAGGTTGGAAGGAAGGTTTGAAAAAGTTGCTACAAGAAAGGCTTCCTAATGGTGAAAAGGTAGTAGAGGAAACTCATGATGAGAACAAAAGAAATGCTAATCATGATTTCATATACTATAACATTGGAACAAAGACCCAACACGTTCCAAAGATCGATATGAGGATGTTTGATGGCAAGGATCTCGTAACATGGATACTACAGATGGAGCAATATTTCAATCTCCATAATGTGCAAAACAGATAAAAGGGACGTATTGCATCTTTATATTTAGAACTGAATAAGTTTGTATGGTATAGAGGCTTTGTTCTCATAATTCACTTATCACCTGGTCAATTTTCACGAAGGAAATGATAGCACATTATGAGGAAATAAAGAGAAACACCTTCTTTAGCCAATTTATAAATATAAAACAAAAGGGTTCAATGGCAAAGCACATTGAGGAATTTCAAAAATTGAATGTAAGGGTAAATGATATTTGAGAGAAGCAAAGGATTGATGCCTTCATAGGGACTTTAAAAGATAACATCCAACATGAGGTTCGCGTTTGGGAACCCGATTCATTGGAGAAGGCATACAGGTTGGCAAGAAAAGTGGAAAGCTAAATTGTGGCAACAAGAAAGTCTAACACTCACAACTATAAAGATGGAAATGTTGTTTCTCCTAGCCTTCCACAACCTACAAGGTTGATACCACAATAATTGGAAGAAAAAAGAGCAAAAGAGATTTGTTACAGTTGTGATAGAGAATACATTAAAGGTCATAAGTGTGCTGAGAAGAAATTGTTTTACATAGATTGCGAAGAGGAGGAAGAAAAAAATCAAGAAATGTCAAAAGAAGAGGATATACACCGGGAACCAACCCTAGAGAAAGAAGAAATGAATATGACCATGTCTTGTACTGCATTGGCATGAATTACTACTCCTCAAACTCTCAAGATAGAAGGATATATCAGGAAGAAGAAGGTTAAAGCAGTGAAATATCAAGAAGAAAAGGATCAAGAAACGTCAAAAGAAAAGGATACTCACCAGGAACCAACCCCAGAGAAAGAAGAAACGGACTTGACCATATCTTGTGATGCATTGGTAGGATTTACCACTCCTCAAACTCTCAAGATAGAAGGACATATCAAGAAGAAAAAGGCTCAACTAGTTAAATATCACATTGAGCATCAACAACAAGTTCTCCAACTTTTAAAGGATAACCTCACATTGGTGCAAAATCGAATGAAACAACAAGCAGATCAATATCGCAGCGAAAGAAGTTTTGATGTAGGTGACTGAGTATTTCTACGACTACGACCATACAAAAAAATGTCCCTCAAGCAAGCTAAGAAGGATAATAAATTATCACCAAAGTATTATGGCCCATACAAGGTGTTACAAAAGATTGGTACTATGGAATAACAATTGGAGCTTCCTACATATTTTTGAATGCACCCAGTTTTCCATGTTTCATGCTTAAAGAAGGTTATAGGTGAGAAAATCCTAGTTCAAACAATATTGCTAGAACTTGACGAGGAAGGAAAAATCATATTGTAACCGGAAGAAGTCACAAAAACAAGAAATCGACAACTACAAAATCGATCAATTTTGGAGCATCTCATCAAGTGGAAGAAATTACTCGCTGAAGATTCCACATGGGAGGATGCAAATTTTATACAGAAGAATCCATAACTACTCAAGCGTTGAGGACAACACTTTTTGAAGGAGAGGGGCATGTTAGGTCCCTATACTACTAGTGTAACCCCTTATTATTATTAGTACAACCCCCTTATTCTATTATTGTGCCCATATAGTCCCCATGTTGTTATTATTATGCCCCGTAGAAGCCCACTATTGTTATTGTTGTGCCCCTACAATATTATTGTTATGTAGGCTCTGATTGTATTAGGACCCTTTAGACTCTTATATATATAAAGGAGGTCTTGTCATTTGTATCATCCAAGAATTGTTCATTTGTGTAATGTAAAGGAGGTTGCCCCCTTGAAGAGGCTTATTTTGAAGTCGTTGATTTATCTATTCTATATTTTTGTGAGCTGGTTTCATAACATATTCATAGATTGTTCTACAATTATCAAATCATTTTTTTCTTCACTTGCATTCTAATTGGTCTTCCATACTTGATATTTTCGAAATATCTAAATTATGGTTAAGCCATTTTATAGTTGTTACCTTTTCAATGTGGAACTTTAAAATCTAAAAATGAAAATCCAATCACCAGCAAAGGCATTTTCTATTGAGTTGCTAGTTTGGCATGCATCATCAGCTATTCATTATTGGTCTTTGTATCAACTAACATCTCCTTGCCATATCTCCTTTTCTTATCACCATCTAGTTTCTTTCTCCACTTCTTTCCAAACTATCACCAAAACATCAATTTAATTCTTTCACTTTGCCTAAAGAGTTCAAATATTTTGTATTTTTGTATTAGGTTTCCAACACTGGATCATACTCAATCCCCTATTTATACTTTACAAATTTTAAGGGACTGTGAAATCATAATTCTCCATCCACTTATGCAAGATCCTACTATCTTAAGGGTTCACACATATTCATTATCTCTCCTTGCTTCTTATATTTAGACCTTGCCATTCTTCATTAACGATTTGATTATTCAAATCAATGCAATAAAGCTCTGTTCATTTTAATTGTTTATTATTTATTTTTATAAATGATTAATTGTGTATGCATTTAGAACTTGAATCATCCCAATCAATTGGAGATATAATGATACATTGTTTATCAAAGTCACCAAAATGCCTATAATGAGAATCTAGTATATGATCTTAATATTTTTCCTTTACATCGATCTACTAACATGATCACTTTGGGTTGCCATATTGAGTGGAAATTAAGACAATTACAAGACTACCTTTCCTGACTATTGTTTGAAGTTTTAAAAGAAAATATTCATTCTAGACCCAACATTAGTGATCACAATTTTCACAAGAATGTCATATTAAATCCAACTTGGTTGTGTTCATCACTTCCTTCTAAATGGTCTCCCCATAAAACCACATTTTATGATGATAATATTTTGTGTTGTTCTATTTAAAGTTTTGGTCAACTTGGGTATATTATTTACAAGTGTGTCAATTATTGTAGGAAGTTCATCTTGCAACACTTAACATGCAGGGGAATTTAAACAATACTAGTTTACATCTTCCTTCTGCTTATTGATATTTTGTGTTGTTAGTGTGCAATATATAATGTATCTAGCTTTCTTAATTTCTTTCTGGATGTTTATTATCTTTTTTTTGTTCATATTTCTTTGGCAAACATGTCAAGAGGGATTGCACTATGAAGTGCACACTCATAACAAAAATGACAATAATCTAAAGAAATATGTAAAACAAGATTCTTTAATGTACCCTACATGTTTCCCGGATGCGGGTGCCACCTCGCATGACCTGGTAAGGCCACTTTCCACGGTCGACAGGACACGCGACGGATGGAGGGCATTAAGGCTCCTCGCCGCCACCTCCCATCGACCAGCAATGCAACATTCGAGCCTTAATGAAGGCGCAGGTACCACAGCGGAGGAGGATGGCCGCATTCAATGCGGGGACATTCCGAAGGAATGAAGAGGTTGTTAAGTATGTCGATTCGGAAGCAGATGAAGCCCACAGCGATGGTGTTCTTGCTCTGCGTCCTGAGATTTCTGGAGTCATTGTGGAATTGGGGGAGGCTGGTCGACTGCTGGTCCTCCCTGGTTCATGCCTACAGTCATTTGTCTGTCATAGTAAGCCGAATTGGGAGGAAGCTTCGTCTGAGGAAGCGGAATTTGGAAGAATGGTGCGTGAACGAATGCCATGCCGTCGGGGCAGAGGCTCAGGGAGAGCCAGATCCGCTCGCGGGCCTGCAGCTGACCTACACCACCATTGCTGCTGTGTTTACTGCTACCGACGAGGAGGAGCACCTCAGGTGCAGGCGAGTCAATTTGTGGAAGCTGGAGGGTCCAGCAATGGCGAGCAAACTCTACCTGCATTCGGCTCTGTCATCTTCTCACTGCGCAATCCCAGAGAAAATTTGGGCATCAATGCTCATATTTCAGTATTGTTTACCAGAATCCCGGACGAAATTGAAGACGGCCTGCCTCGGCCACCTGTAATGGAGCATCCCTCGGACAATGAAGAGAGACTTCACCCGGTGCGAGAGGAAAATCTGCCTCAGGCTATGGAGGAATAATGTCGGCTCGTGGACAAAGGCAAAAGGCCTTTGGGGGAGGCCTCAAGCTCAAGGGAGGCGGAATTGCGGGAGAGCGAACCTGCACTGCCGGCTTTCATGGACGGCCTACCAGAAGGACATGGCTGGGCGTGGATTCGGGAAGCTAAGCCAGGGGAGGACGAGCCAGGGGATGACGAGAGAGAGGGCTAAGCCCAGGTGGCTCTCATGCATGAAGTCTGGACGCGTGTGGGATCGTGGTCGGTTCTCTCTCCTGCTGTCTTTAGTCTTTCTAGTTTGTTTTTTTCTGTTAAATGTTGGTTCTCGGTCATATGTATCATCTGCTGTTTCTTGGTTACTCTTCCGTTACGGAATGGAGTTTTGTTTGGCGTGGGCTATCTCCACAAGCCCTGGTTCTATGTGACAATCTCTGCCCCTGCGTGGGCTTTACAGAGATGCCTTTTGTCTTTTTGTTGGTGGTTTTAGGGAGCAATCTAGGTACCTTCAGGTGGGTTTCTCAGAAATGTAATGGGTTGGGGGACTATGCTACAGCTGCCATGGAGCCACATGAGCAGCAAGATATATCGCATGTAATTTTCCGCTGTAAATACTAATACAAAGTAGGTAATGTTGCTTAGAAAAAAAAAAAATGTACCCTACATGTTAAGCATTACCACATAGGTATTATGAGTAACTATTCCCATAAAATTGCTTGGAACTCACATTTAATGTCATCCCTTGAATAAATGTCATTTGGATGGGGTGGAACACAACTAAAATGGATCCTAGTCAATGAATTGATCTTCTTATTGACCTTAATATTGAAGTACGTACTTGCCCATGGTTATTTTTTTAACATTGGGATTTGCATAAAACAACAAATATTATTTCTTGTGATAGTAAAGGGTCCTTGTAAATTTTAGCTTATAGAAGGTTCACATCTATGGGTGTATGTTTGGGGAAATTCTTTCTATGTAGTGTATCAAGCTTCTTAATTGTCTTCTTGGCTTTTATTGTCTTTGTTTTATTCCAATTGATTTGAGAAGCATACTCTAAGGAATGTCACCACATATGTGTTATAATGATGGGGTAACTATTCCACCAAAATTGTGTGAAGCTTGGGGTAGACCACAACTAGAATGGAACCCTAGTTGATGACTTAATACTTTGTTTACCTTAACAATGAACAAAGTATTTCTTGGTGATCTCTTTTCTTAACATTAGGATTTGCATACTAATTCAAATGTTTACTCCTAATGATAGTAAAGGGGTCCTTGTAAATTTTAGACTATACAAATTTTGCACCTATGCTTATATGCTTGGGGAAAATATTATTACCATAGTCATTAATAGCACACTACTTGAACAATAAAATACTTCCATTCTACCAAGAAACTAATGCTAATATTATTGGAAGAGATGCAAAATTTCGTCAAGGCATAGGTAAGTTGGTATCATTGTAGAAGGGTAGCATTTTGCTATCTTCCTACGCAAGTAGAGAAAACATGTGTGATGTACAACCTATGTGTAGATTTCCAAAATACATTTATGACAAATATTCTAGTTACAGAGGTAAATTTTTTGCATTCAAACCCTTTTTAGGTAAGTTTATAAAGGTCTTAATTCATCTTTTTCACCATATAAAGTGAAGAGTATGCAATGTGCTTACTTAGACACTCCTTGCATATTTATCACGACACTAATGATTTCCTATTAAGGTAGCACACCAATCTAAATGAGATGTGTACATAGCTACAAAACTATATTGTATCTAAAAAAAACCTTCTTTGTAAATGGACACCCCTAGAAAACATGCTTAACATCTTCTAGTTTTTCATAATCACTATCATTTCCATATATAAAGCTTGATCTATGGAACCTCTTCGCAATAGTGAGTACATTTACAAAATCAACTGGGAAAGGAGTTTCATTTTGAAAAAGAGACCTTGACCACCCAAATAACATGCACATTTTAGCATTTTCGTCATCAATGTTAAAATTTTGTCCTTTATTGTTTCCTTTGTAAAATATTGGACTACCATATTCTCATATGGTTGAATTGTCTTGTATACTAAAAAATGAGTCTTGTAACTTCAAATCTATTTAATCCAATTTTTAGAAAGAGCTGAATCTAACGCAATCTTATTCTTCTCTTCTTTGAGAATGGCTTCACAAATATCTCGAAAGTCAACTTTATCTCTTCCTAATAGCTTGTCTTTAAGCAAAAATATTTCACTTGAGATAATCTTTTTTATGGAAGTTGTAGATCCCCTTCCACTAATTAAGCCCCCATGCCCCCAATTCTATTTGTATAAATTTGATAGAAATTTCTACTGCTCAAGATTTCAAACTAAAAAACAAGAGACATAATCCTACTCTACTGATATGTGAAGTGAAATTCACAATTTAGAACAACATGCAATAATAAAAACCACAAATAGATAGTGATTTCTAGGGAACCGAATTGGGGAAAACCCCTCAAGCCTATTTGCATTAATCAATAGAATTGAGAAACTATTACAATTGCTAGCTCCAACTTTGAGCTCAACCTACAAAAGAATAATTGTTCTATTTTCTCAATAAAAAAATCTAGAAAATCACTTAGCCAAATATTTACTCATCAAGCCTCCTATTTCCTTGCACAAATCATGAGGAAATTAACCCCTATTATTTAGGAATTTTCTCCAAATTGATTACATAATTCCCAAGGATTGATCTACTGAATCATGCAACGCATGTACACTCAAAACTAGCCTACACTGATGTTACACTTCCTTGTCATTTCCATTTTAGTTGAGGAACTCAAATTCTTTGCATGCACTAGCTATTTTGGGACAATTGATTAGTTAACTGACAAATATTTGGGTTAGACTGTTGTCCCACTGCATAACTAGCCTTCAACTGACTATATCAATAGTTAGAGGACAATTAACTGAAAACAACTAAAAAATAACTGAACTAGATTATTGAAATTTAGCAATCACACATTCATAACTAAAATCCAAGCACTATAACTTGAATTTAATGAGTTAACTGAGTGATAAGAGCCATGTCACACTAGTTAACTCCCTCCAAGTTGTCCTACTGATGTGGAAATTCATTTTACTCAATTTGATTAAGGCTAAAGTTAAACTGAGCCTTTCTTGCTACATTGTTTAACACTCCCTCTTAGCAAAAAAAGGATTTTTCACCACCCCTATCCCGAACCTATGGAATTAAAATTTACCTCTTGAAAATGCCTTTATCAAGATTTCAACATCTTGCTCCTCAGTTGGAATGTACTGTAGCATCATAATTCTCCTCTGCACACAGTCCCACAAATGATGAAATTGGATATCAATGTGCTTGGAACTATCATGAAATACCAAATTCATAGAGAGCTTAATGCAAGTCTAATTATCACAATATATCACTGTCAGATCCATCTCCTGACTAAAAAACCCACAAGTATTTTACAAATCCATATGGTCTCACATGTTTCTTGACTTGCAGCCATGTATTAAACCTTTGTTGAGCTGAGCACCACAAACATCTGCTTCCTTCTATACCAGGAAATAGTTGTGGACCCAACATTGAAGATAGCACCTTGAATAATTTTCATGTTTGATGGAATCCCTGTGCAATATACATTGGTGAAGCCTTGGAGCTTCACTGCCTCTATCCTTTACCATAATCTGTTAGAAAATTATATATTACGAAGCAATGGAACACATAAAATATTGCAAAAATATAAACACATAAAACACATAAAAAAGAGAGACACAGATATACATGGTTCACCTAGTTTGGGCTACGTCCACCTCGAACAGCCAGTCCTTCCTTTTTATTATCCAGCAAAATGAAGAGACACAACCTATAACAGATCTGCTGTAATATCCTCTGTTTTCTCTAACAGTCTCACCTCTCTGCTTTTCGCTGGGAGAATACACATATATTACATAGCCTCAAATACAATGCCCTCATACAAAGAGAGGGGTTGCCTTCTAGGGGAAAAAATTCTAAACTAAACATAAGTTCTACCGTCAGATGATTCGCCTAATGAACGACCCAGATTGACTAGAAATTACTATACTTTTACAAGGCAATTTTACATCTGTTTGTAGCTGAGTCCTGGAATGAAATGCTGAGTTCTTTGCAAGATGAATGGAACTTTGGCTATCACTGTATAACGTGCCCATATCATGCTCCTTACCCAATTCACCCATAAACCTTTGTAACCAAATCATTTCTTTACTAGCCTCTGTAGCAGCAACATACTCTGCTTCTGTTGTTGAAAGTGCAACAACACTTTGGATTTTTGAAACCCAACTGACAACTGTTCCACCAACAGTAAATACATATCCTGTACTGCTCCTCCTGTTATCTCTGTCACCTGCCATATCTGCATCAACATATCCGTGTAGAGAAATGTTTGAACCACCAAAGCATAATGCTTGATTGGTGGTACCTTTCAAATATCTGAGAATCCATTTCACTGCCATCCAATGTTCCTTTCCTGGATTGTTCATGTACCTGCGTACAACTCCCACTACATTTGCAATATCAGGCCTTGTGCAAACCATTGCATACATTAAGCTTTCAATTGCTGATGCATATGGAACTTTAGACATATAATCCATGTCTTCTTGGGTCTTTGAGCACATTTCCTTACTAATTTTGAAATCGCTAGCAAAAGGTGTACTAACTGGTTTTGCATTGTGCATATTAAATCTTTTCAACACCTTTTGTACATACTCATTCTGAGACAATGTTAATTTACAATTTTTCCTGTTTCTAGTTATTCTCATTCCAAGGATTTGTTTTGCAGCTCCCAAATCCTTCATTGCAAATGAATTTACCAATTTTCTTTTGAGCACATTTATTTCCTGCATGTTAGACCCTGCAATAAGCATGTCATGTACATACAATAACAATATAATATCACTGCCATCATTTTGCTTTTTTAGATAAACACAATGATTAGAGTGACATCTAGTATAACCTTGTTCATACATAAATTTGTCAAATTTTAGATACCACTGCCTTGGAGCCTATTTTAAGCCATACAAGCTCTTCTTCAACCTACACACTAGTTTCTCCTTCCCTTTCACTTCATATCCTTATGGCTGTTGCATATATATCTCTTCCTCCAAATCCCCATGGAGAAAGGCTGTCTTTACATCTAACTGCTCAAGATGTAAATATTCAACTGCTGCTAGACTTAAAATAGTTCTGATTGAAGTCATTTTAACAATAGGAGAAAATATTTCATCAAAATCAATACCTTTCTTCTGTGCAAACCCCTTCACTACAAGTCTAGCTTTGTACCTCTGTTTTCCTCCATCTTCTTCCTTCAGCTTGTAAACCCATTTATTCTTCAATGTAGTTTTTCCTGCAGGCAACCTGACTAAGTCCCAAGTCTGGTTATGCATTAAGGAGTCCATCTCTTCTTCCATGGATACCTCCCACTTCTTCCTGCTTTCAACCTGCATTGCTTCTTCATAACATTCGGGTTCACCAGAATCAGTCAACAATAAATAATATAATGAAGGAGAGTATCATTCAGGGGTCTACTTATCCTGGTAGATCTTCTAACACCACTTTCAGGTGTTTGGGGTGTCTATTGCTGTTGTGGTGGTTGTTGTTGTAGTGCTTGTTGATTATTATTATTTTCAGGAACCTTTACCTTTTCAGTGATTTCATCAAGAACTGCGTATTCCTTGTTTTCTTTTTCCTGTTTCTTTTCCTGCAACTGATTCTTATACAAGACATTTTCATTAAATATTACATTTCTGCTCCTAATGATTTTGTGATTTTCATAATCATATAAGCGATAACCAAAATCATTAACACCATATCCAATAAAGGTACATTTCTTTGACTTTGCCTCAAGCTTTGTTCTATTTTCTTTATCAATATGGACAAAGGCCTCACAACCAAAAGGCTTTAAAAAATAGTAGTTTACCTTTTTACCTGTCCATGCTTCCTCTGGAACACCACCATCCAAGGAACTTGAAGGCCCTTTGTTTATTAGATAAACAACAGTATCTGTAGCATCTTCGCAAAACTATAAAGGCAATCCTGCATGCAATCTCATGCACCTTGCACACTCCATGATTGTTCTGTTCATCCTTTCTAACACACCATTTTCTTGTAGTGTTCTTGGAACTATCTTCTCTCTGCAAATTCCATGCTCTGAATATTACCTATCAAACTCTTTGCTGCAATATTCACCTCCATTGTCTGATCTAAGACACTTCAATTTCTTTCTTGTCTTAATCTCAACCAAAGCTTTCCATTTTTTGAAAGTATCAAATACATCAGATTTATTCTTAATACAATAAATCCAAGTTTTTCTAGTTGCATCATCAATAAAAGTAACATAATAATGAGAGCCACAGAGAGATGATACCTAAGCAGGTCCCCATACATCTGTATGCACAAGCTCTAATTTTTCGCTCTTCTTTTCTTTCCCAACTTTGAGAAATCTGACTCTCTTTTGTTTTCCATAAATGCAATTCTCACAGAAGTCCAAATCAACATTCTTCAAACCCGGAAACAAATTCCTTGAGTGAAGAATCTTCATCCCCTTTTCACTCGTGTGTTCGAGCCTATGATGCCATAATGCTGCATCTGCTCCTTTGCAAGTTAAAGCATTAATAGAGTTAGAAATACCATTGCATAAATACAATGTACCAACCTTTTCGCCTTTTGCTATTACTAGGGCTCCTTTGGTGACCTTCCAAGCTTTATCTGTGAAAGTTGTCACACAACCTTCATCGCCTAATTGCCCTGTTGAAATCAGATTTTTCTTTAGATCTGGAACATGCTTTACCTCCTTTAGTAGCCATTGGTTCCATTCTGCTATTTTACAAGAACCTTACCCATTCCAACAATTTTATGGGGTTTATCATCACCAAAATGAACTTGTCCAAAATCTCATTGAACATAGTTATGAAAGTATTTCTTATTAGGTGTGGCATGGAATGAGGCCCCTGAATCTACCACCGAGGAATCAGTGATATTTTCGAAAGAAAGAATCAAAGCATCTTGTAACACCTCACCTTTCACATTTGCTTCATGATTGTTTTCTTGATGTGCATCTCCTTCTTTTCCCTTTCGAGATCTACAGTCTTTCTTTAGGTGTCCTTTCTTTCCGCATTTCCAGCACACTATCCCTGATCTAGACTTGGATCTGCCTTTTCTTGATTTACTGTGATATCCTGAGCTCTTTCCTCTTTCCATTTTTCTTCCCCTAGACTCTGCACTCAAAGCATTACCCGATGTCTCACTGGAGCTTTTCCATCGCATTTCCTCACTAAGGATAACACCGACAACATCATCAAACTTTAAAGTATTAGATCCAAAAACAGAGTTACTAATGGCCATTACTAAACCATTCCAACTATCTGGTAATGAGCACAAGAATAACAAAGCTCTAACTTCATCATCAAAGTTTACCCCTACAGAACATAAGTGACTTGTAACAGTATTAAAATCATTTAAATGGTCTGCAATAGATCCACCTTCCGACATCTTCATATTAAATGTCTGTTTCATAAGAAATACCTTGTTTGAGGCCGAGGGTTTTTCATATAGTTTCTCCAATGCCTTAATCAAACCCTCTGTCGTTGTTTCCTTCAAAATTTTGAAGGCGATCAACAGTCCGAGGCACAACCGTATTGTTCCGAGTGCCTTTCTATCGAGAAGGTTCCATTCTTCATCTGTCATGCCTGTCGGCATCTTTGTTTTTCCGCCCAATGGTAGGTATAGATCTTTTTGATACAGATAATCTTCCATCTGCATCTTCCACAGCGAGAAGTTTTGGCCGTTAAATTTCTCGACCCTAAACTTACCATCTTCCACCATTTCTCCCACTCAAATGAGGAACCCTTCCTTCCTGCGAGTTT
The DNA here is from genome assembly GCA_031772625.1 of Pinus tabuliformis. NCBI lineage: Eukaryota > Viridiplantae > Streptophyta > Pinopsida > Pinales > Pinaceae > Pinus > Pinus tabuliformis. The sequence goes on from CM062818.1 coordinate 1,338,652,474, forward strand.
ATCATCCAAATAGACCTTCGGCTCTGATACTAGTTGTTAGAAAATTATATATTACGGAGCAATGGAACACATAAAATATTGCAAAAATATAAACACAGAAAACACATAAAACAAGAGAGACACAGATATACGTGGTTCACCTAGTTTGGGCTACGTCCACCCCAAATAGCCAGTCCTTCCTTTCTATTATCCAAAAAAATGAAGAGACACAACCTACAGTAAATCCGCTGTAATATTCTCTGTTTTCTCTTACAGTCTCACCTCTCTGCTTCTCGCTCAGAGAATACACATCTATTACACAGCCTCAAATACAATGCCCTCATACAAAGAGAGGGGTTGCCTTCTAGGGCAAAAAACCCTAAACTAAGCATAAGTTCTACTGTCAGATCATCTGCCTAATGAACGGCCTAGATTGAATAGAAATTATTATAATTTTACAAGGAAATTTTACATCTGTTTTTAGCTTCGGGGGCGTTGTCCCCAAAACCCCCGCTGGGGGACTGCTGGCCCCCAGACCCCCTAGTTGCGGGGGACAAGTCCCCCCCGCACCCCCCCATGTGGAGGGGTATACAAACTTCCTGGGGTATACATCTGGCTGAAACAAAGACCTCTAAACAATCATGTTCCATACTCAACATAATCCATACTCAGTAGTGCCTATGAGGTACCGTAACACATGCTTTAACACCTTCCAATATAGCTTTGTAGGCCTCACCATTTCTTGACTCAACTAGTTTACTGCATAGAATATGTCAAGTCATGTGTTCCCAACACACATCAAAGACCCTACAAGATTCTTGTAAATGGTAGCATCAACCTCTTCACCCGAAGTGGCATTCTCCTTCCTCCAATTTGTAGCTAGAGGTATGTCCATGGGCTTGCAACTCTCCGTGTGAAATCTATGAAGTATTTCAGATGTATACTTCCCCTGAGACACAAAAAATTCACCATCACCTTGCCATACTTCCAATCTGAGGAAGTAATTCATTAGGCCCATGTATTTCATCTCAAATTCCCTTGCAAGATCCTCTCTGCAAGAGCGGATCAACTGCTCATCACTTGTCAATAGTAAACCATCAACATACAAAACAATAATAAGAAACTTACCATCTACCATAATGTGATATAGGTTCACTTCTACTTCACTTTTGATGAAGCACAATCCACTGAGATAACTATCAACCTGAGTGTACCATGCTTGTGGTGCCTATTTGAGACCACACAATGCTCTCTTCAGTTTTCACACATGTGACTCTGATCATGTCTCAAATCCTTCTGGATGCTCTACGTAAATTTCCTCCTCAACAACACCATTGAGAAAGGCATTCTTCAAATCCATCTAGTATATTTTCCACCCCATCTGCACAACCAAATCTAGAATGGATCTAATTGAGGAATATATTGCAACTGGTGCAAACGTTTCCTCATAATCCACTCCCTCTATTTTAGGAAATCATTTGAAAACAAATATTACCTTGTACTTCTCGATGCTCTTGTTCGCTTCATGCTCACTTTGTAGATCCATCTGGAAACAACCATTGATTTACCTTCTGGTCTCAGCACCACCTCCCATACATTCTTATTCATGATGGATTCGTATTCTTCCACCATGGAGTCAACCCAAATAGGTTGAGAAATTTTTTCCTCAAATAAAGAAGGTTTTGTCTCAGTGAGATTTGTCATGAGAGCCATGTAACCAATGTACCTATCAGGTGACTGTTACACCAAAATATCGTCACCATGACTATTTGCAGTCAGTATGGGTCTATCATCACTTGTACTATCCTCCTAAGCAAGTCTCATACCTCAGCTCTTCAAGTCAAGCTTTAAAAATGAGAGAAAGACATTAAAAATCAACAAAGCTCTAGTTCTGCACTTTCTCTCACTGTTTCTTATGGTCCCGCACCCCCTGTTCACAAAAACTATGGACCTGCCCGCTTTGTCCCTAAAGGAGTGGGTGCAGACCGCTGTGAAAGTCAAAAAGGCGCAAGTTTATTCTACAAAACTCACTTTGGGTTAATTCTAGATGATTCTAGAAGGAATTTTGACGTGTATTGGTCGCTCTTAGGTGGTTCATGCATCCCAAAAGAGAAGGAGCTAATCCCTTGATGAGAGGAGACATCCCTTTGAAGGAGGGATTTATCCCTTTGAAAGAGGACCTAGTAACTTCCCTCCATTGCACTATAAATTAAGGCATTGGGCTGGTTGCTAAGGGGGTTAGAAGCTGAACATTTTTTAGGGTAAATGCTGGTGGAATTGAGACTTCCTAGTTAAGCTTGAGAGGAGAGATCACATACCTTTTTGGCTTCATTGGGAAGAGACTGAAACTTGTCAAAGTAGAGGAGACTTCTTGTTGGACCCTGGGAGGAGCTTGTACAACATCAAGGCACAGGTTGTAAAGTTCTTCTTTAATTTGAATTAATACAATCAGATTCATTTTTCTCAACAAATTTTCTTATGTCATTTGTTTCATGAATTCCTTGATCATCATGTTAAGTATGCTTTATGATATTGGCTTTTCAGGTGCTATTTAATTTGTTTGCTTGTTTGTGTTTGTAGATTCGCAACAAGGGATCTCATTTGGATCAAAGGAGCGAGGCTTCCACAAACTTGCATTGGACCTAAGGTAGGCCTAAAACACTTGTTTGCCTTTGTTTATAAATGCATATTTAGAGAAAGATAGTTTTTGATTGGCTTGCTTGTCACTAGATATCGTTAGATTCTAGGAAGGTCTATCTTGTCCGCAAGATTGACTCATTCTGTGTGACAAAATGGCGACTCCGCTGGGGACTTGATTTTTTCCTTGTTTTTACTTTGACTTAAGAAACTGTGTTTTGTTTCTATTTTTGGCTTGTTGTGTGTGGAATTGGGTAGATTTAATAGATCTAGGATTATTTTTTGTTTTTCATAACTTTGGGAGAGGACCGCACCCTCGGCTTGGGACACAATGCGGACCTATCTGCACTTTTGCTCTTAGCACAGAGTGGTACTGCACCTGTGTTAACTGTGGGCCTGCAGACCCTGTCAAAATTTTGGAAAACCTAAGATTTTCTCTGTTAGTCAGCTTAGTTTTTATTTAGATGTTATTATCCCCTGCCCAGACCTGCATATAACCTGTCAGAAGCTTTTCTTAGGTTAATTCCATTGGTGTTAGGGTTTTAGGTGAACTTCCTAGAAGTTTTGATTGTTGGGTTTGGTTTTCATTTTGGTCTTGTAGTAGCTCTGAGCTTAAAAGCTGTAGAAGCCTCAGATCACCTTGGTTTTTATTGGTCTTCTTATGAGTCTGACCATTTGCAAAATCTACCTTTGTTGAGGAATCCACCTCGTGTTTTCTCTTTACGAAACTTTGAAAAGGCTTGTTTTAAAAGTTTGGATTTCATTTTTAGAAAAGAAAACAAAATTGGTTGTTTTTTGACTGATTTGTGATTCTGGACAAATTAGTCCTTAGTTTGCTTATAGCTAAGTAAAACATCCTTGAAAAAGACATCTTGTAAGCTTTGACTTCAAATAGTTTTTGATAGTTTATAGATCTCAAGATTAGTCATTTCCATAGTTTTGAGTGTTTTATAAAAAATAAAAAAATCTCTTTTGGAAAAAGTTTGTTTTTTTAGTGTTTGAGTGTTTTGAAAGAAAAGGGAAATTTTTGTGAAAATAACTAGTTGTCTCATTTTGAGTGCATTGGAAAAGACAAAAAGCTCTTCTTTTAATTTGTTTGTTAAGAAAGATTTGTGTTTACAAGTATTTGCATTCTCAAACTCTTTCCTAGCTAGAAGTTCATTGAAGGGAAAAGATTGCTTAATCATCTTAAGTGCATTTTTTTTTAGTGATTTCGAGTCGAGTCTTCACACCACAAGTTTCATCTCCGCACCTCTTGACTTAAACAAAAACCAATAAAAATAACGCTTAAAGTAAAATCTATCTAGTAATCTTTTTATTTCTAGGGCTCTGATACACCAACATAGCTTAGGCTAGTGTCTTGGAGTAGGGAGTAATTAACTCTCCAAGACAGTAAAACAAACAAGTAGCTGTATCTTGCGGTAGGAGAGAAATCCAATTATTGCATCTATACTCTGGGAAAGCTCCTCTTAAAGGAGAAGCACGAGATCGTGTCCAAACCAGTGTGGGAATCAATCCTTCCTCATTGGGAATGACACCAGATATTCACGTATTAAAAACGGTAAACCTCGGATTAACCATTGTCGAGGAGCCTGGGGTCACTTGTTGGTAAACCTTAGATTATGTCAAGGAGCCTTCAAGGGGATTGAGCTTGTTACTCTGCCCTTGCGTGTGTATCGGATCGTAGACTATTCCCCCAGGTATATTTGTTTCCGTTGGTAACCTTAGTGACCATATTCTATAGGATTCTTCCTAAGGTGACAGTGGTGGGAAGATCCCACTGTACCTGGAGCAGACGTCGGCTAGACTCACTTGGATTTTTGGGGGGTTCTCTTCACTCGAGACGGTTTAGTGGAGGAACTTGTGCTAGTCTATTCATTAAGCAGGTTGTCGGGGTAACTGTTCCAACCACCATTTCTGTACTGAACTCTGCGACGTTGGGCTTCATCACCAACTAGTGTTTTTAGTACGGAAAGTTACTGCTTGTGTGTGGTTTGATCTCCTAGATTCTTTAGGCATGTGATTCACATTTGTTTGGTTCTTTAGAGGCTTTAGGTGGTTTTGATTGAGATTTTACTTTGTTTTCATGTGAAGTAGTTAAAATTTTTAATCGTGGTTGAATTACCGAGGAAGTCTCGTAGACTTCGGGGCCAACCTCCTGAGTTTTCACCGAGCCAGCCTGAAGGGTTAAGAGCCCTCGTAACTCCTAGAGACAGTAGAGTTGGGTCACCTGAAGAAGGAGAGTCTTCTTTGGTGGTACATCCTGATTTTCAAGCTTTAGTAGCAGATTATAATCCACAATCAGTGTCTGTTTCCGAAATTACTGGTAGCTTTTCATCTACTAGTGATATAGGTGAGGAACCTGAAATATCCGAACCTGAAAGTGAATTTGCTGCTACTCCAACATCGGGGTTTACCTCTCCAACTTCTAGTGGTCCTGGTTCACCCAGGGTAGAAAGAATAATTACCCAAAATCTTCCTTCTGGACTTATAGCTATCGAAGAACTTGCTACTCCGGAAGAAGAAGTAGGCATCCCTATCCCTGAAAATCAACCTGTTATTGAACTTAGGGAGCGTGAATCAATTTTTTACAGTCCACCTAGGAGCAGTGCTTGGTATCTTTCATTGACTAATTTTTTGGAAAACCCGGGGCTAAGTTTTTCACCACCTCGTATTCCTTATCACCCAAAACCTAGAGGTTACTATCCTCCGTTAAATATTTCAAGATAGTCGTCCATGTTTACTCAATCACCAGAATCCTTTTTGTACGACGTTCCTTATGTTCCCTCTGGGTATCAGTCACTTTCTGGTACTTTTGCGGGAGCGTCTACTCAACCCATTGAACAAGGGTTATTAACTGGAAACAATGGTACTAAGCCGTTGAGTGTAGAAGATATTCTCATGATGTCAGGTACTATTCCTAATCCTCAACCTCAAGGTGGCCAATTACCGCCTGGGGTGCAGCCTCAAAATCCTCAATTATCGCCTGGGGGGCAACCTCAAGGTACCCAATTTGCACCTGGGGGGCAACCTCAAGGACAGTACATACCTACGGGACAGTACGTTCCTCAAGGTCAACCCTAGACCCAATATGTACCTCAAGGTCAACCCCAGTATCAATATGTACCTCAGGGTCAACCCCAGTATCAGTACGTGCCTCAAGGGTATCAACCCCAAGGTCAGTACTCGAACCAAGGTTTCCAACCACCCTTTGGTCAATCATATGTTCAAGGAACGGGAAATGTACCTTTGAATTATCAACCCTACCCTCAACCCAATTATGGTCCTCAATATTCTCAACCTGTTATGGGTCCGTACCTCGGAATGAACTTAGTGTGGGATCCATCGCAAACTCAACAGGTCTTGCAACCGAATGTACAGTTGTCATCTCAAACTGGACAACCCTTAGTTTCTGGTTCACCCCAACAACCTGTCCAGTCTACTATTCAAACTTCTGTACCTTCGGTAGTTTCTCAGCCTGGGCCTAGTACGCCTCGTACTCCGCCTCAAACGGCTGCTGCAACTACCACAACATCTGTTCAATCAACCCCACCTACTTCTGGAGTATCGACAACTCCGGTTTCTACTGTTCCTGTATCAACTCCTCAGACATCTTTACCTCAGTCTGGATCCACAATTCAAACTTCGGTTCAGATGCCTGTAGGACAACCTGGTTCAAGTACAGTTGTCACAAGTCAACCACAATTTACTTATCAACCGTACCAGGGACAGTACCAATTCGGTCCTGCTGTGCAGCAGCCAGTCTATCAGTATCAATAGTACCCTAGGTATACATATCAACAATCTCAACAACCCCAGTACGGTCCGGTTAATCTTGGTTTTCCGGGAGGATACAATATCCCAAATGCAATTCCAATTCCTAGTTATCCTGGATATCCTCCTCCTGGGGCTGGTCTCATGACCCAGAGTTTTAGGGACCCTAATCGTCAATTACCGTTTATCGCAACTTTGGACTTGCCTGACTTGTCGCACCTAATGAACGATCCCATTAACTATCTTCTGTTTTGGCCGCCAATGCCGAATAAGTTGCCTAGTGATATTCCTAAGTTTGAAGGAAAATCAGGAGAGGACCCGTCGAACCATGTGATGACTTATCAGCTCTGGTGTGCGTCTAATTCCATTTCATATGATTCAATCCGTCTAAGGCTTTTCCAGCGCACTCTAATTGGTCTTGCGGCCAAGTGGTACATTGAGTTACCGCGAGCCACTTTTTATAACTTTAGTCAGTTAGCTACCTCGTTTTTATCTCATTTTCAGTTGCCAGTCAGATATGACAATGGCACGGAATTACTAACTTCATTAAAGCAGTCAACGTCCACTTACATTTCAGATCACATTCATGAATGGAGACGTCGACGGTGTTCAGTGAAGGTTTTTATTCCGGATCAGATCTTAGCTGAATGGTTTGTAAAATCTTTATTGCAAAATATGTAGCTAAGGCCGGAGTCGTTACTGAGGAGCAAGTAATTGCTCAAACACAGTACCTTGACTTAGTTTATACTCAGTCAGGTACATTACACGAGAAAATCCCCGATCTTCCTAAGCAAAATCAAATCGCTGCAGCTCCTTCAGGGTCTCATGCCACTGATGGTATGATTGGTACGGTTAATACCAAAAGTAAGAAGAAGTCTTCCAAGAATTCTTCTCCTATCATAACCTTGCCAGATTCCCCGACAGGAGATTCTTCCACAGAAATTTCCGCTGATATTCATGTTGTAGAGTCATCTACAGCCAAATCAAAATCCGGTGGTAAGAAGAAAGGGAAGAAGAAAAATAAACAGATAAAAATTCAAAAGAGAAACCAGAAAAAGCGGAATCAAATGATGAGAAACGCAAACCTCGTTATCCTTGTCTCATTTGTGGTGAAGAACATTTTACAAGAGACTGCCCTCATCGTGCAGAGGTTGCGAAGATCGTCAAGGGTTCCCAAACGCCTGCTGTTTTGAAGGATCCTTTTCCAAGTCAAGACAGTAAAATGATAGGTTCTTCCTCAAATGCCAATGAAGAACCCATACTGATGATGTCCCATGTTAGGATTGCGACTCGATCGCATGATTATGGTAGTAAAAGTCCTGTTGATGGTAAAGAAGCAGAATCTTCTCATTCTAACCCATCAACCTCAGCTCCCGGTTCCGATCCACTACAGATCGAGAAACCTAATCCAGACTTAGTAATCAAACCACCCGCCAAGGGTATACTTCGAAAGTCAGCTTTCAATCCACATGCGAGAGCGGCTCAGAACTATAACATTGTTGAAGATTTAGTTGTTTCACCTTCAGCAATGTCGGCTTTGGAAGTGCTGCAATCATGTCCAGCACAGCGTAAATTACTTTTGTCGACTATAGGAGCTGTTGACGTTCAGAACTTGAACCTTATAATTTTCGATCTAGAAAATAGTACACCACGTTTACCTCATCAAATGGCTTTCCAGATCCCAGTGATAGTAAAAAACAAACCTATTCATAGGACTGTGATTGATGAGGGAGCCTCAACGTGTATTATGTCGATATAGTGTTGGAGATCACTTGGTTTCTCTTCACTAAATCAATCCCGACGATTCTAAAGGCCTTTGATGGCCGTGGGTTTCATCCTTTTGGCATTCTACAAGATTTACCTATAGGGGTTGAAGGTAAAACTGTTAATCTAGATGTGGAGGTGGTTGATGCCCCTCTAGATTACAACCTTCTCTTGGGTCGTAGTTGGTCTTACACTATGACAGTTGTCGTTTCATCGGTCTTTCGGGTTATAAAGTTTCCTCATAATGGAAAGATCGTAACAATAGACCAGCTGGCTTACTTTTCGTCCGACCCAGCCTCTTCTGAAAGCATTCAGCATGTCAGTAAAACGACTATCCCGTATAAGGATGTTGGAGTAGGACTAGTTAAAGATGCCGGTTTACTGGGAACTTTTCCTTTTCCTCCGATCAACGCATCGTCTTCTTTTGCAACCATTCATATGATTTCATTGGACACCACTGTTTATGATGATCCTTGGATCGTACCTTCTGAATCTGAGATAGACTCATTTAGTGATGTTATGCCTTTGAGTCCATATGAAATTGCGTATCAGGCCATGCAATCGTTTTCCGACCCATCTTCAACCAAAACCGACTTAATGAATGTGGTCCATGAGGAATCACTTTTCACATCAAACTCGGATTCAACAACGTTTTCCGAACTTGTTCACTCTAATGAGCAAATTCGTGAAATCCTATGTGTCGGTGATTTACCATGGGAAGATCTCCATCACCGATCTTCGTTTTTACCTGAGAATGATCGTTTTGAAAATGATTTTTCATCAATTTTTACGACTGAACATGTCAAGGAACCTCAAAATCCAATGAAAAATCCTGATTCAGAGTTAAATTTGGGAAACATTTCTCGAACTATTCCTATTGACATTTCGGTTAAGCCTGGAATTGTTGAGAACATTCATATAGGTGCCTCGTGTACAGAAGATGAAATTCAAATATATAAGGCCCTATTTCAAGAATTCTGCGACGTATTTGCCTGGTCATATGAGGAAATGCCAGGAATTGACCCCGCAATTGTTGTTCATGAAATCAAAACTTACCCGGATGCTAAACCCGTCCGGCAACGTTTGCGTTAGATTCACCCGAGAAAAGCTGCTGCTATTAAAGCAGAAGTTGAAAAATTACTTAAATCAGGTTTCATTTATCCGATTTCGTTAACGGATTGGGTATTGAATATTGTTCCGGTTAACAAAAAGCAAGGGACAATAAGAATCTGTATCGATTATAGGGACATTAATCGAGCCTATCCAAAGGACAATTACCCAACTCCCTATATCGATCAAATCATTGATGATTGTGCCGGCAGCGAAATATTCTCCTTCATGGATGGTTTTTCCGGATACAATCAAATCAATATTCTACCTGCCGATCAACCAAAAATGGCTTTCATTTGTCCATGGGGGACATTTTCTTATTGCAAATTACCTTTTGGGCTCAAGAATGCCGGGGAAACTTTTCAAAGGGCCATGTCTTATGCATTTCATGACATCAAGCACATTGTGCAACCCTATCTCGATGATTTGCCTGCTCATTCATTACATCGAGCTGATCATCTCATCCATTTACGAGCAATCTTTATGAGGTGTAGGCATTATCGGATTAGGTTGAATCCACACAAGTGTGTTTTCTGTATAGAAACGGGTCGATTGCTGGGGTTTGTTGTTTCGAAAGCCGACATTCGCGTCGATCCCTCGAAGGTTGAAGCTATTATCAAATTTCCTCCTCCTTCGAGTCTTCGCCAACTCCAAAGTTTGCAAGGGAAAGCAAAATTTTTACGACGATTCATTCCTAACTACGCCGAGGTTACAAAGGGTTTTACCCGGTTGTTGAAACAGAATACTCCATTCTATTGGGATGAGATAGCTCAGAAATCTTTTGATGCACTAAAACACGCGTTGACCCATGCACCGTTATTGCATCCTCCCAACTACAACCAGGACTACTTCTTGTATCTCGCCGCCTCTCATTCCACCATTGGAATGGTCTTAGTTCAGGAAGATGAATTCGGTACTGAACATGTGATATATTACCTTAGTCGAACTTTAAATCCAACTAAGCTAAAATACTCACATGTGGAGAAATTGGCAGCTGTTCAAGCTGTCCAACGTTTTCGTCACTACATTTTACTACGTAAAACTACAGTAATTTCTGATTGCAACCCTATGATCTACATTTTGACCAAGCAATTGCTAGGGGGCAAGTACTCCAAATGGATTGTGATCCTGCAGGAGTTCGACTTGGAATTTGAAAAATCTAAGTCTAAGAAATCTTTAGTTTTTGCGGAGTTAATGTGTGACTTCCCGCGTGCTGACACAGAAACTGTGGCGGAGGAGCCCATTGCGGACGAATCCTTGTTTCTAATCAGCACTTTAGATCCGTGGTATGGGGATATCATCGTTTATCTCCAAACCCAATCCTTTCGGCCAGAAATTTCAAGGTCAGAATGTCAAAAAATACGATTCCAGTCCCAACAATTCAGGATTATTGGAGATACTCTTTATCGCCATGGGGCAGACTCTGTTTTTTGACGTTGTTTAACTCACGAAGAAGCTGAAAGGGTTCATGACTATCACTCTGGAGCGTGTGGCGGTCATATGTCTGGGTATGCCATAGCCCAAAAGATATTGCGCGCTGGCTACTTCTGGCCGTCTTTGTTTAAAGATTGTATTAATGCGGTCCGAAAATGCCACAACTGCCAAATTTTTGATCGAAAGATGCGTGCTCCACCAGCTCCTCTCCACCCTATAATTGTTGTTGGTCCTTTCGCCAAATGGGGTATCGATTTTATTACATGTAACCCTCACTCGGCGGGGGGCATGCGTATATCATCCTTGCGGTAGATTATTTTACCAAGTGGGCCGAGGCGATGCCTACATTTGAGGCAGACGGCAAAACAGCTGCAATTTTCGTGTTCAATCATATAATTGCTAGGTTTGGTGTTCCACAAGCGATTATCACTGATCATGGGCGTCATTTTCGAAACGTTATGATGACCGAACTTATAGGCCAGCTTGGCTTGCGTCACGATAGTTCAACTCCTTATTATCCACAAGCTAATGGTCTGGTTGAATCCATCAACAAAGTTTTAGTCATCATGATCCGACGAATCATTGGGATTCATCGGTCGAATTGGCATAACATGCTATTTTCAGCACTTTGGGCGTATCGAACCTCAGTAAAAACGTCAACAGGGTTCACTCCTTTCCAACTAGTTTATGGTCTGGAAGCTGTGTTACCCATTGAATGCGAAATCCCGTCATTGCAAATGGCCATCGAGTTACTTCCAGCCACTTCCGAAGAGGAAAAACGTTTGTTATACTTGGCTCAATTAGATGAGAATCGACGTGATGCTGCATTGGCGATCGAAACTCACGCAAAACGTATTAAAGCTCAATATGATCGAAATGTGACCCCTCGAAATTTTTCGGAAGGAGACCTAGTCTTATTGTACGATCAAGCTAATGATAAATTAGGTGCTAGAAAATTCGTTCCTATGTGGCATGGTCCCTATGTTGTTAAGAGAAAGCTAGCAAAAGGGACCTATGAATTGGTAGACTTTGACGGGGACTCTTTAGGTAAACCCAGAAATGGTCTTTACCTGAAGAGGTATTATGCTTAAAGATGGGTGTGGAGATTTTTAGTTAGGATAGTTTTCTTTCTAGCTGGTGTGTTTTAGTTTAAAAAGTGTGCTTAGCTTAGAGAGTGTTTTTCGTCATTATTCCTGCTTATCTTGGTTTTACTCTTGATATTGCAGATGTCGATGCCTCTCCAAACATACATTGGTTTTGCTGATGGTGCTTGTCGTAATACACAGAACATTTCTTCTGCAGCTTGGGTTATCTATTTGCCCTCTGACGAGTTGGTATCTATGCATGGGGTAAGCCTCGGTCAAACAACGAACAACATTGTCGAGTATAGTGCAGTGATTGAGTTATTATCTGAATCTATTTCATTTGGATTCGGAGTTTGATAGTGAGGTTAGATTCTGAACTCGTTGTATTACAGCTTAATAGAGTGTATGCCATTAGAAATCCAGTGTTATTGAGATTATTTTTGAGAGTGCGTCTATTGGAACGTGAATTTGATTATATTGAATATCAACATATTCCAAGATCTTTAAACACATTAGCAGATGCAATTGCTTCTCGAATGTTAAGTAGACATTTGCAATAATCATACATGTAAATTTAAAAGCATTCCATAACATGTTTTACAAGATAAGCCGGTAATAGTGATATATATAGGAGTGTGTCAAAATATACATCGTCCTCGATCATAGGTTGAAAAACACCTTATGATCGGCAAAAATGATAAGTACAAAAAGCAAAAATGTCATATGTGTCTACAATAGGCGATCATCCTATCACTGGTGATGATCTCGATAAGAAACCACTGTACGGGCCACCTTACAAAGGAACCTCCTAAAAGGTCCTGGGACCCCAATCACATAGCACTGTAGTCGACGAGGAATGTCATCTATGCCGGTCTCTGGAATGTCCCCTGTCAAGCGCTCTAGATGACTCTCCAACTCGGCCAAGGTCTCTGCTGATTCGTCTTGTGGGGTTGGCACCGCTGCAGCTGGTTGTTTCCTCTCGTAAGGCCGGAGAGCGGCTGGCCGCTGTGGACCCACATCTGCATTTGAAACTTTTACTATCATTTTGGGACAAAAAAAAATAAAAAAAAAAATTAAATAGGAAAATGTTGAAAATGATTTTACCTGAGTCATCTCATTGCTCTCCTGGTGGAAGAGCCATGTCTGGGTCACCGCGAAAATCTACCCCAGCAAAAGAGAAGTCCTGAATAGAAAAAACTGGTTTTCCAACCAATTGAAATACTCATGTTTGAATCGAATGACCTCTGTCCCCTCGTCAGGATGACGGGCCATAACTGCAACCCATCGCATCAGTTTGGGCTCTCGAGGAAGCCCAGCTCTAACAGTAAGGTGTTGCGAGACGAACATCGGGACCCTCTCCAGACAAAAACTCACAACTAAAGTGCCATAACCAAAGGTATTCAGTTGTCTGTTCTTGGCTCTGGTCAGTTGGCTTTTTACATTAGCCAACACAGCATCACACCAGTTAAAGATGGTGCCTCGAAAGCAGTCAACTGCCATCCGCATATGGGATCTAGTGGCAATATGTAGTGCGGCGCTCCCGCAAAGTTTGGTAACAGTAAACGCGATCACCATGAGTTCAGGACGGGATATGGTTTTAATGTTTATCCCTTTGTCTCTAGCCTGGTTGTTGCAGAACTCTAGCCGGAGGCTATCGACAGACTGGCCACCTGGCCTAGTCCCGAATAGAGTCAAGTCTTCACCTCTCTTAGGCAAACCAGTCAAAAAGTATATGTCTGCTGGATCAATTTCGAGCTGGTGGCCACCGATGAAGAAGCACTGGTCCTGTATGCTCCACCTGTCTACCAGCCACTGCAAGAAGTCCACCTGGGCCCTCATGCCAGGTATGGCCCAGAATTTGTACAAGCCGCATGCCTTCAATGCATCGATCAAAGGTTGGTGATTTAATGTGGCAAGATCTACGTCCTCATGCTCCCGTTCTCGCCAATCAAGCATGATGTATACTCTACATCCAACAAAAAGGCAAATTAGAATGCAAGAAATTAAATTGTTTGGGTCAATTTTGAGAATTTTTGGGTTAAAAACCCTTGCTGCAGGGACCACACCCTCTCTATTAGAGACAGTGTGTGGGTCCACACCCTCTCTATTAGAGACAGTGCGTGGGTCCTTACCTTGCCTTCATGGAAGGTGCGGACCCCTGACTTTTTCCCCATTGAGAAAAAGTCGGGGTCTGCGGGATGCTAGTGTTATGCCTGCGAGCCCCCACGCGCGGGTTTCTAGCCTAAAAACCCTCTAAAAAATGAAATAAAACCCTAAAAAATAATTTGAAACAGATAAAATTGAAGAGTAGGATGATGTGGATTACTTGGAGAGACAGCGCTTGATTCCGACGGATGGATTTTCCCCAATCTTCACAGGAAGTTTCTGACCAAAAGCACTATTTTCTCACCCAAATCTCAAACGGTAAAAATGAATTGACGAAGACCCTTTTTATAAGTTTTTTGAATAAATGAGTTGTAAATTTGTTTATGTTTCACTTTAGAAAGGTAATTTTTGCAGCATTTTTATCCATCTCAAACAGGTATGAGTAATGTTTGCATTTTTGTTTAGGATAACGGATTTTTTAGGTAAAATCGGTCATTTTCAATGGAAAAATATTTAGAGTCACCTTTAAGCTCTTTTCTGACTCCTAAAACATGAAAAGATTACCGAGTTTTTATTTTTAAACTCGTTAAAACAGAACTAAAAAGACGGTCCACTTACAACTCTTTTTTTGACCGTAAAAACATGAAAAGATTGTCAGATTTTTGTCATTTCAAATTCGATATTGGTTATAAAACGACGTGTCATTGATCGCTTTTTTACTTTTTCAGATCAGGGGCACTAATTACGAAAAGTACTCCTTGGTCGTAAAGATCAAGCGGTTCTCTCAAGTATTATTTTATACTTTTTTGGGCTTGGGAGACACAAATTTACGAAAAAGGTCAACCTTGGAGTCTTAAGTTTTTTCAGACTCTCTAAAATTGAAAAACGGTGAGTTTCTCCTATACTGGACTCGTTAAAATTTAACAGTAAAGGACCTGTTCAATTACAAACAGGAACGAACCACTCCTTCTTAGGGTTCGAATTTAAACTAAGTTGGACTCATCCGAAGGATGAGCTTATAATCAAGCAAATGTTATCCTCCTCAAGCTTGTCAAAAATAAAGAAGTAATTGCCAGAAATGGTGGGGGAAAAGAGAGAAAAATGAGCCTGTTTGTCATACTTTGTAACCACTCTTGAACACGACACTTTTATTCACCTGGGTTGGGAAATCCTTTGCCTAACAATTGATCAAACCACATTGAAAGTCTTCAGTCGGTTTCTGGGTATTAACTTTGGGTCAATTGTCACCAAACCATCTGTTGTGTTGTTATGTGTTCAAGAGGTCAGTGCCAATAAGCCATTCATCTACAAAATATGTGTCATCCATCTTGACCATCCCTGAGTCAGTCCTTGCAACTAAATTTCTTCAACTTGATCTATGATTTCGTGTTGTGGGCTTGCCTACGACGGATCGCTTTCTATCGACTTCAGCTCATTATCTAGAAAGATGATCTAGAAATCGTCAGTACCTTGCGATCTGCATGCCTCAATGGCAGGTTTCTCACCTTTGACGACAGGTTGCATCATTGACCTTCGATCAAAGGATTCCGTGACATGTTCGACATCAACACATCTATTCACATCTCATGGATTGTATTGGGTACTTTGAGAGCCATTGACATCACTGGTGGTCTCTCTCACACTTGTTAACAGTTTACATCATTGACTGGTAATCAAGTGGTTTCTACCATGTTCAACTTCAACACATTCATTTGCATGGATAGAATCGTATTGTTTCGGGAAGTAGAAATGAAGACCCTGGATCTAGTTTCTGCAATCCAGGCTGCGAGGAATTTTGTATTCATTATATTGTGGACTATTCATAAACAGATGGCTGCGTCCATACTGTGTCTACATGTGTCTATACTTGTGATGTATTACAAGATCATTCCTATATCAGAGCAGTAGTTAGTTTTCTAAGTCAGTTTTGATCTGAGTATGGGAATGCCTACCTCAGCGATGATATGATCTCACATATATATTTTGCATTAAATGTTTTTACAGGTTCCGACTGGGCTCTCCACAAGATGATCCTCGAAATGATAAAGTACTTCACTCTTCCTAAATGATAAATGAAATCCTCATATACTACATATTTCGCACTTTAGGGGGCAATCTGTTACACAAAAATATCGTCACCATGACTATTTACAGTCAGTATGGGTCTATCATCACTTGTACTGTCCTCCTAAGCAAGTTCAGACCTCAGCTCTTCAAGTCAAGCTTTGAAAATGAGAGAAAGACATTAAAAATCAACAAAGCTCTGGTTCTGCACTTTCTCTCACTGTTGCCTGCGGTCCCGCACCCCCTGTTCACAAAAACTGCGGACCTGCCTGCTCTGTTCCTAAAGGAGTGGGTGTGGACCCTTGTGAAGGTAAAAAAGGCGCAAGTTTATTCTAAAAACTCACTTTGGGTTAATTCTAGATGATTCTAGAAGGAATTTTGATGTGTATTGGTCGCTCTTAGGTGGTTCATGCATCCCAAAAGAGAAGGACCTAATCCCTTGATGAGAGGAGCTATCCCTTTGAAGGAGGGATTTATCTCTTTGAAGGATGACCTAGTAACTTCCCTCCATTGCACTATAAATTAAGGCATTGGGCTGGTTGCTAAGGAGGTTAGAAGCTGAACATTTTTTAGGGTAAATGCTGGTGGAATTGAGACTTCCTAGTTAAGCTTGAGAGGAGAGATTACATACCTTTTTGGCTTCATTGGGAAGAGAGTGAAACTTGTCAAAGTAGAGGAGACTTCTTGTTGGACCCTGGGAGGAGCTTGTACAACATCAAGGCACAGGTTGTAAAGTTCTTCTTTGATTTGAATTAATACAATCAGATTCATTTTTCTCAACAAATTGTCTTATGTCATTTGTTTCATGAATTCCTTGATCATCATGTTAAGTATGCTTTATGATATTGGCTTTTCATGTGCTATTTAATTTGTTTGCTTCTTTGTGTTTGCAGATTCGCAATAAGGGAGTTCATTTGGATCAAAGGAGCGAGGCTTCCACAAACTTGCATTAGACCCAAGGTAGGCCTAAAACAATTGTTTGCCTTTGTTTATAAATGCATATTTAGAGAAAGATAGTTTTTGATTGGCTTGCTTGTCACTAGATATCATTAGATTCTAGGAAGGTCTATCTTTTCCGCAAGATCGACTCATTCCGTGTGATCGAAATGAAGACCCTGGATCTAGTTTCCGCAATCCAGGATGCGAGGAATTTTGTATTCATTATATTGTGGACTATTCATAAACAGATGGTTGTGTCCATACTGTGTCTACATGTGTCTATACTTGTGATGTATTACAAGATCATTCCTATATTAGAGCAGTAGTTAGTTTTCTAGTCAGTTTTGATCTGAGTATGAGAATGCCTACCCCATCGATGATATGATCTCATATATATATTTTGCATTGAATGTTTTGACAGGTTCCGACGGGGCTCTTCACAAGATGATCCTCAAAATGATAAAGTACTTCACTCTTCCTAAATGATAAATGAAATCCTCATTTACTACAGACTTCTCACTTTAGGGGGAAATCTGTTACACAAAAATATCGTCACCATGGCTATTTGCAGTCAGTATGGGTCTATCATCACTTGTACTGTCCTCCTAAGCAAGTCTTAGACCTCAGCTCTTCAATTCAAGCTTTAAAAATGAGAGAAATACATTGAAAATTAACAAAGCTCTGGTTCCACACTTTCTCTCACTGCTTCCTGTGGTCACGCACCCCCTGTTCACAAAAACTGCGGACCTTCCTGCTCTGTCCCTAAAGGAGTGGGTGCGGACCCCTGTGAAAGTAAAAAAGGAGCAAGTTTATTCTAAAAACTCACTTTGGGTTAATTCTAGATGATTCTAGAAGGAATTTTGACGTGGATTGGTCGCTCTTAGGTGGTTCATGCATCCCAAAAGAGAAGGAGCTAATCCCTTGATGAGAGGAGCTATCCCTTTGAAGGAGGGCTTTATCCCTTTGAAGGAGGACCTAGTAACTTCCCTCCATTGCACTATAAATTAAGGCATTGGGCTGGTTTCTAAGGGGGTTAGAAGCTGAACATTTTTTAAGGTAAATGCTGGTGGAATTGAGACTTCCTAGTTAAGCTTGAGAGGAGAGATCACATACCTTTTTGGCTTCATTGGGAAGAGACTGAAACTTGTCAAAGTAGAGGAGACTTTTTGTTGGACCCTGGGAGGAGCTTGTACAACATCAAGGCACAGGTTGTAAAGTTATTCTTTGATTTGAATTAATACAATCAGATTCATTTTTCTCAACAGATTGTCTTATGTCATTTGTTTCATGAATTCCTTGATCATCATGTTAAGTATGCTTTATGATATTGGCTTTTCAGGTGCTATTTAATTTGTTTGCTTGTTTGTGTTTGCAGATTCGCAACAAGGGAGCTCATTTGGATCAAAGGAGCGAGGTTTCCACAAACTTGCATTGGACCCAAGGTAGGCCTAAAACACTTGTTTGCTTTTGTTTATAAATGCATATTTAGAGAAAGATAGTTTTTGATTGGCTTGCTTGTCACTAGATATCGTTAGATTCTAGGAAGGTCTATCTTGTCCGCAAGATCAACTCATTCCATGTGACAGTGACCTCCTCTATCTTCGCTATGATGTGGAGGCTCCCACATTCTATCTTGCATCCTACAACAATATATCAACTTCTCTGGTTCTCTTTCTCCCCTCTCTAGAAGATTATGGTTGAGTTGGTGCCTCCACTTTGCCTCTTTTTTACTCCACTGCATGTGGCTACTCCACAACTTCCTGAGGCTCATCCTAAGTGGAGCTAGAAGCTCCTACTCTAGTGGGATACTCAACTCTCATTTTAGCGAGCATATCATGGCCTTCTCCTCATCGAACTTGACATCTCTCCTCACAGATGTCATCCTTAGTGAAGGTAAATACACCTGGTAATTGTGTGGAGTTTCGATGTATCCTACAAAAACTCCCAACTATATTGTAGGCTCAAGTTTCTTCCTCAAATCCATGGAGACATGTCAATAAAGTGAACCTCCGAAAAT
The DNA here is from genome assembly GCA_031772625.1 of Pinus tabuliformis. Lineage (NCBI taxonomy): Eukaryota > Viridiplantae > Streptophyta > Pinopsida > Pinales > Pinaceae > Pinus > Pinus tabuliformis. Next base: position 1,338,671,383 of record CM062818.1, read on the forward strand.
TCTAAAATGAGACACATCAGGCTTTCTGCCAGAGAAAGCTTCCTTTGGTATGATCAAACCAAGTATTCTATGAGGACTCTGGTTTTGCAAGTAGATTGTTGTGTTTCATGCTTCTACCCATAGATGCAATGACAACCCTTGATCATGCAACATGACCCTTGCTACTCCCAATATGCTCCCATTCTTCCTCTCAACTACCCTATTCTATTATGGTTTATGGGGCGCTGTAAGTTCTCTTCGAATACCTTCTTTCACACAAAAATCCTTGAAGGCATGAAAAAAATTTCACCTCCATTGTCGCTCTTGAGAGCCTTAACCTTGTTCCTAGTATCCTTCCCAACTAATTCATTGAATTCAACAAACTTGGAAAAAACCTCAACCTTCTTCTGCATGAAGAAGATCCAACATTTTCTCAAGAAATCGTCAATAAAAATAACACAGTGCTTATGTTTTACTGTGGAGGTTGTAGAAAAGGGTCCACAAACATTAGAGTGGAATCGCTCCAAGATTGCATTTGCTCTACACTCTTGGTCATGGAAAGTGGATGTAACATACTTCCCCAATGTGCAACCCTTGCAGACATCCTATTGGTTAAGGGAGCCTTTAGGGAGACCGGTGGTGATTTTGTACATGGTCTTTAAGGTATCATGGTGTAGATGACCCAATCGCTTGTGTCAGAGTTCTCTAACATCTATACTATGCACTTTATCAGCCTTGTTTCTCAATGCAACATAATCTCCCACCTCATGTTTGTATAAGTTCTTAACTCGAACCTCAATTTTCTTCACCTGCCCAGTGGCTATGTGTCTCAAAAAGGATTTCCATTTACTGAAAATAACATCATAGCCACAATCCTCCAAAACTACTACAGAGATCAGGTTCTTTTTCAGCCTGGGTACAAACATAACATCTTTGAGGTGAATAGGAGAGGCTTTCTCCCTCTTAAAGGTGACAATACCAATACCTATATCACCGCGCCTCCCATCATCCCCCATTTTGATATGAATATGGAGATCCTTATCCTTTTGATATTAAAAAAATCTTTGCACCCTGTCATATGGAATGATGCTATGGAATCAAGGTACCACACACTCTCCATAACAATGTTGGCCATGCAAGTTATTAGGGTGAAGTCTAATTTGAATTGTGAAGTTAGTGCTTCACCTCTTGCTCCTCCTAAAGGCTTCTTGGTAGACTTATTATTTAGAATTTTTTTTGTCTCCTATTTCCTTATTCAAATCCTGAGAAATTAGCCCCTATTATTTAGGATTTTTCTCCAAAATGATTTCACAATTCCCAAGGATTGATCTCCTAATCCATGCAATACCCGTATAGTCAAAACTAATCTACACTAATGTTACACTACCTTGTCATCTCCACTTTAGCTAAGGAACTCAAATTATTTGCATGCAATAGCTAATTTGGGCTAATTGATTAGTTAACTGATAGATCTTTGAGTTAGATTGTTGTCCCATTTCACAACTAACCTTCAACTAACTCTATCAATAGTTAGAGGTCAATTAATTGAAGACAATTGAAAATAAATGATGTGGATTACTAAAATTTAGCAATCACACATGCATAACTGAACTCCAAGCCCTCTAACTTGAATTTGCTGAGCTAACTGAGTGACAAGAGCCATGTCACACTAGTTCACTACCTCCAAGTTGTCCTGCTAATGTGGAAATTTCATTTACTCAATTTGACTAAGGCTAAAGTCAAATTGAGCCTTTCTTGCTACATTTTTTAACACTATTTAACATGTCCAAATATCCTTTTTTGGTTTTGATGTAGAACACTATCATTATAATTTTTTTAGGTTCCTCCTATGACACACGAGGCCTCTTTTTAGATTTCTAACAACTACTTTACAACTTTTCCAAATTCTCTTCATTATAGAGTATCCTCTATGCTGAAATTTACTCACACAAGTGATGATGTCATGCATGTTGAAGAGATTCTTAATACTCTTTTTATGCCTAGTTTATTCTATCTTGTGTTTAAGGATAAGACAAGTAGTGAGGGTGAAAGAGGTGAAAGTGGATAATTCATCTTGGCCTGAGTGCTACCAAAGCTTCAAGTGAAATCTCTAGAGTTATAAAATTGTTGAATGTCTCCTATCCAAAATTTATCTTGAACTTAAACAAAATTTCCACTAAGATTTGAGTGATAAGAACATGAGAACGAATAAAAAATTGTGTTGCTAGCATGCCTCTACACCCAAACTTCTTCTAGTTCATGTGGACTTTTTTTTTTTTTTTCCAAAAGAATTTTGTTATAGAAACCACACTTTTATGTTGTAATTCCATGCAATCCTACAATATTTTAGCGGAATTCTACCATTTGTTTTTGAAAATTGATGCTTCATGCCAATTTTATGTATCCCCTATAAACTATCTGAAATATCATTGTTTTTATTTTGGTGTCTGTTGAAATGTGTGTTGAATTTTTATAAATTTCAAAAGAATTAATAATATTCTCAAACTCTTCAATATTTTCCTACAATTATTTTCTCCAAAGCAACAAAATAATTCTCCTCGATGGCTTCCAACCCTATGAACCTAATGAGATTCAAGGGCCCCTTTATTCACTAGCTTCATCAAATTGAAATAATAGAAATATAATGCTTCTTCCTTTGATCCAAAATAGGTCAAAATCTAACAAAATCCCAAATACAAAGCACTACATATGAAGGGTCCAATATCTACATAAAATTAAGTTGATAGTTGTTTTTGGCTTCACTTAGATGAATAGAGATAAAAGTAAAATAAATAAATAATAATAATCACAAGCATAAATTGATACGATTTGGGATGGAGAAAATTTTAGGGTCTAAATTTTGTAGATGGGTTAATTTTTTTTTTTTTTTTTTCCAAAATTAAGATCCACCAATTTCCATTTTTTCTAAAAAAGATTCACCCAAATTCTATAGGATAAAATTATTTTACTTAAAAATCATTTTTTTTATAAGAAGACTATATAAAATCAATTTGAAATTATAATATTTTTACAAAAATATTGCCAAACATTTTATTATTTTCATGTTACAAACTAGTAAGATTCACTAAGGTTTCTAAGCTTTAAAACAAACTGCATTCTTATGATTTTCCCTAATATGGGCTATAAACCATCATTGAAACTTATGTTTCAATGTGTTTTAGATGGATCTCTTGCCGCAATGTCCATGAGTTTTCAATGTTAGCCAGCTCATGTTATTAGCCTTTAGACTTAGAGCAAGAGGTTATAATTACATATTTCAAGAGAACCATTCTACATTTTTATCCTCTTTTAACAAACGACACTTTCACATTGTGTTAATTTCTATGTTTCATTGTCTTTGAAATAAATTAAATCTCTTTTCTCTTACCTGTCTATGGCAAACTTTCCAAGTTGCGTACAAAATTAATTCTAAATTTCATATGTCAACTAAGCAAAGTCAACAATACTCTCCAAAAAAGGGTTTCACACCTTTCTTTAATCTCACCTTTTCTACTAGCAATGTGAAGATGAACTATTGTGCCTAGCATAGAATTATGATCACAACAAGGGATGCAAAACAACAAGGTTAAGAGGGAAATAGGTTTCATTGAAAAACATGAAATAGAAGAGTTGAAATTCATAAAAAAAATTCGGGCATTAGTGTTAATAATATGATCTCCTCAAACCCTCAAACTCTTGGTTGATTCTCATGAACAAATATTTTTTGATAACAAAAATGAATCTCTCTTTACTCATAATTTGTTCAATCCAACAATAATTGGCATAATTAATCATGGAAAATCACAATCAAAAGAACCTAGTTTCTCAATAACTAGTGGATACACATATCAATGTGAGTGGGTTATACCTATAATTAAGAAACCTCTTTTACGACAAAATATTACATTGATATTGTTCAATATGGTGCTACAAATTTGGATTATTGTGACCAACTTCTTGACACTTCTTGTTAGTACAATTACAATGGAGTATATGATGGTTTGTGAAATATCAACTCTATACTAATATGGTAATGCCTACAAACTTATCATGTTTTCTCTTATTTCCCTACCATCTAAAGGGTCAATTAACAAGCAAGTCAACATCCTTAAGTTTAAATCCCTTTGTGATAGATTATCATGTTCACCCCTTGAAACGTATAATAACTATCTTCATAGCACTCACACTTCAAATGTAGGTGCACTTCCAAGCACTACTTCAAAACTTTGATACTCATCTTTCTTTTGGAAAGGATTCACTCAAATCCTTTCGCATGCACATTAGTTACAATGAAGATTGAATTAGGCCATTCCAAGCCCAAGATTTTGATTCCCATTAACCAAGTACATGGAAATCACATCTTTTTATATTTATTAATTCAAGATGGGCATTAAAAAATTCCCTTCTAGCTAACCATTACAATCAAACAATATAGGCCATCCTTGGTCCATGGATTCTACTTTCATAATATATATTATTTGAGGCACATGTAGCCACATGCGATTATCTAGTGAACCTTGTTGAAACCTAATTTGTAAGGGTTAAGGTATATTCTACTATTCACTTGAGAAAGAAAATGAAAAGTCGTAAATGAATAGGAACAACGAGTGTCCATCTATGATCCACATGTGTGATATTTAACTTTGAGCTCCTTCAAACCCTCAACCATCATGGATCGAATATTGTGTACACAACTTGACATGATTGTATCTACATACTTCGAGTCATGGCGTTGGCTAAGAAAACCTTTCTCTCTTCTTATTTACTCTTTTTGTTAATGTAGTGAGTGTGGAACCCCAATAAGCCTAAGAATACAACTCACAACCATCACTCCCTCATGTAAACACATGATTCTTGAACAATACCTCAGGCCTTGAAATGTGAGAGAGAGTTTCGAAATGAGGGTATGAACCAAAGAGTAGCCAACACAATATTATTTTAAAAGGAGAAAACCAAGTTCACTTTGTATCAAACACATGGCTCAAGGATTACTTGGAACTATGATCATTGGGAGGTACGTGGTAAGATTATTAATGGAGGTCTCTTCCAATTAAATTATGTTGAATATGTAATTACCATCATCTACTAACACCTATTTCAAACCTCTTTGGGTTTGCATCATCATTGAAGCCCCGATATGATTTGTTGGTAGTGTTTTCCAATTTATTAAGATAGTGACATGTCTGGGTAAGGGATTTAATAAATGTCCACTAAATTTTTCCTAATAGCTATGTTGGGAAAGGGAAGACTCCAATATTGATTATTTCTCCAAGCACCCATTACTCTTTTGGCTATAGATATGCTTTGTATAGATTCTCTGTCGACTATAATTAGCTTTCTTTATTCAATATTAATTCATTAGATACAACCCTATAGTTGAATTTCAAATAGTATTTTTGTAAGTTTGTTTGTATTCTTTTGAAATTAAGCTAAATTTAATTGTAAAAGTGTGCATTTACAGTAGAGTCAAATGGCCTCCATTTTTTATATTGAATTTTTGAGTTTTATTGTTAAAGGGTGGAGTTTCAAGAAACCATTTGAGTTTTAAGTTATTATTTAAATAGCTTGAATTGATGAATTATTAGAGTTACTGAATACTCTAATACTCTCTACTATCAACGATTTAACTGTGATCGACAACATAATTTGCACTAATTTTCTAACTTGTTCGCAAGATTCTAAGGGAAAAATAAAATTTCTTCAAATTTTATCACACCTCTAACAAGATGAAATACAACAAAAGAATCAAAATTATGAACTAGTCCTTGTTCATAAGAATTATCTTTTTGAAGTTGAGAATTACTCCTATCAACAATTAACACACGATTAAATTAGTGACACCACTTCCACAGTAGATTCAAATAAAGATGCAGCTTGTCATAAACAAATTTTTATTGCACTTTCCAAGGCCATCATTAGACCTTGTAAGTAAATAATCAAAAACAAGTTGAAAATAGGTCTTGGATACAAAAAGGAAGTTACCTTTCACATTGTAAATTATTCCAAACCAATCTAGTTCTAGAGTGTTGGATTCCTTCAAGAAAATCCATTTTCATTTGCTCCAATTCAAAGATCAGATTCCTCAATCAAAATTGTCATAGAGTTGGCCACATGGTGTATCAATGTTTTGATCTTCAATATCCATGTGGATATCGATGGCAACTTACCTCTTCCATCGTCTTAATGGTTTTGTATCTTCTTGGAAGTTAAACTATGATTTTTGGGTCCCAAAATTTCAAAGCCATCTTGAGGCTCTAAACGATGTTTATTGGAATTAGAAAGACTAAGTATTTCCACATCATACCTTGGTCGTAGTAAAAAATTGTTGTTCTTAAATAGTTCTTTCCAACAAGCTATCATGTCCCCCAAATAGATATTGTATGCAAAAGTTACGCCCATGGGAATTTGAAGTACTGACTAACCACCTTGAGGCCTTCAAAACTTTTGGCATTTCATATTATAGAGTTAAAAAGTTGTATTTCTTGGATGGTTCTTTCAAACGAGCTATCATGTGCACCAAATAGATATTTTATGCAAAAATTGTGCCCCCATGAAGTTTATGTACCAACTAACCACCTCAAGCCTACGAACCTTTTGGCATTTCATCTTCTAGAGTTATGGTTTTGGACCTCTAGGGTTATTTATTCATGTTAAAAGGTCATTCTTTTAGCCTCTTTTAATAGATTTTGTGAATGCACGCAACTTCTATCTCTTATTGTTCATTAATGGCTAACACCATTGTAGAAAGTTTGTGTTCTACAATATTATGCTTTTTCATTTATTAATAGAAGTTGGATTTTCACCATATCACCATGCTTTTTGTTATATTTATATGTGCATGTTTCATTTTATTTATAACATTTAATTTCATTTCTTGTACAAACAAGATCACTTCACTCTTGTGAACATGGTGGAAATCATAATTATCCTTTGGAAATATGTTCCAAAAATAAGAAACCTGCAAGAGTAAATATTCAATATGGGTGCATCACTTCTTGTCAATGGCCATCAACAACCAAGAGCATATATTGATCATATCAAAGAATTCATTCTTGAGTATTGAAACATCTTCTAGTGGAAACTTTTTCATCTTCTCACCTTGTATCAAACAATGGGAATAATATTAATGATTGATATTCAAGTATCAAATTTTGAATCTCTATCAATGGAGTAGGAACAAGTGAGCTTAAACCATATTGAAACTAGAGCATTGATCAAGAGTCAAAACCATATTCCTTAAGCGTGGTTTATTTTTTGGTCTTCCCTAAACCATTAGTTAGTATAATTTTTACAACTTCTTCTAGAAAAAAAAGGTGATCATATTTAAACTATCATTTGAGAGCACATCCTTAAAGCCAAGTTCTAGAGTTTGTGTTGATCCTAAACCACCATTTTCCAAAGGGATAAGCTTAGCCTTAGAGCCAATTTCCAGAGTTTAGGGTCATCATTAAACCACAATTTAGTAGAAGATATAATATTATGTTATCCATTTGGTTTCTGGTCATCCCAAAACCACAAAATTTAGAGAGAAAGTTTAACCATTAGTAGTGTTGACACCTAATCCTTTAGGATTGGATGAATATGTTGTAAATATGTAAATACAAAATAAGAATATGAAGAGAAATTAGAATGTGAATCCAAAGGTTCTCTCTTCTATATGTATCTATTGATATTATGTATATATTTCTATTCTTGTAAATAGAAAGCAATTAATCTAAAGAGTTATCTTCCCGAAGACATGATATAAGAGCCCAAGTACCTAAATTTAGGTAGTCTTCGTAACTCTTTTATTAGGTGATTATTTCTTAACCTATCTGTCTTCTCCATTCCTTGCATTCGTAGAAACATCTCTATTATGGTCACAGATATTCGTTTCATTCTCAAGTATTTTCCCTGATAATGAGTTGTAATTGTGTTTCACCCATTACACATGTTTCTTACCATTTTTACATGGTTTCTCTCCCTGGAATATTCTCTTCCATTGTAACAATGATTCTTCTCCAAGCATACTCGTCCTAGTATCACCATGACACTGCACTCTTGCTAGTAATGCTACTACGTACTGCATACACATTACATAGATTCTTATTCTTGAGAGAGAATTGCCAATGAATTTCTCCTCTTCTCAAATTTTTTCAAATCATGCCTAATGATGGTTGGTATGAAATCTAACAAATTAGGGTTTTATTATTGTAACTTTCCTTGTGATTCCATTCTTTCACTGATACTCTTGAAAGATATCTCTTGTTCAAATCCCATTGGACTCATTTTCGACTTACATGACTCCAAATCATTGATTATTACATTCAATCCTTGTGCATGACATCTAAATCTACATGAAGAAATGATATGTAAAAATACCATGTAAAAGTGGAAGTGGAACTATATCATGGGAGTTAGATTGATTTCATTAATCACACATAAAAATAACCAAGAAGCTAGTGAAAAGGAGTATCGCTGGTTCGAGTAACCTAGTAGCAGGTTCGAGGTGCAGATCCCTTTACAAGCCTATGTTAGAAATTAATCAACGGAGCAATGAAATACATAAAATATTGTGGAAACACAAATACATAAATTCATGAAACAAGAGAGACACAAATATATGTGGTTCACCCAATTTGGGCTACATCCATGAAGAAACAACTAGTCCTTCCTTTTGTATTATCCAACAAAATGAAGTGATCCAACCTATAAAATATCCGATGTAATTTCTTCCTCTCCCACAAAACATGCTCTCTCTCTCTCTCTTGCTCAGAATAATAATACACACAACCACAATAAAATTCCATCATATAAATTGAGGGTTGCCTTCTAGGGAAAAAACCCTAAATAAACATAACCTCTACCATCAAATTGTATTCCTAATGAATGACCTATATTGAATACGAAATTACAATATTTGACAGGGAAATTCTTTATCTATTTTTATCTTTGGGAGCTTGCTAGCCCTCAGACCCCTTAGCCTGGGGGGTGGTCCCCCCCCCCAGACCCCTACAGGGGGGACATGCCCCCCCCGCACCCCCCCATGTTGAGGGGTGCACATTCTACCTAGGGTATACATCTGACTAAAAACAAGACCTCTAAATTAGGAAGATGATCAAGCTCCACACCTAACAGTCTGCAGGTGTAGGCTTGAATGTTTAGGCTCAAGAGCTCTGCTTTAATATTACATTTGGCACAATCGATTCAATAGGTGAACAAAATTTGTAATTGTGTGAAGTGAATTTTTTTTAGTGCTATTGGAGTGATGAGATCCTCATATAATAATTTTCCATCAAATATAGTTTGGATGCAGTCATGTGTGTGTGTATCATCTTTTCTCTTGTGATGAAATTACTTGTGCCATTATCATATTTATAAGTGGGTCGAAATGATAGTGCGTATCTAGATTATTATATTCAAAACATCTAGAGCATGAATAGTATGAGTATTTGCACTATTACACTATTCTAGGATTAAAATTGTGGTTTGATTTGGCACTTTGTCCTAATTTCCTAAGTGAAATCCTTTGTTAAAAATTCATTCATTCATATGCATTGTGGGTGTGGTACTCACCAAAAAAATAATTACCATGAATGGTCCACAAATATCAAGAACACACTTATCTTACCCGTGAAAAAGTGCTTGTGAAGGAGAAGATGGAAATCCACCTACAAATCTCACAACAAAGAAAGATCTTACCATATGGGAGAAAAAGAAAAACAAGGTCTATGCCTTAATCACTGCATCTGTAAATGAAGAGGTGAGTCTTCACATTGCACCAATTACCAATGCTTTTAATGCTTTAACGAAGTTGAAAGACTTATATGACTCACACTTACAGCTTGGAGTAGTCCAGTTAATGATCAAACTCTTCAATTTGGAGTTGAAATATGATGATCCCCTTTCCCTAACCTCTGAAATCAAAGTTATCATGCATGATGTATAAGCCACTGAAGTTAAAATGGAGGTTCCTCTCACAACTTTCGTCAAGGAACTATATCCCACATATTCTCATTATCGGACTATATCCCACAAGCTAGTGCCCAACTTAAGGATATTACTTTTGACACTCTTTTGAAGAAGTTTGTAAAAAGAGATAAACCTTTTGGGAAGATGAAGAAAGTTTCATAGTCTTTTTAAGAAGTTGTGTTCCTTTCATAGGAAGAGAAGAATTAGACACAAGATTCTTCTAGAGAAAGAGGTGGCAGAAGAGGATGTGGAAAGAATAATAATGGTGGGGGGGGGGGGCAATGTTATCAAGTAGGAATACCTAATATCCATTTTATTCACTGCAACATAAATGGGAATGATGAATCCACATGAAAACTATCTTGCAACAAAATCAAAAAAGAAATAAATGAAGAGAAAGGTAAAACAACAAATCAAGGGAAAAGTAAAGCACCTTAATTTTCTCATTATATTGTGGCACATTTCAATATTGCAATAACTGAAGACTTGTTTAATACTTCATTTTCTTCATGGAACATGCTTGGTTTCTTGATACATGAGAAACCCACCACATGACATTTCAGAAATATTTTTTTTGAATATTTTAGTGAAAATGTAGATGGAGCAGTCTACTTTGAAGACAAATCAAGACTTAAGCCATATGAACTTGGCACCATGAGGCTCAAAATACATGGACTCCTTGACTTTCTTTTGCATGATGTTCTATACCTCCCATAGATGCAAAGGGACCTACTATACCTTGTTCATATTTTCCATCAAGGACACTCCATTCACATGTTTGATGGAAAATTTGAAGTGGGAAAGGAACCATATAACACACTTGTCATGATAGGAACATAAGAAGAAAGATTCTTGAAGATGCAAGGAATGTTTGCTCATGCATAGAACTATGCATATAGTTCTTAGTATAATTAAGGTACATTTCCATCCAATCCCTTATGGCATGCCAGATTTGGACATCTGAA